>JAHLJS010000004.1:2693199-3293199 GCA_038502445.1 Eremochloa ophiuroides | reverse complement strand
AGCACATGCATGGCGCACCACCTTTTCCATCCTGGACATGTTCCTGCTTAATGCAAGGTGATACCCGGAATACACAATATTTCATTTGAGCAATGGTTCTATGTATGAGATGAAATAGATGCTATTTCAGTGAGAACATGCTCACCGTTTCTGCATCTGAGAGTGGCCTGGAGTAATTTCACAATTCAGCAGCTTCACAACAACCTCAAATATAGGCAATGGCTGAGTAAAAGTTGTAACTAATATATCTGAAAAGTGAGAGATAGCCGGTAGAATCAAAATCCTGGAGATGTGTTCGTACTCATAGTTCCCAAGCTTCCCAGGGCCAGGAACTGAACCTGGACAAAATAAAGTTTTCATAATAAAATAATTCCCAAGCTAGGAGGAAACAGAACAACATCACTGATTTGGTTTATTGGATGCAAGATGAACTGGATTTTGGAGTTTTGGACAGGACAAACAACCAACCTTCCATAGGTCAATTCTGCATTTTCTATTGATTAACTAATTTATTTATTTTCCATTTGTTACTTGCTTTGTTCCTGACAGGCATTGTTGTCCTGTTTCCATGCGAATTAATTTCAGCCTACTCTTTCTTCCTGTTTTCAGAAGATGCAGTACCATGGGCTGCTACAGATCATGGAGCACAGGGTGAGTTAATGACCTCTTCTATTAATTACTCTTTGCTGATGGTCATCATGCTACATGGATTCATAAAAAAGGTTTTAGCTAAGTCTAATATCAGCTATCTGATCTTGCCTGCAATGGATACCTGATTACTGATGATCTGATTCAGTAGCGTTTCTGTATATTCACCAACACATAAAATGGCTTCTGTTTTCAGTTCATACATTCTGCTTTCATTACACAGATATTGAATTTGCACAGCATATCAACAATAGCCCAAATGGCTCTGAATTCATGAAATAGTAATCCATTTCAGTCCTTTAGTTGCCAAATAATTAATTAGCCAAATCTTTGACCACATATAGCACTGCACTATTTCTGAATAGCAATGTATTGTCGTGCTCGCAAAAAGTCATCAGGAAAGATGAAATTGACTCAATGGATTGTTGTGCTCAGTTAAGCAAATTGCTGGGTAATATTTTTTTTGGACAGGCATAATATTTTTGTTCTAATTCAACAAAATGATCCATCAGGTACGGATTATAGTATTTGTTACTTCCTTTCACAGATCAAACAAATATGCCCTGCACATTCCCTCGCTGACTCTAGCTCCAAAATTTGGTACCCTGATAAATGCACTCCTGACAAATGCATGCTATTATTCTCAACATTTTCAACCTTACATTGGCTTATGCTCAGAACGGTTGCATGAATAAAAGATAGTGGACTAAACATGTTTTAATCTTGCTTTTGCATTTGTACACAGGGACCAATTACCTCAGGTGGTTTTTTTCGGCATATATGGAGGACTACTATCATCACACATTCACAACAGCTGCTGTCCATAGTACCACCACGACTTCTTACTTCGTCATAGTCCTATCTCCACTGCAATTTGGTTATTCATGGTTCAATGTACCTCTACTTATGTGACCTTTTTGGATATATGTACACAACTCATGTCAGTCCTCTTTTTGGATATATTTTGTTTAAGGATTACTCAATTTACCAACCTCCTGAAAGAGAGGCAGACAACTATAGATGTTAGTGTTTGAATTACGATAGTCTGATACATATACCATCTTTGTTGTTATACCTAAATCTATTGGATATGGTGTATAAGCTTCGTGCCCAGCTACCCGCGCGAAGCGCGGGGTTACCCACTAGTTTTAGATGTTTTCATGCCAACGCATCTTAAATGATCCAGAATTGCATATGTCAGTCAACTCATGCTGTTGCTTAGTGAATTATTGAGATGGTATGAACTGTCCAGGATAATCAGTATTTTGTAATTGTCTGTAATTATTGAGATGCACATATCAGACATGGTTGAATTTGTAGATAACAGTTATTACTCACATAATTGGCAAACCTTGAACTCACTGGAACTCTAACAGTGCACACCTTAAGCTATATATAAGAACTTCTTTCCTTATACTTTGTTTCACTTATTATAATTTAATGGAAATTTCCTTCACAAATTTCTTCTTTTCTTTCTTCATGCAGCGAACATTGATGCAAAAGATAAACAAGAAGATTTACAAGTGCCAGTTTCGATTACAGATAGTTAGATTTGTAGCACTGTAGCTTTGTTGACATTGTTTTGCAAGACATTTATAATGTAACTTAAGATTTGACCATTGAACTGAACTATCTAATGTATGAAGTTGAATGATCATATGTATCAGACTTCAGATCATTGGGTGTTACATTTAAAGTTGACTGGTGTGGTTACAAGCATTTGCTATGATTTGAAATAGTTCAATTAGCTGTCCCTATTTTTTCATTTTATGCTACTGATATAGTAGTTCAGGGCAGCTGGTCACCGGTGCCCTTGTTTTTGCAGGCTTAGTTTCATTTTTTTTAAAAGAAAAAACTATTTGCCGACTGCCAAGTCAACAGTCGGCAAAGGCTTTACCAACTGCTTATGTGGCAGTCGGCAAAAGTCAGCAGTCGGCAAAGGCTTTACCAACTGCTTATGTGGTAGTCGGCAAAGCCATTGCCGACTGCCTGGCACTGGCAGTCGGCAAAGGTGGTCTTTGCCGACTGGATCTTTGCCACCTGACCTTTGCCGACTGCCACGTGGATTGCAGTCGGCAAAGCCTTTGTCGACTCGGCAAAGCCTTTGTCGACTGCAATCCTGCCTTTGCCGACTGGTTTCGGCAGTCGGCAAAGAAGGCGAATCTGGTAGTGATACTCTAAACTGCTCCTGTAGGATGAAAATAGCGGCTCAAGGGCCTGCATCAGGATCTGCTATATGACACGCTGTGCACTTCGGTCCTCTATATTTAGCGCTGTAGAGGAGGTCCCGTACCGCAGCAACACGAGGCGGCAGCGACAGTGCGCCCATGCAAGCGCATGCGCAGCGGTGGGGAAAAAGTGAGGAGGGACAATCTATGGCAGGGTCCACTTTTTCAACAAACAAAAAATATTATAACTGACAGACTGGAAAATCAAATTAAATTTTGATTACATCATTAAATTATATTTAGATAAAATTATAAGTAAGACCCACTCATGGTAGTTGGTATAGAGTATGAGATACAGAGGATGATGGGTGCGGAAGAAACTGAGTATAGAGGAGGGAATCTTGATGAGCATGATGTATAGAGGATGGAAATAGAGGATGATGAGTGCGGATAGTCTTACCTCCACCAATGAGAGAGAGAATTAGGCCTCCTTTGGAATGGAGAAAAAATATAGAAATTTTAAAGGATTCAAATCCTATAGGAAAAATTCCTATGAGGCCCTTTGGAACAAAGGAATTTTTCCTACCAAATTCCTTTGGAATTCCTATGGATTGGGCCATTCCAAAGGAATTTTGGAGGAAACTAAACATGAGGTCCAACCTCATGTTTTGTTTTCTATAGATTTCCTATTGCTTCCAAAGGCATATTTATGTAGGATTTGAAGTGTTGTACCAATTGATTCCTATACATTTTTTATTCCTATGATCTGCAAATCGTTTATCCTAAAGGGGGCCTTAATTTTCATTGTTTCCTAGGGAAAAGCTACATGCCTATTATTGCTCGAGAAAACAATTTTCTCATCCCCATGGGTGCATATGATGACATACTGACATGACAACACAAACAGGGTGTTTTTTTTTTTTTTTGCGAAGTCACAAACAGCTGATTTTGCTTTCTGCGTGTCAGACAGTTCAAACTTCACAAGGTTCATATAAATAGTAAGCAGCGCTGCAGCGGCAAACATAAGGTAATCTGTAGACTGTAGTCCTGCTCCTGCATGCAGCTGAGAGAGGCCATGCAGGAAGCAACCATGCTAGTCCTCCTGCTGTTGCTCCCGTTGGTTCTCCCGGTGGCCGTCCTGATCGCCGTCCGGCGTGCAACGCCGCCGCCACCGATCAAAGCACGCCTGGCCACCCTCAAGTCTGCCATAGCACGTGCACGCAAGCCAATTATCTTCGTTACGGACTTCTCCACGGCGCACCACCTGCTCGTGCGGGGCAGCAGAACCGCCGCCGCCGGCGGCAGCGGCGGCGGCGGCGGCTCCTTCTCCGACCGCCCACCGTCCATGGCACCCAGCGCCGTCCTCTCGGGTCGCCGCTACCACAACATCAACTCGGCACCCTACGGCCCGCTCTGGCGTGCCCTCCGCCACAACCTCACCTCGGGAGTCCTCCACCCGACGCAGGTGCACCGGTACGCCGACGCACGGCGCCAGGCGCTACGCGGCCTCGTCGCGGACCTCACACAGCAGCAGCAGCTCGCCGGCGGCGTGGTGCTCGCCACGGAGAGCATCCGCAGCGCCGTGTTTGGCCTCGTGTCCACCATGTGCTTCGGTGATGACGTCGACGCCGCCGTGGTCCGCGCCATGGCCGACGTCCAGACCGAGCTTGTCCTGGCTCTATCCACGGTGCGCACTTTCGTGTTCGTGCCCTTCCTCGCCGTGTCCAAGCTAATCTACCGCAAGCGGTGGAACAAGCTGGCCACGATACGACAGAAGCAAGAGGAGCTGTACCTCTCGCTCATCGACGGCTGCCACCGCAGACGACATCGCCGCCGGGACGACTCCGACGAGACGCCGACGACATACGTGCGCACGCTCCTTGACCTCCAGGTCCCAGTAAAACTCAACAATAATCACGACAGTGGAGGCGAACAGCAGCGGAGTCTTGAGGACGGTGAACTTGTGGGACTCTGCTCTGAGTTCCTTGGTTCAAGCACTGAATCCGTGTCAGCGTCGCTGCAGTGGATCATGGCGAACCTAATAAAACGCCCAGACTTGCAGGAGGCCATAAGGAAGGAGATCGACGCTGCTGTGGACGTCGACGCAGAGGAGGTCGGGGAGGAGGTTCTTGGGAAGCTTGACCACCTCAACGTTGTCATCTTGGAGGCGCTCAGGCTGCATCCCACCACCAAGCTGGCATTTAGGCAGGTAAGCCAAGAGTTCCGGGCTCATCGAACCTTCCATTATAAATTATTTTTTGGAGCAAAATTAATTCAGACATTGACAAAATCTCATGTGTATATATGTAATTTCCCAAAAAAAAGGTGATGAAAGAAGACAAAGTGTTTTATGATGGACAATGTATTCCTGCGGGCACAAAGATGGTCTTCCCCTTGCAAGCTCTAGCGAGGGATAAGACGGTGTGGGATGACCCTGATGAGTTCATGCCAGAGCGTTTTCATGGATTTAAAGGTGCGGAAAGCACCAAAAAGCTGTTGTCTATGGCTGCGGAGATGAAGATGATGCCTTTTGGGGCCGGCCGGAGGACGTGCCCTGCTATATATAAGCATCTCTTTGCTCCACATCAGCTATTTCATGGCAAACCTTGTGAGGGAGTTTGAGTGGAGGGAAGCAAAGGGTGAGGATGGCGTCCAACTCCACACTGATGCCGACATCGAGATGTTCAATTTCATGAAGCACCCACTGCATGCTCACCTTGTGATCCGCCGATCGGAAGGCAAAAAGATTCGTTAGTCGCACAAGTGTGTCCTGCTGGTCCATTGATGTTTTTGCGTTGATATTTTCACTATCTCAGTGTTTATTATATGGAACTAACATGTTATATCTCTCTAGACAAAGAAGGGTGTTGCAATAAGAATTTTTTTACTTCCTATATATATATATATATCTTTGTGTGTGTGTGTGGATGTGGTTTCTAATTAAATTAGCCACCATGTGTTGCCCATCATTTTCTTTGTACGTAGATTGTTTAGGTTAAGTGCATCCCTCAATGTAGACTATATGGTCTTTTTGATCCATTACATCCATAAGAACCATGATCCAAAGTATAACATATGTTTTACCTGTTTTAAACATACCCTTTGAGGCCAAGAAAAAACATACGCTTTGAGACTATATGGTCTTATGTTGACATCTACTAACGTCGCCAAATATAACTTTATAACTTTTAACACTAGGGACGAGATTAGAAGATGTATGGTATTTAATTAACCGATCATTAGCAACTAGTCACTTATCTATTACCAACATTCTTTAGCATGAACTGGGTTGTTAATCCTAATTATATAAGCTAAGAATAAATAAAGGTTTTACATATTATTCCATATGACTAGGCAGAAATATAAATAAATATAAACTAAGAATAATTCTGCAAGCGGACAGATAATTATACCATTGTAGCATTTTACCTAAGAGTTCTAGCAGGTTGTCGATTTATATTTATACTGCTGGGAAGGACTAGGTTAAACTACAATCTATTATATTGATAATAACCATATACAATGAACAAGTGAAATTACCAATATCATATTCTCTACTCATAACAGGTAGAGGTCACAAAATAATAAAGATAAGTAGGGTGATAAGTATGATCAAGCATCATTAATAAAGATAAACATCAGAACACTTTCTAGTCATAGTAATAGCTAGCCAATGGATAAACTAAGGAATTAATATCCATGATAATTCTATAACTACGTCAATGAATAACTCTAACTAGTGCAATTACATCTAGCAATCATTGTCAGATTAGTCCTATATCATGATCACATGCAAAGGGCATCATCTAGGAAAGGTGTGAAACAGAGTCATCACCCAACTTCGCGACCGTGCCTGCTTGCCTACATACGGGAGGTGGACTACAGAGGAATCAACGTAGCTGTCACCTACGCAAACTACCACACGACCCGGCATATCAGGGTGCACTCACAGATGAACGAAATATCTAGACACCACGTCTACACATTGTTCATCATTTACCCAACGATCGATTGGATAAACGCTATACGAGCAATTACATGAATTCAATAAGATCAAACCAACTATACTAGACATATAATTAAAATAGACAAAGACTAATGTAATCAAGAATATATGAACTATTAAGAACAATGTTTCCCTAATCATAATAAAGAATATAATAATAGAGAAAGAAGTAGAATTATACCGAACTCTGCACTCCAGACAATCGTCGGGGCTCCAGATCCCGCCGAAGAACTAGATCTCCTCTACTCTCTAATCTAACTAGACTAGAAATATGAACTAGAAGGCTCTTGATGAACTAGTAGGCTCTTGATGGCTTGAAGACTTGTTGCCTTCGATGAATGATTGATTGATTTCTCCAGGGGGGTCTGCCCCTCTATTTATAGCCCGGTGGGATGAACGTGCGCCGTAGGATCAAACCGACTTAAACATAGGGCTGAGATGACTCCTAAGAGGCGGCGGAAGAAGACTCCAGAAGGCGGGGGCGAAACCCTAGGGGGGCGCCAGCCGGCCCCACCTGGCCAGGGCTCGGCCCCAGGTTGCTTCGGGTGCCTTCTACACTCTTCCAGAGTCTTCGTGATGATGTTTCCTTCGCGGTTACGTTTCGTGATAATTACGAATTTTAATCCCTCTTTTATGCTTTTCTGGAATAGTCCCTGGAAAATACAGAACATGCAAAATTCGTGAAAACTGTCATTTAAGACCCTAGACTAGTATGTTGTCATGTATCTTTTGTGTCTAAAGTTCTAATAAAAGTTGACGTTATCGACCTTTAATATCTTACAATTGGTTATGACATACATGATCCATCCATATATATCTAATGGGATCTCTAAGGAGTGTGTTACCTAGTGAGTAAGAACAAGTGCATGATCACATCAAAGATTGATCCAAGATCAATATGCTCAAGCTTAGAGACACTGAGCGAGATTTCTTACTGCCCAGTATTGCCCCATTGCTCTGGAGGCGATCTGATGATCTTGGTATTTTTTTTAGCATCCCATTCGTAGAAATGGCCTTTTGATTGACATATTTGGACAAAAGCTAATCCAATGTTGACTTGGATCTCACGCTCTTTCTTGAAGCCTTAGTAGCTTTACCACTCCTCTCTAGTGTGCTCAGGTGTATTTTCTTCTTCTGTGTGCCTAGAGCTCCATTCTTAGTTCGTGGTGGTAACAACGTGAAGCCCTTGTCCACCTTAGGCCATTGGTTCCTACCTGTTATGTTAGGAATAATCCCATGGTAATAGAATAGTACTTGTCCAAATGCTTCTGCATTTTTGGTTGCCTCATGATGGTGATGATAGAGCCAATGCATGTGGATATGGTTTTCCAGTGATGTGTCATTCTCTGTAAGTACAATCATGTTGTGTTAGCATCAATAATTTTCCATGTGGATGTCTTGAGCTTTGTTTTGATCATCTTTTGGGCCCTCTGTCCTATAATAGAGTTTCTCATTGTCATTAGGAGCAATCGTGTCATCTCTTGCCCAAATGAAGAACTCTTTGCATGCGCTCAAACTCAAGGATTTTAACAGTTATATTGATGGTCTATCTGCCATTAGGGGGATTTAACTTATCACCCAAGACCTTGACCCTTCCTTTAACTATCTTGGATTACCAATGACCACATTCTGCCCTTTTGTCGTATCGGTCTATTTAGACCAACCCTCCATACCTTAGCCTTCTGCAATAAGTGTTGTTGGTAGAGGAAGGTGTCTTGTCAACATGCATCTCACATAAACTCCAACATCCCTCATTTAGGGTAGCGATGGAAGACATGGGAAAAGAAGGTCGCTCCTGCCCCCACCCACACCGTAGTAGGTAAGTGTTACCATAGTTGCCAGTGACTTGAGGTCCATCCCATCCTTTTGCTACGCATAGGATTGCTGGCATACATGGGATGCAATTGTCGTCCATTGTCCCCCATCCCTGAGAATGACTATAGCACTTTAGAGTGTTGTGTCGTACGGAGGTTCGACCCTTACTCCAAAAGGAAACAAGGCCGCCTGACCGCGTTGCCCCACTCGGGCAGCCCCCGACATAGGGCCCCAGTGGTGGAGGCATGCTCAAGGTCAGTAGGTGCCACCGACTTGGTGTCAGGGGTTGGGAGTCCCCCACACCACTCAAGCCCACTTGATGAGCGTAGCCTCAGAGTCCCCAGTTGGCTAGGTCAGGCAGTTAGGACCTTATTAGGATTAGTCAATGTTCTTATTATCGGGTCAATGCGAGTACCTAGGTACATGTACTCGTCAGGGAAGGCCACCTAGAACACTCAAACATCTTCGAGATGCATGAAGAACAACAAATATTAGGGTTGGAAAAGTTGGGTTTGAAAAAGTATAAAAATGGTTGTTTATTTGTTTGTGATACATTGGATACCCTTAAAGTGTCCTGACCCTTACATTTATAGGATGGAAGACCTTACCCCAACTTGAAGTTGTTTAAAAGTCAAATTTCATATGAAGTTCCAAGTCCAATTTTGAGCAAGCAAAACGAACAGTTTCTCTAAACCAGTTTAGACGGTTTGACTTGGCCAATTATATGGCCATTGTCGCACATGAAAAACAAATTCAAAACAAATAAAATTTCTATCTCTAGCAGGTGAGCTAATCCATGTTTCCATGAAATTTCTTTGACTGGTTGTATAAGCTGTACACAGCAGCTTCGGCAAGCCTCAGGGTCGCAATTGAAGGGTCATTTTTCACCCAACAAATCGGAATTAAGATAACGGTGAGGACAAGACAGACAGAGCAGAAACGTATCGTTGTCATAGTATCTTGTCATCTTATTACATATTTACATGCCTCGATTTCCTTTTTTCTAAAAAAAAAAAAATCCTATTGCTGAACATCTCATCCCCATGTTGCTGGCACATATATGCACATTATTGCCTCGTAAGACTGCCGAGTGCATATTAGATTCCTTGATTGCCCATCTCGTGCGCCATACGATAGCGACACTTCTCACTACCGGATTCGCCTTCTTTGCCGAATGCCGAAATCAGTCGGCAAAGGCAGGATTGCAGTCGACAAAGGCTTTACCGACTGCAATCCACGTGGCAGTCGGCAAAGGTCAGGTGGCAAAGATCCAGTCGGCAAAGACCACCTTTGCCGACTGCCAGTGCCAGGCAGTCGGCAATGGCTTTGCCGACTACCACATAAGCAGTTGGTAAAGCCTTTGCCGACTGCTGACTTTTGCCGACTGCCACATAAGCAGTTGGTAAAGCCTTTGCCGACTGTTGACTTGGCAGTCGGCAAATAGTTTTTTCTTTTAAAAAAAATGAAACTAAGCTTGCAAAAACAAGGGCACCGGTGGCCAGCTGCCCTGAACTACTATATCAGTAGCATAAAATGAAAAAATAGGGACAGCTAATTGAACTATTTCAAATCATAGCAAATGCTTGTAACCACACCAGTCAACTTTAAATGTAACACCCAATGATCTGAAGTCTGATACATATGATCATTCAACTTCATACATTAGATAGTTCAGTTCAATGGTCAAATCTTAAGTTACATTATAAATGTCTTGCAAAACAATGTCAACAAAGCTACAGTGCTACAAATCTAACTATCTGTAATCGAAACTGGCACTTGTAAATCTTCTTGTTTATCTTTTGCATCAATGTTCGCTGCATGAAGAAAGAAAAGAAGAAATTTGTGAAGGAAATTTCCATTAAATTATAATAAGTGAAACAAAGTATAAGGAAAGAAGTTCTTATATATAGCTTAAGGTGTGCACTGTTAGAGTTCCAGTGAGTTCAAGGTTTGCCAATTATGTGAGTAATAACTGTTATCTACAAATTCAACCATGTCTGATATGTGCATCTCAATAATTACAGACAATTACAAAATACTGATTATCCTGGACAGTTCATACCATCTCAATAATTCACTAAGCAACAGCATGAGTTGACTGACATATGCAATTCTGGATCATTTAAGATGCCTTGGCATGAAAACATCTAAAACTAGTGGGTAACCCCGCGCTTCGCGCGGGTAGCTGGGCACGAAGCTTATACACCATATCCAACAGATTTAGGTATAACAACAAAGATGGTATATGTATCAGACTATCGTAATTCAAACACTAACATCTATAGTTGTCTGCCTCTCTTTCAGGAGGTTGGTAAATTGAGTAATCCTTAAACAAAATATATCCAAAAAGAGGACTGACATGAGTTGTGTACATATATCCAAAAAGGTCACATAAGTAGAGGTACATTGAACCATGAATAACCAAATTGCAGTGGAGATAGGACTATGACGAAGTAAGAAGTCGTGGTGGTACTATGGACAGCAGCTGTTGTGAATGTGTGATGATAGTAGTCCTCCATATATGCCGAAAAAAAACCACCTGAGGTAATTGGTCCCTGTGTACAAATGCAAAAGCAAGATTAAAACATGTTTAGTCCACTATCTTTTATTCATGCAACCGTTCTGAGCATAAGCCAATGTAAGGTTGAAAATGTTGAGAATAATAGCATGCATTTGTCAGGAGTGCATTTATCAGGGTACCAAATTTTGGAGCTAGAGTCAGCGAGGGAATGTGCAGGGCATATTTGTTTGATCTGTGAAAGGAAGTAACAAATACTATAATCCGTACCTGATGGATCATTTTGTTGAATTAGAACAAAAATATTATGCCTGTCCAAAAAAAATATTACCCAGCAATTTGCTTAACTGAGCACAACAATCCATTGAGTCAATTTCATCTTTCCTGATGACTTTTTGCGAGCACGACAATACATTGCTATTCAGAAATAGTGCAGTGCTATATGTGGTCAAAGATTTGGCTAATTAATTATTTGGCAACTAAAGGACTGAAATGGATTACTATTTCATGAATTCAGAGCCATTTGGGCTATTGTTGATATGCTGTGCAAATTCAATATCTGTGTAATGAAAGCAGAATGTATGAACTGAAAACAGAAGCCATTTTATGTGTTGGTGAATATACAGAAACGCTACTGAATCAGATCATCAGTAATCAGGTATCCATTGCAGGCAAGATCAGATAGCTGATATTAGACTTAGCTAAAACCTTTTTTATGAATCCATGTAGCATGATGACCATCAGCAAAGAGTAATTAATAGAAGAGGTCATTAACTCACCCTGTGCTCCATGATCTGTAGCAGCCCATGGTACTGCATCTTCTGAAAACAGGAAGAAAGAGTAGGCTGAAATTAATTCGCATGGAAACAGGACAACAATGCCTGTCAGGAACAAAGCAAGTAACAAATGGAAAATAAATAAATTAGTTAATCAATAGAAAATGCAGAATTGACCTATGGAAGGTTGGTTGTTTGTCCTGTCCAAAACTCCAAAATCCAGTTCATCTTGCATCCAATAAACCAAATCAGTGATGTTGTTCTGTTTCCTCCTAGCTTGGGAATTATTTTATTATGAAAACTTTATTTTGTCCAGGTTCAGTTCCTGGCCCTGGGAAGCTTGGGAACTATGAGTACGAACACATCTCCAGGATTTTGATTCTACCGGCTATCTCTCACTTTTCAGATATATTAGTTACAACTTTTACTCAGCCATTGCCTATATTTGAGGTTGTTGTGAAGCTGCTGAATTGTGAAATTACTCCAGGCCACTCTCAGATGCAGAAACGGTGAGCATGTTCTCACTGAAATAGCATCTATTTCATCTCATACATAGAACCATTGCTCAAATGAAATATTGTGTATTCCGGGTATCACCTTGCATTAAGCAGGAACATGTCCAGGATGGAAAAGGTGGTGCGCCATGCATGTGCTTACTACTGGTCCGCTTCCTGCCGTGGTGGCCGAACCCCCTGGCGCCACGCTTGATCTACAAAAGCGAGGAGGACAGAGCACGACGATTCATGTGCACAGGATACATCATAAGTAGATTCGATTTGAGCAGGGGCGTTGCGTGCGAAAATGAAGGAAGGAGGTCCTTACCCTACTTGGCCCCCGTGCTGGCAGTCCAGAACATCGGTCCAGCAGAGTCGGGAAGACCAGAAGAGGGACGGTGGAGCGCCGTCGCGGATGGAGGCGGAGCGCGTCATGAGGCCGAGCCGCGCCACCGCGACCGGGCCGCCCCGGGGAGGGGGCGCCGGGGAGGGGCCGCCGCCCACGCCGAGCTGCGCCGCCGCGACCCGTCGCGCCGGGGAGGCCAGGGCCGCGCTCCCGCGCCGCCGCAGGGGAGGCCGGGGCCGCGAGCCCGCGTCGCCGCCGGGGAGGCAGGGGCGGGGCCGTGCGCCCGCGCCGCGCCGGGGAGGCTGGGGCCGCGAGCCCAAGCCGCCGCCGGGGAGGCCGGGGCCGCGCGCCCGCGCCGCCGCCGGGGTGGCAGAGGCAGGGCCGCGCCGGGGAGAGAATGGGAGCGGCGGCTGGGGGGGGGGGGGTTGGGGTGTTAGGGTTAGGTTTGTTTATATGGGGGGCGTTCGGACCTTATTGGGCCAGAAACTTTGCCGACTGGGGGGGGGTGGGGTGTTAGGGTTAGGTTTGTTTATATGGGGGGCGTTCGGACCTTATTGGGCCAGAAACTTTGCCGACTGGCCATGAAGGGCAGTAGGCAAAGCCTTTTTTTATTTTATTTTTATTTTTTGTTTTGAATCTTTCAAATTCAAAAGCATGAGAAGATGAAGTCTTTTGAAATTCAAACTTTTTCTATTGTTTTAGTATATTGTTTACAAGGACATATTCAAATTTGAGATTTTTTTATAACATTTTGCTATATTTCACTCATTTATTTCATTTACTTGAATTTTTTTGGATAATCCAAAATTGAACTGCAAGTGTATAAAATAATAAAATGTACCCAATCAAAAAATTATATTCATGTTAGAGAGTGCATATTAAGGCCGTATCTAGGAACTCACCCAAAATTTTGAACGACTTGTTCACGAAATATGACCATTCAGTTGCAGGAGAAGTGTTTTTTTAATTATATAAAATGCAATCGAAGTCCGAAAATCATGAAATTTGGCGAGGTGTCATGTTATCACATGAAGAGTCTATGATAAAAAAATTTATAATGTTTCGAGAAAGTTGTGACGTCGGATGTCTAAAACCCAGACATCTCCACATGTAACCACTAGTGATCACATGTGGAGATGTCTAGGTTTTAGTCATCCGATGTCATAACTTGCTCGAAACATTCTCAATTTTTTATCACAGCCTCCACATACGATGGGATGACACCTCGCCAAGTTTCGTGATTTTCAGACTTCATTTGTATTTTATATAATTAAATAACACTTCTTCCGCATTTGGAGAGTCATGTTTCGTGAACAAGGAGTTCAAAATTTTGGGTGAGTTCCTGGATAGGACCTCAAAATACACTATCCAATATGAATATAATTTTTTGAATGGCTAGATTTCATTATTTCATGCACCTGCAGTTCAATTTTACTTTTTCGAGAAAAATACAAGTAAACAAAATAAATTCAAGAAATATTGCAAAAAAGTTATGAAAATGTTTCAAATTTGAAAATATGATTCAATACAATTTAGAAGGATCACAGAAAAAGTTTGAAATTAAAATTCAAAAGAAAAAAAAACTTTGCCACCTGCTGAGTTTGGCAGGTGGCAAAGGGCCTCTTTGCCACCTGCCAAGGTCTGGCAGTCGCAAAGGGGGCTATCTTTGCCACCTGCCTTCTTCTGGCAGTCGGCAAAGAGACCTTTGCCGACTGCCGGACTCAGGCAGGTGGCAAAGAGGCCCTTTGCCACCTGCCAGGCATTTAGCAGTCGGCAAAGCCACGGGCAGTCGGCAAAGGCAGGTTTTCCGGTAGTGATATCCAGTGCGCATGGTCTAAGTCCGCGATAGTTTGCCACAGTTCACGCACGCATCCGAGGGCAAAAAAAATCGAGTACGCGCTACTTAAGAAACACTCGAGCGCCATATGCATCCACCGAAAATTATAGTTCGTGTCGTCATGTCATCGTGCTGTCCGTGCACCCAGAGCCCGAACCGGATCTGCGCCACCTCTAGATCCTCGTCTCCGGCCGCCCTTGCCTCGTCCTAGTCTCCGGCGCGCGCGGTGGCGTCACCCAGCCGGCCTTGCGCTCCTCCTCCTTGTCGTCGTCATTGTCAATGTCTCCTCCTCATCCTCGTCTCCGGCCTCGACCATCGGCTCCAGTGCCTCGCCGTGTCTCCAGCTCCTCGCCTTCGTCTCCGGCCCCAACGTGGCCCTCGTCTTCCTCTCCAGCGGCCGCACCATTGCTGCTGCCTCCTGGTGTGATGTTGGTCTCATCCCGTCTGTGTGAAACCAAGCACCACTGACATAAATGAGTTTAGATATATGGGTTGAAACTTTAGTGATGTACATATAAGGTTTGTTGATGAGTTTAGATATATTGGTTGAAACTTTAGTGATATAAATTTTAGTAGATAAGGTTTGTTGATGTGCATCTACAGTGAAAACTCAAATATTAGTGAAAACTATCCTACGTAAAGCGCGTCTGTGGAAACTAATATTATAGACCCGTGTTCATCCAGCCAAGTTTGTTCAGTTGGGTCGATCCGTAACTACAAACGCTTGTTGTTAACGAGTATCTGTACTATGTTATCACAGACTCCTTTTAAATGTGGTCTGTAGTTTGCCAATAGAATTGACCCTTTTTTACGTAGTGTCTATCACTATTGATTTTAGCCACGAATTAGTAGTGATATGCTGAAAGATACTATTACTGTCAATTTGTTAAAATCCGACAGTGATGTAAGGACCTATAGTAGTGTCCTTCGTGAGAGCCCCAAGGGGAAGACCATATTGGTGCTTGCAGGAACAGGATGGCCATCACGTACAAACCACTTGGTCTTCTTCCATGTCCTTTTCTTTTGTTAAGAAATTACAACATATTTTGTCACCGACTGATTTTCGCTGCAAAACAATAATTTATGATGAAAGGCTAGAGAAATAATAATAAAAATCCTATAATATACATATATATATATATTAATTTGGTACTTCATGTTTTCCAAATTGTAGTTTGTTCTTTTTTGAGGGGAAATAGGGATTTCCATTACTCGATAGAGGCTGAATCAACCGCGACTACCACTGGTACAGAAAAGCTCTCTACTGGCGGTTAAGAACGCATTTCTATAGGCGTTTCCCGCAACCGCTAGCAGGAAAGGTCAGCAGAAATCGCCATTTCTACTTACGGTTTTGTGTGAACCACCTGTAGAAAACAGCTTTCTACATGCGGTTCCTAAAGAGAACCGCTAGCAGAAACCGTCTGTGTTTATTTTTTTCGTCTTTTTTCCAAACAGGTTGTGCCCTGTTTTTTTAATATTGTAATATAATATAATATTGAATATACTAGGTCCTATTATATGGTCATTATCAATACATATATACAAATATGCAATTAATTAATTATATGTACACACATATTTATACACACTTCTATGTTTTTACATCACATGCCATATCGATATAATACACACATATACATCAAAGTTTTTATATTGTTACGTGCCCTAGTAATCTTCACGCTGAAGATTTAGCCTACCGATGTTTGTTAGGGCTCTATACTTGAGCTGTGCTAAAATATCGTTAGCATCGTGATATTTTCCATCGAATGATATGACTTGTTTCAACATGAAATTGCACATGTCCTCGACGAAGCCCAGCAACGTTTTTTCTAACATGTTATTTGTCCTTTCTATCTTACATCCCCGTCCATGTATAAGCATCATTTTTTTACCTTGATTATTACATATTAATTTAAACTTTAATGATATATTGTTGCTTGTGTATTAATTACCTCAGGGTCGTTGACGTATCGTCCGTTCACTCTCATGAACTCGCACACGTAGAATCCACAGTGGACCGATCCAACTGGTTGCTTATGGCACTATATATAACAGACAAATAAAGTTGCCAACATTATATATATCTATGTGTGTGTATGACATATTTATTTATAAATTATACATACCGGATAATTATAAATTGTATCTATTGGTATCCCCGTTTGTTGGGGTCAAGCTTTCACTTTTTCACCCGGAACCACCGCCAAGCCCTACGATCTCGAATTAATCATCACCAAATTAATTGCATCTCAGAAACCATATCTAGCTTTGACCATCAACAACTTCATCACAGACCAAAGCATCATGAACTCTTTCGTACAACCCTTCGACTCATCGTAAAAAGGCTCTTCTGCTTCCTTCCTCAAGGCCTATATACCTTTCATGAAGAATATCGATGGATCAGTATGACGACGCAATATTGCATTTAAGAATTGTGTATCTTCCTCATCAATAACATCTGGCAGGACATGGTCAGTTCTGTCATCTACATTTCCTCCAACAAAATCATGATCAGCAACATTTGGAATAACATGTTCACTCTGAGTATAAGGCTGCTGTATCCCTCGTACAAACTTATCCAGACCATCGGCGTCGATGCTCTCACGATTTCCAGCTATGTAAGGTGAAGAGCTACCCTCTCCATGTTTAATCCAAATCAAATAATCCATAAATCCTCGACATACAAGATGAGAAAGGATTGATTCTGTATCATCAAACACAACAATATTTTTAAAGTCTGTGCACGGACAATATATGTGCTTCATGTCTGTTCTCTTAGCATGGCTCTTAGCGGCATCAATGAACCTGTTGACCTCAGGTATGTATGATGGATCGACTCTTGGTAAATTATACATCCAGTATCACCTCTCCATCATTACCTGCAAACTAACCTTTCTTAGCAAGAATGGTTAAAAAAGTGGCTAAATGAAACAAGAATGGTTAAAAAGAGCTAAGAGGTATATAAACTAAACTTTCTTAGCAATCTCCTTCCAAGAAATATTGACCCCCAAAAACGCCTCTAATGGAAGTTGATTGCGAGTTACTGTTCCAAGAAATGAAGGGGTATTTGCTATTATAATCTTCTATTAAATCATATAAATCATACTACACATGCATGTAATTAAACTAAAAAGCTAAATTAATTAAAAACTAAAACCTAACTAATTCAAACTAAATAGCTAATTAAACCTAACTCAATAAAACTAACTAATTAACTAAACTAATTAAATTAAAAACTAAAAACTAACTAATTTAAACTAAAAAGCTAATTAACTAAACCTAAGTAATTAAACTAAAATGCTAATTAACTAAGTACATAAAACACAAGGATATAAGCATGTGTAAGCATATTTAAATACATAAGTAAAATAGTAACAAATTAAATAAAAGATATTATCTTTCTCTCTCTTCATACATACATAAGAACACACCATTAATAGAGGAGAGAACTAACTATATGCATGTTGAGAGAGAGGGAAACTAAACTAAAAAGCAATCGTGACAAAAAGAGAGGAGAGACTTCATCTAACCATGTTTAGCAACTTTATTTAAAGAAAAAAAAAGATAATAACCTAGTTATTCTTCTTCCCCAACTCGTGGTGAAACCATAAATTCAAAAAGTGGCTAAATGGAGCAAAGAATGGTCAAAAAGAAGTAAGAGGTATGTAAACTAACCCTTTTTAGCAATCTTCTTAAAAAAATGAAGATCAAAGCCTCGCCCCATGTATTTGGTGAAGTGTGTATCTCCAAAATCGCCTCCAATGGAAGGTGCATGCGAGTTACTGTTCGGGTCGGGAAAGAAGAAGGGGTATTTATATCAGACTTAGTACAGATGGTTCACTTAAAGAATCGCTTGTATAAATTTCTTAGTGCAGGCGATTTTCTTAACCTGACAGCCAGTAGAAATGGCATATTTATGTTAGCGGTTCAATTAAGTGAACCGCCAGTAGAAATTGATATCCACTGGCGGTTTTCTTAACTAAACCGCCAGCAGAAATAGGCTATTTCTACGGGCGGTTTGGTTAAGAAAACCGTCGGTGCAAATGGATTTGCACTGACGGTTCATACGTCTGGCCCCACCGTTTTTTTCTGGTGGCTTCCGGTAACTGAAACCACCAGGAGAAATAAAAATGAAGCGTCGGCGTTGAACTTTTCCGTACCAGTGTACAGACTGGATACAAATAGGGATGACGACCAACATTGGTTCAGCATCAAGCGAGCATAAGCTACCTAAAGCAGCTAATTCATGCGCCACCCTGTTACTCTCTGGAGGTCGATGCTGCACTCGCCAAGAGATGAAGTTCGAGGCCAGAAGACATCTCAATTTTGCCACGAGGTTATATATTTAGAAATTGTAGTTTGTTTTGGCATGACTTTTACTATGCACCTAGACGTTATATATTTAGAAAAAAACAGAGGTGAACCGACCTACAGGTCCCTTCGGGCGAGTACCACCCGATATAAGAAATGATCTGAAAATTCTTAAAGAAATTTTGAAGCCCCATTCATATGTGCAAGTGGAGATGTGGGAACTCTTCAATCCCATCTTGCTAGTGGAAGTAAAGGTAGATATACTTAAATAATACGGAAATCCTCTCCGCGTCACCAAGTTTAATGTGAGGAGAATATCGTCGGCGTGGTCTATAATGTAGACCCATACCCACCAGCAAACAAAGCCACAGTACCAGTTCAATTATTTTGATGTCCACCATAACGTAGACCCACCAGCAACCAGTCACACTACCAGTTCAACTATTTTAATGTATATATGTGTTAGTGGTATCGATATCACCTCGGCACCACATACAATAATTCACAACTAGATCTAGATCACATATCCCCACGATAGACTCACCAGCAACAAGCTACACTACCAGTTCAATTATATGATTTTTAGTTCAGCTGCACGAGCCTTGTGAATTTTGCATGGCTTCCTGCATGGCCTCAGCTGCACGGCCTTGTGAATTTTGAGCTATCTGACGCAGTGACGCCGAGAGCATATGATTTTTAGTTCAGCTGTTACAATCGGCATAATCTGTCATGCCTACTATTGGCAGCATAATATATGCTCGGTGAGATAAATGTGGACCAAGAAATCAATTTTGTATCAAAATTGGGAGTATTCTGAAAATTTGGCCCATACCAGTTGTGGGAAGTTGCCGGAGGCTGGAAACCAGGCCTCAAACCAGCCCAGGTCGGTTTTGGCTGTCCGAGGAGGTTTCGAGCCAA
Source organism: Eremochloa ophiuroides (assembly GCA_038502445.1). Taxonomy (NCBI): domain Eukaryota; kingdom Viridiplantae; phylum Streptophyta; class Magnoliopsida; order Poales; family Poaceae; genus Eremochloa; species Eremochloa ophiuroides. The sequence goes on along the minus strand of JAHLJS010000004.1, from coordinate 3,273,362 downwards.
TCTCTAAGCTATGAAACTCACCTAATCTCATGGAAAGCTTATAAATCACATGTGGAATAGATTTTTCGCTGAGATAAGACCATCCCTCACTACTGGAAAATCAAGATTTGCCGAGTGATTTATGTTTTGCCGAGTGCCAAAACACGGACACTCGGCAAATGGCAAAAACCTCACACACTCGGGAAAAAACTGGTTCAAACAAAAACACATGGCAAATGGACCGTTTTGCCGAGTGCCGGGATTAGTTTCAGCAGCCAAGGAACCCACAAAATTAGGACCCATAGGCCGTCAGACCTTTCGACATAGCATGTCCACTAAGGTATGTGTTATGCCATTACACAACAGCTGCTTAGTGCTGAGAACGTTATAGGGCCCTGATTGATACATACAATTAGGAATACTTTTGTTATGCAGAGAATGGTCTGTTGCCTAATTCAAATTTCTGCTGTAGAGATTATGTCGTGCTCATGAAGGGCACATTACACATGTTACTAGAGCTAATATTATGGCTAAATATTTCCAACCAGCTGAGGAATTTGCTCATGATGTTGACATTTTTGTAGATTCCTCGCTCGGCAACTCAGACCTTGATGAGCATGGCTGGGAATCTGACTGCAGTTGGAAGCTCTATTAGCATGGATGCACTGTCACTGTACCACCTGTTGTCCTGGACAACTATCATCTAAATGAACCTTATATAGTATATTTATGATGGTGAAAGGTCCAAAGAGACTAGAGGGGGGGGGTGAATAGCCTAATTAAAATTCTACGAACAACACTTGACCAAACGGTTAGAACATTAAATGGCGAAGCGAGTTTTGCGCTAGGTGGACCGAAGACAACTTTTTTCGCCGTTGCCCGGGTCGGTCATCGAGCACTACGTCGCTCTGTATGTTCATGACCTGGTGATTTTCTTGGCTCCGGCGGTCAGGGACGACCTCCGCCGCCTCTAGGCGATCCTGGACTGCTTCGCCGTGGCTTCCGATCTTGTCACGAACGTCGACAAGTGCGTCGCAATTTCGATCCAGTGCACTGAGGCGGATTTGGCTATTGTTTAGGCGGAGTTCCCGTGCCAGGTGGCGCACATTCCATGTCGATACTGGGTGTGTCACTGTCCATGTACAGGCAGCAGCGTTGTGACGAGCAAAGCCGGATTGATAGCATCGCGGCGAGAATTCCAACATGGAAGGCCGGTCTCCTGTTCAGTGCTGGGCGCGTGCTTCTGACAAATTAAGGTGAATCTGTCGGCGATCCCTGTGCATATGTCAATCTCTACTTGTCTCTCTAGCTGGGCAATCAGGTGGATTGATCGCTTGCCTCGCGCCTTTCTCTGGGCTGGGACAGAGGAGATCATAGCTGGGAAATGCAAAGTTGTCTGGTCTACGGTGTGCAGCCCACTGGTTTGCTATCCGACATGGAGTCCTGAACCTACGCTTCTTTGGGTTCACCCTCCGACTTCGGTGGGAATGGTTAAGCCGTGTCGACCCAGCCCGACCTTGGTCCAGGCTGTTGTCTCCTCGCAAGAAGGCAGTGACTGCCATGCTTGATGCTTCCTTATCGGTGCGGCTTGGCGACGGCGCGTCGGCTAGGTTCTTGTCCGATCGATGGCTGGACGGACTACCTCTACTCTCTGTGGCGCCAAAGCTCTTTCATGGCGATTTCGGCGTGCACGTTCAGTGCTTGACACACTGCTCCTTAGGCGTTGGGTCTCAGATATCATAGGGCCACTCACCATGCATGTTTTGTGTGAGTACATCAGGGTTTGGGAGTTGGTTGATGGGTTAGAGTTGCGCCCCTTGAGTCGGACCATTTCATCTGGAAATGGTCCCCGAGCGGGCAATACTTCGCTTTGTCTACCAATTGAGCATTCTTCGTCGGCTCCACGGAGCTACAAGTGAAAGCCCTAATTTGGTTTTAATAATTAATGACACCCTATTGACTAACCTACTTGCTAAGTGATGGCTAAGTAAAGGTGGTCCTAACCATGGTGTGTGTGGAGCCTAGGAGTTGGTGATGATCAAGATGGCTCAACCATGGACCAAGTATGGTGGGTCAAATGAAGTTGATCAAGTGAAAAGAAAAGGCTTGAAGACAAAGGTATAACCCCAAGTAGGCTTTTCTTTTTGGTGATCAAGACACTAAGTGGGGGTGATCACATTTAGAGTAGATAGCCAACTATTAAGGGAAGAACTAAATGTTTGGATTACCTTCAAGTGCTCTAGATTGCTTTTCATTGCATTGAATCTAACTCAACCTAGATATCAACTTAGAAACCCTTGGAAATTATTTTGAAAAGGCTAACATACTGTGCACAACTGTTGAAAACCAAGTGTTAGAACATAGAAGCAAGGGGTGTGAAACTAACTTGAGAAGAGAAGTTTTTAGAGCGTTGGACGCTAGAAAGCAGGGGCGTCGGACTAATGTCTACATGCGTCCGACGGTCCCCAGGCACTGTTTCTAACTGTAAAAGCGTCGAACGGTACTCTTTGGTCCGACGGTGAGCGATGGACACCGTCCGAGCATTTCTGAAGCTCTCTGGTCATTTCTGGAAGCGTCGGACGATGGAAATCATTGGTCCGACGCACTGTTAAGAGAGCGTCCGATGGTGGCTTAGTCGTTTGCTGGCTATGAGAGTCGGACAGTCCGACGAGTGGAGAAGGGTGAGCGAACCATTGGCTCTCGGTCCGACGGCGTGGCGTGGCGAGTTCACGTTCTGTTCGCGTGCGTGGCGAGCTGAGTTCAAGGCGTCGGATAGCGTCCGACGAAGAAAATCCTCTCTGCGTGCTCTCTGGAAGTGTCGGACGGCGTGAACGTTTAGTCCGACGCTGTCCAATCCGACGGTCTGATTCAGTGGCGCGAGCTGTTAGCCATCGGGATCGATCGTCTGAGGTTGAATCCTGACCGACACGTGGCAGCCATTCGAGCGTTGGACTGAAGCAATCAGTCCGACGGGGTGCGTCCGACGGTAGCGTCCGACGCCTCGAAAAGTGTGTAAACGGCTGTTTTCTGTGGGGTAACGGCTAGGAGTGCACTTAGTGGTATTTATACTCCTTCCCTGGTCACTTGGTGACTCTCTTGCACATTTGATTCATTGCCATACACTTGTGAGCACTCTCAAGCCTCCCACTTACTCACTTGTTCATTTTTGATCATTTTTGTGAGTTGAGTGATCATCAGTGCATCATTGCTTGTGTTTTGCATTCTAGAGCACTTGAGAGCAAGCCTACGCTGAGTTCTTATTCTCTTGGGGCGTTGCCGTGTCCCTAGCGGCTTGTAGGTGATTCCGGTGTTGAGGTTGATTGGTGATTGTTCAAGCCCACACCGAAGTGTTGATTGTTAGGGGTTCTTGCGATTATTCCCCGGCGGAGTGCCAAAACCGACTCTAGTGGATTGCTCGTGGTTGATATTCACTTCTCTTGTGTTGGTGAGCGGCTCCCGGTGAGGGATTAGCGTGTGAAGCCTAACTCGCAATCTACCAAGAAAGACCGGTACCACAACGAGTAGTATCGTGACGGCGATCACGTGAACCTCGGTAAAAAATCGAGTGTTCTCTCTTCTCCACCATCGAGTGGGTGATTGGTCTTTCGGTATTCTCTTGGTTGATCACTTGGTATTCATATTGATATTCTCCCGGTGATTGGATCAACCTCTTCTTTCCTCGGTGGTATAGCTTTCTCGTACGCTTCTCGCTTGCGCTTATATTCTTGTTTAGGTGCTCTCACTATAGGATCGAAGTGTGGGTTTCTTGCGTTTGTGTGAATATTCACTTATGTAGTATATTTGTGTTAGGTGGCTTGCATAGAATAGTTTAGAGCTAGTGCTTAGTATTACTTTGTTAATTGCTAACTTATAGTCTAGTTCTTTGTAGAAATTTTATAGGCTATTCATCTCCCCTCTCTAGCCTGCTCGGTCATTTCAACAGGGTGCCCGGCAGCTGTGGAAAGTGAAGGCGCCACCATGAGCCAAGCGGGTTTTTTTGGCTGGCATTGCACTGGCGGCTTTAGAGACTGGTTCTCGGCGCCTGAGACACGACTTGCAGGCTCATGACGCGTGCTCCTCTTGCGAGCAGGAGTCGGAGACTGATGTCACTTGTTGCTAAGTTGTGTGTTCGCCCGAGAGACTTGGTTCCGGGTGCTCCATCCTCTTGGGCTCACCGGATCCATGCCGCGTGTGGGGGATGAAGTGAACTAGTGTCCTGGTGGCTGCACCAGCAACAGGTGTTCTCGAAGCACTCACGAACAGCTTTTGATTCAATTGTGCTGCTGGTGTCATGGACTCTGTGGAAGATCCGCAATGACAGGGTTTTCAGGAGTGAAACTTGCTCGGCGTCTGAAGCTGCTGCACGTGTGATGGAAGGGATGGAGTGGATTGATGCCGGCTTCGATAGCCTCTCGACAGTCTTCTTGGAGTTGGGACCTGCTTCTGCGGTCGTCGCGCCATCGACCGCCATATAGTCATCTATTTGAGCCTTGTGTTGTGGTTGTATGTGTTCTGTGTTGTTGCCGCTAAGTTGCTTGTCGTAATGGCTGCGGCGTGTATAAAATTCTCTTCTCCTTAATGAAATACGGATATACACCGGATCGAGAATGTTAAAGTTATGAATGAACAAATATATTATAATTGTCCGTTCAGTGATGAGCCAACAGGAATACGCATGTTCTGTTTGAGTGAAGGTTACAACAAAACTGCACCAGAATGTCACTACACAATCACTAAAAGCACTCAAAGGATCAAATAAATGTCAAGTCACTTTTAAGTGTACAGAAACAAAGCTTGGTGCTATCTCAAAATCATATCCTGCAGCCTGTCATCGACAATGACAATGTAACTGAACTAAATATCTACTACCTATAAACTAAAAAAGCAACTAACACTTGCGCTAACTAAGCTTAAATTAATTAGACTTAATGACTACTTACTTATTAGGGAGCCCTTAATTTTTATTTTTTTTGGGGGGGGGGGGGGGGGGGGGGCGGTGTGGTCGTGCGACTTGTGCTGCCCAATATAGGGACCTACTGTTATGTCAGTACAGTGATGAACTAACAGTGAATGCATGTCTGTTGTAGTGAAGCCACGAAGGTTTACAGCAAAACTACACCAAAATTTCACTACACAATCACTAAAACCACCCGAGCTTCAAAATAAATGTCAAGTCACTTTCACGTGTACAGGAAGCAAAGCTTGGTGCTATCTCAAAATCATATCCTTCAGCCCGTTATCGTCAATAATGACAACTGAACTAAAAATAATATTATCTCTACTTACAACTCCTTCAGCCCGTCATCGTCAATAATGACAACTGAACTAAAAATAATATTATCTCTACTTACCACTTGAGGTGCGTTTAGTTCATGAAAAGTGGGATGAAAAGTCACTGTAGCACATGAAGAATCTTCTCCAATAAGTATCCAATCGTTACCCAAATAGACTCAAAAGATTCGTATCGAGAAAAACAGGTAAACTGTGTAAACATGCAATAGCTTCTACTACATTTAATGCTCTTTACATGCGTCTAAAGACTCGATGTAATGGGGAATCTGAAAATGTTTTGGAAACTAAACAGGACCTTGGTGCATCTGGAAGGAGAGTGGAACAATAGTGTCTTTGTAAGAAGGGTGACTGGCTTGCGGAACATCATTGGTGACATCGTCCGGGAAGCCCAAGACTGCTGGTTACTCCACCTTGTGTGCGGTGCTTCCATTGTGCTCGCAAAACTCGTCTAGCCTATAATAGGTTTCGTGATTTCCGGTTGCTAGGGGTTCACTGCCCCTGGCCATGTGGCTCCTCGCCACTGGTCGTTGTCGTTGTAAAACTTTGACAATTCCTTTCCTCTTAATCAGTGGTGGATCCAGAAATGAACCAAAGGGAGCTAAATAACATAGGCTAAAAAAAATTTGCTCATTGGGCATAGTACACTAATATAGAGTAAAATGCACCCAGGGTACTCAAACTATTGGCCTCCTCCCATCTAGGTACTCGAACTATCAAAACAACTATCTGGGTACCTGATGTATTGCCCATGCACACCAAAGGTCCAAAACCTTCCACGTCAGGGCCATTTTTTCAAAAAAAAACCTATCCCTTTTCTCTTTCTCGCAGCTAACTCCTCCCTCTTCTCTTTCCTCTATCCATTCCCCGCCCTTGTTTCCTCCCCACGCCGGCGAGCTTCGGCCCTTGCTGCGGACGGGGAGCTCGCGGCACGGGCGAGCGCGCGTCGCAGCGCACGGAGGAGAGCCTTCCCGACCTCCACCATCTGCCCACGCGCACCGGCGAGGCTGCGGCACGGCTGCACGCCCGCCCTCGCGAGACCTCGCCACTGAAGTGCTCTGCCTCGCGCGACGCGGAGGTGCGGGGCGGAGCGGAGCTCACACGGCGGCGCTACGGAGCGGGGCAGGGCAGGGCATCCAGCTCACGCGTGGGCGAGATACAGTGGAGCGGAGCGCGAGCGGACGGCCGACGAGGGGGCTTGCAGCATGCGGCGGTGGCGGGCAGCACTGCTAGGGGCCGGGGCAGGGACTGGAAAGATGACAAGACGAGGAAGGAGCTAGTTGCCAAAAAGGAAAAAGGGATAGGGTCTTTTTTGAAAAAAATTGGCCCTGACGTGGCAGATTTTGGACCTTTGGTGTGCGTCGACAATAGATCAGGTGCCCAGATAGTCGGTTTGGTAGTTTGAGTACCTAGATGGGAGAAGCCCAATAGTTTGAGTATCCTGGGTGCATTTTACTCACTAATATATATAGCTAAAATTGACAATTTGATATTGATTCAAAATGATCTAAGTCAAAGATACATAGAATTAAGATAATAAGGATAAAAAAGGTACTAAATACAAGGAGCCTTCCTTTTTTAAGAATTGACACCACTTAAACCAATACCACTTGAACCGCCACGCTCAATGCTACATAATTTTAAATGTCAAACACTTCTACAATAATCAAGATAATAAATCCTGAACAACTTTGCTTTTCGAAGAAATTCAAAATTTTGAATAGTTTTTGAATTATTAGGACAGGAGCAAACAGAGATTTTGAATTTCAAATCTAATCCATTTAAATTCTCTGGATTTTCCCCAATAACTTGAAAATCTTCAAAGATCAAAGTTGTACTATTTGTTGAGTTTTACAACTTTCACTAAAAGAGTTTGGTCAGATTCTTGTTAAGTTTTGAAGTTGGGTTTCAAATTTAAATTTCAAAACACTTGTTAGGGGTTAATTTGAAACCTCAATGCATAAGTTCAAAATCGCCAAATATTAAAGTTGTTTAACTTGAAAAGCTTTACAACTTTCATTAAAGGAGTTTGCCCAAATTCTTGATATTTTTTGAAAGGGCATTTTAAATTTGAATAAACAAACACTAATTAGATTTTAATTTAAATTTCCACTGGTAAACTTTAAAATCTTCAAAAATTAAAGTTGTCCCATTTTAAAAGATCTATAATTTTTTTTATCACTTTCATCAGATTCCCTTTAGTTTTTATAGTTGAATTTCAAGTCTAAACTTTAAAGCATAGATTTAGGCTTTATTTGAAATTACTTTTAATAACTTTCAAATTGCCAAAAATAGAAGTTGCTCAACTTTTAAAGATTCACAACTTTTGTTTAAGGCACAACACCTAATTCCTTTTAGTTTCCAAATTAGGGTTTCGGGTCTGATGTCGGGTTTATAAATGATTTTCTTTTTATTTCCCAATTGGATTTAGTTAATTACACACCTATACAAACATTTACATAATAAATCACTCTAAATCACCTATACACAATCAAATGCAAGAATCAAACTTATTTTAGTTGATGCATCTTAATAGAGTTAAATGCGGAATGATTTGCATGCGATCATGATGACATGGCATGTTTGAGTTAATGTAACACCAGGGATGTTACAGATATGTACAGCAGGGGCGACTTCAACGAGACACGTGGGACCAATCTATGCTCCGTTTGCCACGAACCAGGCCACAAGGCCTGTAGACATAGGAGGAGAGGCAACTAGGTATACGAATGCTCTTAGCAACCATGGTCTTATCACTGTATTTTTTTATGCATTCTTTTAGTTCATTTAAATTATATAATTTCATTACTTTTCATGATACGTTTAATTTCTTTCTAACATGTTTGTTCTTGTTCATGCAGGATGGCTCCTCATCAGCAGTACCCCCTTCTTGACTTGACCTACGACCAGCGGCACCGAGGCCACGTCCTGTCGGACCTCGGCTTTCAGAAGTTTCTTTCACCACTCAGGAGTTGTGTTCACGGTGTGCACCTCAGGGACGAGAGGTACGCGCCTTACCTACGGCATGCGGGCTTCCTGGAGCTAGTGCGTTCGTACATAGCTGGTCTGCCACCAACTGGACCCTGCACTCCTCACAGCAACTGTTGACAGGTATGCGCTTCTTTTTTTTTATAATTCATAATCATTCCCCGCGTCCATTTTTTGGGTTATTCCTTACTGAATTCGTATTCTTTTTGACATTGTTAGGTGGAGGCCGGAGACCCACACCTTCTACCTACCAGCTGGAGAGATGACAGTCACGCTGCAGGACGTCTCGCTTATACTTTGTTTGCGCTTGGGTGGCCATCCAGTCACTGGCACTGTCGACCCTGACAACTGGATGGACATGGTGGAGCAGTTTTGTGGACGTAGGCCACTAGACGACGAGCATGCGAAAAGATCCAAGTAAGTAAAGTGCTCAAACATATTTGCTTTCATGTTACTACTGTCTTGTTCTTATAAATGTTATTGTTGCAGGAGAACTTTTGGTGTCACGGCTGGTTGGATCAGACAGAACTTTGGCTGGCTGCCAGATGACGCACCAGACGTTGACGTGGAGAGGTACGCGAAGGTCTGGTTGTGGCACTTCCTTGGTGCGTTCCTGTTCCCTGATGCATCAGGGAATACTATCAGCTGGTCCTTCCTCAACATAATTGAGGCTCTCTTGGGAGGAGATTGGAGCATACAGTTGGGGAAGTGCGGTCCTTGGTTGGTTGTAACGCCAACTTTGTGTTGCCTGCCGTCGCACCGCAGAGAACGCCAACCTTGGTGGTTGCCTTTACCTCCTACAGATTTGGTGCTAGGAGCGATGGCCAGTGGGCAGACCACTTCGTCCAAGCTTGCCTGTAAGTCCCTTTCATCGTGATTTGCTTACTATGATTGATTGATCATGCTCTTAATTTGTAAACTACTATGGCTTGTTAATGAAGGCCTGGCCCCATGAAGACGTTGGCCCCACTGCTCTCTTCGTGTGGAACAGGGCTCCGGCAGTCAGAGGGAACCTTGCAAGGAGGTATACGTCCTACACGGACACACTGGACGTCCTGACACAGCACCAGGTAAGCTGCAGTAAGTGCAAACCGGAAATGATGCACTATTCTAAACTATGTACTAATTGGTCTATTATTGTTGCAGGTCAATTGGTGTCCCTGGGTTCGGATGGAGTTGGAGAACTACCTGAGTCCCAGGACAGAAGAACAGAGTGATGAGTGGCGTTCTGATACGCCACTTATCTGCTACCATGTGGTAGAGATGCACTTCCCATGCAAGGTCTTCACGCAGTTTGGAAGGTTCCAAGAGTGTCCTCCGCCGCACTGCTCGACAAGCAGGAAGTTGCACGGGTATGAAATTGATCTACCATCACCGATTGACAATTTTAGATTATGTTATTACACTTATCATGAATGTACGGCATTCCTTTGGTGCAGGTACGACCGAAGGAATAGGTACAACGAGAGGAACTGGGCAGTTACGCACCACAAGTACATCCACGCTTGGGAGACCCGTCAGAGGCTGCGGATACTGGATACTCCGGAGCACTCGCAAGCCCAATTTCATGCTTGTATTGCATTGCATCTCAAAATTATTTGCTCATGCTCTTAATTATTATGACAGGGCCCTACCCAGACACAGCAGGTGAGGCGTGGCCCCAGACAGCGTGACCGTACCGATGTTGGGTACACCCCAAACATCATTCCGACAAATCCGAAACGGCAGCGTCGTCCTCGAGACCCTTACACTCCAGGAGCTTAGAGTTAGCAGCTTACGATGAGTGTTTCAAGTTAGGGTGGATGTTTTGTACAGAGTAGGTGAAATAACATGAACATCATGTGATTGCAACGGATGATGGATGTTGCAATGGTTGACCCACTTGCGTATTTGTTTTCCTTACTGTTCTTAATTTTCCTTTCGAAGAAATCTTAGAAGGCACAAAACCAAAAACAGAAAACAGAAAGAAAACCGAAAACTGCAGAAAACAGAAAGCAGCGAAGCAGAAAACAGATAGCAGAAACAGCAGAAAAATGCCGAGGCCACGCCTGGCCGCGCCACCGTGGATGGCGCGGCAGTCGTATGCTGCGCCGCCAGGCAGGTGGCGCGGCCACAGAATTGCAAGGACTGCCGCGCCATACATGGTGGCGCGGCTTTGTCAGCTGCATGGCCGGCCACGGTGGGCCTGAGGCCGGTCACGGCAGGCCACGGCTGGCCTGAGGCCGGCCAGGGCCGGCCATGGCGGGCCACGGCTGCCCTGAGGCTGGCCAGAGCCCGGTCACGCTTACTCAGTGATTCAGAGGGCTTGCGAATAGCCTTTTCAGTGCATAGCCTTTTCTGCGAGTTGTCAATTCAATTCATAGTCTCTTCAGTCACTCATACAGCGCAGTGTCTACCTTTTTCAGTGCGTAGTCTTTTCAGTGACTTGTCATGTTACGAGTAGGGTGTTCGGTGACTCCGACTGGACTGTGAGTAGGCTTTTCAGGGCTATAGAATTGACAACTAGTAGCCTTTACTTTGGCAGTCCGAGAATCTAGCCTTTTCAGAGTACTACAAAGAACTGTGCTGAATTAACTCTGCATTAATTCAATTGTATTCGATGGCAACATCACCCCTCGCCTCCCTATATATACATGGGACTGCCCCTCGACGAACATCACCAGCAAAACAAGATGTCTGGAGCAAAGGGTTGGGGGCTTGGGTTTGGGAAGTGCAAGGGAGTGGTGGAGAGCAAGGGTCCGCCAATAATATGAAATAATAGGGGTAGTCTTGGTCCCAAACAGTGGGACGAACCCATTGACAGGTTTCCAGAAGAGAGCAAGAGTGATTATGGGAAAAATAGACCTCTGAGGGACTATGTCAAGCCGGGGAAAGAAGAGTGGCCAAAATACATGCATGGTGAGGACTGCCTTGTGCAGATGTATACCAAGGGCGGGATAAACGGGGGCCGACGATTCTTCAAGTGTCCCTATGCATATTTAATATTTTCTTGTCATTTATTTTTGTAATGTATTTCGCAACATAAAAGCGTGTTAACAAATCTATTCATCGCAGACCTCGTGGGCAGAAGGCAGTTGCGGGTTCACTAAGTGGGTAGACCCTCTACCTATTACCTCGCATTTAGAGTACATCTGGTACCTGTAGGATCGCATCAGCTCGCTCGGCCCAATCTACGGCTCGAGCCACAACAAGGAGGAAGATGAGGAAGAAGGCAACAGTTGGGCCACATCGCAGGAGCTAATATGCACAGACCTGTACTGCTGCTGCCCTCATCACAAGAACAATGGAAATCTGCCGGCATCGCCACCGCCACCACCTCCACCAATGGGCGGTTACTATAGGGAAGGTGCAACTCAGCTCAATATGTGGCAGCACTACTAGTAGGGTGTCCATTTATCTGTTTATGTGTGTGGTGCATGTTTCAATTATTTAAGGCATGTTAGGTCTAGTGCAGAGAGTCTTTACCCTTGTTTGGTGCAGATTCTCACATGACATTTCGTGTATTCGTTGTATGTTTTAATTCCGAAGGCATGTTAGGATCCACACATGCCTTTTCATATGTTGTGCTTGTACGCATCGTTTAGTAATATATTTGACAAGAAAGAAATGTCCGCAACATGAAACATCAACTAAAAACACTGACTAAGTGAACACAATAGTACGATTAGATTATAATACAGAAGTTCAATTCATGACAACCAAATATAGGGTCCTCAATACGAAAACACAAAGTTCAGTTCAAATCCAACAAGCTACTGAGTGCAACGAGGCCACTTTTCCTTGGCGAAAGCGTCGGGATTCTCCTCCATGGCTGCTTTTGCACGACGTGCACGCTCAAGCTTCTTTTCATTCTCTCTGAAAGCTGCGAGACGCTTCAGCCACACCTCTTCTTCCCGCTCCTTCTTCGCGGCCAACTCTTTGCGTCTCCTCTCCATCCTCTCCTCCCGCTCTGCGTCCAACCTCAAAAGACGCTGCATCCGCTCCTTGTCCTCCTGGAAGATCTCGGTGTCGATCCACTGCTCAAAAATCACAGAGCGGTGGTGGAGTCTATAAAAAAAACATATTATTTTACGGCAACAGAATTAATTTATAAATTAATTTCAAACAGAATACAATACCACATTCTCACCAGCATGTTAATGCGCCGCTATTGTATGGTAGGCTCGTACACATAGTTGGCGCACATCCAGTAACGCTGCCTATACGTGTCCTCCTCGTCCGACTTGGCCACCTTGTATGGATCGCTACAAAAGCACATAGACACAGGAACACCACTAGGCAGTGGCAAGACGTCAAACGCATTTGCGGGCCACAACGAGTCCTTGCAAACAGGCTTTGGTTTACGAGGCCTACCACGCTTAGGCATCCTACTGTGCCATGAAAATGATATTAGTAATTGTTGCAATATCAAACCCAAACTAACAACTATGAACCCTAACCCTAACGCTAGAAAAAACTAAAGGAGCTCATGACAAAGGGACTAAAGACAGTGGAATCTAGAAATTTCTTGGGGAAACAAGAGAGGAAGAAGGGATCAACGATTGGATGCACTTACAACGCAGCGGAGAGGACCAGGGGGCGCCCAAATTGCCCTTGAGCTCGCGACGGCGGCGCCTGCCTCGAACAGACAGCAGAGCGAGTGAGAGGGAGAGGGAGAGGGAGAGGGGGCCGCGCGGTCAGGGGGTTATCCCCCTGTCCGCGCCATGCGGGGTGGCGCGGCAGCCCCCGTGCCATTCCATGTGGCGGCGGGAGCTGCCAGCCCGGCGCCACGTGGCGCCCCAACCGCGCCGTCCTGGGTGGCGCGTCGGTACTGTTTGGACGCGCCACCCAGGATGACGTGTCCAAACGTGCTACTTTTAAAAAAAAAGTTCGTGCGTGTTAGTTTTTAAAAAGTGTTAAAAATACAAAAAAAAATCCGTGGAGTGGAGGAGAGGGGTGTCATGGCACCACATTGGGGAAAGGGTGGATGAGAGAAAATGGAGGGAGGGAGAGATGAGTGACGACGGTTGTGAGGGAGAGTGAGGGAGAGAAATGTGCGGCTGAGGAACTCTAGGTCTGGTATATATAATTGAGCTTGGTCGGCCTTTTGGGCTATCGGGTAGGGCCTAATTTACGGAGACAGTTGTATTTATAATGTCCGCCTCGTTAAATGTTTTACCAAGGTGGTTACATAAGGATGTCCGCCTCGGTAAATATATATTAACTATGGCGGGTATTTTAAAGATGACCACCTCGGTTAATCTATTTTGCAAGACGGTTGTTGCAACCGCCTCGGTTACTGCCAGGTATTAACCGAAGCGGTTATCCTTCTTGCGTGCCTCAGGGAAAAAAATGTCTTGCAAAAAATTTTATGTAGTAGTGTGAACACCGTCATAAACTTCGATGGCACAGTTGCGAATGTGCGCATCTCAGTCAAGGACTGGAAGAGCTTCATCTGGACGTTGGCCATGGCTCAAACCACACCGGCGTCAACACCGTAGCCAAAGCATAGCATCCTCCATCACTCTCAATACAACTCAACCACAGTGGATACCCAACCCATGGCCCGGTATACTCCCCGAAACCTAACCCCACCACACTGCACCAGCCGACCCCATTCTACTCCCTATCAGTGGTGTGCCCCATCCCAGCCATTGCTCTCGTCGGCACACTGAGGAGGGCGGTGCATGGCTTGGGGTGCAGGCCCTGTGACATGTATATGTGCCTTTTTAGTCCTGATTGGGATTACGTCCCGGGACTAAACTACCACTTTTAGCCCCCGTTATTGAACTGGGACAAAAAGGAGTGGCCTTTAGTCCTAGTTAGGAAAACTAGGACTGGGTTTTACAACTGGTACTGCATTTCTATACTAGTGTAACATAAGAGGAGGCTATTGTTTTATGATTTTTAATTTCTCCTAATGTGTTATTGACTTAGACTAAGCAAAGTAGATACAATGCAGCAGATGATGGTGGTTTAAAACTTTGAATTGAATGCACATCATGTAATGGAAACACAAATCTTTATTCCCTCCAAAAAAAAAAGAAACACAAATCTTTATTACAACACACTTTTTTGGCTACAGATATGAGATATTCTAGGTAGTCGGTACGTAGTCCTATATAAGCATCGAGATAGTAGAAATATCAAAGGTCCACATATATGAACACAAGCAGCAAAGCATCACTATGATCATATCGATCGGTCTGTTTTCCAAAGGACGAGGACATGTGTCCAATTAAGGACAAATCTTTTTGGCCTCCGGCCCGCGACGAGGCACAAGGTAAGCCCGTAGTGGACGCTTCATGCGGTTGAAAAACATGACGCTGGTGTCCGTCTGCAATAGGACGGCATGCTCACCCTCGGCTTCCTCCCACACAAACTCCCTCACAAGGTTTGCCACGAAATAGCCGATGTGGAGCAGGGAGACGCTTATGGCAGGGCACATTCTCCTGCCGACCCCAAAAGGCATCATCTTGATCTCCCCAGCCATGGACACGAGGTTCTTGGTAGTAGTGCTTTCTCCATCTCCACAGCATCCATAGAACCGTTCAGGCTTGAACTCATCAGGGTCAGCCCACACTGTCTTGTCTCGTCCCATTGCCTCTAGTAAGAACATTATGTCGGTGCCCGTAGGAATACGTTGGCCATCATGAACCACATGGTCTTCTTCCATCACCTTCGTATTCATGACATTATTAGACTATTAGTTGGATAGTGCTATATAGTAATGAATTATTTGGTATTCCCTCCATCTCCAATTGTAAGTTATTCCAAGAATCATGTAAAGTCAAATCATCTCAAGTTTATCCAAAATTATGGAGAGAAGTATAAAGATTTATGACACCAAATAAGTGTAATATAAAAATATATATTTAGTAAAGGAGCTAATGATAATCAGTTGATATTGTGAATATTATTATCTCATCGTATAAATTTGGTCAAAGTTAAGATGTTTTGATTGTCTAAAATTCTTAGAATGATTTACAATTTGCCATGGTGGAAGTATTTGTTAAGGCGAGCTACCTGCCTTACCTGCCAAAATACCCACATCATGAACCACATGGTCTTCTTCCATCACCTTTTTTCCGTATTCATGAGATTGTTGGATAGTATATTTATACTAAATCCAATTCAATTTATAAGTCGTTTGACTTTTTTTGCTCCAAATTTGATCACTCGCCTTGTTCAAAAATTTGTGCAAAATATCACTTTCTTTGTTATGGCTTGCTTTACTAATAACAGTTCTTCAAGAATGATTTAAATTTAACTCTTTTTGCGTAAATATTTTGAATAAGCAAGTGTCAAAGTTAGGGTTGAAAAAGTCAAACGACTTGTAAATTGGGACGGAGAGAGTAGTGATTAATGAATTATTTGGTACTTAATAGGGCTACTACTTTGGCTTACCTGCCTAAACACCAACATGATGGTGGGATGCAGCCTGAGCGCCTCCAACATGACAGCGTTGAGGTGGTCCAGCTTCCCAAGAACCTCCTCCCCGACCTCCTCGGCGTCGGCGTCCACAGCGGCGTTGATCTCCTCCCGGATGGCCTCCTGTATGTCTGGGTGTTTGATCAGGTTCGCTATGATCCACTGCATCGCCGCGGCTGTGGATTCAGTTGATTGACCAAGGAACTCGGAGCAGAGTCCCACGAGTGCACTGTCCTCGAGCTTCCTCTGCTTGTTGTTGTGGTCGTCGTCTGCTTCTTCTAATTCTACCGGGACATGGAGGTCCAGGAGCGTCTGCACATAGCTCGGCGGCGTCTCGTCGGAGTCGTCCCCGCCGCGATGTCGTCTGCGGCAGCCGTCGATGAGCGGGAGGTAGAGCTCCTCCTGCTTCTTCCGTATCCCGGCGAGCTTGTTCCACCGCTTGCGGTAGATTAGCTTGGACACCGCAAGGATCATCGAATTCGGCGGCAGAGCTGCGAATGTGCTCATCTCAGTCAAGGAAAGGACGAGCTCGGTCTGGACGTCGGCCATGGCTCGAACCACGCCGGCGTCGACGCCGTAGCCGAAGCACATGGTGGAGACGAGGCCAAAAACCGCGTCGCGGATGCTCTCCGCCGCAGCGATCGCCGCCACGCCGTCGTTGTTGTTGACGAGCTGTTGCTGCTGCTCCTCGAGGTCGGCGACGAGGCCACGGAGCGCCTGGCGCCGCGCCGCCGCGTAGCGGTGCACGTGCGTCGGGTGGAGGACCCCTGAGGCGAGGTTGTGGCGGAGGGCGCGCCAGAGCTGGCCGGACGGCGACGAGATGATGGTGTGGTAGCGGCCGCCGGTGATGACGGCGCTGGGTGACGTCGACGGCATGCGGCTGCCCCGGACGAGCAGCTGATCCGCCCTGGAGAAGTCTGCTTTGATGATAATCGGCTTACGTACTGCATGTGCTAGACGTGCTTTGATCGGCGGCCACCGGACAATCAGGATGGCCACCGGGAGAACCAATGGGAGCAACAGGAGGAGGACTTGCATGGTTGCTTAATTGATGCTTATGGCCTCAGCTGCATGCAGCTCATATGTAGTAGTAGTATACCTGTGTATGCCAGTATTTATAAACATATACTGTATATGCAATTTTGAGATAGCTATATCTGGTAGGGAGAGAGGAAGCTGTCATTGTCGATGACGGCTGGAGAATATGATTTTGAGATAGTACCTCTTTGCTTTCTGTACACTTGCAAGTCAGACATTTATTTTGATGGTCGGGCGCTTTGAGGGCTTGTTTAGAAGACAAATCTCGTGGGTTCTACACTAACCGTGTAAACATGTAAAAGATTTATCTACATTTAATACTTCATACATGTGTCCAAACATTTGATGTGATGGGATTTTAAAATTTGAAATTCTGATGTAGTTTGCTGCAACCCTTCACGGCTACAGAGCATGCATTCACTGTTAGCTCATCATATTCACTGAACGGACAATGATAATATTATCTGCTTGTTCATGAATTCAATCACCTACAATTTTATTAAGCACAATTAAATCCACAGGTACTCACTACTCAAACTCTCATGTTCCTCTCCCTAATTTTAGAATATTTTACAAATTGTAGCTACATCACCAAAATTAGAATTTTTTTTTAAAAAATTATATGCTAAAATTAGCTACAGTGTTTTGGGACCTAGATGACGCTCTCTTTCAAGTTTAGAAACCTACGATGATCATCTTAAAAATTTAGAATCTAAATGACATCTTCTAAAAAGTTTATAGACACAGATATCACTTTGAAACTTCGGAAAGAAACGACTATCACGAGCTTATTTTCCTTTCGTCAATATCACAGCGAATCAGAGGTCTGCAAGTGTGCCTCAAGCAGTTGCTGCGGCTTTGCGCAGAATGGTCAATGTCAAAGAAACCAGCAACTGGGAACTTACCCGAGATCCGAGATTGTGTGTACAAATGCATGATCCTGATTCCTAGATCCGAGATTGTGTACAAATGCATGATCCTGATTCCTGATCATTGGCTCGTAGGGGTACGGTGCCTTTCCTGTCAACGCAGCAGCTCACTGTCTGTATACGCAAAGGCATCGCCATCGCGGCATGTCATCATGCGCAGAAAGTCTCTCGTCTCATTCGTGATCTCCAATCACAAATACTGGATGCCTGGATGGCTGTGTCTAGCGACGCGTGCCAAAACGGCAAGGTGCATGTATGCGTTGACTACCACTGCACGTGTTGCAAAGTGATGAATAGTAATGCAGTGCATGCACTAGGCTAGCTGGGGTGACCTGACAGCATATACAAAGCTCAAGCTCTCAGCCAGTCAGCAGCCGCCGACACCCTCCAAGGCTCCAACGCTCCAGATAAGAAAACCTGTCAAGTTGACGAGGCCACTGGCCTCCACTTTGTTCACTCCTGAAGCAACAGCTCAGCTCAGTTGCTCCGATCCTCCCCTAATCGTCACCCTCACCTAATTCTTTTTGTCATATGGCCACCATAATTGTCGATGACGGCTGGAGCATATGATTTTGAGATAGCCCCCGCTTTTTGTTCCTGTATACTTGCAAGTGAGACATTATCCTGATGGTTGGGTGCTTTTAGTGATTGTGTAGAGTGTAGTGAATTGTTTTGGTGTAGTTTGCTGCAACCTTCACGGCTACAGAGCATGCATTCACTGTTGGCTCATCATGCATGTCACTGGCAAAAACATTTATTCAGCTGATCTTTTAATGTTTAGTACTCAGATAGAAAGTTGGAGGCCACATTCATTTGTAATAATGGAAATCAAAGAAATTTCTTTGAATCCTTACAATGCACTTATTCATTCTTTGAACCTGCAGCACGACAAACACGATGGATTGCCTGCTCCAATTGGACTTGCAGGACACTTTATCCATCCAATAAGTTAACTAAAACTTTTGGCCTCCGATCGATCGGCGAGGCACAAGGTGAGCACGTAGTGGACGCTCCATGAAATTGAACAACAAGACGCTGGCATCCGTGTGGAGTTCCACGGCGTGCTTACCCTCTGCTTCTCTCCACTCGAACTCCCTCACAATATTTTCCATGAAGTACCCGATGTGGTGCAACGACATGCTTATAGCAGGGCACATCCTCCTGCCAGCCCCAAAAGGCATCATCCTCATCTCCCCTGCCATGGACAACAGGTTCTTGATAGTGCTTTCTCCACCTCTACATGCTTGGAAACGTTCTGGCTTGAACTCATCAGGGTCAGACCACACTGTCTTGTCTCGCCCTAGAGCCTCCAACGAGAAGACCATCTTGGTACCCACAGGAATATGCTGGCCATCATGAACCACTTGGTCTTCTTCCATTACCATTGTTTCATATTCATGAGGTCGGTTAATTAGATAATCTTGTATAAGTAATTTTTTAGTCCTGAAAGCTGTTTCTCACTCTTCTTGAAGAATTTAAACTAGCTCCAAAAAAAAAAAATACAGTGAACAAATGCAAAAATAAAGGTGGCAAGGAGATTTGTATAGAGAAAATTATAACTGTTGTTGAATGTCTAGAGCTTCTTTTTTAGTATTAAAAGTATTTGAAATAGTTTCTAAAATCCACTTTCCAGTCCTGATTTTTTTTGGCAGGATTAAAAAAAGGGAAAAATAGTTTTCATGGAGCAAACATGAACACTCATTGTGAATTCATGACGTAGTATAGATGGCCCGGTGTTTTGGCATGGCCCATGCACAGCATGGCGCGATGGCCGTCGGTTCGTGCCGACCTGGACTGACTCTATTAGGGCCATGCTTGGGCGGGCTGCTGTCTCAACAGCGTGCGATGGCCGAACCTGGCCCGATTAGTAGATCTACCTTAGCCAACCCTACCTCCTAACTAGTCCTGACTCCCGGGCGATACCAGGTAATCTTCCTGTCTGACCAGGTCAGACAGGAGACGCCCTCCGACCACCCCCTCCCACTGTTTATCTTCCCCAACGCGCCCCCGTGCCCGCGCCTCCGCTCGCTGCCCGTACCCGCGCCCACGCCACGCTCGCTGCCTGCGCCCGCGCCTAAGCTCGCCGCCATCGCCATCGTCGCCATCTCCGGCAGCCTTCCCCGGCGGGTATAGAAGGGAGGGGGTTGGGGAGGTAGGGAAGATAGGCGGCGGGAAAGGTCGCCGGGCGGCTTAGGGGCCCTGGCGGCGGTAGCGGCGGCCGGGAAGGCCTAGGGCGGGGGCGTCGTGGTCGCCGGCGTCGATGGCGACGGTGGTGAGGTGCGGCGGCGACGGGATTGAGGGCGGGGAGGGGAAGATGGAGGCGCCGCGGCGTGGTTGGGCTCGCCGGAGCTCCTCTTCTCTTCGTACACTCTAGTCCGATCCCGACACACCTCTTCGGTACCCTCATGCCCCATCCCTTACATCCCAAGGCCACTCTCCCATCCCAACGTCGGCGGCTCTTCCATCATCCCATGTCGGCACCCAAGGAGGCTTCTCTACTAGAGTGGGCAGCAATGACCATGCGAACTGTGCGTGACAATGACGGAGTAGCATGCACACGCAACAACCAACGTACGGTAGTGGTGTAGCAAGCTCAGGAACGGTGTGTCGACGGACCGGTCTATAGCACGGTCCAAGACTTAAAGGGTTGTGCCTGGGCCATGCAGGCATGACACGGGCCAATGATGCAGCCATGCTATATATATTAGACAGACCCCCATCGGACCATACCTTGATCGGGACCGTGCTAGCTAGGGCGGGCCAGACTAGGCAGCCCATTTGTTCATCTATCGCAACATATGTCTATGTGCGTGCATCCAACACATGAAACAATTGCTTAAATATAAGAGAAATAGTTGGAAAGAAAACTATGACTCTTCCATATATTGGGTACATGCACATGGACACATACCACGAACCACCATGAGTTCTTTTAGAAAAAGTCATCTCCAACAACTCCTTGTCCTAACTCTTCCGCACATGGAAAAATCAATAGACATGCACGAAAATATACGTGAGGTGGTTGAATCAATTCTCCCAGCATTTCTTCCTTCTTGGGCCAAAAGAAAGAAGATGATGCTATCCCTTAGAAAGCCGATCACTACCTCCAATGCCCTAAGAAAGAGGTAAAATCAATAGCTATATATAGCGATGCCTATAATGGGCGCTGGGCTATCGGTCCGATGTGACTGAAAGGAGAAGACTACTGTTTTCAAAAAAAAAAAAAGAAAGGAGAAGGCTACTGACCGACTATGGCCGGCTTGGTGTGCCTGTGTGGTCATAGGTGGGGGGCGACACGGTTGGAGGCGGCCATGGCAAGGTGGCCGTGGGGTGTGATCTTCGCACCAACAAGACTGAGTTGCCGCCAACAAATTAACTTTCGCATCAGGCCCGTGCGACCGCACAGAGCCCCAAATTTCTGTGGGTGCTAATCTTGTGTGTACATAGTATGTGGACCTGGTCTATATTTTTTGGCGCAAGTAGTTTATGCATGCCCAAAATAATGTTTGCCTCTGTTCTACTCCTTCTATTCTAAATTGTAAATCATTTTAAGAATCTTGAAGAGTCAAAGCATTTCAAGTTTGGCCAAAATTATAGAGAAAAATATAAATACTTATGACACTAAATAATATATATTATGAAAATATATTAATTGAAGAATTTAATGATACTTAGTTGATATTGTAAATGTTATTTTGTCATATAAAGCTGGTTAAAGTTAAAATATTTTAACTCTTCAAGATTTTTAAAATGACTTACGGAGGGAGTACTTCTTCATACGGTAGACTCATCTTCATCCTGAATTCCTGATTGTGTGTCTTCGTTCTTTTCGACGAGCCACGATTCGCTCGTTGGAAGCCTGCGAGAGCCGAGCAGCCGTGCCAAACTGACGAGTGTCGGAGTGGACCTGAAACTGGGAAGCTATGATGGTCATTCTGTGAACTAGTATGAAGCCGTGTCCGGCGAGTCAGCAAACAAGGCAATCTCCTTTTTTGTATTTTCTAAAATTCTACTTCATTCATCTCAAATTATAAGTCATTATAAGAATTTTAGAGAATCCAAGTATCTCAACTTTGATCAAAGTTTATATAATAAGATAATAATATTTATAATATCAACTAGCTATTATTACATTCTTTATCAAATATATTTTCATAGATAAGTCATTACAAGAATCTTAGAGAGTTTAAGTATCTCAAGTTTGATCAAGTTTATATAATAAGATAATAATATTTAAAATTTCAACTAAGTATTATTACATTTTTCATCAAATATATTTTCATAATACACTTACTTGGTGACATAAATCTTCGTATTTGCACTATAATTTTAGTCAAACTTGATTTTTTTGACTTTTTAAAATTCTTAGAACGACTTACAATTTGAAATAAACGGAGTACTAACTATTAAATTAGTAAAACGTGAATTTGATGTATTTGTACCATATGTCCAATTTTTTCTTCTTCTTTTCATCTTTTGTATACAAGTTAGTATTTCAATATCCAAACCATTAGCCATGTTTTCTGCACATCGGGCCATAAAATATGATTCGGGTCATCATAAGTTGGGGAAGTTCTTGTTGACAATACTAGTGCTAAAACGAATAGTAATGGCGATGGCTTGAATATTTTTTAGCACGCTTTTTTTTGGGTATATACTATTGTTTATTTTTCTTTTTATACTCCCCCTATGAGGCCTCATTATAGACTTCGCACAGGGCCTCGGTTTAGGCCAGGACGGCCCTGCTTAATTCGCATGTATGGGACAATTTTTTGTTTCTTATTTAAGTGAGATTTTAGATGTAGTTTGAGGAACCCAACAAATATGCACAAAGTTCTAACTTTTTTAGCTTACTTGGAAAACACATTTTTTGATTTTTTTTTAAATTATTGGAGATGCTCTTAGGAATACTCCATCTGTCTTAAAAAACGCTTTAAAGATGCGTGTTGATCAAACTTTTTCAAATTTAACTTACTTTATAGAAAATATTAACAGTATCACTAAAAAATTGTTATCAAAACATATTCCATATATATATATATAATGTCAGTAATTATGTATTATAAATATTAAACTTTTTATGTATAGTTAGTTAAAGTTAAAAATATTTGATTTATTAGGAGTGTGGAACAGGGTGAGTAATTAAGTACTACTTGGCTTACCTGTCTAAATACCCACATGGTGGTGGGATGTAGCCGCAACGCTTCCAAGATGACAGCGTTGAGGTGGTTGAGCTTCCCAAGAACCTCCTCCCCGACCTCCTCGTCGTCGGCCTCAACAGCAGCGTCGATCTCCCTCCGGATGGCCTCCTGCATGTCTGGGCGTTTCATCAGATTCGCCATGATCCACTGCAGCGCCGCCGACAAAGATTCAGTTCCAGAACCAAGGAACTCCGAGCAGAGTCCCACGAGTTCACCGTCCTCGAGCCTCCGCTGCCTCCTTATTTGCTTGCCTTCGAATTCTACCGGGACATGAAGGTCCAGGAGTGTGCGCACGTATGTCGTCGTCGGCGTCTCGTCGGAGTGACGACGGGGACGGCTGCGGCAGCCGTCGATGAGCGGGAGGTACAGCTCCTCCTGCTTCTGTCGTATGGCGACCAGCTTGTTCCACAGCTTGCGGTAGATGAACCTCCACAGCGCCGGGAACGGCGCAGCCACGAACGTGCGTGCCGCAGGCAAGGAATGGATGAGCTCCATCTGGACATCAGCCATGGCGCGGACCACGGCGGCGTCGACGCGCTCGCCGAAGCACATGGTGGAGACGAGGCCGAACACGGCGCCGCGGATGCTCTCCGTCGCAAGCACCACGCCGCCGGCGAGCTGCTGCTCCCTGAGGTCCTCTACGAGGCCGCGCAGCGCACGGCGACGCGCGGCCGCGTAGCCGTGCAGGTGCGTCGGGTGGAGAACTCCCGAGGTGAGGTTGTGGCGGAGGGCGCGCCAGAGCTGGCCATAGGGTGCCGAGATTATGTTGTGGTAGAGACGGCCGGCGAGGACGGCGCTGGGTGACATGGATGGAGGACGGTTGGAGAAGGAGCCGCCGGCGGCGGCGCTGCTACCCCGCACCAGAAGGTGGTGCGCCGCCGCACAGTCCGTGATGAACATAGCTGGTGGCTTGCTTATTGCAAGACGACGAACCAGCTTGAGGCATGCCTTCATCGGTGTCGTTGCATGCCGGACGATCAGGATGAACACAGGGAGAACCAACGGGAGCAACAACACAAGGACTTGCATGATTGCTTGATGCATGGCGCGCTTCAGCTAGCCCCTGATGGTTCGGTGCCAAACGGTTTTAAAACCTTGGGTAGGTTTACCCCATAGAAAAAATAGTGGGCTATAGCGTTGCTATAGCAGTCGGAAAGACTTCACGCTAAACTATTACCAATTACTCCTATACCGCTATGCTAACTTTCACCGCTATAGTAAAAAATAGCGGCGCTAAGCGTCATAGTGTTAGCGGTAAAATAGTAGCGCTATTTTCAAATTTACTCAATTGACCAAACCAGCGACGGCCCAACCCCACAAAGGCCCAAAACCATTGAAACCCTAAATCCTAATACACACGCACAACACCAGTCAACACCACCACAGCCACACACACACACGTTCGGCCGCTCTAGGACGGACCCGTGCGGCGGCGGCTCCCAGCTGGCGGACTCGTGCGGCAGTGGCTGGGGGGCTGGGCGGCGGCGGTGGGCTAGTCGGCTGGGCGACTGCACAGGGTGCTGCGGCAATGTGTTGGGCGTGAGGCAAAGGCGTGAGGGCATAACCTGGACCTTGCTCTGGAGTCGTAGAAACATATTTGTGTTCGTCGAATTCCATATTTATCATGCTTCTTGTATCATACTTGTGTTTTTCATGTTTTTTTATAAAAACACTATCTGACATAGCGCCGCTATAGCCTTATAGCTGCTGGAAAAATGTGCCGCTATTTTTAATAGCCCGCTATTTTTTTTCATGAGGTTTACCCCATCTAATCACGATTAGCCCATCTACCGAAAAATAAAGATGGACTTGGGATATTGGACCTTTGAACGTTTTGATCGAGCGCTGAGGTTGAGATGGCTTTGGTTCCAGTGGAGAAACAAAGAGCGAGCGTGGAACAACCTGTAGATACCGTGTGACCTGGTGGATAGAGTTCTTTTCGCAGCCTCCACAACAGTCACGATCGGGGATGGAAAATCAGCAAGCTTTTGAACGTCGTCTTTGATTGAAGGATTGGCACCTAAGAACATAGCTCCAACGCTATACCTCGAGACGAAGAGGAAGAATATATTGGTTCATAAAGCTTTAAAGGATCATAGCTCCCATATACATCCTATAAACACGACAATAGAAATGCACGAGTATGCTGCCATCTGGGAAAAAGTGAGGGGAATACAGTTACAAGAGAATACCGAAGACACAATTCACTAGAAATAGACGCCAGATGGATAATATTCGACGAAGAGTACCTAGGCAGCTACTGTAAGCGAAGGCTAATGCCCATTTGGAGAGCAAGCGCTGAACCAAAATGCCGTTTTTTCTTTACTTGGACGTTGTTGCACAACAAGATCCTAACAGCTGATAATCTCATAAAGAGGAATTGGCCACATGACCTGATTTGCAAACTATGTGAATCTGCAGGAGAGACTGCAGTACATTTGTGCAAAGATTGCCCCTTTACCTAGCGGGTTTGGTCAGTGTTAAAGCGATGGTTGCAGCTTACAGTCCTTGATACAACCACAACTACAGGGTCCATTTATGGCTATTAGCGTAGATACCGTGCCAAGTTCCATAAGAGCAATAGGAAAAACTTTTATGGCATTCTGATCAACTTCTGGTGGCATATTTGAAAGAGTGAAATCGAAGAACTTTTCAACAAAAAAGTTTGCAATAAGAACAAGTAGCGTTTCTATGTAAAGATGACATTCAAAATTTCCGGCGGGCCACAAGACAAACATCGCAGCATGATTACCAGTAGTCACTACAGGATCTGGGCCGGCAAAGTCTTTGCCAAGTGCAACACTCGGCAAAGGCCCACCGTCAAACCCCTTCAGGGTAAAGGACCTCTTTACCGAGAGCCGAAGCACGGGCACTCGGCAACGAGTGCAATGCAGGCTCTCGGCAAATATTTGACGCCATCCGTCATGAGGTCACGCCGTTTATTAAAAAAAAAAATCTTTACCGAGTGCAACACTCGGCAAAGATTTTTCTCTTTTTTTAAAAAAAAACACTCTTTGCCGAGAGCCTTCTCATGCAACACTCGGCAATTTTTTTAAAAAAACCCCCGCTTTGCCGAGTGCCATTAGCACAGCACTCGGCAAAGTTGCCGAGTGTTGTGCTGATGGCACTCGGCAAAGCGTGCTTGTTTTTTTTTTCAAATTCTTTGCCGAGAGCCGTGGTAAATGCACTCGGCAAACCACCTCAAATTTTTGTTATAATTTTGATTTTTGATTTTCCATGTGAACAACAATACATATGTGTGTGTGTATATATATATATATATATATATATATATATCAGAAACCCAAATTTAACAGCAATATATCACAAAGCACATTTATATGTCAAACGACCACATTTCTCACGACAAGCACATAATCCACATTACAAACGACAAGTTCATAAGTCCAAAGTCCACAATGTCTTACAAACGATAAGTCCAAAGTTCAAACGTTTATTACATAAAAAACGATTTCACAAGCTGCTCACGGCGACTCTGAGGGTTGGAATGGCCCAACGTGCGACCCCGGCGACTCTCCGTACTGGTTCGACGCTGCCCCCGATTGATGCTACATAAAAGAGAAGAGATTGTAAGATATTGACAAGATATAATCAGTTTAAAGGAAAGTTGAAAAATTCGGCAGCACCTCCCCTGTACGGGGAGGTTTCCAAAACCTGCAAGAAAAACGTCGGCACGAAGGCCGGCAACCACATATTCGGCACGAGGCCGACACAACAAATCTGGCACGGAGGTCCACAAATGAGCAAAGCAGGCACGAAAGCCATCACTAAGTTTGACACTAAGCATGAGCATAGAAAGTAAAGCATCCGTACTCATACTCACAGGAGTAGAATCTGGACGAGGTGGTGGTGGTGCAAGCAGTTGTTGTGGGATCTTTCAACCTTGTTGCTGCCCAATTTATTGCACGAACCTGACCAAATCCACCACCTGTCGTTGATCATGCACCCGTTAGGCCTCCAAAGCTTGTATCCTCTGACGCTCGGCCTCCCGCTCGGCCCGCTCAGCCTCCCGCTCAGCCAGCTGGGCCTCCTGCTGAGCCCGAAGTAGCCGCAGCTCGGCCTACAACATTTGACCCCAATGTTTTGATAATGCAGAGCTAAGGAATGTAAAAGTCAAAGAACGACGAATGAAACTGGAGTACTTACCTGGAGTGCCGCCACCGCTGTCGGCCATTGGCTTATGGGCACGCTAGAGCTGGTGCTCGCTGCTCGGAGGCGGTTGAGAGGAGGAGTAGAGCCCGTGTCGAGGACGCCGTCGCCAAGCTAGAACCGCCCATGCTTCTTGCCTTGCCCCACCCTCATCACGAGCTCAGGATCAAGGCGCTCCTCGGTCCTCGGATCGTAGTCCGGCCCGTTGATAGACCTTGCAGCCTCCGTGTATGCAGTGAGACGGGTGTGGACGCTGGAGTTGGTGTACGCCTCTGGGCCCGCATCCAGGTTGTACTGGATGTTGGACTTTGCTGGGCCCATGTGGGCTAGAGCATACGCCGCGAGTTGGCCAATTGGCTGGCCACCGTGCGCCGCCGACTGCGAGAAAGATAACATATGATTAGAAATCATGCATAATTAAGTGCGGCTAGATTAGACAAATGGTGGAGACTTATATATGCCTTTGCATATTTGCTGAGGCTGGCGCTGCCCTGGTGGTGAGGTACACCTGGCATCAACATACGCTGCTCGCTTTTCTCCTGGTGCACCTTTTGCCAGTCCACGTCAAACCATTTGTCCACCATAGCTGCCCAGCAATCGGGGTAGATGGCGCACCAGTTTGGAGTCACTTACAAGCCATCAGAAGATCAAATTAGTCATAGTTAATCTCAAAAGAAATCAATAGGAGATATTTACTATTTACCTGTAGGTACTGCTCCCTTGTCAGCATCTCTCTTCTTGCCTGAGTTTTGTTCATCCTTCTATTACGGAAGTGGGCATTGTAGTCAATGTGCGCCTAGATACGGGACTCGTAAAGCAAGTCCGAGACACGCCTCTTACAGGAAGCGTAAGCCACCTGATACGCTCTTTTCTCCTGTCCCAGCTGGCATCTGAAGAAGTCCTGCATAAAAACACGAGGTATCCATTATTTTATTTCAATAATGTCCAATGAATGCGATGAATTAAGTGTCATAGTGAGAGGCTTACCCACAACTCCATAATCACCCGATCTGCCAAGTTTCTGAACTTCCTTCCTTGGACATCTGGAGCATCCTTGACGAGGGCGTACAGGTCGAGCGAGGTGGGTATCTGTGGCTCCGCATCCTCTGACGCCCACACCAAGCCAGGAAAGTGTTCCCTGCAAAGAAGTGACAGGATCCCATTGACAATGCGAGCCTCGACTCTCGTCCACAAGCATCCAGTTCCTGCACAAGTGGTTAACAATAGTTATTATTATCTATTATCATGATTTTCCAACATATCAAATAAAGAACATATGCAGTTACATACTTATCCCCCTCGGGTGCAATCAATGGGCAACGGTCAACAGGAATTGGTCACTTAGGGAGCTTCGCGGGACCTCGCAAGTAGGGTTTCGAGGTTGCAGGGGAAGTGGAACACCCTGCCCCCTCCTCAGACGTGGGCGGAGCCGCCTCCTCGGTCGTGGGCGGAACGACGTCGTCATACATCTGTGGACCCGCCTTCACGCCCACCGTGCCCTGAGGGACGTCATCATCCCTAGAAGAGCACGAGGGGCCACGTTCGTGGTCAGTCGGCGGCTCTCGTCTAGGCCTGCCCTCGGCCTCCTCCGCCTCTCTGACGGCTCCGGCTCCGTCTCCTCAGGCGCTGACGTGTCCCTCGGCCTCGAGTAAGTCGAGGGACAGCTCCTCCTAGTAGGCCCCATCACCTGCAATTAAAAAGAATATACCAGTATTAGTATAGATAAACGAGAAATACTTAGCAAGGGATGCAAAATAAAGAAAATGTAATTACAAAATAACATAATATTACATGTATTTCTAATATTCTTCATGATCGGGATTATCTGGACGATAGGTATCGTCATCACTATCAACAGCCTCCAAATCGTCAACGGCCTTATCCTCATCGCTGTCATTGCCTAGTTGTAGTCCGTCAAGCATTTTCAAGTCCCTCAGATCATGCACCTCATCTGCAGCTTCCTCGTCAACAACCCACTCCTCGTCTACTTCCATTTCAATCTCTCCGGTTAAGTCTATCTCAAGCATCCCTGGTAGCCCCTCGTCTTATTGATAGAACTCCCCGTCATGCGTGGGTGGGTTCAAGTTGTAATCATCATCGTTTGGGCTAGGTAATTTACCGTGTGGTAATACCTTGTGCACAATATACCAACCCTGAAGACGTGGGTCGGTCTTGCAAGCATATGAACAATAATAAACTTGTCTTACTTGTTGAGCCACAATATAGACATCATCTCCTGGATAGAAGGAATCCTGTATAGTTTCTACTAACCCCAATTTAGGAGACTTTCTCGATACTACAGGATCAAACAAGTGGCATTTGAATATGATAGGCTTAGGTGCTTTTTCACCATGGAATTCGAGCTGGTATATTTCTTCAACCGTGCCGTAATAGTCCTCCTGATCAGCATCGGGCGTAACTACTCCGGGCGTAAATACTCCGGTATTCGTGGTCCTTGGATTGGGTCGACTCTTCTCGTAACTTGTTGTGTGAAAGCGATATCCATTCACGTCATAAACGTTAAATGACGAGATCTTATAGTCAAAGCCTTTGGCCACTTGTCGTAATTCAGCACTTATAGACACATCCCTTTGGCACTGCAAGCTCAAGCAGGAGAGAAATGAAATTAGGCAACTAGGAACGCCAAACTTGGAGCAAGCTAAGTTGGTCAGAACGTACCTTTCTTTGGAACCATGTAATGAAATCAGGTGAACCATGTTGAAGAAGGGTCTCTCGTTCATGGTCAGAGGGTGGCCTTGGATGATGCCAGTATTCAGCAAAAAATTCCCTGCACCGAGCAAAAAGTTTGTTGGATGCAGAAAAGTTACGGAGTATGTAACAAGTTCGTTCAGAACTTACCCCTGATACTGGTCGACTTCGTCAAGGTTCATCAACACGTAGAGCATGATTTTATGCCACTCTTCATTGCTCAATATCTTTTTGGTCGCTCCACTTGCTCTCCCGCGTTGCCCTTTGAATAGGCTGAGGGTCGATTCATTTTCGTCCTCATTGTAACGGGGGGGGGGGTGGATTATGCACGCTAGGAAGGTTCTCACTATAGTATGATGTTGTGAAGTTTGACACCTCCTCACGAATGAATGCCTCTGCTATGGAAGCCTCAATCCTGCCTTTGTTTCCACATTTCTGGCGAGTAGTCTTTAGACATCTCTCGATTGGATAGTACCAATGGTACTGCACGAGCCTCCACACTCGTACCTCGTTTGGGAGGTGCAAAATCAAATGCTGCATCGACAAGAAAAAGCCAAGTGGAAAGATCTTTTCCAACTTACAGACCAACTCGGGTGCAGTTTTTTCTAACTCCTCAACCACTTTTAGAGATATCTCCTTGGCACAAAGCTGGCGGAAGAAAAAGCTCAACTCTGCCAGCACCTTCCAGACATGCTCAGGGACGTATCCTCGAAACATCGATGGAAGAAGCCGCTCAATCCATATGTGGAAGTCATGACTCTTCATCCCTAAGACTCGGCCAGTATCTGGGTTTGCTCCCCTCCTCAGATTCGCTGCATACCCATCAGGGAACATTAACATTTGCATCCATTGTATCGCTTCCGTCCTGTGCTCCCTTTCCAAGATGTAATCGGCCTTAGGCCTTTTCCATGGTTTGCCGTCTCTTGGAGGCAGCATATGTAGCTTTGGTCTGTCGCATAGTGTTGCCAGGTCAACTCTGGCGTTAGGGTTGTCCTTTGACTTGTCAGGAATGTCCATGAGTGTTGCCCAAAGTGCTTCGGCGACGTTCTTCTCAGTGTGCATTACATCTATGGTATGTGGAAGGAGAAGGTCATCAAAATAGGGAAGCCTCTCCAATCCTGACTTATAAGTCCACATATGTTCCACACCATATCCCACAAAGGAATCTTTCTTTGGATTATCTTTCTTTCTTTTACCCTTCTTTGGATTATCTTTCTGCGCCTGGACCACGAGAGCATCTATCTGAGCATGAACCTGGGCACTAGTCGTCTTCTGAGGATAGAGGTCGGTCACCTTGACA
This sequence comes from Eremochloa ophiuroides, assembly GCA_038502445.1. NCBI lineage: Eukaryota > Viridiplantae > Streptophyta > Magnoliopsida > Poales > Poaceae > Eremochloa > Eremochloa ophiuroides. The sequence continues at coordinate 3,242,349 of JAHLJS010000004.1, read as the reverse complement.
CCTTTCGTGAAGTTCTTGGTGTCATCTCTGAATGGATGGTCAAGAGGGAGGAACTGTCGATGCTTGTCGAACGACGAGAACTTGCCACCCTTCTTCAACCAGATGAACTCTAGAGTTGCCTTGCATACCGGGCATGGAAACTTCCCGTGGACACACCAGCCGGCGAATATCCCATACGCCAGGAAGTCATGCATGGAGTACTGGTACCAAACATACATTCTGAAGTTCTTCTTTGTAGCTTGGTCATAAGTCCATATGCCTTCATTTCAAGCACTGATCAATTCATCATAAACAGGCTCCATGTACACACCCATTTTGTTTTTCGGGTGTCCAAGAATTATCAACGTCAAGAATATGTTTTGCCTTTCAAGTAGGGTCCCGGGGGGGAGATTGAGGGGGATAGCGAACACGGGCCAACAAGTGTATGGGGCCGACTTCATTCCATAAGGATTGAACCCATCCGTTGCCAACGCAACACGTACATTACGGGCCTCTTCATCTTTACGACGATGGTTGGCATGAAAGGTTTTCCATGCTTCACCATCTGCTGGATGAACCATCTTGTCAGGATTGTATCGAACGCCATTTATGTGCCATGTCATCTGTTTCGCGGACTCCTCGAACATGAAAAGCCATTGGAGTCTCGGTATGATCGGAAGGTGTCATAGGACCTTCATGGGGATCTCCTCATTCTGCTCCTTCTTGCCATCACCTTTGTCTACCTCCACGTATCTAGAGGATTTACACTTTAGACAGTACTTTGCATCCTTGTGTTCTTTTCTAAATATGACGCACCCCTTCGGACAACAATATATCTGCTCATACGGCATCTTCAGTTCCCGAAGGAGTCCCGTTGACTCATACAAGCTGCTCAGCAGATGATGACCCTCTGGAAGCAAGGTCCCAATAACTGCCAACATAGCATCGAAGCAGGCTAAACTCATGTTGTACTGGGACTTCAACCCCATTAGGTGCCCAATGGCATCTAGTTGAGAAACCGTTGTCTTCTCGTGTAGGAGCTTCTGTGTCGACTCCAACATGGCCAAGAACGCCTTAGCGCTTGGCTCTGGCTCCTCCTCTTCATCATCCTGCTCGTCCTCTGTAGGTCTTTCAGTGAACATCGCATCCTGATAGTCACCTAACCATCCTGCTACCCCGCCATCACCATCAAATGCCTCCAAGCATGGTCGCACGACATCCTCTCTAGGGCGATAGGCTTCACCATGGTACACCCACCGGGTATAGTTTGGCATATATCCATACTTGCAAAGATGCTGGCCCATGACTTTCCTTGTTTTTCTTTTCTTGTTTTCACATTCGCTACAGGGACAAAAGGTGTCACTCGCCCCCTTAGTTGCCTTGCTAAAAGCTTGATCCAAGAACTTCTCGGTCTTAGCCATCCATTCAGTGGTGATTTGAGCCTGACTTGGGCGTCCCGTGTACATCCACTCACGGTTATCCATCCTTTAGCATATGCACATAACAGAGTAATATAACCATAAGATACATCTGCAAAGCGTGCCTACTGTCTAATAGGTGAGGATAGGCCCTAATCCCACCCGTGGATGTGTAGATGAGGTTAGTTTCCATGCTCTACTCCGATCCGAGACAGAATTTCGGCAGCACCTCCCCGCTGTTCCCCCGATACACGTCCTACAAGGGAGAGTGTGTATCCGGAGAACAACAGGGAGGTAGTGCCGAAACTCCGTCTCGGATCCGAGTAGAACATGGAACCCAACCTATCTACACATCCACGGGCTGTCCAAAAAACGTGGACAACCCAAACAGATACGGTCATACATATGCAAAGATACGCATATCTCCAACCGTATCTGTTTCAGACGGGAGATGCCTAACTGGGCTACGCACGACAGCTGTAAGGAAGAAAGCTTAATTATACCTAGGGTGGCGGTAGAGACAGGCTAGTGGCGCAGTGGCGAGTCGGTGCAGTGGCGAGTCAGCGCTGTGTAGGCAGGACCGCAGCGCTGACGAAGATGATCAGGGTCGCCTAGGTGCTTCGGGTCCCCTCCGACAGGTCCTACTCTGCAAAAGAAGAAACACATCACCATAAGTTAAAAAATTCGGTAGCACCTCCCATGTACGGGGAGGTTTCAAAACTTGCAAGAAAAAACGTCGGCACGAAGGCCGACAACCACATTTTTGGCACGATGGCCCACACATTAACAAACCCGGCACAAAGGCCGTCAATGACTTGGCACGATGGCCGACAACCTTGGGGCTTTACCTTCTTCTCCGGCGACCGAACTCCCTTCTCCTTCTTCTTCCTCTGTGTCCCCTTCTTCTTCCTCCTCCTTCCTCCCTCCTCTTCATCCTACAACCCCTTGGGCGGCTGCGGACGGGGCAGAACCGGGCCGGGGCGAGCACGGTCGGGGCAGATCGGGGCCGGGGCGGGGACGGCCACGCGAGGACGGGGCGGGCACGGCCGGGGTGGCCGCGGTGGCCGCGGCGAACGTGAGCAGCAGCAGCGGGCGCTGGCGCCCAGATCGGGGCAGGCAGCGGCAGCAGCGGTCGGATCGGGGCAGCGGCAGCACCGCCCGGATCGGGGCAACAGCGGCCGCAGCGGGCCCGGCCGGCCGGGCAGGCCGCGGCTGGCGGGGCAGGCACGGCGGCGGTGCCGGGGCGCGCTGGCCGCCGGGGACTGCGCAGGCGGCCGGGCCGGGGCGCACCTGGCGCGGGGGGCACGCACCTGGCACGGGGGCTGGCTGCGCGATGGCGGGGTGGCGGGGTGGCGGGCGCAGCGTGGCGGGGTAGCGGGTGCAGGGTGGCGGGGTGGCGTGGTAAGTGGCGCAGGATGCGGTTTAGGGTTAGGCTAGTGTTGGTATTTTATTTTTATTTTTTGCAAATATCTTTGCCGAGAGCCGAAACCTGGCACTCGGCAAAGATGGTCCTTTATCGAGCGCCGCATCCTGACACTCGGCAAAGTCCCTCTTTGCCGAGTGCCAGACACGGCACTCGGCAAACTATTTAATTTTTTTTTGAATTTTGATTTCAAATTTTTTTATGGTCTTTATATATTGTACATAAGCATATGTTTGAATTTGAGACAATCTTATGACTTTTTCCTATATTTCATGAATTAATATTGTTTATTTGCATTTTTCTGAAAAAGTAAATTTGAATAGCATGTGTATAAAATAATGAAATGTAGCCATTCAAAAAATAGTATTAATGGTGTAGAGTGTATTTTGAGGCTGTATCCATAAACTCACTCAAAAATTTAACTGCCTTGTTCACGAAACATGGGCACCCGCTTATGGTCGAAGTGTTTTTAAATTATATAAAATGCAAATAAAGTCCAAAAATCACGAAACCTGTCGAGGAGTCATGTTATTGCATGTAAAGTCTATGATAAAAAATTAAGAAGTTTTCGAGCATGTTGCGACGTCAAATATCCAAAACTCTAACACTTCCACATGTTATCACTTGTAATCACATGCGGAGAGGTCTGGGTTTTAGACATCTGACGTCGCAACTTACCCAAAACCTTCTCAATTTTTTATTATAGCCTGTACATGCGATAACATGACGTCTCGACAAGTTTCACGATTTTCGGACTTTGTTCGGATTTTATATAATTTAAATACACGATTTTAGCAAGTACCTCGTCATGTTACGTCAACAAAATGCTCAACATTTCATGTGAGTTCCTGGATACAGCCTCCAAATACACCAAATATCATGGATATCATTTTGCGAACGACCAAATTCGATTATTATATGCACCTACAGTTCAAATTTGAAATATTCCAAAAAAATAAACGAAATGAAAAAAATTAACGAAATATATTAAAGAAACTCAAAATTGTCTCAACTTTGAACATAAAGTTTTAAATAATGTGGGACGATCTCACAAAAAATTGGGTAAAAAAACAAAAGAAAAAAATTGGTTTGCGAGTGCTGGCCGTGGCACTTGGCAAAGAAGGGCCTTTGCCGAGAGGCAGACCACGGCACTCGGCAAAGCAGGCCTCTTTGCCGAGTGCCGCAGCTTGGCTCTCGGCAAAGACCCTTCTTTGCCGAGTGCCACGGCCAACACTCGACAAACGATTTTTTTTTTTTAATTTTGATGACGTGGACGTGCTTGGACGTTAGGTAATGATTTTTTTACCGAGTCTCACCCTTTCCCGAGTGTTGCACTCGGCAAAGAGGGCCTTTGCCGAGTGCCACTCTTTGCCGAGTGCCAGGAAGTCTGCGGCACTCGGTAATTCTTTGTCGAGTGCTGCACTCGGCAAAGAGTGGCTTTGCCGAGTGCCCGAATTTTAGCTCTCGGCAAAGCAGCTGGCACTCGGCAAATCTCACTTCTCCCGTAGTGAGTTCTTTCTTGTGTTTTCTCCTCGTGTTTTTTCAAGTTCCATTTTTTTTAGCGATAAAGTAGTCTCTTCGGTTGTAATAGTCGGTGTGGTGTCTGGGTTATTTCCTTTCCGTTCTTTTGTTCTTGTTTTTGTTTGCTCCATCTAATAAAAATTCAGCAAAGCTTTTGCCGTCTTTCTAAAAAAATAACAGTTTATTTTGGAAAATTAGCTAAACTCTATGTGACCGTTTAGTCCGTTTGAACATTTAGGCTAACACTGATTGGTACTCTCTCTGTCTGTCCTAAGATATAAGGCGTAACTATTTTTTATTCATGTCACATAATATAAGGCATGGTCTCTGTAGATGCAGATACATCGATGCAGTGCTATTAGTACTGAGAGAGAAAATTAAATATGTTTCTTGATCTTTGAACCATGGGTGGTTACGCCTTATATACTCAGAAGGTGCTAGGGAGGAGTAGTCAGTTGGATTCCCTAGCGGTGTTCTTCTTTGTTTCTTTGGGCTAGTACAGGGGTCCGAAGGATTTCAATATGTCGAATAGTCTTGGTGTAACATCATTGAAATCAATAAAACTCCCCTTTAAAAAAAACACATGAGCATCCGGACCATCGGCTGATCCGGTAGACAATTGATAGAACTCGAAGACTATCTAGAATATTCCTCACTAGACCATCAAGCAGGCTGCTGGGAAAATGAGTATATATATGCTGGACAATTATATATAAACAATTTGATAATGACCAGCGACATGTCACTATGCAGATACGCTCACTGTCTATTCGACATGTTACAACAACTGCTCACCAAGCAATCAACTAGTGATGTCAAAAAAAGTAGTGCACCAAACAAATGACGTCAACAGCCAATAGCTAGCCGAGCTGCTCACCAAGCAATCAACAAGTGATGTCAAAAGTGGGCCACTGGACTGTCCAGTGAAGTCATTTTTGTCAGAATTTGGAATTTAATTTCTGAGCTCTGTTCGCTTAAACTTACCGGCCAGCATCAGTCAGCCATTCAGCAGTGTTTTTCTCTCAGAACAATCAACCAGTCAGCCGTACAATCTAACCAGCAGAACAGAGTTCAACAAACGTTGGGGGGGGGGGGGGGGGATGACTTTAATTTATATTTAAGTTATGCATATAAGAAATTGTTGTACTATACATTTCTCACTAACAGAATGTTATGGGCACAGATCCTTGGAGTTTGATGGAAGCAACCACCAATTTTGTCGACAAACAAAACATGGAGATATATATATATATAGAGTAGGTCACTAGCTAACAGATAAGTGTCGCTATATCGCGTGGCGCACGAGATGGGCAATCAAGGAATCTAATATGCATTCGGCAGTCTTACGAGGCAATAATGTGCATATATGTGCCTGCAACGCATGGTGATGAGGTGTTCAGCAATAGGATTTTTTTTAGAGAAAAAGGAAATCGATGCATGTAAATATGTACTCCCTCCGTCCCAAAGAGCATGTAATTCTAGCACAGTAGGATGTTTCAGTATACCAACTTTGATCAATTATAAATAAAAAACTATAAATATTTATAATTTTAAATAAACACTATTAGATTAATTATAAAATATATTTTTCATAATATATTAATTTGAAGCTATAAATATAAATACTATTTACTAGAAAATTGGTCAAACGTAAACTATTTTATGTGGCACGTAATCCGTAGTTGCATGTTCATTGGGACGGAGGAAGCATGTAATAAGATGACAAGATACTATGACAATGATACGTTTCTGCTCTGTCTGTCTTGTCCTCACCGTTATCTTAATTCCGAGCTGTTGGGTGACCTTTCAATTGCGACCCTGAGGCTTGCCGAAGCTGCTGTACAGCTCATACAACCAGTCAAAGAAATTTCATAGAAACAGGATTAGCTCACCTGCTAGAGATAGAAATTTTATTTGTTTTGAATTTACTTTTCATGTGCGAGAATGGCCATATAATTGGCCAAGTTAAGGTTTGGCAAACCGTCTAAACTGGTTTAGAGAAACTGTTCGTTTTGTCTGCTCAAAATTGGACTTGGAGCTTCATATGAAATTTGACTTTTAAACAACTTCAAGTTGGGGTAAGGTCTTCCATCCTATAAATGTAAGGGTCAGGACACTTTAAGGGTATCCAATGTATCACAAACAAATAAATCACCTTTTTTTTTACTTTTTCAAACCCAACTTTTCCAACCCTAATATTTGTTGTTCTTCATGCATCTCGATGATGTTTGAGTGTTCTAGGTGGCCTGCCTTGACGAGTACATGTACCTAGGTACTCGCATTGACCCAATAATAAGAACATTGACTAATCCTAATAAGGTCCTAACTGCCTGACCTAGCCAACTGGGGACTCTGAGGCTACGCTCATCAAGTGCGCTTGAGTGGCGTGGGGGACTCCCAACCCCTGACACCAAGTCGGTGGATCCTACTGACCTTGAGCATGCCTACACCACTGGGGCCCTATGTCAGGGGCTGCCCGAGTGGGGCAGCGCGGTCAGACGACCTTGTTTCCTTTTGGAATAAGGGTCAAACCTCCGTACGACACAACACTCTAAAGTGCTATAGTCATTCTCAAGGATGGGGGACAATGGACGACAATTGCATGCCTTGTATGCCAGCAATCCTATGCGTAACAAAAGGATGGGATGTACTCCTACCTCAAGTCACTGGGAATACCAAAATCATCAGATCGCCTCCAGAGCAATGGGCAATACTGGGCAGTAAGAAATCTCACTCACTCTCTCTAAGCTTGAGCATATTTACCTTGGATCAATCTTTGATGTGATCTTGCACTTGATCTTACTCACTAGGTAACTCACTCCTTAGAGATCCCATTAGATATATATGTATGGATCATGTATCTCATAACTAATTGAAAGACCATATAGTCTCAAAGAATATGTTTTTTCTTGGCCTCAAAGGGTATGTTTAAAACAGGTAAAAACATGAAAGTAAAAAATCTTATTGCAACACCCTTCTTTGTCTAGAGAGATATAATCATGGTAGTTCCATATAATAAACACTGAGATAGTGAAAATATCAATGCAAAAACATCAATAGACCAGCAGGACACACTTGTGCGACTAACGAATCTTTTTGCCTTCCGATCGGCGGATCACAAGGTTAGCACGCAGTGGGTGCTTCATGAAATTGAACATCTCGATGTCGGCATCAGTGTGGAGTTGGACGCTGTCCTCACCCTCTGCTTCCCTCCATTCAAAATCGATCAAACGATCCCAATACCGTGAAAGAGAAACTTCCCAGACCTCACGAGGTTTGCCATGAAATAGCTGATGTGGAGCAAAGAGATGCTTATAGCAGGGCACGTCCTCCGGCCGGCCCCAAAGGGCATCATCTTCATCTCCGCAGCCATGGACAACAGCTTTTTGGTGCTTTCCGCGCCTCTAAATCCATGAAAACGCTCTGGCATGAACTCATTAGGGTCATCCCACACCATCTTATCCCTCGCTAGAGCTTCCAAGGGGAAGACCATCTTTGTGCCCGCAGGAATACGTTGGCCATCATAAAACACTTTGTCTTCTTTCATCACCTTTTTTTTTGGAAATCACATATATATACACACATGAGATTTTGTCAATGTCTGAATTAATTTAGCTCCAAAAAATCATTTATAATAGAAGGTTCGATGAGGAACTTTTGGCTTACCTGCCTAAATGCCATCTTGGTGGTGGGATACAGCCTGAGCGCCTCCAAGATGACAGCGTTGAGGTGGTCAAGCTTCCCAAGAACCTCCTCCCCGACCTCCTCTGCGTCGACGTCCACAGCAGCGTCGATCTCCTTCCTTATGTCCTCCTGCAAGTCTGGGCGCTTTATTAGGTTCGCCATGATCCACTGCAGCGACGCTGACACGGATTCAGTGCTCGAACCAAGGAACTCAGAGCAGAGTCCCACAAGTTCACCGTCCTCAAGACTCCGCTGCTGCTCGCCTCCACTGTCGTGATTATTGTTGAGTTTTACTGGGACCTGGAGGTCAAGGAGCGTGCGCACGTATGTCGTCGGCGTCTCGTCGGAGTCGTCCCGGCGGCGATGTCGTCTGCGGTGGCAGCCGTCGATGAGCGAGAGGTACAGCTCCTCTTGCTTCTGTCGTATCGTGGCCAGCTTGTTCCACCGCTTGCGGTAGATTAGCTTGGACACGGCGAGGAAGGGCACGAACACGAAAGTGCGCACCGTGGATAGAGCCAGGACAAGCTCGGTCTGGACGTCGGCCATGGCGCGGACCACGGCGGCGTCGACGTCATCACCGAAGCACATGGTGGACACGAGGCCAAACACGGCGCTGCGGATGCTCTCCGTGGCGAGCACCACGCCGCCGGCGAGCTGCTGCTGCTGTGTGAGGTCCGCGACGAGGCCGCGTAGCGCCTGGCGCCGTGCGTCGGCGTACCGGTGCACCTGCGTCGGGTGGAGGACTCCCGAGGTGAGGTTGTGGCGGAGGGCACGCCAGAGCAGGCCGTAGGGTGCCGAGTTGATGTTGTGGTAGCGGCGACCCGAGAGGACGGCGCTGGGTGCCATGGACGGTGGGCGATCGGAGAAGAAGTCCGTCACGAAGATAATTGGCTTGCGTGCACGTGCTATGGCAGACTTGAGGGTGGCCAGGCGTGCTTTGATCGGTGGCGGCGGCGTTGCACGCCGGACGATCAGGACGGCCACCGGGAGAACCAACGGGAGCAACAGCAGGAGGACTAGCATGGTTGCTTCCTGCATGGCCTCTCTCAGCTGCATGCAGGAGCAGGACTAGAGTCTACAGATTACCATATGTTTGCCGCTGCAGCGCTGCTTACTATTTATATGAACCTTGTGAAGTTTGACTATCTGACGCAGAAAGCAAAATCAGCTGTTTGTGACCTCGAAAAAAAAAAAAACTGTTTGTGTTGTCATGTCAGTATGTCATCATATGCACCCATGGGGATGAGAAAAGACAAAATCCCTTCTATGCCATTGAAACTTATACTTATCTTTTATGTGCCATTGAAAAATATAAGTTTCCTTCTATGCCATTACTTTATATTTTCTCTCCCTTATATGCTATTGCCGTTATATTCTCCTTCAAGAATCTTCGTTAGCGCTATATGTGGCACCATTTTCACTCCGCGTATGTCTACATCGCTGCAAGAAGACTGACCTAGCCTAGCCATTTGACATACGTATCATAATTTGTCTAGCCATTTGACGTACACGTGTTATAATTTAGACTTATGTAAATATGTTTATCCTAGTGTTTTCCTAGTCTACCATTTGACATACACGTGTTATAATTTAGACTTATGTACATGTGTTAATCCTGGATCCCCGTCCGTTCCCAGCCTAACACGTGTGATTTTTGACGGAGAATATAACGGCGTTGGCATATAAGGGAGAGAAAATATAAAGCAATGGCATAAAAGGGAACCTCTATTTTTCAATGGCACATAAGGGATAAGTATAAGTTTCAATGGCATAGAAGGGATTGGCCCATGAGAAAATTGTTTTCTCGAGCAATAATAGGCATGTACCTTTTCTCTAGGAAACAATGAAAATTAAGGCCACCCTTTAGGACAAAAGATTTGCAAATCATAGGAATAAAAAATGTATAGGAATCAACTGCTACAACACTTCAAATCCTACATGAATGAATATGTCTTTGGAAGCAATAGGAAATCCATAAAAAACAAAACATGAGGTTGGACCTCATATTTAGTTTCCTCCAAAATTCCTTTGGAATGGCCCAATCTATAGGAATTCCAAAGGAATTTGGTAGGAAAAATTTCTTTGTTCTAAAGGGCTTCGTAGAAATTTTCTTATAGGATTTGAATCCTTTAAAATTCCTATATTTTTTCTCCATTCTAAAGGAGGCCTAATTCTCTCTTTCATCGGTGGAGCTAAGACTATCCGCACTCATCATCCTCTATACACCCTGCTCATCAAGATTCCCTCCTCTATACTCAGTTTCTTCCACACCCATCATCCTCTATATCTCATACTTTATATCAACTACCATGAGTAGGTCTTACTTATAATTTTATCTAAATATAATTTAATAATGTAATCAAAATTTAATTTGGTTTTTCAGTCTTTCAGTTATAATATTTTTTGTTTGTTGAAAAAGTGGACCCTGCCATAGATTCTCCCTCCTCACTTTTTCCCCACCGCTGTGCATGCGCTTGCATGGGCGCACTGTCGCTGCTGCCTCGTGCTGCTGCGGTAGAGGACCTCCTCTACAGCGCTAAATATAGATGACCGAAGTGCACAGCGTGTCATATAGCAGATCCCGATGCAGGCCCTTGAGCCGCTATTTTCATCCTACAGGAGCAGTTTAGAGTATCCAGTGCGCATGGTCTAAGTCCGTGATAGTTTGCCACAGTTCACGCACGCATCCGAGGGCAAAAAAATCGAGTACGCGCTACTTAAGAAACACTCGAGCGCCATATACATCCACCGAAAATTATAGTTCGTGTCGTCATGTCATCGTGCTGTCCGTGCACCCAGAGCCCGAACCGGATCTGCGCCACCTCTAGATCCTCGTCTCCGGCCGCCCTTGCCTCGTCCTAGTCTCCGGCGCGCGCGGTGGCGTCACCCAGCCGGCCTTGCGCTCCTCCTCCTTGTCGTCGTCATTGTCAATGTCTCCTCCTCATCCTCGTCTCTGGCGTCGACCATCGGCTCCAGTGCCTCGCCGTGTCTCCAGCGCCTCGCCTTCGTCTCCGGCCCCAACGTGGCCCTCGTCTTCCTCTCCAGCGGCTGCACCATTGCTGCTGCCTCCTGGTGTGCTGTTGGTCTCATCCCGTCTGTGTGAAACCAAGCACCGCTGACATAAATGAGTTTAGATATATGGGTGGAAACTTTAGTGATGTACATATAAGGTTTGTTGATGAGTTTAGATATATTGGTTGAAACTTTAGTGATATAAATTTTAGTCGATAATGTTTGTTGATGTGAATCTACAGTGAAAACTCAAATATTAGTGAAAACTATCCTACGTAAAGCGCGTCTGTGGAAAATGATATTACAGACGCGTGTTCATCCAGCCAAGTTTGGTCAACTCGGTCGATCCGTAACTACAGACGCTTGTTGTTAACGAGTATCTGTACTATGTTATCACAAACTCCTTCTAAATGCGGTCTGTAGCTTGCCGATGGAATTGACCCTTTTTTACGTAGTGTCTATCACTATCGATTTTAGCCACGAACCAGCAGTGATATGCCGAAAGATATTATTACTGTCAATTTGTTAAAATCCGACAGTGATGTAAGGACCTATAGTAGTGTCCTTCGTGAGAGCCCCCAAGGGGAAGACCATATTGGTGCATGCAGGAACAGGATGGCCATCACGTACGAACCACTTGGTCTTCTTCCATGTCTTTTTTTTTTTTTGTTAAGAAATTACAACATATTTTGTCACCGACTGATTTTCGCTGCAAAACAATAATTTATGATGAAAGGCTAGAGAAATAATAATAAAAATCCTAGAATATATATATATATAGGTATATATATTAATTTGGTACTTCATGTTTTCCAAATTGTAGTTTGTTTTTTTTAGGGGAAATAGGGATTTCCATTACTGGATAGAGGCTGAATCATCAGCGACTACAGACTGGATACAAGTAGGGATGGCGACCAACATTGGTTCATCATCGAGCGAGCATAAGCTACCTAAAGCAGCTAATTCATGCGCCACCCTGTTACTCTCTCGAGGTCGATGCTACACTCGCCAAGAGATGAAGTTCGAGGCCAGAAGACATCTCAATTCTGCCACGAGGTTATATATTTAGAAATTGTAGTTTGTTTTGGCATGACTTTTACTATGCACCTAAACGTTATATATATAGAAAAAAACAGAGGTGAACCGACCTATAGGTCTCTTCGGGCGAGTACCACCCGATATAAGAAATGATCTGAAAATTCTTAAAGAAATTTTGAAGCCCCATTCATATGTGCAAGTGGAGATGTGGGAACTCTTCAATCCCATCTTGCTAGTGGAAGTAAAGGTAGATATACTTAAATGATACGGAAATCCTCTCCGCTTCACCAAGTTTAATGTGAGGAGAAGAAAGAAGACAAGGAAAAGGAAAACCTAATCTGTTATCGTCGGCATGGTCTATAGTGTAGACCCATACCCACCAGCAAACAAAGCCACAGTACCAAGTTCAATTATTTTGATGTCCACCATAACGTAGACCCACCAGCAACCAGTCACACTACCAGTTCAACTATTTTAATGTATATATGTGTTAGTGGTATCGATATCACCTCGGCACCACATACAATAATTCACAACTAGATCTAGATCACATATCCCCACGATAGACTCACCAGCAACAAGCTACACTGCCAGTTCAATTATATGATTTTTAGTTCAGCTGCACGAGCCTTGTGAATTTTGCATGGCTTCCTGCATGGCCTCAGCTGCACGGCCTTGTGAATTTTGAGCTATCTGACGCAGTGACGCCGAGAGCATATGATTTTTAGTTCAGCTGTTACAATCGGCATAATCTGTCATGCCTACTATTGGCAGCATAATATATGCTCGGTGAGATAAATGTGGACCAAGAAATCAATTTTGTATCAAAATTGGGGGTATTCTGAAAATTTGGCCCATACCGGTTGTGAGAAGTTGCCGGAGGCTGGAAACTAGGCCTCAAACCAGCCCAGGTCGGTTTTGGCTGTCCGAGGAGGTTTCGAGCCAATCTCTAAGCTATGAAACTCACCTAATCTCATGGAAAGCTTATAAATCACGTGTGGAATAGATTTTTCGCTGAGATAAGACCATCCCTCACTACTGGAAAATCGAGATTTGCCGAGTGATTTATGTTTTGCCGAGTGCCAAAACACGGATACTCGGCAAACGGCAAAAACCTCACACACTCGGGAAAAAACTGGTTCAAACAAAAACACATGGCAAATGGACCGTTTTGCCGAGTGCCGGGATTAGTTTCAGCAGGCAAGGAACCCAGAAAGTTAAGACCCGTAGGCCGTCAGACCTTTCAACATAGCAGCTCCACTAAGGTATGTGTTATGCCATTACACAACAGCTGCTTAGTGCTGAGAACGTTATAGGGCCCTGATTGATACATACAATTAGGAATACTTTTGTTATGCAGAGAATGGTCTGTTGCCTAATTCAAATTTCTGCTGTAGAGATTATGTCGTGCTCATGAAGGGCACATTGCACACGTTACTAGAGCTAATATTATGGCTAAATATTTCCAACCAGCTGAGGAATTTGCTCATGATGTTGATATTTATGTAGATTCCTCGCTCGACAACTCAGACCTTGATGAGCATGGCTGGGAATCTGACTGCAGTTGGAAGCTCTATTAGCATGGATGCACTGTCACTGTACCACCGGTTGTCCTGGACAACTATCATCTAAATGAACCTTACATAGTATATTTATGATGGTGAAAGGTCCAAAGAGGCTAGAGGGGGTGAATACCTTAATTAAAATTCTACAAACAACACTTGACCAAACGGTTAGAACATTAAATGGCGAAGCGAGTTTTACGCTAGGTGGACCGAAGACAACTTTTTTCGCCGTTGCCCGGGTCGGTCATCGAGCACTACGTCGCTCTGTATGCTGATGACCTGGTGATTTTCTTGGCTCCGGCGGTCAGGGACGACCTCCGCCGCCTCTAGGCAATCCTGGACTGCTTCGCCGTGGCTTCCGATCTTGTCACGAACGTCGACAAGTGCGTCGCAATTCTGATCCAGTGCACTGAGGCGGATTTGGCTATTGTTTAGGCGGAGTTCCCGTGCCAGGTGGCGCACTCTCCATGTCGATACCTGGGTGTGTCATTGTCCAGATACAGGCTGCAGGGTTGTGACGAGCAAAGCCGGATTGATAGCGTCGTGGCGAGAATTCCAACATGGAAAGCCGGTTTCCTGTTCAGTGCTGGGCGCGTGCTTCTGACAAATTAAGGTGAATCTGTCGGCGATCCCTGTGCATATGTCAATCTCTACTTGTCTCTCTAGCTGGGCAATCAGGCGGATTGATCGCTTGCCTCGTGCCTTTCTCTGGGCTGGGACAGAGGAGATCATAGCTGGGAAATGCAAAGTTGTCTGGTCTACGGTGTGCAGCCCCACTGGTTTGCCCTCCGACATGGAGTCCTGAACCTACGCTTCTTCGGGTTCACCCTCCGACTTCGGTGGGAATGGTTAAGACGTGTCGACCCAGCCCGACCTTGGTCCAGGCTGTTGTCTCGTCGCGAGAAGGCAGTGACTGCCATGCTTGATGCTTCCTTATCGGTGCGGCTTGGCGACGGCGCGTCGGCCAGGTTCTTGTCCGATCGATGGCTGGACGGACCACCTCTACTCTCTGTGGCGCCAACGCTTTTCATGGCGATTTTGGCGTGCGCGTTCAATGCTTGACACACTGCTCCTTAGGCGTTGGGTCTCAGACATGATAGGGCCACTCACCATGATGTTTTGTGTGAGTACATCAGGGTTTGGGAGTTGGTTGATGGGTTAGAGTTGCGCCCCTTGAGTCAGACCATTTCATCTGGAAATGGTCCCCGAGCGGGCAATACTTCGCTTTGTCTACCAATCGAGCGTTCTTCGTCGGCTCCACGGAGCTACAGGTGAAAGCCCTAGTTTGGTTTTGATAATTGATGACACCCTAAGGACTAACCTACTTGCTAAGTGATGGCTAAGCGTAGGTGGTCCTAACCATGGTGTGTGTGGAGCCTAAGAGTTGGTGATGATCAAGATGGCTCAACCATGGACCAAGTATGGTGGATCAAATGAAGTTGATCAAGTAAAAAGAAAAGGCTTGAAGGCAAAGATATAACCCTAAGTAGGCTTTTCTTTTGGTGATCAAGACACCAAGTGGGTGTGATCATATTTAGGGTAGATAGCCGACTATTAAGGGGAGAACTAAGTGTTTGGATTACCTTCAAGTGCTTTAGGTTGCTTTTCATTGCATTGAATCTAGCTCAACCTAGAGATCAACTTAGAAAACCTTGAAAATTATTTTGAAAGGGCTAACACACTGTGCACAACTGTTGAAAACCTTGAGTGTTAGCACATAGAAGCAACGGGTGTGAAAGTAACTTGAGAAGAGAAATTTTTAGAGCGTCGGACGCTAGAGAGCAGGGGCGTCGGACTAATGTCTACATGCGTCCGACGGTCCCCAGGCACTGTTTCTAACTGTAAAAGCATCAGACGGTACTCTTTGGTCCGAAGGTGAGCGACGGACGCCGTCTGAACATTTCTAGAGCTCTCTGGTCGTTTCTGGAAGCGTCCGACGATGGAAATCATTGGTCCGACGCACTGTTAAGAGAGCGTCCGACGGTGGCTTAGTCGTTCGCTGGCTATGAGAGTCGGACAGTCCAACGAGTGGAGAAGGGTGAGCGTCGGACCATTGGCCCTCGGTCCGACGGCGTGGCGTGGCGAGTTCACATTCTGTTCGCGTGCGTGGCGAGCTGAGTTCAAGGCGTCGGACGAAGGTGTTTTGTCTGACGCTAAGCGTCGGACAGCGTTCGATGAAGAAAATCCTCTCTACGTGCTCTCTGGAAGCGTCGGACGGCGTGAACGTTTAGTCCGACGCTGTTCAGTCCGACGGTCTGATTCAGTGGTGCGAGCTGTTAGCCATTGGGATCGATCGGCTGAGGTTGAATCCTGGCCGACACGTGGCAGCCATCCGAGTGTCGGACTGAAGCAATTAGTCCGACGGGGTGCGTACGACGGTAGCGTCCGACGCCTTGAAAAGTGTGTAAACGGCTGTTTTCTGTGGGGTAACGGCTAGGAGTGCACTTAGGGGTATTTATACTCCTTCTCTGGTCACTTGGTGACTCTCTTACACATTTGATTCATTGCCATACACTTGTGAGCACTCTTTAGGCTCCCACTCACTCACTTGTTCATTTTTTTATCATCTTTATGAGTTGAGTTATCCTCAAGTGCATCATTGATTGTGTTTTGCATTCTAGAGCACTTGAGAGCAAGCCTACGCTGAGTTCTTATTTTTTTGGGCATTACCGTGTCCCTAGCGGCTTGGAGGTGATTCCGGTGTTGAGGTTGATTGGTGATTGTTCAAACCCACACCGAAGTGTTGATTGTTAGGGGTTGTTGCGATTATTCCCCGGCGGAGTGTCAAAACCGACTCTATTGGATTGCTCGTGGTTGATAGCCACTTCTCTTATGTTGGTGAGCGGCTCCCGGTGAGGGATTGGCGTGTGAAGCGTAGCTCGCAATCCACCAAGGAAGACCGGTGCCATAACGAGGAGTAGCGTGACGGCGATCGCGTGAACCTCGGTAAAAAATCGAGTGTTGTCTCTTCTCCACCATCGAGTGGGTGATTGGTCTTCCGGTATTTTCTTGGTTGATCACTTGGTATTCATATTGATATTCTCCTGGTGATTGGATCAACCTCTTCTCTCCTCGGTAGTATAGTTTTGTCGTACACCTTACTTGCGCTTATATTCTTGTTTAGGTGCTCTCACTATAGGATCGAAGTGAGGGTTTCTTGCGTTTATGTGAATATTCACTTATGTAGTATATTTGTGTTAGGTGGCTTACATAGGATAGTCTAGAGATAGTGCTTAGCATCGCTTTGTTAATTGCTAACTTGTGGTCTAGTTCTTTGTAGAAATTTTATAGGCTATTCACCTCTCCCCTCCTAGCCTATCTGGTCCTTTCAACCGGGTGCCCGGCAGGTGTGGAAAATGAAGGCGCCACCGCGAGCCAAGGGGTTTTTTTGGTTGGCATTGCACTGGCGGCTTTAGAGACTGGTTCTCGGCGCCTGAGACACGACTTGCAGGATGATGACGCGTGCTCCTCTTGCGAGCGGGAGTCAGAGACTGATGTCACTTGTTGCTAAGTTGTGTGTTCGCCCGAGAGACTTGGTTCCGGGTGCTCCAGCCTCTTGGGCTCACCGGATCCATGCCGCGCGTGGGGGATGAAGTGAACTAGTGTCCTGGTGGCTGCACCAGCAACAGGTGTTCTCGAAGCACTCACGAGCGGCTTTTGATTCAATTGTGCTGCTGGTGTCGTGGACTCTGTGGAAGATCCGCAATGACAGGGTTTTCAGGAGCGAAACTTGCTCGGCGTCTGAAGCTGCTGCACGTGTGATGGAAGAAGGGATGGAGTGGATTGATGCCCGGCTTCGATAGCCTCTCGACAGCCTTCTTGGAGTTGGGACCTGCTTCTGCGGTCGTCGCACCATCGACCGCCATATAGTCATCTATTTGAGCCTTGTGTTGTGGTTGTGTGTGTTCTGTGTTGTTTCCGCTAAGTTGCTTCTCGTAATGGCTGCGACGTGTATAAAATTCTCTTTTCCTTAATGAAATACGGATATACACCAGATCGAGAATGTTAAAGTCATGAATGAACAAATATATTATAATTGTCCGTTCAGTGATGAGCCAACAGGAATACGCATGCTCTGTTTGAGTGAAGGTTACAACAAAACTGCACCAAAATGTCACTACACAATCACTAAAAGCACTCAAAGGATCAAAATAAATGTCAAGTCACTTTTAAGTGTATATAGAAACAAAGCTTGGTGCTATCTCAAAATCATATCCTGCAGCCTGTCATCGACAATGACAATGTAACTGAACTAAATATCTCCTACCTATAAACTAAAAAAGCAACTAACACTTGCGCTAACTAAGCTTAAATTAATTAGACTTAATGACTACTTACTTATTAGGGAGCCCTTAATTTTTTTTATTTTTTTTGGGGGGGGGGGGGGGGGGGGGGGGCGGTGTGGTCGTGCGACTTGTGCTGCCCAATATAGGGACCTACTGTTATGTCAGTACAGTGATGAACTAACAGTGAATGCATGTCTGTTGTAGTGAAGCCACGAAGGTTTACAGCAAAACTACACCAAAATTTCACTACACAATCACTAAAAGCACCCGAGCTTCAAAATAAATGTCAAGTCACTTTCACGTGTACAGGAAGCAAAGCTTGGTGCTATCTCAAAATCATATCCTTCAGCCCGTCATTGTCAATAATGACAACTGAACTAAAAATAATATTATCTCTACTTACAACTTGAGGTACGTTTAGTTCGCGAAAAGTGGGATGAAAAGTCACTGTAGCACATGGAGAATCTTCTCCAATAAGTACCCAATCGTTACCCAAATAGACTCAAAAGATTCGTATCAAGAAAAACAGGTAAACTGTGTAAACATGCAATAGCTTCTACTATATTTATTGCTCCTTGCATGCGTCTAAAAACTCGATGTAATGGGGAATCTGAAAATGTTTTGGAAACTAAACAGGACCTTGGTGCATCTGGAAGGAGAGAGGAACAATAGAGTCTTTGTAAGAAGGGTGACTGGCTCGAGGAACATCATTGGTGACATCGTCCGGGAAGCCCAAGACTGCTGGTTACTCCACCTTGTGTGCGGTGCCTCCATTGTGCTCGCAAAACTCGTCTAGCCTATAATAGGTTTCGTGATTTCCAGTTGCTAGGGGGTTCACTGCCCCTGGCCACGTGGCTCCTCGCTACTGGTCGTTGTCGTTGTAAAACTTTGACAATTCTTTTCCTCTTAATCAGTGGTGGATCCAGAAATAAACCAAAGGGGGCTAAATAACATAGGCTAAAAAAAAATTACTCATTGGACATAGTACACTAATATAGAGTAAAATGCACCCAGGATACTCAAATTATTGGCCTCCTCCCATCTAGGTACTCGAACTATCAAAACGACTATCTGGGTACCTGATGTATTGCCCATGCACACCAAAGGTCCAAAACCTTCCACGTCAGGGTCATTTTTTCAAAAAACACCCTATCCCTTTTCTCTTTCTCGCAGCTAACTCCTCCCTCTTCTCTTTCCTCTATCCATTCCCCTCCCTTGTTTCCTCCCCACGCCGGCGAGCTTCGGCCCTCGCTGCGGACGGGGAGCTCGCGGCACGGGCGAGCGCGCGTCGCAGCGCACGGAGGAGAGCCTTCCCGACCTCCACCATCTGCCCACGCGCACCGGCGAGGCTGCGGCACGGCTGCACGCTCGCCCCCGCGAGACCTCGCCACGGAGGTGCTCTGCCTCGCGCGACGCGGTGGTGCGGGGCGGAGCGGAGCTCACACGGCAGCGCTACGCAGCGGGGCAGGGCAGGGCATCCGGCTCACGCGTGGGCGAGATACAGTGGAGCGGCACGCGAGCGGACGGCCGACGACGGGGCTTGCAGCATGCAACGGTGGCGGGCAGCACTGCTAGGGGCCGGGGCAGGGACTAGGAAGATGACAAGACGAGGAAGGAGCTAGTTGCCAGAAAGGGAAAAGGGATAGTGTCTTTTTTGAAAAATTGGCCCTGACGTGGCAGATTTTGGACCTTTGGTGTGCATCGGCAATAGATCAGGTGCCCAGATAGTCGGTTTGGTAGTTTGAGTACCTAGATGGGAGAAGCCCAATAATTTGAGTATCCTGGGTGCATTTTACTCACTAATATATATATAGCTAAAATTGATAATTTGATATTGATTCAAAATGCTCTAAGTCAAAGATACATAGAATTAAGATAATAAGGATAAAAAAGGTACTAAATACAAGGAGCCTTCCTTTTTTAAGAATTGACACCACTTAAACCAATACCACTTGAACCGCCACGCTCAATGCTACATAATTTTAAATGTCAAACACTTCTTCAATAATCAAGATAATAAACATAAATAAAAGTAATAAAACAATGTGCACCTCGGGACCTTGTATGGCAAGTTGTAACACCCCTGGTGTTACTGTAACAAAAACCGCCATGTCATCATGATTTCATGCAAATCATCCTGCATAAACTCATCATTAGGGTGCATTAACTAAAACAATTTTTATTCTTCCATGTGATTGTGCATAGGTAACCTAGAGTGATTTGATTTCATAAATACTAGTTTAATTGCATTTGGTCAAATCCCATCTGGACGATAAAATAAAACTCCTTCATAAACCCTAAAATAGGACCCAACACCCTATTCCAAGAACTAATAAGAATTTGGTCTTGAGCCTTAAATAAAACTTCTAGCTCTTGAAAAGTTGAGCAACTTTTACATTGAGTGATCTCGAAGTTACTATTTGAAATTTTAAATAAAACCCTAATTGGTGTATAAAGTTTTGAACTTAAACCTTTATATTGAAAGTTATTAAGAATTTGCCAAAACCCATTATATAAAGGCTGTAAAGTTCATAAAATGGAACAACTTTTGTATTTAGAGATTTTAAAGTTATTATATAAAATTTTGATTTTCTAGTTCCCGATCAGACTTCCGTCTAAAACCTATTTTGGCCCCAAAAACCTAAATCAAATTCTAGAAGGAATCTTGAGATGGTCCCTTAATGAAAGTTGTAGGTCTATTTAAATGTGACAACTTTTATTTTTAGAGATTTTAAAGTTTTGTTGTGGAAATTTGAATTTAACTCTAAACAGTGAATTGAAACTTGAATTTGAAATGTCATTTCAAAAATTATTTGGAATCTGACAAAACTTCCTTAATGAAAGTTGTAAAGCTCTCTGAGGGGAACAACTTTTATTTTTACCATTTTTCAAGTTGTTGAGGAAAATCAAAAGTAATTTTAAAATTTTAGTTTGGGATTCAAAAACCCATTTTACCCCCTTTTCAATAGTTTCAAAAATATTCATAATTTGAAAATGTCTCAAATACTAAAAGTGTTCAGTAGGAAAAATTCTACAACTTTTGTATTTGTGGTTTTTAATTTTTATACATGAAATTGGGAGATATTTTCACAAAAGACAAAAGGGGAGTGGGTGGAGTTACTGTAGCTAGGCATGGGCTCTGTCCGGGCGGCCTGTGCGGCATGGCGCCGGCGTGGGCGAGGCGTCGCCGACCGTCCTGGCGTTCCTACTCCCTTGACCGCGCAAGAGTCGACCCGTGGGGACCCCTTGTACTCGTTCCCATCGTTTCCCTCTCCTCTTAAGCCCGGCGAGCTCCTCTTCTTCTCCCTCTCTCCCTCTCGGTCGCCGGTGGCCGCTCTCGGTCTCCGACGAAATTCATCGCCACCAAACCACCACTGCCAAATTCCACTCACGGTTAGCCTCCCCACTCTCTAGCGCTTCGGTTGGTTCCAGTTGGGCGAGCTGTAGTGCTCTGTTTGAGCCGGAGAGCGAGTTGTCGTCCTCGCGGGCGGTCGGAGCGCCGCCGCGAGCTCCGTCGTTGCGCCTGGGCTCTTTCGGGTGAGCCTGGACCTGGCGTTTGTGCGTTTCGGGGTCAGAAGGTCTCATGGCCCCTCATGCTTGCGACAGTTTCTCCTCTGGTGTGCCAGGTTCGCCGGAACGTGAGGGTGTCGCCGGGAGTTGCCGCCGCGGGTCTGCTCGTCGTCAAGCCATCGTTCTGCCTCGCTGCTGCTCCGTTCTTCTACCGGCCTAGGACCGTGGTGAGCTTCTGGTTCACCCCACCTCTTCTCTCCAAGCTTGTTCGGCCCGTCGTGGCCGGTGTCGGTCGTGCCGCCGCGTTGGCCACCGCCGGCCGCCATGGGCGAACTCGTGTTCGTCGAAGGCGCGTAGAGCCTAGGATAGTTGGCTTGGGTGGTTCGCGAGGCTCGATAGGTCGTGGAGGTGTGCTCGGTTGCGTCGCGGAGGTCGCCGGCGGCGGGTTCCGCGGCGAGCCGCCGCGTTCGCGCACACGCGCGCGCGCACGGGAGAACGCGCCGGTGGGAGACGCGCGCGGTCGGGCCGTTTTTGGCCCGTTGGGCCGGCCCAGTGGCGGGTGCGGGCGCGGGCGAGGTAAGAGCGAGAGCGCGGACCGGGCCGGACCATCCTTCGTGGGCCGTCTCGGGCCGAAATGAGTTTTCCCATTTTTCCGCAGAATAAAATGGGTTTGCTAAATTGAATTGCTAGGAATAGTGCTGAATCTTGTTATTTTTATAGGAATGAATTTATGCAACTATAAATCATGAAAATATTTATGTGAGCTCTCTGTGATATGTAGAACACCTTAAAAATATTAAATAATATATTTGATCAGTTTCTGCAGTAGCTAAAAATATACCTATTAATTCATAAATACAAGTTTGATGAATTTTAATAAATTCCAGGTAATTCCAAAAATCATGAAAATTCATAGGGTACTGTTTTAGGCTAAAATCTATCTGTTGTGCAAGTTTGGAACCAATTAGAGTCTGTTTGATTATTTATTAATTAGCACTTGATTAATTGATTAATAAACCCATAGAAGCTATAATCATTTTAGGTATTGTGTGATTTTTGGGTTGATTGAAGACCTTGGGTCATCTACCCTAATGACCCTAGGCATGTTGGGCTAAGTGCCTTATGAGTAATTTTAGAGGTAATTAAATAAGTTGTGCAGCGACCTTCTACGACGGTTAAAATGGTCAATAAAATGATTAATAAAAATGAATAAGAAACCCTAATCCCTTTTAGGAACAATGTGAACTTTAGAGTTGATTGTGGACCTGGAAACACAAAACCACTACTATTCCTTGGTATCTTAATTCCTTGAATAGTTGTAATCCATGGGTTGTGGTGTATTTAAAATGTTCATAGCAAACACTCGTTAATGGGTCAATGGATGTTGCCTTGTTTAATTCTTAGATGCAATTTCATGGGTAAAAAGGAATAGTTAAACATACTTCTTGTAGTAAGATGATAATAATTCTCCCTTATATAAACGTAGAATAAATTGTTTTACGAGATAATCAAATGAAACCCTAGTTGTTAATAAAACAAGTTAGTTTTGTTGGCTTGCAACTTTACCGTGAAGGAAAGTTGTACTCAACTTTCTAAATTAAGTTTATTGCATCGCATGCATCATGGCATACATACCATCATGTTGAGCATTGCGTTATTATCTCGTGTAGTGAACGCGCGGTAATTATTATCCGAAGCAACCTCGAGTACGGTCTTCACTCGGTGGACGTGGATCTTCTTTGGCGAACAACTTCAGGGTTTGATCTACTTCGAGCAACAGGCAAGCCCCGGTGCATTAACCCTCTATTATGAAATCCTTTACAATTCGAGTTAATCTATTGCATTAGGTTGCTAGGAGTTGATTGTTGCCTATCCAAATGCATTGTCCCATATAACTACCCTGAAACCTGATTTAAATAAATAATTTGAAAAATGCTAGGCATGCTTAATGAAATTAGAATTCCATAAAAGAAAAACTATTTTCTGTGCTATGTACATGTATATACTTTATGATTGGTGAAGAACTTGTTATCCGTTGGTCGATGTGTATTCGGGCTAGAGTCCCGATGCATGGTCGCTTTCGGAATAGTTTGGAACTGGTCGGTATCACCCAAAATGTGTTTCGTTGAGTGGCCTGCTCATGGGACGGCGTTTCCCATGTCACACTACTCTTCAGGCATGATAATAAAACTGTCGGGCAGTATTGTATTCGGGCTAGGCCCCAATGCAAGTCTGACGGCAGGAAGGAAGTAGGGACCGTTCGTTGTAGGCCTGCTGTGATCATGATGAACAGCCTAGCCACATACCTATGTGGAAAGCCTAGAGTCAGGTGGCTCTATTGCTGGAACCGACAACCACGCACTGGGAGTGGAGAGATGGCGGGAGTAGCGTGTACCCACGTGGCCGGCGTGCCTGGAGACGAGTGGAGTACTGTGCTCCCGGGTGGCGCAGGACCGGTTCCGGGATAGAAAGACCTAGATGACGGGTTGGTATATGTATGCCGGCGTGCTGCATATGCAGTGTGGTTAGAATCCCCAGCTGGGTATATTTACTGGATTCGAATCGACGTGCTCCTCGGTTAATGGAGACTTGATCCTCACACCTACCCCGAAAAGTGGTTCGCAACTAGGTTCACCGAATGATCAAAGGAAGTTGAGAATTGATGATAGATGAGATTGATTATTGGAATTATGACTATGATTATAATGATAAATAATTAAAATGTTGGTTAGCAATGCTTTTCTGCAAACCTTCTCTCTCCTGCTAGCCTTACCTATGACTTGCATTCCTGAGTCTCATTTTACACCCTTAGTCGGGTAAGTCTTGCGGAGTACCCCAAGTACTCAGGGTTTGTTAACCCCTGTTGCAGGTGAGCCGAGAGTTCAAGTTCTGTTTAGGACCGTGCCGGTTGTTGGATCGTGCACGGGTGAAGATGTGTTGTTGGTACAACCCTTGGGCAAGGGTATAGTTGTATACTGCTGCTCCACTACGAAGCTCTGATCTGGGTAATGTAAAGATTATATTTATTAACCTATAGATATGTAATACTTCCGCATCTTGTACTCTGATTTAGATTATTTTTGTAAACTGTTGTAATACTTGCAATGTCTTTACAATGAGATCCTTGGGGAAATTGGGTTTCCTAGGAGACCCGGCAGGCCACCTAGGTCATTAGGGAACTCGTGCACAGTAACCGGATGTCCTTAGGGATGTTGATGGCGCACGTGGGCCCTATGATTAAGGTGGTTCTGTCACAAGTGGTATCAGAGCATTTCATTGTAAAGTACTTGCAGTATTACTTTACAAAAGCTTCAAAATGATTTCGAATAAATAAAATCAACGGGGTGGTTTGGTACCAGTTGCTTCTGAACTTCCCTTATTCATTCTCTAAAGTCCTTTCCTGATTCTTTCTATAGAATTGCAGTTAGATTTTAGGCTTGGTAGTGGATTAGCAGTTAAAATATGCCCTATATTCTAAAATAGTGAGTGCATGTCACTCTAATAATTACTTTGCCAAGTATATGTATATATAGCGTATTATATTGGTTCGCGTTGGAACGTTCATGCATCATGACATTACAACAATTAATACTTCCCCCATAATGAAGTAAGCCTATATTTTCAAAACATAACTTATTTCAAAAGGTTTACTCTTATATCTTTCCTTATGCTTGCTGAAAGATCTGGTGATGGTTACTGACAACTTCAGTCAAAGATGAGTTTCGAAAACCAAGCGGATTACAAAAGCCAGACCGGTTTTATTTAAAGTAAGCGGAAAGAAGTGATGCTTTGATTTGAAAACTACACCAATCGAACCAAGTTTTGAAAACCATTTTGAAAAACAATACATTCAAATGATTTTGCTTTAAAAACTCATCCATTTTTAAAATGGTTTTCAAATCTTCTTCCGATTTTAATGCCTTAC
The DNA here is from genome assembly GCA_038502445.1 of Eremochloa ophiuroides. Taxonomy (NCBI): domain Eukaryota; kingdom Viridiplantae; phylum Streptophyta; class Magnoliopsida; order Poales; family Poaceae; genus Eremochloa; species Eremochloa ophiuroides. Next base: position 3,216,988 of record JAHLJS010000004.1, on the reverse strand, counting down.
AAAAATGCTTCCAAATTTCCAAACCAGGTTTTTATTCAGTCATCACGGAAGATTTTTGGCAATTGTGCAATATTTTCTACAAAAGTCCTGACTCTTTCTCCCACCTTTGTTAAACACCTTTGCTCAAGAGTCCATCCCCAAAAAAAAGAAATATAAAACGATTTAATTTCTAAAATCCTTCTTGCAAAGGGTCACCAAAAACTTAAGTTTCAAAAAGGGACGGTCTTTTAAATCATTTCAAAAGGATTTATTCTCTTGTTTGGAACATCGAGCTGATGCTAGTACCTCGATGAGATAAGTCGTTCCCGACCTGTGGTATCTCTATAAAACGTGAAGCCCCATGTGTGATGTATCCACATGGCTTGCTGCCGAGCGTATGCTGGTATCGTGGTATGATCGTGACCGCCCTCAAAAGGTACATAGCATAACTGAGTTTCCAAGTTGGATTTATTAAAAAATCTTCTTTCATTAAAAGTTACAGGATATAAACAAGTTTTGTCGATCTTTAATAAATGTTGCTCCATAAGTTCCTGGTCCTTGGGGAGCTTCTGGATGCACTCATTTACTATGCCAACTCTAGAGAAAACCTTAGTTTATCCTTAATTTTGTTTTCCCCCTTTCAAGACATTGTCATTCCTTCGAAAACTATTGTATCCTGTAGTGGTGTCATAACTAGTGACCGCAATACCATGACGGAGCCTAGGGTCTCTCGCATGCCTGAGTCATGCGAGATTCTACTAGGAGCGTGTGTATTGAGGTTTAAGGTTGTGGTCTACCATAGCTTCACAATTCATAAGCTCTCTTTCGTTGCACTTTTCCTAGAAACGAATACATATTACTGTGATGAATGGTGATCTACCAATACAATGTAATGTCGAGACTTGAAATCTCTTATGGCTCGTTTCCACAAGAAATTTTGCAAGAACTCGCTTACATCGAAAACCGTAGTCATTATCCATTATAGTCCTGATTGTCATACGTTCGTTCGTATGACTCCTGTTGACTGAGGCTACGTTAATTGTACCTTATGATGGTGTTTGACCATGGTTATGGTGCCTTATTAATGTCATAACCTGTGCTCCTCACCCATGAAGGTCACAATTAATGTGCTCTCTTCCATCGAAAATCCATGCTCCATAAGTTTCCAGTCCTTTGGTAACTTCTGGAAGCACTGAATTCAAAGCAAGGAATTACCGAATCCTTGGTTTCTCCGCGCATGTGTCAGGTTTATCCTCTCCTTCATGACACCTACTGTTTCCTGATTGGTTGAAAGCTATGGTGATTGTAGTCTACGGGATATCATGATCCATGACCAGATGCAGCGTCGAAATCTAGGGTCTCTTATGGATCACAACCATGGGAAGTTAACTGCTGGACGTTCGCTGCCATCAGGGTTGATGGTCATGATCCTAGCCTACAATTACTGTGCCTTCACCCTCTTCCAAACTCCTTTTCCGAAAGGGTCGTATTCGAATTTTTTTTTCCTGAGTTTCTAAAGTTCTTCATTAAGTTATGGCTATCATCAAATCTACTTGAGAGTTCCCAACTCATCTCTCCGGATTCTCGAAAATTTCTTGTCCTTACAATCATTCCAATCTTGTTGCTTTATTGACACCTAATTAACTATAGATATCTTGAAATCTATTTTTGAAAATTTACTTTTCCAAAAGATTTCGTATGCACTCGAAATTTAAGTCCCAGTATAACGACTTACTTCAAAACTGTGATCTTCCAATTGGATACGTGTCATGCCCTCATCCGACACGTCTCATTTCCTTGAATTATCTGAGTCTTTGTGGTTGTGCCCTATAGTAGCACCACGACCTGAGACCACGGTGCCGTGTCGAAACCTAGGGACCCTTGCGTGCTACGTCCACGTGAGATTCTACTAGGCACGTGCTGGTATCGTGGATTAAGGTTATGACCTACTATAGCCTCACAACTATCAAGCTCTATTCTATTGCTGTGGTGAAATACGATCTACGCTTACGATACCATATGGCATCCTGAAATCTCGTGTATCTTGCACCTACATGAGATTTTGAAAGGGGGTATGCTCGTATCGAGGTCTATGATCATTTTTCATCGCAATCACCATAGATGTATTTCTCTTTTTGACTGAGATTACTTTAATTGTGCGCTATAACGGGTCTTGATCCGTGACTATGGTGCCGTGTCGAAACTTGGAACCTTCTGTGGACTGCAGCCACATACGACCTTGCCGAGAGATGCACTCGTATCGTAGACGGTGCTCCTGAACCATTATAGCTCACAATTTAAGGCGCTCTCATGACTTTCGAATTCACTTTTCAAAATAACAAATAAATTGAAATTTCAAATAGTGACTGACTCGAAAGGTTTTAAAATCATGGTGGTTTGAGGGATTTTATTTGGTTGTATTTGATAATGGTGTTAGGGTTAACGATCGATGGTGCCGCGACGAAACCGGGAGCTCCCCGTGTGATACATACTGGGGTTAGCTGCTCGGCACGCGCTGGTATCGTCATCCTTAACCATAACTCATTATGAGACCACGCTCAAATGAGATTCCTCATAAAGGTTTCTTTTTGAGAGTGAAGAGTAAAATTTTTAGTGTTGAGAGACAACCGATTAGGTTGTGTTACTCGAAGGACTCCAATAAGATGGTACAACGTACAGCGGGATCAGCCTCCAGGAGAAAAAGCTACCTGAGGAATCACAAGATCACCCCTCTGAAAACTTTCCTAAGCTCCTTGCTACTTTTATAAATGATTCTTACTTGCCAAGTTTAAAAAAAAATGTAAACCCCTACTTGTTCTATGGTCGAGTTGAAAACTATTTTATTAACGCATTTCATTCCTATTACTAAATCTAAGGCTTTAGCCATATCTGTAATCTCGAGACGAGATTTATTTTTAGGGGGAAGGATGTAACACCCCTGGTGTTACTGTAACAAAAACCGCCATGTCATCATGATTTCATGCAAATCATCCTGCATAAACTCATCATTAGGGTGCATTAACTAAAACAATTTTTATTCTTCCATGTGATTGTGCATAGGTAACCTAGAGTGATTTGATTTCATAAATACTAGTTTAATTGCATTTGGTCAAATCCCATCTGGACGATAAAATAAAACTCCTTCATAAACCCTAAAATAGGACCCAACACCCTATTCCAAGAACTAATAAGAATTTGGTCTTGAGCCTTAAATAAAACTTCTAGCTCTTGAAAAGTTGAGCAACTTTTACATTGAGTGATCTCGAAGTTACTATTTGAAATTTTAAATAAAACCCTAATTGGTGTATAAAGTTTTGAACTTAAACCTTTATATTGAAAGTTATTAAGAATTTGCCAAAACCCATTATATAAAGGCTGTAAAGTTCATAAAATGGAACAACTTTTGTATTTAGAGATTTTAAAGTTATTATATAAAATTTTGATTTTCTAGTTCCCGATCAGACTTCCGTCTAAAACCTATTTTGGCCCCAAAAACCTAAATCAAATTCTAGAAGGAATCTTGAGATGGTCCCTTAATGAAAGTTGTAGGTCTATTTAAATGTGACAACTTTTATTTTTAGAGATTTTAAAGTTTTGTTGTGGAAATTTGAATTTAACTCTAAACAGTGAATTGAAACTTGAATTTGAAATGTCATTTCAAAAATTATTTGGAATCTGACAAAACTTCCTTAATGAAAGTTGTAAAGCTCTCTGAGGGGAACAACTTTTATTTTTACCATTTTTCAAGTTGTTGAGGAAAATCAAAAGTAATTTTAAAATTTTAGTTTGGGATTCAAAAACCCATTTTACCCCCTTTTCAATAGTTTCAAAAATATTCATAATTTGAAAATGTCTCAAATACTAAAAGTGTTCAGTAGGAAAAATTCTACAACTTTTGTATTTGTGGTTTTTAATTTTTATACATGAAATTGGGAGATATTTTCACAAAAGACAAAAGGGGAGTGGGTGGAGTTACTGTAGCTAGGCATGGGCTCTGTCCGGGCGGCCTGTGCGGCATGGCGCCGGCGTGGGCGAGGCGTCGCCGACCGTCCTGGCGTTCCTACTCCCTTGACCGCGCAAGAGTCGACCCGTGGGGACCCCTTGTACTCGTTCCCATCGTTTCCCTCTCCTCTTAAGCCCGGCGAGCTCCTCTTCTTCTCCCTCTCTCCCTCTCGGTCGCCGGTGGCCGCTCTCGGTCTCCGACGAAATTCATCGCCACCAAACCACCACTGCCAAATTCCACTCACGGTTAGCCTCCCCACTCTCTAGCGCTTCGGTTGGTTCCAGTTGGGCGAGCTGTAGTGCTCTGTTTGAGCCGGAGAGCGAGTTGTCGTCCTCGCGGGCGGTCGGAGCGCCGCCGCGAGCTCCGTCGTTGCGCCTGGGCTCTTTCGGGTGAGCCTGGACCTGGCGTTTGTGCGTTTCGGGGTCAGAAGGTCTCATGGCCCCTCATGCTTGCGACAGTTTCTCCTCTGGTGTGCCAGGTTCGCCGGAACGTGAGGGTGTCGCCGGGAGTTGCCGCCGCGGGTCTGCTCGTCGTCAAGCCATCGTTCTGCCTCGCTGCTGCTCCGTTCTTCTACCGGCCTAGGACCGTGGTGAGCTTCTGGTTCACCCCACCTCTTCTCTCCAAGCTTGTTCGGCCCGTCGTGGCCGGTGTCGGTCGTGCCGCCGCGTTGGCCACCGCCGGCCGCCATGGGCGAACTCGTGTTCGTCGAAGGCGCGTAGAGCCTAGGATAGTTGGCTTGGGTGGTTCGCGAGGCTCGATAGGTCGTGGAGGTGTGCTCGGTTGCGTCGCGGAGGTCGCCGGCGGCGGGTTCCGCGGCGAGCCGCCGCGTTCGCGCACACGCGCGCGCGCACGGGAGAACGCGCCGGTGGGAGACGCGCGCGGTCGGGCCGTTTTTGGCCCGTTGGGCCGGCCCAGTGGCGGGTGCGGGCGCGGGCGAGGTAAGAGCGAGAGCGCGGACCGGGCCGGACCATCCTTCGTGGGCCGTCTCGGGCCGAAATGAGTTTTCCCATTTTTCCGCAGAATAAAATGGGTTTGCTAAATTGAATTGCTAGGAATAGTGCTGAATCTTGTTATTTTTATAGGAATGAATTTATGCAACTATAAATCATGAAAATATTTATGTGAGCTCTCTGTGATATGTAGAACACCTTAAAAATATTAAATAATATATTTGATCAGTTTCTGCAGTAGCTAAAAATATACCTATTAATTCATAAATACAAGTTTGATGAATTTTAATAAATTCCAGGTAATTCCAAAAATCATGAAAATTCATAGGGTACTGTTTTAGGCTAAAATCTATCTGTTGTGCAAGTTTGGAACCAATTGGAGTCTGTTTGATTATTTATTAATTAGCACTTGATTAATTGATTAATAAACCCATAGAAGCTATAATCATTTTAGGTATTGTGTGATTTTTGGGTTGATTGAAGACCTTGGGTCATCTACCCTAATGACCCTAGGCATGTTGGGCTAAGTGCCTTATGAGTAATTTTAGAGGTAATTAAATAAGTTGTGCAGCGACCTTCTACGACGGTTAAAATGGTCAATAAAATGATTAATAAAAATGAATAAGAAACCCTAATCCCTTTTAGGAACAATGTGAACTTTAGAGTTGATTGTGGACCTGGAAACACAAAACCACTACTATTCCTTGGTATCTTAATTCCTTGAATAGTTGTAATCCATGGGTTGTGGTGTATTTAAATGTTCATAGCAAACACTCGTTAATGGGTCAATGGATGTTGCCTTGTTTAATTCTTAGATGCAATTTCATGGGTAAAAAGGAATAGTTAAACATACTTCTTGTAGTAAGATGATAATAATTCTCCCTTATATAAACGTAGAATAAATTGTTTTACGAGATAATCAAATGAAACCCTAGTTGTTAATAAAACAAGTTAGTTTTGTTGGCTTGCAACTTTACCGTGAAGGAAAGTTGTACTCAACTTTCTAAATTAAGTTTATTGCATCGCATGCATCATGGCATACATACCATCATGTTGAGCATTGCGTTATTATCTCGTGTAGTGAACGCGCGGTAATTATTATCCGAAGCAACCTCGAGTACGGTCTTCACTCGGTGGACGTGGATCTTCTTTGGCGAACAACTTCAGGGTTTGATCTACTTCGAGCAACAGGCAAGCCCCGGTGCATTAACCCTCTATTATGAAATCCTTTACAATTCGAGTTAATCTATTGCATTAGGTTGCTAGGAGTTGATTGTTGCCTATCCAAATGCATTGTCCCATATAACTACCCTGAAACCTGATTTAAATAAATAATTTGAAAAATGCTAGGCATGCTTAATGAAATTAGAATTCCATAAAAGAAAAACTATTTTCTGTGCTATGTACATGTATATACTTTATGATTGGTGAAGAACTTGTTATCCGTTGGTCGATGTGTATTCGGGCTAGAGTCCCGATGCATGGTCGCTTTCGGAATAGTTTGGAACTGGTCGGTATCACCCAAAATGTGTTTCGTTGAGTGGCCTGCTCATGGGACGGCGTTTCCCATGTCACACTACTCTTCAGGCATGATAATAAAACTGTCGGGCAGTATTGTATTCGGGCTAGGCCCCAATGCAAGTCTGACGGCAGGAAGGAAGTAGGGACCGTTCGTTGTAGGCCTGCTGTGATCATGATGAACAGCCTAGCCACATACCTATGTGGAAAGCCTAGAGTCAGGTGGCTCTATTGCTGGAACCGACAACCACGCACTGGGAGTGGAGAGATGGCGGGAGTAGCGTGTACCCACGTGGCCGGCGTGCCTGGAGACGAGTGGAGTACTGTGCTCCCGGGTGGCGCAGGACCGGTTCCGGGATAGAAAGACCTAGATGACGGGTTGGTATATGTATGCCGGCGTGCTGCATATGCAGTGTGGTTAGAATCCCCAGCTGGGTATATTTACTGGATTCGAATCGACGTGCTCCTCGGTTAATGGAGACTTGATCCTCACACCTACCCCGAAAAGTGGTTCGCAACTAGGTTCACCGAATGATCAAAGGAAGTTGAGAATTGATGATAGATGAGATTGATTATTGGAATTATGACTATGATTATAATGATAAATAATTAAAATGTTGGTTAGCAATGCTTTTCTGCAAACCTTCTCTCTCCTGCTAGCCTTACCTATGACTTGCATTCCTGAGTCTCATTTTACACCCTTAGTCGGGTAAGTCTTGCGGAGTACCCCAAGTACTCAGGGTTTGTTAACCCCTGTTGCAGGTGAGCCGAGAGTTCAAGTTCTGTTTAGGACCGTGCCGGTTGTTGGATCGTGCACGGGTGAAGATGTGTTGTTGGTACAACCCTTGGGCAAGGGTATAGTTGTATACTGCTGCTCCACTACGAAGCTCTGATCTGGGTAATGTAAAGATTATATTTATTAACCTATAGATATGTAATACTTCCGCATCTTGTACTCTGATTTAGATTATTTTTGTAAACTGTTGTAATACTTGCAATGTCTTTACAATGAGATCCTTGGGGAAATTGGGTTTCCTAGGAGACCCGGCAGGCCACCTAGGTCATTAGGGAACTCGTGCACAGTAACCGGATGTCCTTAGGGATGTTGATGGCGCACGTGGGCCCTATGATTAAGGTGGTTCTGTCACAAGTGGTATCAGAGCATTTCATTGTAAAGTACTTGCAGTATTACTTTACAAAAGCTTCAAAATGATTTCGAATAAATAAAATCAACGGGGTGGTTTGGTACCAGTTGCTTCTGAACTTCCCTTATTCATTCTCTAAAGTCCTTTCCTGATTCTTTCTATAGAATTGCAGTTAGATTTTAGGCTTGGTAGTGGATTAGCAGTTAAAATATGCCCTATATTCTAAAATAGTGAGTGCATGTCACTCTAATAATTACTTTGCCAAGTATATGTATATATAGCGTATTATATTGGTTCGCGTTGGAACGTTCATGCATCATGACATTACAACAATTAATACTTCCCCCATAATGAAGTAAGCCTATATTTTCAAAACATAACTTATTTCAAAAGGTTTACTCTTATATCTTTCCTTATGCTTGCTGAAAGATCTGGTGATGGTTACTGACAACTTCAGTCAAAGATGAGTTTCGAAAACCAAGCGGATTACAAAAGCCAGACCGGTTTTATTTAAAGTAAGCGGAAAGAAGTGATGCTTTGATTTGAAAACTACACCAATCGAACCAAGTTTTGAAAACCATTTTGAAAAACAATACATTCAAATGATTTTGCTTTAAAAACTCATCCATTTTTAAAATGGTTTTCAAATCTTCTTCCGATTTTAATGCCTTACAAAAATGCTTCCAAATTTCCAAACCAGGTTTTTATTCAGTCATCACGGAAGATTTTTGGCAATTGTGCAATATTTTCTACAAAAGTCCTGACTCTTTCTCCCACCTTTGTTAAACACCTTTGCTCAAGAGTCCATCCCCAAAAAAAAGAAATATAAAACGATTTAATTTCTAAAATCCTTCTTGCAAAGGGTCACCAAAAACTTAAGTTTCAAAAAGGGACGGTCTTTTAAATCATTTCAAAAGGATTTATTCTCTTGTTTGGAACATCGAGCTGATGCTAGTACCTCGATGAGATAAGTCGTTCCCGACCTGTGGTATCTCTATAAAACGTGAAGCCCCATGTGTGATGTATCCACATGGCTTGCTGCCGAGCGTATGCTGGTATCGTGGTATGATCGTGACCGCCCTCAAAAGGTACATAGCATAACTGAGTTTCCAAGTTGGATTTATTAAAAAATCTTCTTTCATTAAAAGTTACAGGATATAAACAAGTTTTGTCGATCTTTAATAAATGTTGCTCCATAAGTTCCTGGTCCTTGGGGAGCTTCTGGATGCACTCATTTACTATGCCAACTCTAGAGAAAACCTTAGTTTATCCTTAATTTTGTTTTCCCCCTTTCAAGACATTGTCATTCCTTCGAAAACTATTGTATCCTGTAGTGGTGTCATAACTAGTGACCGCAATACCATGACGGAGCCTAGGGTCTCTCGCATGCCTGAGTCATGCGAGATTCTACTAGGAGCGTGTGTATTGAGGTTTAAGGTTGTGGTCTACCATAGCTTCACAATTCATAAGCTCTCTTTCGTTGCACTTTTCCTAGAAACGAATACATATTACTGTGATGAATGGTGATCTACCAATACAATGTAATGTCGAGACTTGAAATCTCTTATGGCTCGTTTCCACAAGAAATTTTGCAAGAACTCGCTTACATCGAAAACCGTAGTCATTATCCATTATAGTCCTGATTGTCATACGTTCGTTCGTATGACTCCTGTTGACTGAGGCTACGTTAATTGTACCTTATGATGGTGTTTGACCATGGTTATGGTGCCTTATTAATGTCATAACCTGTGCTCCTCACCCATGAAGGTCACAATTAATGTGCTCTCTTCCATCGAAAATCCATGCTCCATAAGTTTCCAGTCCTTTGGTAACTTCTGGAAGCACTGAATTCAAAGCAAGGAATTACCGAATCCTTGGTTTCTCCGCGCATGTGTCAGGTTTATCCTCTCCTTCATGACACCTACTGTTTCCTGATTGGTTGAAAGCTATGGTGATTGTAGTCTACGGGATATCATGATCCATGACCAGATGCAGCGTCGAAATCTAGGGTCTCTTATGGATCACAACCATGGGAAGTTAACTGCTGGACGTTCGCTGCCATCAGGGTTGATGGTCATGATCCTAGCCTACAATTACTGTGCCTTCACCCTCTTCCAAACTCCTTTTCCGAAAGGGTCGTATTCGAATTTTTTTTTTCCTGAGTTTCTAAAGTTCTTCATTAAGTTATGGCTATCATCAAATCTACTTGAGAGTTCCCAACTCATCTCTCCGGATTCTCGAAAATTTCTTGTCCTTACAATCATTCCAATCTTGTTGCTTTATTGACACCTAATTAACTATAGATATCTTGAAATCTATTTTTGAAAATTTACTTTTCCAAAAGATTTCGTATGCACTCGAAATTTAAGTCCCAGTATAACGACTTACTTCAAAACTGTGATCTTCCAATTGGATACGTGTCATGCCCTCATCCGACACGTCTCATTTCCTTGAATTATCTGAGTCTTTGTGGTTGTGCCCTATAGTAGCACCACGACCTGAGACCACGGTGCCGTGTCGAAACCTAGGGACCCTTGCGTGCTACGTCCACGTGAGATTCTACTAGGCACGTGCTGGTATCGTGGATTAAGGTTATGACCTACTATAGCCTCACAACTATCAAGCTCTATTCTATTGCTGTGGTGAAATACGATCTACGCTTACGATACCATATGGCATCCTGAAATCTCGTGTATCTTGCACCTACATGAGATTTTGAAAGGGGGTATGCTCGTATCGAGGTCTATGATCATTTTTCATCGCAATCACCATAGATGTATTTCTCTTTTTGACTGAGATTACTTTAATTGTGCGCTATAACGGGTCTTGATCCGTGACTATGGTGCCGTGTCGAAACTTGGAACCTTCTGTGGACTGCAGCCACATACGACCTTGCCGAGAGATGCACTCGTATCGTAGACGGTGCTCCTGAACCATTATAGCTCACAATTTAAGGCGCTCTCATGACTTTCGAATTCACTTTTCAAAATAACAAATAAATTGAAATTTCAAATAGTGACTGACTCGAAAGGTTTTAAAATCATGGTGGTTTGAGGGATTTTATTTGGTTGTATTTGATAATGGTGTTAGGGTTAACGATCGATGGTGCCGCGACGAAACCGGGAGCTCCCCGTGTGATACATACTGGGGTTAGCTGCTCGGCACGCGCTGGTATCGTCATCCTTAACCATAACTCATTATGAGACCACGCTCAAATGAGATTCCTCATAAAGGTTTCTTTTTGAGAGTGAAGAGTAAAATTTTTAGTGTTGAGAGACAACCGATTAGGTTGTGTTACTCGAAGGACTCCAATAAGATGGTACAACGTACAGCGGGATCAGCCTCCAGGAGAAAAAGCTACCTGAGGAATCACAAGATCACCCCTCTGAAAACTTTCCTAAGCTCCTTGCTACTTTTATAAATGATTCTTACTTGCCAAGTTTAAAAAAAAATGTAAACCCCTACTTGTTCTATGGTCGAGTTGAAAACTATTTTATTAACGCATTTCATTCCTATTACTAAATCTAAGGCTTTAGCCATATCTGTAATCTCGAGACGAGATTTATTTTTAGGGGGGAAGGATGTAACACCCCTGGTGTTACTGTAACAAAAACCGCCATGTCATCATGATTTCATGCAAATCATCCTGCATAAACTCATCATTAGGGTGCATTAACTAAAACAATTTTTATTCTTCCATGTGATTGTGCATAGGTAACCTAGAGTGATTTGATTTCATAAATACTAGTTTAATTGCATTTGGTCAAATCCCATCTGGACGATAAAATAAAACTCCTTCATAAACCCTAAAATAGGACCCAACACCCTATTCCAAGAACTAATAAGAATTTGGTCTTGAGCCTTAAATAAAACTTCTAGCTCTTGAAAAGTTGAGCAACTTTTACATTGAGTGATCTCGAAGTTACTATTTGAAATTTTAAATAAAACCCTAATTGGTGTATAAAGTTTTGAACTTAAACCTTTATATTGAAAGTTATTAAGAATTTGCCAAAACCCATTATATAAAGGCTGTAAAGTTCATAAAATGGAACAACTTTTGTATTTAGAGATTTTAAAGTTATTATATAAAATTTTGATTTTCTAGTTCCCGATCAGACTTCCGTCTAAAACCTATTTTGGCCCCAAAAACCTAAATCAAATTCTAGAAGGAATCTTGAGATGGTCCCTTAATGAAAGTTGTAGGTCTATTTAAATGTGACAACTTTTATTTTTAGAGATTTTAAAGTTTTGTTGTGGAAATTTGAATTTAACTCTAAACAGTGAATTGAAACTTGAATTTGAAATGTCATTTCAAAAATTATTTGGAATCTGACAAAACTTCCTTAATGAAAGTTGTAAAGCTCTCTGAGGGGAACAACTTTTATTTTTACCATTTTTCAAGTTGTTGAGGAAAATCAAAAGTAATTTTAAAATTTTAGTTTGGGATTCAAAAACCCATTTTACCCCCTTTTCAATAGTTTCAAAAATATTCATAATTTGAAAATGTCTCAAATACTAAAAGTGTTCAGTAGGAAAAATTCTACAACTTTTGTATTTGTGGTTTTTAATTTTTATACATGAAATTGGGAGATATTTTCACAAAAGACAAAAGGGGAGTGGGTGGAGTTACTGTAGCTAGGCATGGGCTCTGTCCGGGCGGCCTGTGCGGCATGGCGCCGGCGTGGGCGAGGCGTCGCCGACCGTCCTGGCGTTCCTACTCCCTTGACCGCGCAAGAGTCGACCCGTGGGGACCCCTTGTACTCGTTCCCATCGTTTCCCTCTCCTCTTAAGCCCGGCGAGCTCCTCTTCTTCTCCCTCTCTCCCTCTCGGTCGCCGGTGGCCGCTCTCGGTCTCCGACGAAATTCATCGCCACCAAACCACCACTGCCAAATTCCACTCACGGTTAGCCTCCCCACTCTCTAGCGCTTCGGTTGGTTCCAGTTGGGCGAGCTGTAGTGCTCTGTTTGAGCCGGAGAGCGAGTTGTCGTCCTCGCGGGCGGTCGGAGCGCCGCCGCGAGCTCCGTCGTTGCGCCTGGGCTCTTTCGGGTGAGCCTGGACCTGGCGTTTGTGCGTTTCGGGGTCAGAAGGTCTCATGGCCCCTCATGCTTGCGACAGTTTCTCCTCTGGTGTGCCAGGTTCGCCGGAACGTGAGGGTGTCGCCGGGAGTTGCCGCCGCGGGTCTGCTCGTCGTCAAGCCATCGTTCTGCCTCGCTGCTGCTCCGTTCTTCTACCGGCCTAGGACCGTGGTGAGCTTCTGGTTCACCCCACCTCTTCTCTCCAAGCTTGTTCGGCCCGTCGTGGCCGGTGTCGGTCGTGCCGCCGCGTTGGCCACCGCCGGCCGCCATGGGCGAACTCGTGTTCGTCGAAGGCGCGTAGAGCCTAGGATAGTTGGCTTGGGTGGTTCGCGAGGCTCGATAGGTCGTGGAGGTGTGCTCGGTTGCGTCGCGGAGGTCGCCGGCGGCGGGTTCCGCGGCGAGCCGCCGCGTTCGCGCACACGCGCGCGCGCACGGGAGAACGCGCCGGTGGGAGACGCGCGCGGTCGGGCCGTTTTTGGCCCGTTGGGCCGGCCCAGTGGCGGGTGCGGGCGCGGGCGAGGTAAGAGCGAGAGCGCGGACCGGGCCGGACCATCCTTCGTGGGCCGTCTCGGGCCGAAATGAGTTTTCCCATTTTTCCGCAGAATAAAATGGGTTTGCTAAATTGAATTGCTAGGAATAGTGCTGAATCTTGTTATTTTTATAGGAATGAATTTATGCAACTATAAATCATGAAAATATTTATGTGAGCTCTCTGTGATATGTAGAACACCTTAAAAATATTAAATAATATATTTGATCAGTTTCTGCAGTAGCTAAAAATATACCTATTAATTCATAAATACAAGTTTGATGAATTTTAATAAATTCCAGGTAATTCCAAAAATCATGAAAATTCATAGGGTACTGTTTTAGGCTAAAATCTATCTGTTGTGCAAGTTTGGAACCAATTGGAGTCTGTTTGATTATTTATTAATTAGCACTTGATTAATTGATTAATAAACCCATAGAAGCTATAATCATTTTAGGTATTGTGTGATTTTTGGGTTGATTGAAGACCTTGGGTCATCTACCCTAATGACCCTAGGCATGTTGGGCTAAGTGCCTTATGAGTAATTTTAGAGGTAATTAAATAAGTTGTGCAGCGACCTTCTACGACGGTTAAAATGGTCAATAAAATGATTAATAAAAATGAATAAGAAACCCTAATCCCTTTTAGGAACAATGTGAACTTTAGAGTTGATTGTGGACCTGGAAACACAAAACCACTACTATTCCTTGGTATCTTAATTCCTTGAATAGTTGTAATCCATGGGTTGTGGTGTATTTAAAATGTTCATAGCAAACACTCGTTAATGGGTCAATGGATGTTGCCTTGTTTAATTCTTAGATGCAATTTCATGGGTAAAAAGGAATAGTTAAACATACTTCTTGTAGTAAGATGATAATAATTCTCCCTTATATAAACGTAGAATAAATTGTTTTACGAGATAATCAAATGAAACCCTAGTTGTTAATAAAACAAGTTAGTTTTGTTGGCTTGCAACTTTACCGTGAAGGAAAGTTGTACTCAACTTTCTAAATTAAGTTTATTGCATCGCATGCATCATGGCATACATACCATCATGTTGAGCATTGCGTTATTATCTCGTGTAGTGAACGCGCGGTAATTATTATCCGAAGCAACCTCGAGTACGGTCTTCACTCGGTGGACGTGGATCTTCTTTGGCGAACAACTTCAGGGTTTGATCTACTTCGAGCAACAGGCAAGCCCCGGTGCATTAACCCTCTATTATGAAATCCTTTACAATTCGAGTTAATCTATTGCATTAGGTTGCTAGGAGTTGATTGTTGCCTATCCAAATGCATTGTCCCATATAACTACCCTGAAACCTGATTTAAATAAATAATTTGAAAAATGCTAGGCATGCTTAATGAAATTAGAATTCCATAAAAGAAAAACTATTTTCTGTGCTATGTACATGTATATACTTTATGATTGGTGAAGAACTTGTTATCCGTTGGTCGATGTGTATTCGGGCTAGAGTCCCGATGCATGGTCGCTTTCGGAATAGTTTGGAACTGGTCGGTATCACCCAAAATGTGTTTCGTTGAGTGGCCTGCTCATGGGACGGCGTTTCCCATGTCACACTACTCTTCAGGCATGATAATAAAACTGTCGGGCAGTATTGTATTCGGGCTAGGCCCCAATGCAAGTCTGACGGCAGGAAGGAAGTAGGGACCGTTCGTTGTAGGCCTGCTGTGATCATGATGAACAGCCTAGCCACATACCTATGTGGAAAGCCTAGAGTCAGGTGGCTCTATTGCTGGAACCGACAACCACGCACTGGGAGTGGAGAGATGGCGGGAGTAGCGTGTACCCACGTGGCCGGCGTGCCTGGAGACGAGTGGAGTACTGTGCTCCCGGGTGGCGCAGGACCGGTTCCGGGATAGAAAGACCTAGATGACGGGTTGGTATATGTATGCCGGCGTGCTGCATATGCAGTGTGGTTAGAATCCCCAGCTGGGTATATTTACTGGATTCGAATCGACGTGCTCCTCGGTTAATGGAGACTTGATCCTCACACCTACCCCGAAAAGTGGTTCGCAACTAGGTTCACCGAATGATCAAAGGAAGTTGAGAATTGATGATAGATGAGATTGATTATTGGAATTATGACTATGATTATAATGATAAATAATTAAAATGTTGGTTAGCAATGCTTTTCTGCAAACCTTCTCTCTCCTGCTAGCCTTACCTATGACTTGCATTCCTGAGTCTCATTTTACTCCCTTAGTCGGGTAAGTCTTGCGGAGTACCCCAAGTACTCAGGGTTTGTTAACCCCTGTTGCAGGTGAGCCGAGAGTTCAAGTTCTGTTTAGGACCGTGCCGGTTGTTGGATCGTGCACGGGTGAAGATGTGTTGTTGGTACAACCCTTGGGCAAGGGTATAGTTGTATACTGCTGCTCCACTACGAAGCTCTGATCTGGGTAATGTAAAGATTATATTTATTAACCTATAGATATGTAATACTTCCGCATCTTGTACTCTGATTTAGATTATTTTTGTAAACTGTTGTAATACTTGCAATGTCTTTACAATGAGATCCTTGGGGAAATTGGGTTTCCTAGGAGACCCGGCAGGCCACCTAGGTCATTAGGGAACTCGTGCACAGTAACCGGATGTCCTTAGGGATGTTGATGGCGCACGTGGGCCCTATGATTAAGGTGGTTCTGTCACACAAGTTTATCTAACGGTTGCTTAAGCCTTGAAAGCGCTTTAAAAAATTTCATCTTTAATAGATGCAAGCAAATCCCGCTCAATATAGCATATCATGCTATTATTCATCCAATCATCATTCATTGTATTCCTCCTATTGCTCTCGATAATCTTCGTAGCAGAGAAGGCTCTTTCAACTATTGTTGTTGAATATCAATGCAAGCTCAATGAGGCGATACACCAAAGGGAAATGTGTATGTCTATCATTTTGAACCATCTTCTCGGCAAGGCTACCAAGATCAATACAAGTGCTAAAATCTTTACCATGTTTGACTTCATCCACGAAATTCTCAAGTTCAATTGTTAGCTTCACACATTTGTAATCACTAAAGTCAGCATAATAAATCTTAGCAAGCACAACTAATTTCTCTATCTCAAAGTTAGCAAACTCATTTGTTGGATCAAGACAAGCAACACATCTCAATAGTTGAGTTGATTTTTCTGCAAATCGATTGTTTAACTCACAAATTACTTGATCAAGGACAACAATGAAAATCCCATGATGAATATGATGGTAGTATGTCACATATTTGGCTCCACGACATTTTGAACGACCTCTCATTGGTATCATATCTTCCATATTAGGAATGTCTATATTATGTTTGGCAGCAAAGGCTTTTGTTTCCTCAAAAAGATCACCCCAAACATTTTCCCTCATGGCATTTATATTTCTCATCACCGAACCAATCAATCCTATTGCACGAACAATGTTTTGATTTTTCTTTTGCAAACATTGTAATAGGTCTTGAGTTATCCCCAATACTCTAATCATCATATGCAATATGAACACAAATTGAAATGACTCTATTTTTTCTATCAATTCAGATGCTATAGTTTTCTTTTCCCTATCAATTCCATCATCACTAATATTCTCTAACACCTCAAGGACAGATTCCCACATGAGCATAAGACGTACTAATGTTTTGTGATGTGTACCCCATCGTGTATGACCAGACCTAGCAAGACTAGTTTCTTGGTTTTCCCTCTCCTAGGAGATAGTTCACCACTATCTAATTGTTGAACAAGAGTATCATGGTGTTTTTGGAGAAGTTGATCTTTTATTTTGTAAGAAACACTAATAGTATTAATAACTGAAGTGACATAGTTCAAGAAATCATCAATTGAAGCACAACATCTGGCTACAGCAACTACCACAAGCTGCAATTGATGAGCAAAATAGTGGATGTAAAAAGCAAAGGGGTTTTCATTCAATACCGGCCTTTGCAACCCATGGAACTTCCCTCTCATGTTTGAAGCTCCATCGTATCCTTGTCCTCTAACCTTGGCTATAGATAACCCGTATTTTGCAAGCATAGAAACCAATGCTTCTTTCAGTGAAGGTGATGTGGTGTCAGAAACATGTTGTAGGCCAAGGAACCTCTCAATCACACTTACTTTATCATTAACAAACCTATTAAACAAAAAGAAACATAGTGTTAATTGAAAGCGACAAAACAAAACAAATGAAATACACAAATAGATGATATACCTCACAACTACGACCATTTGTTCCTTGACTGATGCATCACGAGCCTCGTCAACAAGCACCGCAAACCAACTATCTCCAATTTCACTCTTAATTAATTTACTTATCTCCTATGCACAAGCCCCTATCAAATCCTTTTGAACTATTGGACAACTCATTTGATTATTTCCAGTTGCTAGGGGTTCACTGCCATGGGGGTGGCTCCTCGCCACTGATCAGTGTCGTTGTAAAACTTTAACAATTCCTTTCCTCTTAGTCTTAATGACAAACGAGTGAAAGGCTCGATCGAGAAAAAAACTTACCAGATATATATAGCTATATATCTCAAAATTACATATGTTTATAAATAGTGGCAGACACAAGGTAAGCTAGCGCCAAGTGGAAACGAAGGCACCTATAGCAGCTGAAACTGCACCAAAATGTCACTACACAATCACTAAAAGCACCCAAGGATCAAAATAAATGACAAGTCACTTTTAAGTGCGCATAAGCAAAACTTGGTTCTATATATCTTGTAACGACGTCGTTAGCGCCCGGATGTCTGGAAGCTCAGCCGTCTGAACACCCGCGGCTGGCTGCCTAATGCTGCGTAGGAGTACATGCTAGTACGCTAATACTGCTGCCTCAAGCACTCGCATGCACCTCCTGTCTGCCCCGCCTGCTCCACGCACCCACTATTGACCGCATGTGCGTGCCACTGCTTAGCAGGAGTATTTCCTCAGTCCCATTAATAATATTATTTTGGACTCTATGCTATTTTATTTGACTGTTCATCTTATTCAAAATTTTTATATAAATATTATTTATTTATTTTATTATGGACTTATTATCATTAGATATATACTTTAGTAATAATTTAATTATTTTATTATTTATAGAAAAAATAAATAAAATAAATGGTCAAACAAAAAAATTATAAAAATTATAAAAATAGTATTTTTAATGGGACGGAGGGAGATTGCACACACCAGTCCACTCCTGGAGTCTTGCTACACACGGATGCATGCGCCTGCTGCTACTGCCTGTGCGTGCCTGCGAATGCCATGCATGCATGCTGATGCACATACGCCTGCACTTTCGCGTGTGCTAGTAAAAAGCACTTGTAAGTTGTAATATGAAGCATCTGTTGCAATAAATATATAAAACAGCTGAAATGACTAGGATCTATGCTTGCAACATAAATATATATATCAATCGTGATGTATGCAATATTTAGATAAAATACTTGCAACATACTTGTAAAACGGCTAAACATTTGAGACATACATTTGAAATATGGTCTAAACCTACATCAATTTAGTTCGTTTCAACACACACACACAACGTGAGTTCATTCCAAACATGAGTGCTACTACAGATAGATCATCTCTCCCTGATCCCATTCCTTGGTATTCTGTTCGTCGCTTCTGATTGGAAGCATTGATATCTCAAATACTGATCACCAACATACTGATGCCTTCTGTCTCCATTGCTGCTTCGACTCGGAAGGCTCTCCGCCGAATCACGGCATGTGAGCGACGCAAGAATTCCTTGGTCCCTGCTGGTCACGAGGGCCTGCGCGGATCATCCACCCAACTTTGTGAAGGAGCTGGTAAATTTTGGGACTCCGAATCGGAATCCGAAGTGGAATGCGAAGACATTGGAGATGCTCCAGCGCTTCCCAGGGTCTTCGCCATGCCGGCCCTCGGGAAAGTGGCGGGGGTTCCACCGGCGTGCAAGCCATCGGGGGCTACTCGCCCGAATCCAACACCGAACCCTGGGCAAGCACGCGCACCTTGGAAGAACATGTGGAAAGGACCCCTCCCTACTCGACGCTCCACACCGGCAACCACCTTGGGTGAGATCCTACTGCCGGCGTTTGAAGCTAGGGCCAGTGTTGGCCGGAGTCGCGTTGTCGGCCGGCACCGCGATCTCGGCAGGGCCGATCCACAATCGTCGGGGGTTCGAATTTTGAATACCCGACCGGACCAACCTCATCCTGGTTCGGTGCCAGAGCACCCCAACTGGACCACTCCGACCCAGGACACTCCCCTGGTGGTCGCACCGGTCCTGAACACCCTGGAGATCGGCACGGGCGAGGTTACCGCGTGCCACGCACCGGACTCGACGATCGGGAAACCTAAACGGAGACTCGTCTGCACCAGCCCCTTCCACATCGCCTCCGACGCCGCCGCCACCCCTCTCCGGATCTCCTACCGTGACGCCCTAATGGCCGGCGGCGACAGGAGACGTCCCCAGGGCCGCGCTCCCCCTGGCCGCGGTGCGCAGCAGGATCAACGCCGTGGCCGAGGCCCCGACAACCAGCGTCGTGGGCGCGGTGGCCACGGCCGGGGCCAAGGTGGTCGCGGTCGGGCGCCAGGTGCCGATGCTGGTCGTCCGGCGCCCGAGGCCGGTGATGCCGCTCTCGGTCGTGATCGCAATGGTCCGGCGCCCGGGTCCAGTGCTGCTGGACAAGGCCGTGGGCGCGGTGGCCATAAGGCCGCGACCACCAACTTCGACGCAACGCAGGCGCAGGAAGGGGCGGCTGTTGGCGCTGCTGCCCACCCGGGTGCCCCTGGCACACATGGACAGCACCACAACGGTGCCAACCTCAACCCTTCAATGGACAAGTCTGGGAGTATCATGGCTGACGATCAAGGCAAGGCAAAAAGGAAACGTAAGGAGCCGGCGGTGAAGATTGAGTGCGTCATCTGCACGGATGAACACTTCACCAACCAATGCCCGCTGCTTCGCGGACCAAAACCCACGGTAGCCTACTGTGGCGCAGTGACCGATGGGATGGGTTTTTTTCAGATCGAGGCAGCAAGACATCATCAAATTGTTATGCCTACCCAGTCGCCAATCGCTGCACTAATTACAGTGGAAGCGGGAGTGGTTACTGCGCAGCTTCTCCTCTCTGAATTGGCAAGGATCATTCCAGTCCGCTGGGATTGGGAAGTACAGGAACAAGGGCCAAAATCCTTTATTGTCCCTTTTCCAAACAAGGCAGAACTGGAGCGTATGATCGCTATTGGGACTGTCACCACGAAGAATAAGGAGGGCTCTATTATTTTTGAAGAATTCGTGGATGAGGTTCAGCCCATTAGAGTTTTGGAGAAGGTCTGGGTTACAGTCACTAATGTACCCAGGATGCTTCGGGCTTTTCTTCCACTGTGGGCGGTTGGGTCTATTATTGGGTCTACACTCAAAGTGGACATGGCTCATCTTCGAGCGACGGGTCAAATTCGTATCCTGGTGGCGGTCCTTGATGCAAAGAAAATTCCTGAATTGGCCGATGTTTGTGTTGCCAGCAGCATATACCGCCTATATTTCAAACCAGATGAATCTGTTCAGAAGGATATGCCTGATCCTGATGATGATGAAGACTTGTTGAGTGATGGTGGCGATGGTCTTGATGGGGGAGACCGGGAGATGGAGGATGCGGAAGATACTGATCCGACAAAAGATAACAATAACATCGAAGCCTCTGAAAATTCCCAGGCACCTCCTCAGAATATGCCTCCTCAGAAGCAAGCCACTTTGGTGGACGAAGCCATCGACTTGGCGTGTGATCAGCTATTAAATGAAATTAGCATCAAGGTCATGCTCGAGTCGCCTGACGAAGCAGCGAAGAGTTTCTCCCCTTTGACGCAGGAAGAATTGGATACATATAATACTTTGGTGGATTATCCTAACAAGAGTCACCCTTCTACTGTCTTTGAGTTGCCGACTTCAGAAGCCCAGGCCAGTGTAGAGGACTCGCCACTTGCGCCGCCATCCAGGCGTACTTCACCTATGGCCAAGGAGGGAGCAAATTCGTCCTCGGCCATGGCGTTCCTTGCTGTTGGGGGAGACTCTACCTCGCCTTCCGTCTCCCCAACCGCCAGTTCCACCGTGGACGCTGTGCTGAAGGCTAGTAGCAGCCCTAGCATGGCTGACTGCACTCCGTACCCGACAAGCGCTGCTGCCCCTGTAGCTCTCGCACAGGTTGCTGCCAGTAGCGCTCCGGTGGAGCTGCAGGCTGCGGCCAGTGGCGCTCCGTCAGCATCGCAGGAGACGTGCGCTGCTACCACGGTTGCTGATGCACGGGCTGCTGCCAGTGGCACGCCGTTGATATTGCAGGAGACTCAGTCGGCCGGTGCTGCTGCCCCTGCTTCTGTGCAGGCTGCTGCCAGTAGCACCGAGGCCGCCGTGTCACAGCCGGCTGGTGCTGCTGCCCCTGCTGCTGGGCAGGCTGCTGCTAGCAGCACCGAGGCCGCCACCCCGGTACAGATTTCTTCTCAGGCCGCTTCGGGGGGCGTTTCCCCCCCTGGGCGGGAGCTCTTCGACGACGCCTTACTCCAGGCTGCTGCTGCTCCAACCGGGTTGCTGCCCCTAGTTCCAGCGGGGGGCACACCCACATGTGGGGGTTTGGCAGAGCTACCTGCCTCACCCAAGGCTGCACCCGATAAAGTTGCAGCGCCCACTAAAGAACTCCGTCGAAGCTCCAGGAATGCGGCGGTGGCGGACGTTCATACGCTACACAAAGCTGAAAGGTTGACTGCCAAGAAGAATCTTGAATTACCAGGTAACTCTTTCACTAGTTTTCCGGATTCGAAAGTTATTTCAAACCTTGGTAGGATAGGCATCAACCTAGGCTCCCCTGCTGTAGTTGCAATCAAAAACTTAGAGGTTGACAGGTTAGTGCTTTGTGGTAATAAAAAGAAAGGTCTTGCTAAGTCCAAAATCTCCGATCTAGAGAGCGAGGATGAGGAGAATGACCAACTTGATGCAATTCTCAGCCACGGTTGTGGAGATCTAAATGAGAATTTGCTGGAGGAGGAGAATTATCAAATCGAGGATATCTCTCCACTCCGACGGAAGAAAAAATATCACAATGTCAAAAAAACTTTAAATGGCAATCTTCCAAATAAGCCAAAAACTCCTTCTAAGATTGTTTTAAAATGAAAGGAGTATTCTGGAATAGCAGAGGTCTTGGAGACTTGGCTAAACACAGATTTTTGGCTGAACTAGTAAAGGAGGAGCAAATTAATTTTATTGCTCTGTCTGAAACTGGACGGGATTCATTCCCGGATCATGTCCTCAAAAATCTTTGTGGAGGACAGGATTTTATTTGGCACGCCATGGCACCCCACGGCAGGTCTGGGGGTATCTTGCTTGGTGTGGACTTGAGTATCTTTGACATTGGAGCAATTGATGAGGGGGATTTCTATGTAAAATTCACTCTAAGAGTCAAATCAAATGACTTCAAATTTGTACTTTACACGGTCTATGGCCCAGCACAGCTCCAGAATAAAAAGGATTTTTTAGTAGAACTCGCCAATACATGTTACAAAGAAACTCTTCCATATATCATAGGAGGAGATTTCAACATAATGCGAAGTCCAGAAGATAAGAGCTCTGGAGACTTCGATCCTAAATGGCCAAACCTTTTCAATGCAGTCATTGAATCTCTGGATCTCAAGGAGATTTCAATGGCCGGCCGCCAATATACTTGGGCAGGCCCAGGTGATGACCCCACCTTTGAAAAGTTAGACAGAGTTCTCGTTAGTACTGAATGGGAGATCATGTACCCATTAACAACAGTACAACCCAGGGATAGAAACATCTCAGATCATACTCTCCTGGTGCTTAATACAGGTGTCTCAACCCACCAAACCAACCGTCCCTTTAAATTTGAGAGGGGATGGTTGATTAGAGACGGATTCTATCATATGGTTGCAAATATTTGGAATTCTCCATGCTCTGGATCCACCCCCCTTGAACGTTGGCAGATCAAGATTCGCAGACTCCGACAATATCTAAGGGGTTGGGCAAAACACACTGCAGGGTCATATCGAAAAGAAAAAAAGACTTTGCTAGCTCTCTTAGACGATCTTGACAAGAGAGCTGAAACCACTCCTTTATCGGATCAAGAGATTAATTTGAAACACTATCTTAAAGAACGTTTAGTTAATCTCTTGAGAGAAGAGGAATTAAAGTGGTATGAGAGAGCCAAGGTTAAAACCCTGTTGGAAGGGGATGCTAACACCCGGTTCTTTCATCTGATTGCCAATGGAAAACACCGCAAACAACACATCTACAAACTTGAAAATGATCAATGTGTTGTGGTAGGTGATGAGAACCTCAAAAGTCATATCACGACTTATTATAAAGATTTATTTGGCCAACCAGAACATCTCGATATCTCCTTGGCGGAAGATCAAAACCTGGATATACCACAGGTATCGCCGGAGGAAAATGATATCCTCATAAGTCCGTTCACTGAATCAGAAGTGAAGGAAGCGGTATTCCAAATGGAGCATAATAAAGCTCCGGGACCGGATGGTTTTCCAGCGGAATTCTATCAGGTCTTTTGGGAAGTTATCAAGGGTGATCTTCTAACCTTATTTCAAGAACTTTATAAAGAGGCTCTTGACCTCTTTAGCCTGAATTTTGGTATTATTACCTTAATCCCTAAGGTGAATAACGCCACTAGAATTCAGCAATTTAGACCGATTTGTGTTCTTAATGTGAGTTTTAAAATATTCACCAAAGTGGGCACAAATAGGCTTAATTTGGTAGCTAAAACTGTAGTGAGACCAACACAAACGGCTTTTATGCCAGGCCGTAACATTATGGAAGGGGTCGTTATCTTACACGAGACCATCCATGAACTTCACACCAATAAAAGGGACGGTGTCATTTTCAAAATTGACTTTGAAAAGGCATACGATAAGGTGAAGTGGTCTTTCCTACAGCAAACACTACGTATGAAAGGTTTCTCCCCCAAATGGTGCCGCTGGGTTGAATCAATGGTCACTGGAGGGAGCGTGGGCATTAAAGTCAATGATGACGTGGGGCCCAACTTTCAAACCAAACGGGGTCTCAGACAGGGAGACCCTATGTCACCTATCTTATTTAACATCGTTGCGGATATGCTAGCTCTTCTTATTAACAGAGCAAAAGCCGATGGTCAAATAAGAGGTGTTGTTCCCCACCTTATAGATGATGGTTTATCTATTCTGCAATATGCAGATGACACCATTATCTTCATTGATCACAATCCAGAGCAAGCACAAAATCTGAAATTGCTGCTTTGCGCTTTCGAACAGCTATCTGGACTAAAGATCAATTTTCACAAGAGCGAAGTCTTCTGCTTTGGTGCGGCTAAAGAGATGGAAAATTTCTACACCAGCCTCTTTGGTTGTAACACCGGGCAATACCCTTTCAGATATCTAGGTATCCCTATGCACCACAGAAAACTCTTTAATTCTGAATGGAGCAAGATAGAAGACAGATTTAATCAGAAACTTTCTTGCTGGAAAGCAAAATACCTGTCTTATGGGGGAAGACTAGTTCTGCTGAACTCAGTTTTAAGCAGCCTACCCATGTTTATGATGTCCTTCTTTGAAATTCCCAAAGGAGTAATAAAAAAGCTGGATCATTATAGATCAAGGTTCTTCTGGCAAGGTTCCTCTGATAAACACAGATACCGACTTGCCAAATGGGACATCATTTGTCGCCCTAAGAACCAAGGAGGGCTAGGTATCCTTAATTTGCAATTGCAAAATAAATGCCTTCTAGCCAAATGGTTGGTCAATTTATTAAACACAGAGGGCATGTGGCAGTCTATGCTACGGAATAAATACCTAAACTCCAAATGCCTTACGCAAGTAACAGCCAAACCCAACGACTCTCATTTTTGGAGAGGCCTCATGCAAATCAAAGATGAGGTTCTAGCTATAGGTTCCTTCAAAATCAAAGATGGAACTAACACTAGGTTTTGGGAAGATGTATGGGTAGGTGATAAGCCTCTGAAAGTGAGGTATCCATCCCTTTTTAACATAGTGCGGGATCCCCATGCTACGGTGTCAAAAGTGATGACTACCAGCCCACTAAACATCTCCTTTAGAAGGGCTCTGGTGGATAATAAACTTTCAGAGTGGCTTAGTTTAGTAGCACGAATCTCCAATGTCGAATTGGTGGCAGGAACAGATCACTTTAAATGGTCCTTAACCAAATCTGGGTTATTCTCTGTCCGTTCCATGTATCAACATCTTATAGATACACGTCCACCTTTTCGGCATAGGAAGATTTGGAAGATAAAAATTCCTCTAAAAATCAAAATCTTTCTTTGGTTCTTACAAAAGGGAGTCGTATTAACTAAAGACAACCTTGCTAAGAAAAATTGGAAAGGGAGTCAGAAATGTATCTGCTGTAATGGGAATGAAAACATCCAACATTTATTCCTAGATTGCCCCCTTACCAAAATGATTTGGAGGATTATTTTCTTTGCTACTAATCTAACCCCACCTAGATCAATCAACCACATGTTTGGTAGTTGGTTAACTAATCAACATAAAAAGATTAGAAATTTGATTTGGGTGGGGGTGGCTGCAATGTGCTGGGCTATCTGGAGATGCCGCAATGATGTTATCTTTAATCAAATGAAATATAACTCTATTATGCAGGTAATTTTCAGAGGAGCATATTGGTTACGCTCGTGGGCTCAGTTGCAGCGTGATGGGACAGCCAAGGACGCACTCTCCACGATGAGCAAGAAGTTAGAAGTAATTGTTCTAGAGATATCCAATAAAGGATGGAAACACTTATATTGTTTAAATTAGCGTCCGGGTCGATTTATAAGACTTTGGCTTCCTCTTTTGTTAAGCAAAACTTTGTAATAATTGGCTGTGTACATCCCTGGATGTAGAGGCCGGATATTTTTATCCATTATCTAAAAAATACATTTGAAATATATGTGTATAGCCTTTGCAATATATACAACACTAGATTTGCATATGAAATGTACACCTTGAAACGCATTAAAACATACAGAGGTCGACGCCGGTGTGTTGGAACAACTGGCCAGGGTGCTCAGAAAAATTTATCCCAGCACATATAGCTGCCACGGTCACCCCCGTCATGGCAGCAAATATAGCCAGATGCGGCCACGTGCTCCTCTCACTAGCTCCAACCATCGTTCCTTCTCTGTTCTCTCTAGATATGATCTCGAAATCATATCCTGCAGCCCGTCATCAACAATGACAACTGAGCTAAATCGATCTCTACCTGTACCTATAAATAGTGGCATACACAAGGGAGCTAGCGCCAAGCGGGAGCACAGTATATACTACTACTACTACTACTACGTAGCAACTGGCTATCAAGCAACCATGCAAGCCGCCCTTCTCCTGTTGCTCCCGTTGGTTCTCCCGGTGGCCATCCTTCTGATCGTCCGGTGGCCGCCGATCAAATCACGCCTGGCCACCATCAAGTCTGCCATAGCACGTGTACTCAAGCCAATCATCTTCGTGACGGACGTCGCCACCGCGCACCACTTGCTCGTGCGGGGAAGCCGAGCCGGCGCCGCCGCCGCCTCCTTCTCCAACCGGCCGCCGTCCATGACACCTAGCGCCGTCCTCTCGGGCCGCCGCTACCACAACATCACCTCGGCGCCCTACGGCCAGCTCTGGCGCGCGCTCCGGCAAAACCTCACCTCGGGAGTCCTTCACCCGACCCACCTGCACGGCTACGCGGCGGCGCGGCGGCAGGCGCTACGCCGCCTCGTCGCCGACCTCAGAGAGCAGCAGCAGCTCACCGACGGCGGCGTGGTCCTCGCCACGGAGAGCATCCGCGACGCCATGTTTGGCCTCGCCTCCACCATGTGCTTCGGCGACGGCATTGACGCCGGCGTGGTTCGCGCCATGGCCGACGTCCAGGCCGAACTCATACTGTCCCTGTCCACGGTGCGCATGTTCGTGTTCGTGCCATTCCTGCCGCTGTTTAAGCTGATCTACCGCGAGAAGTGGAACCACCTCGTCGCGATACGGAAGAAGCAGGAAGGGTTGTACTTCCCGCTCATCGACGCCTGCCGCCGCCATGGCCGGAGCTCTGACGAGCCGCCGACTTATGTGCACACGCTCCTCGACCTCCATGTCCCGGTAGACGACGAAGCACACGACGAGCACAGCAGCGGCGGACGGAAGCAGCGACGGCGGCAGCGGAGGCTTGAGGACGGTGAACTTGTGGGGCTCTGCTCGGAGTTCCTTGGTTCCGGAACTGAATCCACAGCCGCGGCGATGCAGTGGATCTTGGCGAACCTGATGAAACGCCCAGACGTGCAGGAGGCCGTCCGAAGAGAGATCGACGCCGCAGTGAACGCCGACGCCGAGGAGGTTGGCGAGGAGGTCCTTGGAAAGCTTGACCACCTCAACGCTGTCATCTTGGAAGCACTCAGGCTGCATCCCACCACCATATTGGTATTTAGGCAGGTAAGCCGTAAGCCTCATGCTTTAGGCCATTATTTTAGCTTTTATAGATACACTATTACACTTTTTACTTTATATAATATCTAGACATATAGTATATTTAGATGTATGGCAAAAGTTATATATCAATTTAGAAATGTCAAAACAACTTACAATTTGAAACCAAAATAAAATAGCTACGGAGTACATGGACTGTTGTTATTACTATTTTCTCTAAATCTTGCTACTTTATAAATTGTTTCCCGGAGCTAGATTCAACCGGTGACAAAATCTCATGTAAATAATTTCCAACTTGCAAAAACAAATAGGTGATGGAAGAAGACCAAGTGGTTCACAATGGCCAGCGTGTTCCTACGGGTACCAAGATGGTCTTCCCAGTGCGTGATCTAGCGAGGGACAAAACAGTATGGGCTGACCCTGATGAGTTCAAGCCAGAACGTTTCCATGGATGCGTAAGTGGAGGAAGCACTACTAAGAACCTTTTGTCCATGCCTGAGGAGATAAAGATGATGCCTTTTGGGGCTGGCAGGAGGATGTGCCCTGGTATAAACTTCTCGCTGCTCCACATCAGCTATTTCACGGCGAACCTTGTGAGGGAGTTTGAGTGGGTGGAAGCGGAGGGTGACGACGCCGTCCAACTCCACTCGGATGCCATCATTGAGATGTTCAATTTCATGAAGCACCCACTGCGTGCTCGCCTTGTGATTCGCAGATTACAAGGCACAAAGATTCGTTAATTGGACAAGCAGAGTCTCCTAGCCTGCTGCTCCACTGATGCTTTCAGCTGTTACATGGCGGAACTACCTTGAGTATCTTTTTGTTGGCAAACAAGAGCATAGTAATAAAAGTTTTATTTTCCTTACATATAATATAATAAAATGTGGATGCGGTTTCTAGTTAAACCGGTGGCCATGTGTGCTGCCTGTCTCTTTTTTTATGGGAAAAATTGGTTCCTGGCCTTTGCTGCTGGATATGTAAAATGTAGCAATTTGCTAAAAGACATTCTCCTAGTTCTTGAAAATGGCGGACACGCCAACAAAATTAATACTCTCTCCGTCCTGAAATAGAAGTTATTCTCGCTCCCAAAAAGTTAACTTTCCATAACTTTGACCAATTATAAATAAAAATATTAATATTTGTAATACATGATTAGTATCATTAGATACATCATCGAATATACTTTCATAATAACCTTATTTGGACATATAAATGTCACACTATTTTCTACAAAAACTAGTCATAGTTAAGAAAATTTGACCTACACGCATCTCATAGTGATCTCTATTCTGGGACGGAGGGAGTATTCATTTTTGTCTTTTGATAAGAGAGAAGAGTGGTAAAATGCCTTTTATGCCCCCGCTCCTTTCTCTGGCCATAGCCATGGAGATGCTGTTGCATTGCATGGAGGGAGAACGGGTGTGGAGGGGGAAGGGGCTCCGGCATGGGGGCCTGGCCGGCCAACCATACAGTGGCGGCACGGGGCCCTCGCACGGGTTGTGCGGGGTCCATGCGGTGGCATGGTAGTGGCCAAGCAGCCATAGGGGCGCGGTGGTGGCCGGTGTCTCAACAGAGGAGCTTGACGAGCAGCGCCACACGAACGGCGTCTCCGGTCAACTTCAACGGTGAATTCGCGGACGACACCGGCGACGCAGTCGTGTTCGTGTTCGAGCAGACCGGCGCAGCGAGGTTGTTCTTGTCATGGCCAGGGTCCAAGCGCCCTGAACCGCTCCCGGCCACGGAGGGCAGCTTGTTCCATGCATGACTGCCCCACGGTGTGTGGCGGCCAGGTTTTGCTTCGTCTCCGCGCACGTGAAGCCAAGCCGTGCAGGCCGGGAGGGGCGTGCACGCGTCCAGGGTACGGCACCGACGGGCGCAATATCAGGCCAAGGGAGGGGCGCGCGGCTGCGGTGCTGTTGCGGTAGGGCGGGTCTCGTCATCCACGTACGGTGCGTGGGGACTGCGGATGGGAACTTGGGTTCGCCGACTGCACGCGCTCCACTTCGTCTTCGATTTGAGCAGCCTTGGGTAAGCCATGGTGGTCGTGGCCCAGTGAGGGAAGACGGGACTGGCACTAGCACGAGCAGACCGCGGGCACGTGCACCATGCTCGCCGCTCTCTCTCCCACTGCTCGCCGGGGGCGTCGGCTGAGGTTGCGGCCAGCACCTTCGCCTAGCTCGCCACCCACATGTGCCAGAGAAGAGAAGAGAAGAAAAGAAAGGTATTGAGGAAGAAAAAAGAGACAGGGGCATAAAGGACATCTCACCTCTCTTCTCACTCCTAGAAAGCTAGAAATGAATTTTTTATTAGGTCCGATGACCACCAACAAATTGACAAAAAGAACAGTAAAATTGCTCTATTTTACATGTCTGCTAGCAAACAGAGGCCACTCTCAGTGTCTTGTAGCTAATTTTGTGTTTTTTTATTTGTACCTGGATTGCTTATGCTAAGTGCATCCCTCAAAAGTAGACTATGGTCTTTTCGATGATTCGATCAGTTACATCCTGATCCATGATAAACAAAATGTTTTTACTTCTTCTCGACATATCCTGACTACTATGTGATCATTTAGGGATGGAATGAGAAGCTTCTCAGTATGGGAGGGAAGGAAGTTTTAATCAAATCCATTGCTCAAGCTATACCAGTATATGCGATGATTATTGTGTTCAAAAGTTCCTAAAAATACCTGTAAAGGAATCGCTGATGCTATATTGCAATTCTGGTGGCAGGCGTGGTGGAAACTCTGCAAACCGAAACACAAAGGCGGTCTTGGCTTTCAAGATATCCATAGTTTCAACTTGGCGATGGTAGCAAAACAGGTGTGGCGGCGTTTCCTTTCAGAACCACACCCTGTGTGCGTTAAAGTGTTAAGGGCGAAATACTATCCAGATGGATGCCTTCTTAAAGCAAAACACAAGTCAGGAAGTTCTTTTACTTGGCATAGTGTTCTAGCAGGCCTTGAGTGTTTCAAAAAGGGCTATATTTGGAGATTGGGTGACATAACACATATTGATATATGGAACTGATAATTGGATACCATGTAGCTAAGATATGAAAATCCAAACTCCTAGACGTCGTAACTTGGTTACTACTGTCGATGAATTGACAAATCCAATTGATGGAATGTGGATGAAGAGTTAGTGCGGTCTATCTTCTTGTCGATTGATGTACAGAATATCCTCCAAATTCCTTTGCATCTAGGGATAGAGGATCTGGTCGCTTGGCACTATAACATGCTCGGCTTGTTTTCGGTGAGATCAGCATACCATTGTGAGTAGACGTCAAAATTTGAGAATGAGAATACTATACTAGATAAGAACATATGAGAGAATCTGTGGAAACTTTCTATCCCAGGGAAAATTAAAATTCATGAATGAGTTCGTTCCCTGTAAACGGGTACTATTCAGCCGCCATGTTGAAGAAATTTCCAATTGTCCTATCTGCCAACTAGGTTCAGAAGCTATTAAACATATGATGTTTATGTCAGTTCTGATTATCTGAGTTTATTTATCTTTTCTTAGAAGAATCTGACTTTATTTTTCTTACAATAATATGACTAGCAGATTATATAGTAATTGCACTATATTTGCAAGTTACCATTCTGATTTGTTAGGCAGCACTTATTATCAGCATCTCGAAGCAGAGCCAGTTAAGATGAATTCATCAGCATGTATATGAATGTAATATTCGTCAGAATCTAATATCTCAATGTAGTTCATGAAGGACAGCTTGTTTTTTCTGCTAAAAGAAAAGTATCAAATCCTGCTGCATCCTTGAAGATTTGAATAAAACCAATAAATGGAAATCTGATATCCTTTTTTTGCATGGTCTCGCGCCCCTATTATTTCAATTTTCGCGTGGTCTGACCGTCTGATATGCGCGCCTCTCTCTTTTCGTGCTCTTTGCCACGCGTGCTGTTCCACTTTCATGTGCTCTCGCACGCCCAATAGTGTCATGCGAAGCCTTTTACAGGTTTATTTGGTAAACTTATTTGATTAAAATATCATTTGCTGCTTTCGAAAACCTTTTGCCTAGAATTCCGTTTCATTAAGTCCACTGATTTTAATTGAGCTGACGCTTATATACTGCAATTGGAGGTTTTATTTTACTGTCGTCTACTTATTTTGTAAGGATGACGTATAAAAATTGCACGTATAAGGTCAAGCGTAAGCTTTGCTTAGGGCATCCCCAGTGGGGTAGCAAAGTTGCTAGCTGAGTCCGACATGGAAGCCAAAAAGGTTGAAAGAGGGTAAGTTGCTGATCGATTTCACGTCATTCTATTAAAACAGACATGAACAAGTAGGACAAGATAAGAGAGAGATTGCAAATCAATACTAATTTATTTGTCACTCATTCACGTTAGCTAGCGATTTTGCTAGGTCCGCCCTGAGCTTGCTTTTGGTATACTCTTCAGCCTTTTCCTCATATTTTGGGGAAAAATATCTCATTTATACTTCATGAAAAATACAATAGAGACTGCCTCATTAAAAAATCACTCATCCTTCGAAGGGCTTCCTCTGAGTGGAAAAAGAGTGCAGCTCGTTTACATTGAAATTCGAAAAACACTACTTCTAAAGATGAAGAAAAAAAGAAAAGAAAACGAGAAACCCCTAACAAGTCATCCAAGGATTGGACGGCGACACTACACTACACATATCTAACTTTATTTGTGATCTGAATGGATCCATTGCTGCTGCGCCTCTCATTCTCTTGCCTTAGCTTCCCCAGTTCAGCTTTCATTGAATTGTTGCCTTCCATACCAGTGAACTGCACCTCCTTAAGGCTTGTCAGGTTTTTGATTCCATCAAATATTTGGGGGTAATTACTATAAAAAGTTACCACGAGTTTCTCAAGCTTTGGCATGGATTCCCTCTCAAATCGGTAAACTTCAGTAACTCCAATATTTTGGAAGATTCTTAATTCCGTAAGTACTGGGAAGGATTGTTTAGTTTTTGCAACTACCTCTTTCTCTTTAGAGAAGCATGTCTCGAGGGTCAGCGTCTTGAGCTTGGGCAACGTGCACAGGGCGTCGAATAGGGTGTCACCACAGTGGTATGAATGAGCTATGGTAAAGTCAACAAGGTTAGTCAGTAACCGAACCCAGTCACTCAATATACGGCCACCAGGCCTACGTGTGCTTCCTTCAAGGGTACCACATAGCCTAAGGTGAGTGAGCAGTCGTGGTGGCGACTTGAGGTGATGTAGAAAGGTGGGCTTCGATTCATGATTGCCCCAAGTTCCAATGTTGAGGCGTCGGAGGAGTTGTAACCTGCTCAGGGAGTCGTTAAGGTTTTTATGATCCTCCTCACGAATGTGTCGTTCGACAGAGATAGTTAGCTCTTGCAGCTGCTCCAGCTTACCGATGCCGTCGATGACCTCAGTGTTGGATCTGGAGACGGACAAAGTACCCAACTTGCGTGGGGCCTTCATTTTTCCTAGGTCCTTTGGAGCTGCCCATTTGCAGCCAAAGAATGTATTCTTTTTGGAACACCGTAGACTCTCAAACTTCTCCAGGTTTATCACAGAATTTGGTAGAGTTGTGAGTTCTGTGAGGCGTACATCAAGGGTCTGCAAGTGCTCTAGCTGATCAACATCCCCAGGCAGGACATCGATATTGGTGCCCTTGAAGCTCAAGAACCTTAGAAGGTACAGGTGGCAGATAGAGGGCAAATGCTTATTCTCTAAGCACATGCAGTCTTCCAGATCAAGCACCCTCAGCAGAGTGAACTCATCTATACGACCGAGTAACTTATGCAGGTCTGCTTGAAGCCCAAACATGCTCAGTGATCGTACATGCTGCACATTCAACTCCTTGTTGGATGACGATGACGTAGGCTCTGCATCTCCTACTGCACGGCCACCATGGACTGAGAGGCAGCGAACCCTATCATAGGACATCCCTTCAAACTGCCCACCTATCAGACTTACAAAGTTAGCCTCGGGGGACTTGGACACCATGACCTCAAGCATCATGTCGTGCACACGGCACGTCTCGTCCCTCCCATCACAGATTTTACTGACTATATCTTCAGCCCGATCAATCATGCTTCTACTCACCAGATCATTGACGTAGTCTTCCGCAACCTCCATCAGAGTCAAGCCTCGCTTCTCTGCTACCAATCCTTCAGCAATCCATCTCCTCAACAGCCTGTCCTTGCCGATTATGTAATCCTCAGGAAAAATACTAAGATACATCATGCAAACCTTAAGGTGATGAGGCAGGTGGTTGTAGCTAAGTGTGATTATCTGCCTCATCCCCTCAAGGGAAGGGTTGCTCTCCATCTGTGAACCAATTGACTTGCAAACTCTTTGCCACATTTCAAGAGATCTGTAGCTTGCCAAAAGGCTAGCAATGCTTATAATGGCCAATGGCAGTCCACTGCATTTT
The DNA here is from genome assembly GCA_038502445.1 of Eremochloa ophiuroides. Lineage (NCBI taxonomy): Eukaryota > Viridiplantae > Streptophyta > Magnoliopsida > Poales > Poaceae > Eremochloa > Eremochloa ophiuroides. Next base: position 3,182,977 of record JAHLJS010000004.1, on the reverse strand, counting down.
CTTAAAATTTCTTCCCTAACACCTTTCAGATCAGTGGGGCAACTGGCAGTCATGGAGCCAAATGCTCTGCTGAGGAACAACATCTCGGAGTTTTTTTCATTGAGCTGCTTCATAGTGTGGATGTGATCACTAACACTAGAGCATGCCTTAGCCACAGCTTCTATCCGAGTGGTCACAATGATTCTGCTGCCTCTATTGCTGCTTGGTAACTTGGATCGAATCACATCCCAACCAGCTACGGTCCAAACATCATCTATCATAATGAGGTACCTAGATTCACCAAGATAGATAAAAATTTCAGATGCCTAATTTTTTTTGTCATTGTTCCTGCAACATGAAATTTTATCATTTGTTTGCATGAAATATAACTAATAGATAAACAAGAATATGAAATAACTAAAAACAAAATAATATTTGAAGTTCAAATTTAGAATAAATCGACAACAAAATCGCATTCAGTTAACCAAGTAAAAATTAGTTAGGTGATATACACCAATACTTTACTATTTCGATTGTTTCTACATATAGTCTAAGTTTATGAATACAAAAAAGAATTAGTAAAGTTGTTGATATTAAATCTGGCCAGCATACTAGAAATGGCTATATCATCCACGAAGCGCATGGGAGAGATTTTTTTTGAGACTAGAGAAATCCGTTTACCGAGGCAGGTGTTCAGACTGGCTCCATGAAAAGGTCTGGGTTAATGGGTATTAATAACCCAGGCAGCACATTTGCCCGCCTCCAAAAACCGAATTGAAATAATAAAAAATAGCCCAGCTCAACGACGAGGCTATATAGAGCCCGTCGTCGAGCCCAACCAAGCCCTCACCAACCAGATCTACCGCCATCGTCATCCTCGTCGTGCATCCGCCACCAGGGCATGGCCCCCCGTCGGCGTAACCTGGATCCGCCACCGGGGCGTGCCCCCTGGCGTGCCTCGTGAATCTGTCATCAGGGGAGTCCTCTAGATCAGTTGCCACACCTTTTGGATCCGCCGCCACGCCGTCTAGATCCTGCGCCATTTGGGTCCGCCACGCCGTCTTGGCCTGCCACGTGGTCATGGGAGCGCTCCATGCCCGCCGCCACAAGAGGAGCCCTCCAAGCCCGCCACCTTCTTCACCACTACTAGCCAGGGCTCGGGAGAGGGAAGGAGAGGCGCCGCCGCAGCCCGCGCGCTCTGTGGGCTCAAGAGAGGGAGGGAGAGGCAGCCCTGCTCGTGCTTGGGCTCTAGAGAGGGAGGCATGCGGGAGGGAGGAAGAGGCACTGCCACTCAGGCTCGGGAGAGGGTGGGAGGGGTGCCACCATGCAAGATTTAGATAGAGAGATAGTGAAATGGCCTCCAAAACCGTAAGTTTATTATTTAAACTTGACCACGACTATGCGGCCACACCTGGGCCTCTTAGGCCTTAGCCTTTTTCAGAGGCTGCCTCCAAAAATGGCCGGAGGCCCGTCTCCATAAATGGATTGTAGGAGATGGTTATTTTTTGACCGCCTTTGTAAATTGATTTTACGAGGTGGGCAAACATGACCATCTCGTCGCGGGGCGGTGGCTCCTTGCTAGGGCACTCTCCACTAGGCAGAGAGGTGAACGACGCCGCTGTCAGTAGGGAGGCGAGGCCGCACGCCACTTAGTTTGAGAGAGAGAGAGAGGGAGAGAGAGGGTCACGAGACTGAGACGGGGAGGGGCACTTGATTTGTTCGGTAGCGAGTGTAGGGGTATAAACCCCTATACCCTCACGGCCAACCTTGGGCCTGCTCGAAGACGGTGGCCTAATCTTCAAGGTCAAGACCGCACGGGCCTCCAGACCTAGTCAGGACCCAGCGCGGACGCTTGGAAGCTACTTGGCACGCAAGGAAGCGTAGTCAGTTAGGAAATCCATCATATTCTATGCAGATACGATTTGTTGTAACCGACCATATCTAGATCTTCGGATCTGTAACGCTGCCCCCGTGCCATATAAGGCGGGCAGGGACCCCCCTCAAACACATATCAGATCATATTTGAACCCTCAACAATACAAGTCAACAGAGCGCATGATGTAGGGTATTACGCATCTAGCGGCCCAGACCTGGATAAATCTCGACTACCGCCGATATCATCGTCGACAGTGGCGCGCCAGGTAGGGAGTGTGTGTACAGATCCGATGGCGAGCTAGATGGTCACCTTCCCTACTTCCATGGAGTTTGAGGCGGGCCTCACCCTCACTGTCGGAGGGTTCACCTGGACCACCGGCGCAGGAGTCACCGCTGGAGCCGTGGAGGCGGTGCAGGCAACCACGCCGGCCGACCAGATCTCGGGATCAATCTCGAGGCCGTCGGCTCCGGCGACTTGTCGATTGCTTCCCCGCTATCAAGGGAAGCGCCTCGACAACTCCGATCTGATTGAGTCTATCGATCAGCTCGGATAAGGCTTGGCTGAAATCCTTTCCTTGGCAGAGTCGGTCGGAGACCAGCCTGTCGAGGACGGCTTCACCTGTTCACCGTCGTGCATCGCTGCCAGCGCGGACATTCTTCCCACACTAGCCATCGGAGGCGCCTAGATTCAGATCTGGCTGCGGTCCGACCACCTTCCGAGCACTAGATCCATTACCAACCACCATCGGCGACTGGTCGGAGACCAGGAGATCGTGGCTCTCTGGTTCAAGAACACCTAGCCCCGTATCCGTACGGGCTGGAGAACGCAGCTTCATCATACATGGAGCATCATTTGAATCTGTTCGTGAGTCCCGCAGATCTACATCGTGTCGAGCTCCCGCACGACCACGATTCAAGGCCGTTAGTTAACACGGTGCACTTGGAGGAAATCCCAGACAGACCACTGCCTATGATTCCGGAGGGGGACATCGGATCCACCCCTGTGTAAGACCCGGAATTTAAATTCTAGCAATATATAATATTCCTATAAATATTAATTGTACTATTGCCAAATAATAATAGGGTAAAGATATATATATATATACTATTTTGTTGCATTCATACCGTTTGCATCATTTTTATTGTATGGAAAATAGTTATATAAAATTCGTGTAGGCTTCGAACTATTTTTACTCTAATCATAAAATAAGTAAAGTAAGTAAAGGTTTATTTTGGAACGTAATTTTCTCAGGAACATTACATTATAGCAAACAATTTTATTGGTTGGAGAATATAGGGTTTTTATTCTCAAAATGAATTTACAAATGAAAGAAAAAGGAAAAGGAAAGGAAATGAAAAAAAAAAAGAAAAAGCCCTCCACTCACCCTCACTCCCATCCCAGCCCAACCCCTCTCTCCCCTCCCGCACGCCTCTGCAGGCCGGCCCAGTAGGCTACAACACCGCACACCCAGGCCACTCTCCACCCCTTCCACCGCGTGGCCCAGCCAAGGCCCAGCTCACAGCACCCATTCCTCCCTCCCTCTCTCGGCTGACTGACATGTGGGAGCTCTCCATCTCAGCCGAGACCGAGCCCTATCGTGACCGGGTCGCCACGGTCCGACTCTCCCGCGCGCAACTGAGCCACGCGAAGCCCCACCACAGCCGTGCTCCTCACATCTCCGCGACCTGACTTCCCCTCTCCTCTCTCCCTCTCATCCCCTCTCGGTGCGAATGGCAATGCCGCCATTAGCGGCATCGGGCGAGCTCCCAAACCAGCTCTTTGTGCCCTCCCCGCCCCATAAAAAGACATGGTGGGCACCGCACTCGCTCACCGCCCCTGCCTAGCCATTTTTCTGACCCTCTCTCTCCCTTCCCAGCACCCCCGAGCACCGCCATTGCATAAGCTCAAGCCGCCGCCGTCGATTCTCGTCGACAAAGCACCACTAGTCGATTCGGTGCTCCCCGAGCCCCGCCAAGAGGTGACGAATCCATTCCCTCCTCCTTTCCTCCCTGTTTTTCCCTTTTCCGAGGCAATTCCGAGCTCGCCGGAGTGCCATGGCCACCGCGGCATGAGCTGCGCACGCACCGGAGCACCACAACCCTCACCGAATCCTGATTAGAGGTCGCCACGCCCTTGTCTATCTCCCCATGCAATCCCCGCTCTGAATCGTGATCCCTAGGGCCGATTCCCGTTTCGCTGGCGATGCTCAGGCGAGGGCACCGCCGGGGTCGTCCCTGTTCCGGCCGGCTACACTGTCCTCTTCCCGCTGTTCTAATCTGGGCCGTTGATCTTGGATCCGACTACCCATATTAAAACAAACCCCTTCGGCCGACAATCTTGCACAAAACCCCCTGAAGCTTTTTAAGTAGTAACACCGGTCCCAACACTACTATGCTCTGTGTCTTGACAATCCTACAGTATAGCCCCTGTCTGTTTTAAATAATCACCCCGCAGCCCTTTTCAATTAGAAATTCATGTATTTATTTATTTTAATTTGAAAATGACTTCGGTATAATCACAGAAATGCTATTTAACCCTATTTGGAGCATAACTCCTCCATTTTACATCCGATTTGAGCCACTCAACTTGCATTAGTTTCAAAATTTAATAACATACATGTTTATACCACTGTTTAGTATGTTTTCAACTTATAGAAATTCATGATTTATTTAATCGATCATTTTAACTCCGATTTTTAACCATTCAAATTGTGTTAGATTCATAATTAGATAATCTACATGATAATGCAACTGAAGGTATATTTTCAACTCTGGAAAATTAATGATATATTTTATATATTACTTTAATAAAAGAACTTTTAATTCATAGCTTCGTCATTTTAAATCCGATTCGAACCGTTCAGGTCGCGTTGGATTCGTTTTGAAATAATTTCGTATTGTTTTTCTACTATTTGGTGTACTATTTCTTATTATTGTTTTGTGGATCATGTTTGATGATTGTCGACAAAAGGACTTGAGTGCGTGGATTTCCAGGACCCAGTGTTCGATACTTCCGACCCTACCCAGTTACTATAGATAGATCTTTAGATTGCATGCAGAGTCTAAATTTAAATCTCATGATATGGTTTACTAGAATTTATTTATATCACCCTTGTAACCTCGGGTTGGAAAATGGTAGAAGTAAATGTTTAGCCTTGCAGTCTTGGGTTAGAAAGAGTATAATTTAATATTGATTAATGATCTATGCAACATGTGGAATTGGAGATATTTGTTGCAACATGGTGATTAGGCAAATCCGGCAGGATGGAAAGATTTAGTGGGGTTTAGTATGTGACATGAATTTGGCGGCTGATATTGGTGGGATTGGGTTCGTGCGAGAAATAATCCTGCCTAAATCCCAAGGATCAGTTCTCGAAGCCCGTAACCTGACTTTACAGTGCAACCATGATATCTGGAGTGGGGCTGAACCTGACTAATTAATTAGTCTCTCTAAGTTTAGTTTACACGGGGATTATTTTGTGGCTCAAGAGGGGGCCCGTTAGGGGCGAAACCTTAGAGAACGTGTAAAACAGGCTTAGAGGGTTTTGTAACGGTTTTGTAGTGTGACCCCGCTGTGTACTTAGGCAGTGTTCGGCGAATGGGGGAAACACGGCCCGTGGTGAAAGTCTGCGACCTCTGCAGAGTGTAAAACTGATATATATATATATATATATATATATATATATATATATATATATATATATATATATATATATATATATATATATATATATATATATATATATATATATATCAGCCGTGCTCATGCTCAAGAGCTGGCTTGTACCCCTTTGGAATTAGTTGGTTATCTGGTTCTGGTCGTGTGGTTCCTGGATGAAGGAACATAGTGCTTGGATGGACTTTCAAGTGTTGGTTACTTTGATAGATTTCCAAGTGTGGTTGCTTGATGGGATTTCTAAGTGTTGGTTACTCTGAAGAGATGAGATTTCACTTAGATAAATAGGTGCTTAAGGAATTAAGGTAATAGGATTTTATCGCTTTAGGTGCTATGTCAAACCGAGTTAGTCTATTCTTACTGTTGGCCCACATATCATAATTTTCTACACTTACGGAGTATATTTCGATGTACTTACCTTTTCTCTTTGTCCCCCCTGCTACCTCACCTAGACGCTGGAGTTGACGAGAAGAAGTATATTGAAGACGGTGCTTTCGACCCCGATGATGTGTACTAGGCTAATGCTGCCCCCGGTCAACGTTCCTGTAGAGATGGCGTCCAAGATTTCTAGAGTTTATTTAAATAATTATGTACTTTTCTTTTAGACCAACGGGTCCTTTTATAATAATGTTTCACTATATATTTCAGCACTATTATGATACTATATGAAGTTAATATATGTATGAAAATTAATCCTAATATACATATATTGTGCATTCAATTTTCTTCTTAAAATCGTGTGTGACAAGCTGGGCAGCTTCCGAGCTCGACACGGGATCGGCTTCACTTCATACCGTGGTGCTCAGCAACTCCGAAGATGACCTCCCTAAAGTTCAGAGCGAGGGATTCCCTGAATTCCCGCCCGGCTTTGGCGGCACTGTCTTCCTGGTTAGCGCCGACGAGCCGGTCGTCGATGGCAAGACCGAGGAGGAAAAGCTAGCCAGGGAGAACCAAAATGCCGGTCGGGCCGAACGCCAGCTACAGGAGGAGCGAGATGTGGCGGATCAAAGGCGGAGGGATCGAAGCCGCCCAACAATGACGACTCCATCACAACCTGGGAGACGAATTCGATCTGGTCGGAGACCGGCCGGTTCACAAGACCCCCAGTGCAAACATCATGGTGACAATCATCTTGTTACGAAACTTTGTAGTTCAAAATTTTCATTTGAAATCATCTTGTTGACGTAAAATACGGTCAAAGTTTAACATTTGAATTTTGACTTTTTGAAAAAAGCCTCGGATGAAAAAAGTGTCTGCATGAAAGTTGTAGATCCCAAAAAATTATGAAACTTTGTAGTTGACAACTTTTTCATTTGACTTCGTTTAGCGCCTCAAACAGTTAATTTTCTATCGGTTGTGTAATAATATGTGGCGAATCTAATATAACTACAACACATATGAGTGTTGGGTGGAGTGGTTAGAGGAGGTCACACGCGAGGGAGAGGTCGGGGGTTCAAACCCCCGCGGCCGCGTAGCGCGTGTATTTTGCGCGAAAAATGACGCGACTTGCTATTTTTAAAACCCGAATTTCGCAAAAAATCTGCACAGGCGGTTTCTTATGTTGTGCTGGCGGTTCACATACAACCGCCTGCACAAATAGTTGATTTCTACAGGCCCTTAGCTTTTGTGTACTAGTGAACGGGAGGGAGCCCACCTGCGAGCAGCCGAGCACCAAATATAATCTGGGACAAGTCCACGACTATCCTAACGAGCCGCGGCAACTGGAATAATAATTCTGTCAACGCCGTAAAGAAGAACCAAAAGAGGGACGTCGACGACGAGTATGACAAGATCCTCCGCCAAGACTGCTCGATCTGTTCGCGAGGAAGAGGGAGGGGAGAAGTGGAGTTAGGGTTTGGTATGCTCAAGTTATATATATATATATATATATCAGGAGCCTGTTACCAAGCCTTGGTAGGCTGTCTGGGCCTAATATTTATCGAGACGGGTCTTATAACATAACCGCCTTGGTTAAAACATTTACTGAGGCGGTTGCATTACAACGACCTCCTCGGTTAATCAATGCGGGCATTTCTTTTAATGTGCTAACACGAGGCGGGCATTTTTAAGGTGCCCATCTCCGCTAATGTTTTGTGAGGCGGTTTCTTGTAACCGTGTCTCAATCAGTAAAAGTGGCCGCCTCGGTTAATGCCATGGTTATCCTTCCCTGCCCGGCTTGAAAAAAAAAATGAAAACGCCTTGCAAAAGAAGATTTATGTAGCAGTGGTTTTTCTCTAACATTAGAGCGTAATTAATAATAATAAGCTAGCTAAACCGGCCAGCGGGACGATGAAATTAAGCCGTTCTATAACCAGCCGCCGGAGATTTAGAACCTCGACAAATAATTAATTAATAATGAAATAGGTGAGGCGATACGTGCGTATTATTTACCTCTTGTCTGCGAGAGTCTCTTCGAGCTTTTTGCCAAGCTCCTCAACTTCCATGCTGTCGATGTCGTTACCGAGGGGATGGGCATGCTCATTGCTTCAAGCATCCAGGATTTTTGAGACAGCCGTGCACGGCTAGAGATTTAGCAATAAAATTACTATCTAGAGTGGTGTCTTTTCATATTTAGTTATAAGTTTTAAATTTTAAGTTGGCAATGTCGCAATACTTTGTTTTTGAGGTTTCTTAGAACTTTTTGCTAGACTTTATTTAATTTGTAATAATGAACAGTTATATGTATCCATCGATACAGATGCTGAGATATTAATATTTTTTTAAAGTATTTGTTACTTTGACCTCGACGATCTGCTGCAGCACGTGCTTGAGAAGTCGCTTGAGGTCGACCACCTGGGACACGGACACTTGCGCCTGGATTGGGAAGTCCGCTTCCAGCTGCCGGCAGACCTGCATGGCCAGCGTGGTCTTCCCGAGCCCACCGAAGCCGACGATGGAGAACACTTTGAGTTGGAGCTCCTTGGCGTCGACATTCGCCGGCTTCATTTTCTGGGACAGCTCGGCAGCCTGCTCTTTGATGCCGACGAGTAGACTTGGACTACTGGGGCCATCATCATCGGCACCGTGGACGAGCGCATGCCCGGAGGCTGCCGCTGGCAGAGAAAGAGAAGCAGGGCGGCGCAGTGGGTTGAGGCTGACGCCGTAGCGAGCATGCTGCTCGTTGGTGGCGGAGGCAAGGGCGCGGAGGTCCCTGATGTCACAGGCTAGGCGATGGCGAGCCCGAAGCGTGACGAGGAACCGCTTCCACCGGAGGAAAAAGCGGCCACCTCGCCGGGACCTGACGCGGTGATGGTAGAGGTCGATGCAGTCCTCGGCGTCGTAGCCCACTTCCCGCAGCTGCTTCATCCACTCCCGAAGGAAGTGGTCCACGGCGCCCTCGTCGGCTTCAGACTCCACGCGGAGGAGGGCGTTGATGGTGGCCAGCTCGTTCCTCAGCAGGGCCACCTCGCCGCCCACGCCTCGGAGCTTCCGGAACTCCTCCCCTGCCAGCTGACCAATGTTGGTCACAAGGGTTTTCGCTGCCTCCTCCATTATTCTCTCCGATCGAGATCTCGCAAGATCGATGAAGCATGGCCTTGAATTAGCTAGGAATGAATGAAGCGCAAATGGATCCTGTGCTCGACGTCCATCATATATAGTATACTGACTGAAATGTATTGTCCCATCTGTCTTGTTGATTAAAGTATTGAAGAGACTAGAGAATCCCCAATGCAATAAACATGCAATTAGCAGACTGGTAAGATGCCTTTAACGATTCGATCGGACACGCTGTGTGGGGCCGGGCCACGCACCAAGCAAGTACTCGGAGGCTTATTTATGGTTGCATAAATTATTTCTCGATGTAAGTAAATAAGATATCAGTGGGCAGTGGCATGACATGGATGGAACGTGATTTGCATGCATGTTGTAAACGACGACCTTGTTTGGTGATGACAATAATTCAAGTTGTTATTAGCTTAGCTAGCCTAGCCACTAGTATTAGATGCCAGCCAAGCATCCGAGGGCGGTGTTGCGGTGTGAGGCAGTCCTCGGCATACATATATTAATCCTCGCCCTCGGATCTCACGCTGGTAGCGTGGCATTGCAGTTCCTGCACCGCTATTAATTAAACGTCAAATCAGTAGATACTGATAGGAGTACCACTTCGATGGGATCTCACGCTGGTATCAAATGCCGGTCTTTTCTTTTATTAAATAATGTTATGAGCTCTGCTTTTCAATAACTCTGTTTGCTGGAACTGCTCGGTCGATTTCGGTTTACGCTGATTCGGTATAAGAAAAAAAATACTATAGAAAAGTTAAAAAATAAACGTTTATTAGCTGAAGCGAACAAAGCCGAAGTTTATGTACTCTGTTCATATATGAAATAGAAGTCGTTCTGTTCATATATGAAATAGAAGTCGTTCTGAGCGCTAAACTGTCTTTTTGGTGAAGGAAGTTCGCAGAAGCGTTTGCCCCAGCCTTTTCCTTTCTCGACACCGCATTAGGACCGGTACAATAATGGGCTTATAGACAAGCAAGTGCTGACGTGGAGGAGAAAAGGAAGGAGAGAGAGAGGAGAGCTTGGCCCCATACAAGCACTAAGCTGGATATTGATGCATAGGTAACAGTGGGTCCTAATAAAGATATATGTGAGGATGATTAGGAAAGAGAATGAAAACATATAACAATAAAAAAAATTTGTAGACAAATAAAAGCCTAATTATTATATACCTTGGCTCTTATAACTTGACTTATAGTCAAACAATTAGCTCTATCATCTACCTTGCTCTTATTTCGGTGCTCGCCTAACCACGCGCGGCCGCTCCCTTCCTGCGCATGCAAGCGCCTAGCGCACCGAGCAAAAGCACAAAATCCCATGCAAAACTGCTGTTTGAACAGGTGACCTCTAGCCTCGGGAGTCAAAGACCTTGCCACTCCAGCTACAATAAACTATTGTATAGATGAGACCCGAAGTGCTATTCAATAACAGTAAACAAGAAAAACTACCCCTTAATTAATAACTCTTTAATAAGCACAATTATGTTCTAAACGACTTCTAAATCCTATATGAAGAGGGTACAACCAAGGGTAGACAGGAGAGGTAAGAGGTATTAAACACCACGAAAGGCTAATCCACTCACGCGAACACGCCAGGGTACACCAAAGACGACCCACGCTACCAAATTAGACCCAGGAGGAAGAGGTCACAACATGTCATCGTTGCCGAGCTCAATCATCACAAAGAGCAGCTCTGACTTCCTGCCTTGATCTCAAGTCCCCCGCAGCGTTGCCGAACCCCCTAGGCCGAATCGAGTCGTCGAAGTTGGAGATCGGCCCGTGTCATCGTTGCCGAGCTACACCCTGCTGCAGCATCTTCGACTCCACGAAGCCAACCCCGCCATCACGCCAACCGGACGCCGAGAAGCGGAGAGCACCCACCGAAGGGGACGTCATGGCTCCGACAAAAATCCAATAACGACGCCTTCAAGAAGGGGACGACGCCGATAGCGCCGCCGTCGTTCATCCAAGGATGGACCGGGTTTTCACCCATGGATAGAAATGGATGAGGGGATGTGACGCCCCCAACAGGGATAGTGGCGCCCAAACGTCGGGCCAAGACGCCGAGCCCCGAACAAGCCGCCACCTCACCGAGGCCCTTCCAGAGGGATACCGACGCGCAGGCTGCACTCCCCTAGCTGGGGAATGAGCAGAGACAGGCTTACCCAGCCACGTGCGTCTCCCTACCGCATGCCGCCTCCAACGTGGGCATCAGCATCTACCGCCGATGCTGCGGGCCTCGCCAGCAACCTCGAAGCGGATGCCCCACCAGCACGGGCACTGCCCCTACCCATAGGGCGCCAGATCCACCGGAGACCTAGCACCCCGAGCTGATGCCTCCACTTCCGGCCTCGGCCATCGACCCTGGCACGCCCAGGCCACCGGAGCAGGCCACAGCCAGCCCCCAGCCACGCCTAGGCCATTGGAGCATGCCGCGGCCGGCCCACCCTGACTGCACCCAGGCCACAGGGACAGGCCGCTATCGACCCTACGGCCGCTCCCACCGGCCGCCGCCAGCAGAGCACCTGGGGTGGCCCAGTCGGCCACCGGCCACCGGATCCGGCTAGCTAGGCGCCAGATCTGGCCGCCAAACCGCGGTCCCGACCACCCGGGCCACGGATCCGGCGCGCCCAGCTGGTCCGAGCCCTCATCGTGCCGCCACCGAGGAGGGAGAGAAGGAGCACGCCAGCCCGAGCCCTGGGCGGCACCGCCGCAGTCGGATGGGACGACCTCGCCAAGCACCACGTAGCTCGGGCTCGACCGCGCCCCGCCGAGACCGCCGCCGCCCGTGCCGCCACACGGCCAAGGGGAGGAGAGGAGATGTCCCGCCACCGCCATCCCGGCAAGCCGCACGTCCGAGATATTTTGCACATTAGTAACATCAGTAACAAATCCTTGAGAAATGCACATTAAACCTTTCAAGATATTTTGCACCCCAACAATTCAGTTGACAGTAATCTTATCAACATCAAATTGTCCATAATTCTGCTAAGTCGGATTGCAGACTTGTCCCTAATTTTGCTTAATCATGACAGATGATTTTTTTTTCACTATAATTGATCCATTATAATTATTCTCTACTATAATTCAACAATTATAATTATTTTAGATCTATCAAGAAAAATGTCCAAAACCGCTCAAAGCTCCAACCAAAACATACATAGAAATTCAACTCTATTAAAATCAAGGGCTAAAAGAACATAAACCTAATCCCCTGGCTTACCATGGAAGGAACAAGGAAGTTTGACGAGGCTTCAAACTCAACGCCCACATACGCGCACGGTTGGAATTGGATCCTGCTCCTCAGTTTTGTTTTTTCACGGAAGGAAAAACAAACGTACGTCCTCAGCACATGGGCCGCATGGGCGCATGCCCCGGATCCGGAGTAGGAGGAGCTCAACGACGTGGTCACCACCGTCACGCCGCGCTGGGAGCATGGGCGCAGCTTGTTGAATAACGGTTAAATTGTATATGAATACAAATAATGACATCCTTAAAATGCTATAGCGGACTATAACGGCATGCATAGCCGGCTATTTAAAACTGTGGGTCGAAGCAGTCGTTGCAGTCAATAGCTGCCCTTGGCCTTGTCGCGGTTCAGGAGACACCCGTAGCGCTCTTGCACGTGTACGCGTCCCACACGATGCTGGTGTCCGGCGGGATTGACCACAGGCTCGCCGGCAGCGGCGTCGGCTCCACGTACCCGACCGGCACCGCCGCCGAGGCAGCGGCTCGCACCCCTTGTGCATCAGCCGCTGCGCGGACGCCTCGTCGGAGGGGCACTCCCCGCCCACCGTGTAGTTCAAGTACCGCTCCAGCAGGAAGGGTTGTACTTGCCGCACATCGACGACTGCCGCCACCGCAGCCATGACCGGGGCTCTGGCGACGAGCCGCCGACATATGTGCACACGCTCCTCGACCTTCCATGTCCCGGTAGACGACGAAGCCGACGGCGACCACAGCAGCAGCAGCGGAGGAAAGCAACGACAACGGCAGCGGAGGCTCGAGGACGGTGAACTTGTGGGAATCTGCTCGGAGTTCCTTGGTTCCGGAAGATCGACGCTGTTGTGGACGCCGACGCCGAGGAGGTTCTTGGAAAGCTGGACCACCTGAACGCTGTCATCTTGGAAGCACTCAAGCTACATCCCACCAGCATCGTTGCAACGGGAGAGTATTAAAATAAATTTTCGTCAACTCAGTTGTTAGTGAACATGCGTTACAGCTGAAGAGTGTCAAAATAAATTTTTTCGTTAACTCAATTGGTCTCATAACCAATCTAGAAAAAAAAATTTATTTTGATTTGCGTATCAACATCTCTTCACCAAAAAAGCCAAGAAAGATACGGGTTTTCTTAGCAGAATATCTATTGTTTTATTTGCATCTCACCTGGTTGCCCTCCCTCACTTTACCATATGGTACTAATGTCAACCGGGCACACAAAACTAAATCGAACTAAGTACACGTTTTAATAAGATTTAAACATGGCTCATTAAAGATATATAGACCTTCTAAGTCGAAATTATATTGGACCAACCCAACCTCAAATCAAACAAACTCTAAGCCCTGAAAATAGACTTAAAAGACTATAAGGCCCAAAATTAGATTTAGCGCATAAATAATTATCCCATATCGAAATTTAACAGGAGATCGAACCAACTTAAATAGGTGACTCTTACGTGTGATTTGATATATGATGGTGTAATTTATTCGCTGCCAATAAACTTTTATAGTTTCAAATTAAAAGTTACAGTAGTAAGAGTGACAATGAGTGGCGAAAGGGTGAGAGACGGGTGGCGCGAGAGTAATGGACGAAAAAAGAGTATATTTAGATGTATGGCAAAAGTTATATAGGGCTAAAAATAAGCGCTGATTTCGGCTCGTGCTGATTTGTTGTGAGAGAGAAAAACCGTTTCGTGACTGAAAATAAGCGCTGATTGATCAAAAGAACAAGCTGTAGATGTATGGCAAAAGTTATATATCATCAATCTAGAAATGTCAAAATAACTTACAATTTGAAACCAAATAGCTCCGGGAGTACATGGACTGTTGTTATTGTTATCTTCTCTAAATCTTGCTACTTTTCGGTTCATTATATATACTAGCAAATATGTCTGTATGTTACAACAGGAGAAAAAAACATTAATAGTATATGAGTTTTTCACTCTAATTGGTTTTTGCTTCTTTATTAGAAGATATGAGTCTTCCACTTACTTACAATTTGAAATGGAGAGAGTAATTCTAATATTCTGATTAAAATCAGCAAGGAATTAGTTGAGGTAAGACCTCTCTACCTTCATGGAGCTAAATCTTTTTTAGAAATAAAAAACATTGAGGAAGATTGCTTCTCTTGATCGTTAAAAAATGGAAATACCTAGAACACCCTTGTTTATTTATTTTGCCTTCAATTTTTTATTAGTTACTATTTTGCTTTCCTTTTTTTTTCACTCCCCCCCTCATCTCCGGCCTCCACCGACACGTACGCATCCAAAGCACGTAAAGCACGGATGAAGGAGGCTCGCGCGGTCGCGCCTCCCGTCGCTGTCGCCGTCACGGCTGCGGCCACGCTCCGCCTTGCTGCAAAGTCAGCGCTCACGCACAGCTGGACCCGCTGGTCGTCGCCGCGGTTGCAGCTGCTCTCCGCCTCACCGTCGCGGCCGCGCCCACGCCACGCTCTGCCTCTCTGGCTGGCCGCAACCCCAGCGCCCACGCACAGACGAAGGAGGAGGCCCGTGCCAGTTTGTCGCCGTGACAGCCGCGCTCTGCCTCAGTATTGCAGCCGCTCCCATGCTCTGCCTCAATGTCCGGTCTTCCCTTTCCGTATGATTCTGATTTTGATTCGCAGTTGGCGCTGACGTTGTTGGGGCTTGTAGGCGCGGGGGCGAGCGAGCACGCCTGGCCGCCGAGTATAGAAGCGGAAGGAATTCGAGCTGGAATATTGGTTCGATTTGATTTGACTACAATCCAATCCGATTTGATTCTGACTATCTCGGCCAACACGGCAGCCCCGGCAAATCGCATCTGGAAGCTAGCCAACCGGTATGGGTGGGCGGGTGGCTAGATGTGGCCGTGCCTGACAGCATGGACGGCGTCCGGCCGGTGGCCTACGACGGCCAGAACGGCCGGGACATGCGGCCGGACGGCCGGGGCAGACAGGTGGACGGCGAGCGAGCGGATGATCCTCCTGGTGGAAAACGGCATCTCCGTCGTCACAGTTGGACGCGACTTAACTCCGGTGGGCGGCGGAGAGTCTCGGTCGTGGCCGTGCGTTTGAGGCAGCCCTCTCAGTGTGGTGGCCTATCAACAGTCGACAGTTTATATGAAGTGGAATTAGGAATAGGGAGATTCCGAGTGCGCCACGCCACCGCCATTTCTCTTGCGCGACCCGGACTCCGTTGCGACCCGGACGTATGTATAGATGATAAATTGTTTCCCATAGCTAGATTCAACCAATGACAAAATCTCATGTAAATAATTTCCAACTTGCAGAAACAAAATAGGTGATGGAAGAAGACAACCAATGACAAAATCTCATGTAAATAATTTCCAACTTGCAGAAACAAAATAGGTGATGGAAGAAGACCAAGTGGTTCACAATGGCCAGCTTGTTCTTCCCAGTGCGTGACCTAGCGAGGGACAAAACTGTGTGGACTGACCCTTTTGAGTTCAAGCCAGAACGTTTCCATGGATGTGTAAGTGGAGGAAGCACTACTAAGAACCTTTTGTCCATGCCTGAGGAGGTAAAGATGATGCCTTTTGGGGCTGGCAGGAGGATGTGCCCTGGTATAAACTTCTCGTTGCTCCACATCAGTTATTTCATAGCGAACCTTGTGAGGGAGCTTGAGTGGGTGGAAGCGGAGGGTGACGACGCCATCCAACTCGACTCGGATGCCATCATTGAGATGTTCAATTTTATGAAGCACCCACTGCGTGCTCGCCTTGTGACTCACCGACTACAAGGAGAGAAGATTCGTTAATTGGACAAGCACAAGCAGTCTCCTAGCCTTCTGCTCCATTGATGATTTCAGTGGTTATATGGAGGAACTACCTTGAGTATCTTTTCTTCGCAAATAAGGGTACTGTAATAAAATTTTTATTTTTGAAAGGATCGGGGTCAATTGCGCAATTAGCAAATTTTTCGCAAAACAATTCAACCTATCGCCATTTGCCCATCTTCACCCCACAAGTGCTCAAGTGTGTAACTAGCCTAAAACATGTTAAGCAAGCTAGAGCCAAGCCCTAACACATGATATACTACTCTAAAAATGTAAAGAGCACAAAGTAAATACGAAAATGTAAATGAGATAGAAAGTGCAAGCCAAGTTTTTCCGAGGTATCGGAGAGTCGGCACTCCCCACTAGTCCTCGTTAGAGCACCCACGCAAGGGTGTAGCTCCCCCTTATCCTCGCAAGGACCAAGTGCCTCTATGGGCTAATTCTTTGCCTCTCCGGCGTGGTGGATCGCCCACAACCGCTCACAAGCTTGGCTTGGGCCGCTCACAAGCTCTTCAAGTGGTCACCAAGCCTCCGATCGTCACCAAGCCGTCTAGAAGATGCCGATCACCAAGAGTAACAAGCTCGAACTCTCACTTGACCCAAACCAGGCCAAAGAGATGGATGGATGCACATAAGTCACTCTTGATCACTCTAAGGAAGAATCCTCACAAGAATTTGCAATTCTCTCAACCTCCCTAGTGCTCTTGCTATCTCACAAGGTCTCAAGGTGTTCTCAACTGTTAAAAGTGGCAAGAGACCTCTTATGGACGAGCACAAGGAGTATAAATACCCCTCCCCACAAGCCCATGGCCGTTAGGCACAAAACCTTATGTTTTCTGGTACACCGGACGCTCTTTAGTTCACACAGGACGCGTCCGGTGGTTGTCCGGTGCCCCTCCAACGGCAACTGTACCTGCAGGGGTTTTTAATACACCAGACGATGTCAGTGTCCGGTGGGGTATCACCGGAAGTGTCCAGTGGCCAAAAACCCTCTTTGTAACCTTACTGGACCACCATCGGACGTTCCCGGCTTTGTCTGGTACAGCATCCGGTGGTTGTCTGGTGCTATACCCTAGCACAGCTCTGCACATCGAACGCTCAAGCCTCAACTTCAGCGCGTCCGGTGGCTTCAAACGCGCGGCCAATGCTCTCTGGTGACTACACCGGACGCTCTGGCCCGCGTCCGGTGCCACAATTTGATCCCAAACTTCATCGAATCGAAAACTTTATAAAATAAAGTTTGTTCCAAATGTTCACCAGACTTTCTCTGCACTTTCTATAGCTAGGTTTGACAAGTGTGCACCACACTACCATCTTCAAGGCAAGTCTAAATCAAGCTACCCATTCAAACCCCCTTAATAGTACAACCAAAGTAAAAATAAGACATAAACTACTCCAAGTGTCTGTCAACTCTAATCGACACTTGTCTTCCATCCTTTGGAAACCGAAACAAATTCCATCGCTAGGGGTTTGAACCTGCGTGTTATTATGACATAACCATTAGGTTATCCTGCAAAACACACGTTAATCATAATAACCTTCTTGTTGTCATTAATCAACGAAACCATTAGGACCTAAATGCTTTAATTTTCCTTTGTAATAAAATTTTTATCTTTCTTACATACTCCCTCCGTCCCTAAAAAAATGTCATTCTCGCTTCCCGAGAAATATCTTTGACTAAATTTATACTAAAAATTATTAATATTTATAATACATAATTAGTATCATTGAATAGATCTTTTAGTCTAGTTTTTTAATAAATTTATTTGGAGGTGTAAATGTTGCACGCATTTTCTACAAATCTAATCAAACTTGTGGCACGAACATCTAAAACGTCAATAGTTTAGGGACGGAGGGAGTATAACATATGTGGATTCTAGTTGATCCGGTGCCATGCCCATCTTTTTTTTTTGGAAAAATATTGTTCCTGGACATCGAAAGTGAAAGTGGACACCTTTATTTGCAGTTGGACATGTAAAATGAAGCGATTACAAATTTACTGGTGGATACTCGGACTAATAAAATATTTATTTCTGTCTTTTGATGAGAGAGAAGAATGATAAAATGCCTTTTATGCCCATGCCCCTTTCTTCTACCTTGGTCTCCTTCCTCTGGCCATGTCCATGGAGATACTGCTGCATGTAGGGAGGACGGGTGTGAGGGGGAAGGGGCTCCGGCATGGGGCCTGGCCAGCCGGCGATACTGCGGCGGCACGGGGCTCAAGCACGGGTTGTGTCGGGCTGACGCGGTGGCATGGTAGTGGCCACGCGGCCATAGGGGCGCAGGCGGGGCCTCACCAGCAACGCACATGGTGGGCGCGGCGGCGGCTGGTGCCTCCACAGAGGAGCTTGACGAGCAGCACCGCGTGGACCATGGTGGCCAAGGGAGGGGCGCACGACGACCATAGTGCTGTTGCGGTGGGGCGGGTCTCGTCGGCCGCTGTGGGGACTGCAGATGGGAGCTTGGGTTCGCCGGTTGCACGCGCTCCACTTCGTCTTCAATTTGAGCAGATAGACTAGCCTTGGCTCAGCCATGGTAGTCGTGGCCCAGTGAGGGAAGACGGAACCGATGACACTAGCACGAGCAGACCGCGGGCACGGGCACGGGCACCATGCTCGCCGCTCTCTCTCAGCGCAAGCACGTCTCGCCGCAATAAATTTAGATAAATCCTTCAAACAAGATTTCACGTGATATTAAATTCGTTGCAATAAACCCTTCAAAATAAAGATTTCACGTGAATATATTTAGATAAAACTTAGTAATAAACATGTGAGCCTTACTATAGATAGACTGATAGAAAATGATATAGAGGATTAATAGGTACGAGAAAAAATAATATAGAGAAGAGAATTTCAATGATCAAAATAAAATAGACCATTGTGGATAGCCTTAAACGAATAGGTAGGCTTCCCCCTTCCGTCCCCAACAAGGATAGCAGCTGGACGCCACCTCTTTATGTGGGGTCCACATGTAAGTCACACTTCCTTTTTTTCCCGTGCAAGCGCACCTCAGCTTCTGGAGCAGCCGGCCTCCCTCCCGTGGCCATCTCAAGATCCCGCGCACGGACGCCGCCGGTGGCTGCCCCCTCCTCCGGGCACTAGCGCCGCTAAACGCTAAACGCTAAACAGTCAGTTAGACCATTTAAACAGGGTTTAAACGGAATTAAACGATCTAAACGGTTTTATAAAATAATAATAAAATATACATATTTGTGTACGTAAAAATTAAATATGCAAGAAACCTTACATATTTACACATGTAAAATTCAAATATTTTATCAAATAATCTTTTTGTAAGAAATATAAATCGCACGGCACTTCATATAATTACAATATTAGTTAGTTTCATGTTAATTGTGATAGTCGTAGTCCTCTAATGACTAAGTTATGGATTCAATGGTTGTTTAGCTTATTTAATCATGTTTAATATGATTTTGTTTAGACCATTTAGACAGGATTAAACAGTTCAAACGGGTTTAAATGGTCCAATTTTAATTCACCGTTTAGGGTCTAAACGATACGGGTGGCTTCTGTTTACCATTTAAACGGGCTAAACGGCCGTTTAGTCGAACAGTGGCCGCTACTCGCTGATCCTCCCCGCGCCCACCCCGCCACCGCTGCCTGCTTAGCTCCTCTCCTCGGTGTCATCCTTTTGTGTCGCTTGGATGCAGAAGCTACAAGGGCAGGGGCGCATGGACACATGGAAATGGTACGTGGTCTTCTTTCCTCAACTGTGCGTGGCCACACCATCTATCCAGCCATCAACAGTGTATCGAGATATGTGCAGGTCAACAGTGATTCTCTCCGCCCCGTAGCGTCATAACTCACGAGAAATTCTGTATAGGAGAACATGCATATCACCCATCAAATCGATTATACTTTTTACTTGTATGGGTAGGAGCTATTGCATGTTTATACTATTTGCTTGGCTAGGTCAAGATGAATCTTTTAAATCTACTTGATCATAATTAGACAAAAGTTATCAAATATAAACGAAAGTGTTACGGTGCATTTTTCATCTTCTTTTCACCGTCTAAACGGGCCTTTATATACTCTTTATTTGAAACATTGTGCCAGGCTGCCAGCTTTTCATTCATACCCTCTCTCCTCACGTTTAACCCCAGGCTCTCTCTCCAGCTTTTCAATTTCTTCATACTCTCTAGTCTCTTCCTCTCTCTGTCTAGCATACTACGACTCGTCTCCTCTCTTTCCAAGTTTTCTCTCATCCGTCTCCTCCCAGACGCGCGCTCTCTCTCTATATTTTCTCTCTCTCTCTCGATCGATCGATCGATCTCTCCCTTCAGATTGTACCACCCTCAGCTACTGGTGTAGATCAAGTCATTTTAAGATGCAATCTATACTAATCTTATTCGATTTGTTTTTTCTTTCTTCGAGACGCTAGGTGCAGTTGTAGATTGCATTCGTACCCTCTCATCTGAGTTTTCTTTTTTCTCGGTTAGATTAAATGATAGATCCAGTCTAGATTATTCGTTTTCTTTTTATCAAACTGCTGGTTGGCATTTATGCACTCCTACATGTCCCCTACGATCATTTTTTTCTCATGCGTAATTACTAAGCTTCTTCATTCATTGTTCGACAGCCAAGCAGGTCCAGTGCTAGATGAGTTACTTCTTGTTTTTCAACCTTCTTTATCCGAGTTCATGCATTTCTCGTCAGATCTCACCTAATATTAGATTTTGTTCTCATTCTTCTAGTCACTAATGTATTCGGTTTTAAACCATTTGGTTGGCATTTTGTGCACTTATATTACTTTGTCCACAATAAGCAGGGGCGGAGCCAGGATTTAAGATTAGGGGGGCCATTTAACCTGACAACAAACAAATACATACGTGCTGGCTCCACGTGTTAAAAAGGTGAAGGTTAAAAAGGTGAATATTAAAAAGATAAATATCACAGTAATCCAACTATAAAAGAGCGAGTTTTTTAGGGTGACTCCTATAAGCAGGGGCGGAGACAAGATTTGAGAATAGGGGGGGCCATTTAACCTGACAATAAACAAACACAATGTGCTGGCTCCACGTGTTAAAAAGGTGAATGTTAAAAGGTGAATATTAAAAAGCTCATTGTTTGGTCTTGACCTTCAACTTTGAGTATCATTTATGTCAAATACACTTAACAATAGGAAAAAAAAAAACCTGTCCACTTCACTTGTTATGCTTCTAGATCATGTCAAAACCAAAATTTATGTCTCTCAACCACTTGAAAAGATTTTTCCAACTTGAGAGTCTTTCAATCAAAGTGACTATACATGGGTGTATGCGTTTAGCTAAACATTAGTGATTTTTTTTTTGTAAAACTTTATCAAAGTTATAAGTTTCAAACTCGAAGTCATTGTAAAATTTAACAACTAAATAATCCCATAATGGGCTGTAGAAAAAATAGTTTTTCATACTAGAAAGATTAATGCATATTTATAAATATAATTTACAGTTTTAATATAGGCGGAATAGTCAAATTCGTCCTTGAACTATCGCCGAAAGCTCAGTTTAGTCCATGATCTATGAAAACGGCCGTTTTAGTCCTCAAACTTTCACAGCCGGCTCAATTTCGTCCCTAAACTATGAAAACGACCGTTCTCGTCCTCAAACTTTTACAGCCGGCTCAATTTCGTCCCTAAACTATGAAAACGACCGTTCTCGTCCTCAAACTTTCGCAGTTGGCTCAATTTCGAGGCCCTCCAACTTCAGGCCTGTTTGTTGAGCCCATTTTGTATTGAAGAGTTACAACTAGTTGCGACAATTAGTTTGAGGAACCAAAAGTTGCTGTCTCAATGGATCCGGATCCAAAACCAAAGTCCATAATAGAGTACCGGAAGCGCTCAGATTGGGACAAATGGAGAGCAGCAATTGAGGCTGAGCTGCGCTCGCTTTACCAAAGAGGAGTCTTTGGGCCTGCAGTCCCAACTCCTCCAAAAGTCATCCCCGTAGGATGCAAATGGATCTTCGTCCGAAAAAGGGATGAACATGGCCAGGTGGTAAGATACAAAGCGAGGCTGGTGGCACAAGGGTTCACGCAGAGACCTGGCATCGATTACGATGAAACATACTCTCCCGTTATGAGTGGCATAACATTCCGATATCTTATATCTATGGCAGCCAACTTAAATTTAAAGATGCAGTTAATGGATGTTGTGACCGCATACTTGTATGGGTCACTTGATTCGGAAATTTATATGAGAGTTGCTGAAGGACTCAAGATCCCTGGGCCGAATCAAAACCGCAACATGTTTAGCGTCCGCCTGCAGCGGTCGTTATATGGTTTGAAACAATCCGGAAGGATGTGGTTCAACCGCTTAAATAACTTTCTCCTAAAAAAGGGTTACACAAATAATGATGATTGTCCCTATATCTTCATAAAGAAATCCAATAATGGATTTTGTATCATCTCAGTCTATGTCGATGATTTGAACATCATCGGGACAGTAGGGGACATTAAGGAAACAATGGCTTACCTCAAAGCAGAATTTGAGATGAAAGGCTTGGGTAAAACCAAGTTCTGTTTGGGCCTGCAGCTCGAACACCAAGTTCTGTTCAGGTACTTGAGAAATTCAATATGAACAAGTGCCACCCCCTTAAAACCCCTATGGTGGTCCGATCCCTAGAAGCGGATAAGGATCCATTTAGACCCAAGGGCGAGGATGAAGAAATATTAGGACCGGAAGTTCCATACTTAAGCGCCATTGGAGCTCTCATGTATCTTGCGAATTGCGCAAGGCCTGATATTGCATTTGCAATAAACTTATTGGCAAGGTACAGCGCTGCCCCAACTAGAAGACATTGGGTTGGCGTCAAAACTATCCTGAGGTACTTACAAGGTACCCAAGACCTTGGTCTATGGTTCCTGAAGAACCAAGTCCCAACCATGGTGGGTTATGTTGTTGCTGGCTGTATGTCTGACCCCCATAATGCCAGATCACAGACTGGTTTTGTGTTTCTTTGTGGTGGTACAGCTATTTCTTAGCGGTCTGTAAAGCAAACACTCATTGCTACATCGACAAATCACTCGGAGATAATTGCCCTGTACGAAGCGGCACGAGAATGTGTATGGCTGCGACGGATGATCAACCACATACAGAAATCATGTGGATTAAACATCGATGATACCCCCAACATTATCTATGAGGATAATGCGGCTTGTGTTGCGCAGATGCATATGGGCTATGTCAAGAGCAATCTTACGAAGCATATTGTTCCAAAGTTCTTTTACCCCCCATGAGCTCCAGAAGAGCAGGGAGATAAATATCCTGCAAGCAAGATCATGTGAAAATCTGGCAGATCTATTCACAAAGTCTCTGCCAGCCTCTGGCTTCCACAGATGTGTCCGTGGGATTGGCATGAGACGACTTAGAGAGTTGCAGGGTTCAGGGGGAGACCAAGCCCGAAATCATAACCCATGACTGTGATCCTAAAGATCACAAGTCGGTCCTGAAGACCTGGCTCAAACATCAACTGTTGTACTCTTTTTCCCTTGATGAGTTTTTCCCATCGAGCTTTCTCATGCAAGGTTTTTAACGAGGCAACAGACGCAACATAAGTGATGCATGTGATGCACTCTTTTCTTCTACCTTTTTTCCCACTGGGTTTTTAGAGGAGTTTTTAACGAGGCATATGCATGATAAAAATTTGTCCAACAGGGAGTGTTATGAATCAAGTCTACAGTGTTTGAAAAGAAGATTCAAATGGTGGCCAAATTTATGAAGAAGTGGAAGAAGTCAATTAGGATTCAATCTATGAAAATTCTCTCTATAAATAGAGGGTCATTCTCAATGTAATGTGATCCAATCATCAGAAAAGAAATACAGAGGCTCTCCCTCTTCTCTCTGCCCTATTTCATCTCTAGTATTTGCTTCAAGTGTGTTGCTCGGTGTTGTGTGCTTGGTGCTCGCGAAGAACAGAGGTGCTCGCAAGAGATCGATCGAATCACAATAGTTAATGTGGGAACACACGCCACACCGATTCACAGAACAAACTGAACAGTTTTTGACGTTACGAACGAACATGAGAGTGAACAGGTTACATAGGCCACTTCTAAAGCCTGGACACAACCACGTACTAAAACATCAGCTAGATGAGCTAAAACAAATGAGGAACTGAAACCAAGTGCTGCAGCGTGGCCCTAACACTAGTCTAACAGATGCTGCAGACCTGGAATGATACAAGCCCAAGCATGCATGCATATGAGGGCGACACATCAACCGACAATGGGTACCTCACCCTCGCCACCAGGGACAAGGTGAATACCACAGGTGCAGGAGGCCAGGCGCAAGCGAGGCGGCACATTTAGTCTGTAGAAAATACAAACAAAACACGCATAACACACAGCTCAAAAGAAAAGGACACACCAAACACATGAACTTACCAAATCACTAGACAGAGTACATGGAGCCAAACTGGTGACCGATGTGGAGTAGCTCGTTTTTTACGAGGCACTGAATCATGCTGCCCTCTTTCTCTTCTTGTTTGTCTTCGTTTCCTTCGTTGATGTCTTCATCGTCTTCTTTTCTTCACCAAAGAAGAATCGCCTCCAGAAAGCTTGACCGTCGTCGTCACTGTCGTCATCTTCGTCTTCGCCACCGTCGTCGTCAGTGTCGTCATCTTCGTCTTCGCCGTCGTCGTCGTCATTGTCGTCTTCTTCGTTGTCTTCTTCGTCGTCGTCTCCTTCTGCTGCTGCTTCTTCTTGAGAGCGCCGAGGAAGAAATGGTTGTTTGGAATAACCACGAATGATGCTCTTGATGTGGGCCATCTGCTCCGAAGATATCCTGCTGCATGTGGGCATGGCTAGAGCACCCCTCGCCATATGAGCCATTACTGGATACTCGTCCTCGCTATCCTTCCACCAGTCTAGAATCTTAAAACCTTCTTTATCGGGGACAGGAGAAGCTTCTAGGTACTTTTGCAGGTCCGTCTTGGCTTGCTCTGATGGACTGGCGCTGTCAGTGTCCATGGAAACGCAGCGGCCAATAATGTGACTATACCTGCTGTACAGCTCATTGAGCTTTGCTTCAACCTTAGATGACATATCAGTAGCTTCCGTAGAATCCGGGCCATACTGGCTTTGAAAAAGGGAACGTATATTCTGGATCTTGAACCGAGGGTCCAGCACAAGCGGTACAGACCAGAGCAGGTACGAGTCTTGTATAGCCTGTTCTAAACTCGTCATTGCATCACTGAGACATTTTTTAATGTCCTCAGGCTTTGGAATTGCGTCAGGAGATAAGCTATAGTCAGTTGGATTGTCTAGTTCCGATTTCAGAACTTTCCTGACCTTGAACAGCATTGGGAGACAGAGATTTGAAGTCGGGGAACTGGGGTCAGAGATTGCTTGAATGGCATCATATATGGCACCCAAAAAATTAATCAATAGATCAGCCAACTGTTGGTCTTCAGCGATCAGTGGTGAACCTTTATGTTTCAGAATTATCAAGGCGCAGTAGGTCCTGTACCAATCCTTGTCATATGCGGATAGAGGAATGAGACCGAGTTCTGAATATAGCTGATGACGCACTTTTCTAGTTAGTTGTAAGCCCTCAAGTTCTTTGTGTATGATCTTTCGAAAACCCATAAATACCCACCGAAGGCATCGAGCAATGGGCTCAAGGACCTGGTCTACAAATGTGGTCGAAACCAAACCATTTCGCACTGGAAAGGTGCCAGCAAATGCACGACGTAGCTTGGACTTTATTAATTTAGAATGCAAATCTCTTGCAGACATGTCACGGTCATGTTGATAATTTTCAGACTCATAACTTGGTAGTATTCCCCAGGCCATCATGAATAAGTTGCGACGAAGATCATCACCACTCCAGAAAGGAGTTCCCAACCGGGAGGAGTCCGTACCACTCCAGACTTCTGGAGCATCTAGTAGCGGTTGATGGTAGGGCATATTAGGCACGGGCACGTATGCATCCACAACAATCTTATGAAGCTTCCATTCACGGTCAATGAAGTGGCACGCACTATACATGACTTCCCTTTCCATAGTTTTAGCTCTACCCACTGCCAAGCTGACTGGCGCCTTGTGTCCCTTGTCGCTGGTGTCGTCCCACGACCTCCTCGCATTCTCCATTTCTTTATCAAAGATGCTGTCGCACATGTCCTCTAAGGGGATGGGCGAGTCCCAGCTCCTTCCTGTTAACTTCTTGAAATGTTCACTATTGATGATGGACGGGTCGACTTCACCCCGCATGATCATGTGAGCCAGCATCCCCTCGGGTGTTATCTCTTCTCCCTGTTGTGGGCGGCCACCGGCTTGCTGCCCTTCCTCAATCATCAGGGGGCCCTGATGACACGAAGATGACGATGACGCCTCCAACTGTGCGTTTACCCTCCCTACAGACTGCGAATCCAGTGCATCGACCACCATTGACGAGTTGGGCGACAGGGCTTGATAATCCTTGTACCCCTTGTAGTTGTAGACGGTGCAATGTTGTTTGTGCGACTGGCGATTTTCGCCTTTGACTTTCTTTTTGCAGTGTCTGCACTTATACTTGTCCGTCTCCGCATTATATCGGAAATGCTTCTTGATTTTGATCTACATCACACGATCGGAAACGCTAATTAATATAGTCCATCAATACGTAAGGGCAAACAATTCTAAGAGGCACAGATGGCGCGTTTCCGAATTAATTGATATTTGGAAATTGATTCTGTTTTCTAATACAGGTGCCTCACAAGGTTGTTGGTTTCCTTTAGCAATGGAAGAAGACGGAAAAGCTAGACGGTGGAAGAGACGAAGATGGAGGAGCTCATCTTGAGGTTGAAGGAAGGCCGGCTTCACTTGAGAGTTGAGACAATGGATGGTGAAGCCCATTGCAGGGTGCGGATGAAGATTGGTTCGTCTGGGGATCTAAATGTAGTTCAGAATGTCTGTGCCACAAATCTTCATCCGCACAGATATTCTGTGGTGGTGATGGAGTTCTCTTTTTTCTGTAGTTCTGTGCTTTCTTTCTTTCTATCGTTGGTTTTTTCCTTCACAGAAGGTGTAGTCAACGTGACACTTTTTTTTTCCATATCTTCTTATTACCAGCCGGAGTCCCATTTTGATGGAATAATATTTGTTTCTGATCTGAATAAGAGTTTTGAGACTTTTTACTTGGTAAAGTACACAATTTTTTGATTATTGATCTCTAGTTTTTTTTAGTATGCTATCGTGTTTGGTCATATAATCCTATAAAATGAATAGTGTTTCATAAAAATCAGTGTTTTGTATTTGCATTCATAGAAAGTAATTTAGCATAGAAAATTGAAAGGATTGTCATTTCTAGTTTTCGTTTTTAGAGGTACACGTGGTAATCTAAAAATCAAAACAGGTTAATTTTTAATTCCTTTTTAATAGATATTTTAAAAATAACCGTAGTAAAAAAGGTTTTACAAATCTAACCTTTTTGGTCGTGCCAGCGCCGCAGGCACGACCAAATAACGGCTTTGTTCACTGGAAGCTGAAAGCTAATTTCTTGTGAAAGTAAAATATGTTTCAGAACTGAAAAGAAGCTGAAATAAGTCGCTTATTAGTTCCGCGCCATATGCATTGGCGTGGCAATATTTACGGACGCTAAACGGCGTTTTGGAAGTAAAAACCTTATCGCACCACTCCTGCTGGCGTGACAGTATTGTCCTGTCACGCAACCGGGAGTGGCGTGACAAGACTCAATTTTTAAAAAATCATAACTTCTCCATACGACATCGGATAAAGACAATTTTTATACAAAATTAGTAGCTCTTGATGAGATGTACAACTTTCTAACTCTGAGTTTTTTTTAATTTGAGGATGTCAACATGCTCAATAAACTTTCAGCACCATAATTATCATGTACTAGTACTTGACCCATTCGAGAACTAAAATCATTTTTATTTGAGGTCAATTGAAGATACTTTCTATATCAAAGTTGTAGCCCTCAATGAGATCTATAATTTTGTAATTTTGACTTTTTACATTTAAGGTCTTCAAGATGTTAGAGAAAATAATATAATGTCTCAGCAACATATTAATCATGTACTAGTCTTTATCAAAATACGAAAATTATATTTTCTTGTATGGTGTCAAATTATATTTTAAATAAAAGCTCTCAAACTAAAAAGTTGTTGCTCTCATCGATAGATATATGATATAAATTGTATCTTTATTTGACACTGTGCAAGGAGAGATAATTCATGTATTGTGATAAAGATGGGTACGTGATTAATATGTTGCTGAGACTTTATATTATTTTCTCTAGTATTTTAACGGCATTAAATATAAAAAGTCAAAACTACAAAGTTGTAGATCTAATTGAGAGCTACAACTTTGGTATAAAAAGTATCTTCATTTGACCTCAAATAAAAAGGATTTTATTTCTCCAATGCGTCAAGTACTAGTACGTGATAATTATGGTGCTGAAAGTTTATATTATTTTTTAGTATCTTAATATCCTTAAATGAAAAAACTTAAAACTAGAAAGTTGTAGATCTTATCGATAGCTACAACTTTCATATAAAGATCGTCTTCATCCAATGTCATACGGAGGAGTTATGATTTTTCAAAAATTGAGTCTTGTCACGTCACTCTTTTATTTTTTGCGATCTTTCTCAAGGAGTTTGTAGGCTGAACAAATTGAGTAGAAGCCATGCTTTTCCGGCTCCCATGCCCATACATCATCATTATGAATATGTGTCGTGGTTCGTAGTATGGCTGCTGCATCCACGGGGAAGAACAGCTGGCGGACAGTATCCTCCTTCCACTGACCATTTTCTGACAATAGATCAGAAACCCGCGACACTGTCTGTCCCTCCTTCGGCGTGAGTGGCTTCCTTTCAAAATGATTTGCCAGCCACCTATCATGCCAAATATTTGTTGCAGCGCCATTACCGATCCTCTTGATTAGCCCCTTTGACAGTACCTCACGACCAGCAAGGATAGCCCGCCAAGTGTGACTCGAGTGTCGCTTGTACTCGATAAGAAGTCACCCTCATGGTAGTATCTTCCCTTAAGTACCCGGGCACATAAGCTATCTGGGTTTAACATCAATCTCCAGCTTTGCTTTCTGTTGACAACTAAAAATGTCTATTTTTGTAAAGTTGTCAAAATGAGAAACGGACTTCACTATTGCGTTCCTCTCGTCGAGACGATCAAAAAACATATATGGATCGTCCAGTTTGAATTCCGGATGCGAGAGTTATGCTTCTAGAGAAAAACATCTCTAGTACCGGTACTACCGGTCCGTACTACCGGTACTACTGGTAGTTGATGAAGATTTACTGAAGATTGGCGGAAAAATAAACTACCGGTACTACCGGTCTAAGACCGGTACTACCGTCTGCTGATGAAGGTTTGGACGGAAAAATGAACTATCGGTACTACTGGTCCGAGATTGGTACTACCGGTTTGAGACCGGTACTACCGGTGTGGTCTGACCGGTACTACCGGTAGTACTATCGGGAAGGCCTGTTACGAATTTAACTTTCAGATCTTGAACCGATTTGTTTCTAAATTGGTTTTTGGTAGTTTTTAGACATGGAAAACTTAGAGATTAAACCTTAGAGAGGTTTCCTACTGGGATAAGACCACCCCCTCTATATATATACGAGAGAATCATGGCCGATTGAGATCTCAACCATCCAATCTTCAAAACACATGTACAAAGTAGATCCTCGCGGTGGTTCATCTCTATCCTGCTGTTCGGCTCGACACTCTGCGAGTTTAGTCGGCGTTCTAGGCAGCCTCCGTGGTCCATAGGGCAACCTCCACGTGCATCTCTCCGACGGATCTTTCCGAGAGGCGTTCGGGAGTTCTCCGATGAAGGATGGGTGCTACAACGACCATCAACGTCCTGTGCTATAGATTACCGGTCGTCCCGACGATCAAGAAGACACGTGCTATCTAGCACTTGCTAGTGCGTCGGCCAGAATCTGCGTCAACACACTTTTTGGTGACTCCGCTGGGGAAGAAAGCTCAAGACCAGATCCAATCTACTAGTGACATGGCTGGCGATGACGGAAAGAAGACCGACAAGAACGTCAACGAGGACAACGTCGTCTACCCCACGACTATTGATGAGCTTCTCGATGAGCTTCGGAAGAAGCTAGACGCCAAGATTGCTGCCAACATCCAAGCTTTTTTAAAAAGTTGTGATAAGGATCGGAGCAACAAGGTTACTCAGAGTCGCGAGCCTGACTTCAAAGATTCGTCTTCTTTATTCGGTGGAGGAGGTGGGAAAACCGAAGACGCAAAGGCTGCTAAGGAGGAGGAAAAGCCCAAGGCAAAGGTAAATAATGATGAAAACCCCTCCTCTACTACCCATGATGGTCTTGCATATTTAGTTAAAGATATGGGTAAACAAATTAAAATTTCTATTGATGCTTCTGAAGCTAAAATTGGAAAGCGCATATCTAAAATTGAGGAAAAATTAGTTGGTTTTTCAGATCATGATAATCAACCTGAATTTGGTGTGCCTTTTGATTTTTATGAAAATTAGCCTGATTATGCTACAGCTAGCCTGCTCCAATCAGGTCATTCGGCACAAGAAACTGATAGAACCGATCGCGGCATGGTTGGCTTATCAGCTAGACAGGGAAATCCGATTAGGCCATCAGTGGGTCTTAACACTGTTTTACCTAATCCCCTGCCGTCACCAAGTCAGATTCCAGTGGCTAATAATGTTGCTCCAGATTGCTCCAGAACCAATGTCGATGCTATTTTAAATCGGTTTAAAGCTGAAATGACTAAGTCAATTGAGAGGAATTTGGGAATAACTAATAAGCCTATTCAGAGTTCATACCAAAAACCGTATCCCTCCACCTATGACGTTCTTCGGGCACATCCTAGTTGGAAGATGTCCGATTTTCAGAAATTTAATGGTGATGATAGTAAAACCACTATGGAGCACATTGGCATGTATTTGGCTCAGTTAGGGGAAGCAAGTGATATGAATTATATGAAAATTATATGTTTTCCTTTGTCTTTGTCTGTTACAGCTTTTGCATGGTTTTCTTCGTTACCACCATATTCAATTAACATCTGAAATGATTTGGAGGAGAAATTTCATAATTATTTCTTTACTGGTGTTCAAGAAACTAAATTATCACATCTCATATCGGTTCGTCAAGGGCGTGATTCCATTCTTGATTATGCTAAGCGTTTTAGAGATGTGAAGAACCAATGTTTTAATTTAAATATTTCTGATAGAGATTTGGCAGATTTATTTCTTAATGGCATGAACTCTAATATTAGAGAGAAATTGGAGCATTATGAATTCTATAGCATTAATCAATTGTTGCAAAAGGCTATTGCCGTAGAATCTCGTTTAGCAAATGAATCTAAAAAAATCTTATCGGACTCATGTGTTAGAATGTTCTAATAACGAGGACGATGAGAATTTAGAGTGCAACTCTGCTGAATTTGTGTGCTCTCCAAATAAAAAAGGATTTTCTTGCCCATCTCTTAAACCGATTTCTAAAAATCGGCAAGATGAAATTAAATATACTTTCTTTGATGAATTGCTTAGAACCGGTAACATTAGAATTACTCACGCTTTGCCGTCTAGTGAAGAATTAAAAAAGCGGGCTTATTGCAAATTTCATAATTCTTCTAGTCATGCTACTAATGATTGCAACTATTTTCGACGGCAGATACAATCGGCCCTCAACGAAAGACTATTGAACTTGGCTGAGATGATGGTTGACAAGGTGCCTTTTCTGATGAATGTCATCGAGAAAGGGGAGCCCGCTATTTTGATCCGTCCAGAGCAAGTCGACACCACGCAAGGAAAGAACGTGATTATCGGCAAACCACGAGAAGCACCGAAACAAGTTTCGGGGCGCCAAGTGGTGCTTAAGAAAGGCGAAGACGGCAAGACCAAGCTGACAATTTCTGCCGGGTCATCACAGTACTTATCCCGGCAGCGGTGCTGGGAGGCCACGGCGGCGCAGCAGAGGCCGGCTAGGCCGGTTCCAGGAACCGGCCCAGCCGGCCAGGCCGGGTCCAGTAGCCGGCTCGGCCGGTTCTGTCGAGGACGGCGCTTCTTCCTCTCCTGCTGCACCCAAGGCCTTCGGCGCTGGTGGAGCTCAGGTGATTAGAACATTCATCCCAAAGCGTCCAGAGATTGGCACTTGTAAGACGAATGCAAATTCGAACAAGGGGAAGGTTGTTCCCAAGAAGCTCTGCACATTTGACCGGCTCATGGAAAAATACCGGCAACAAAAGGCCGATTCTGAAAATCAGCCATTAAAAAAAAAAGAGAGGCTACGCCACGGCGAGATGAGCAACCGAAGAAGATGACGGTGGCTCCGGCGGCGCCTCCGGCGCAAGAGGTTGTTCGTCCTCGTGTCTCTCATTGGGATCCTCCACCTACACCTCAGCCACATTGGGGCCCCAACAGAGTTTTTGTACTATACACGTTCCTCATGCAGCATCAACCGATGAGTGGAGCGCCATCGTCATCGGTGTTTAGCCGATTGGGCTACGGTCAATCGAGCTATGGTGGCCAAGGGGCGTCGCCCCCGCCGCCGCCGGCGAGGTTTGTGATTAGTGATGGAAGAGAAAAGGCTCCAACGCGACAAGTTTTTGTGGCTATGAGGGCCATGGAGTCTCCCATTGTTCCTGCTACCCCTATTGCACTGCCGCCGAAGGAAGTGCCTTCGGCGACAATTCTTATCGGCTCGCAAGAAGTGCCTATCGTCAACAACGATGAGCTGATGAGGATTGAGGATCCATCTTCCTCCGCTCCGGAGGTCGCCGCCAAGGTTGTAGAGAAGAAGCCAAGAGACACCAAATATTTGCAACCAAAGTGGTGCCCGCCGGGACTGACCAAGACGCAGCGGCAGAAGTTGCAGCGAGCGCGCCAAACTCAGCAAAAGCGGGAGAAATTGGAGAAAATGAAAGAGGTAATCTTCAATGTCGCACATCCAATTTTTTCGCAAACACAGAAGGGAAGCGACCCAGCATGTTTTGCAAAATCCACAGGGAAGGCCGCTGGACAGGAAAAGCAGCCCGTGGCCAGTTCCTCGCAGGGCGCAGAAGTCGGCCAGGCCGGGTCAGAGCCGGCCCAGCCGAGTTGCCCAGGAACCGGCCTGGCCGGGTCAGAGCCGGCCACGCCGGGTTTGCCCGAAGCCGGCTAGGGCGGGTTTTGCAGTTTCGGTCCCCGCCGCCGCCGACGCCGGTTCACTGGAATCGGCCGATGCTGCTATTTCTTCTGTTGTTTCAGGTTCTGGTGACGCAGAAGAATATGAGGAGATGGTGGCTTACGAGCCGACGCCTCCGCGGGCCGAATTTAATGTCGTCTACTTGTCTTCCGATTACTATTAATCGATGAAGATGAAGGTTCGGCGATGGCTCAGTTTTGCCTCATCGCCGAGGATGCCGTGTTCAAGAAACCGGAGGATTCGGTTAATCACCTTCGGCCATTGCATATCAAGGGGCACATCAACGGCACGCCGGTTCATCATATGTTGGTAGATAGCGGCACGATTGTCAACTTGATGCCGCATTCACTCTATAAGAAGCTCGGCGGCACGGAGGGGCTAGTGAAGACCAACATGATGATCACCGAAGTTGGAGGCGGTGAGCCAATTCCAGCTTTGGGCATGGCGACGATGGAGTTGACCATCGGCAGCAAGACATTAGCAACCACGTTCTTCGTTGCCGATGTGCAAGGTAGCTATAATCTCATGCTTGGTCGCGATTGGATTCATGCCAATCGTTGTGTTCCATCCAGTTTGTATCAAATCTTAATTCAATGTGTGGGAGATCAAGTAGAGGTTCTTCATGCTGATTCATCTGCCTCCGTAGCTACGGCCGATGCTCCTTCGCTCGGGGGGCACGATGGTATTGCTTGCTTATCCGGTCAAGACTTATCTGGCATTGAGTTTATTAGAGTCACTAAAGAAGGATTCGTGCCTGTATCATTGAAGCCGATTGATAATCGGCTCAATATCATCATGTAATAAATTTTTAAATTTTTACAATGGATGCTAACATTGAATGGTTGAAACATCGTGTTGATCATATCGGGCTTCTATGACTGATGTGTGTGAAACAATTGATGATTTTGATGAGCTCAATAAGTTGGGCCAAGATTTTACGTCGGCCGACCCGTTGGAAGAAACTGACATTGGGGATGGTTCTACACCAAGGCCGACGTTCATTAATAAAAATTTGAAAGCCGATTATAAAGCTGAATTAATCGCGCTTTTGAAAGAATATACTGATTGCTTTGCATGGAGCTATAATGAGATGTCCAGATTGAGCCGATAGCTAGTTGAGCATCGGCTCCCCACTAAGCCCGGATTCCGGCCTCATAAACATCTTTCTCGCTTCTTTCATACTAAAATTTACGAACGCATTAAAGAGAAAATTAATCGGTTGTTAGAAGCGGGATTTATTCGTCCATGCAGATATGCGGAGTGGATCTCTAATATTGTGCCCGTTGAAAAGAAAGGATCGGGCAAGATTAGAGTTTGTATTGATTTTAGAGATTTAAATAGAGCCACTCCAAAAGATGAATATCCAATGCCTATTGGCGATATGCTTATTAATAATGCTTCAGGACATAAAATTCTTAGTTTTCTTGATGATAACGCTGGTTACAATCAAAGATTTATGGCCGAAGAGGACACGTCCAAAACGGCCTTTGTTTGTCCTGGGTTTGTTGGATTATTTAAGTGGATTGTTATGACATTTGGATTGAAAAATGCCGGTGCTACCTATCAGCGCGCGATGAATTTAATCTTTCATGATTTAATTGGCGTGATCATGGAAGTCTATATTGATGATATTGTGATCAAATCGGCTACCAATAATTCTCACTTGGCCGATTTGCGTCTTGCTTTTGAGAGGATGCGCCGGCATGGTTTAAAAATGAATCCACTTAAATGTGTTTTTGGTGTATCGGCGGGCAAGTTCTTGGGATTTATTATTTATGAGAAAGGCATAGATATTGATCCCAAGAGAATAGAGAGTATCAAGCAAGTTCAGACGCCTACATGTAAGAAAGACTTGCAAAAGTTTCTTAAAAAGGTGAACTACTTGAGGCGCTTTATAGCTAACTTGTCCGGGAAAGTTATTCCTTTCACCCCCATATTGAGATTGAAAGATGAGAGTGATTTTGCTTGGGGGCCAAAACAAAAGAGGCATTTGAAAAGATCAAGGAATACTTGTCAAAGCCACCGGTTCTTCGTGCTCCAAGGAGAGGGGTTTCTTTTAAATTATATATTGCAGCCGAAAAAAAAATAATCGGTGCGGTGTTGACTCAAGAGGATGATGGCAAGGAATATGTTATTGCTTATATTGGTCGTCGTCTTCTTGATCCCGAGACAAGGTATGCCCATATTGAAAAACTATTCTTATCATTATACTTTGCTTGTACTAAGGTGTGGCATTATTTGCTAGCTAGTACATACACTGTTGCTTGCCAGGCTGATCTGATTAAACATATGTTATACGGTCAATCCTTAGTGGAAGGATTGGTAAATGGGCATACGCATTAGTTGAATATGACTTGACTTTTGAGCCTTTGAGAGACATGAAAGGTCAAGTACTTGCTGATTTTATTGTTGAGCATGCAATTGATTTAGGAGATGAGATCAATTACATAACTTTTACTCCATGAAAACTTTATTTTGATGGATCGGTATGCAAACAAGGCCAAGGTGTTGGTATTGTTATTATTTCACCACATGGTGCTGAGATGGATGTATCAAACCGGTTAGAAACTTATTGCACTAATAATCAAGCCGAATATTTAGCTCTTTATTGCGGCTTAGAGATGTTAAATTCCATGAGAGTAAAACATGTTGAGGCTAATGGTGATTCTCTATTAGTTGTGCAACAAATTTCTCGTGAATGTCAATATTTTGGAGAAGCACTTAATGCTCATCTTGATACTTGTCTTGATTTAATTACGTCTTTCGCAGAATTTAAAATTCAACATATACCAACACATGAAAATTCAAGAGCCAACATGTTAGCTCAACGAGCATCAGGCTTTGACGTCGGTGGACGTAAAGATTTAAAGCCGGTGCGAAACATTTTCTCTGGTTTCTGTGCAGGCACGTGGAAACTGGTCAGGCCGGACGTAGAAGCCGGCCAGGCTGACTTTTGCATGTTGACTCCAAATCGGCCAAAAATTTGCTAAATGAATGGTCAGGATGATTTGGATGATTGGAGGACTCCTCTGTTGAAACTTTTACAAGATTCCAGTGCTAAAGCCGATAAAAGCATTCAGCGGAGTGCGTTCAAATTCACTTTGCATAATGATGAGCTTTATCAGAGAACCACCGATGATTTATTGCTCAAGTGTTTGGAACCTGATGAAGCTAGAGTTGCTATGGGAGAAGTCCATGAAGGAATTTGTGGTACACATCAATCGGCTCCTAAGATGAAGTGGCTTTTGAGAAGGGCTGGTTTTTATTGGCCTAGTATGATAGCCGATTTTTTTCGTTATTACAAAGGATGCGAAGAGTGTCAACGGTTTGCTAATATTCAACTGGTGCCTACTGCAAAGCTTCATCCTATAATTAAACCATGGCCTTTTCGTGATTGTGGACTAGACTTTATTCGCCAAATTTATCCCCCTTCTTCAAAGGGACATTGCTTCGTGTTGGTGGCCAAGGATTATTTCACTAAGTGGACCGTAGCGGTGCCTTTGAAGAACATGACACATAAGGAGGTAATTGAGTTCGTTACCGACATATTATTCATAGATTCGGCATTCCTCAAACTTTGTCTACCGATCAAGGGAAGTCTTTTATATCGAAAGAAGTGCAAGAATTTGCCGAATCATATAAGATTAAATTGTTCAATTCA
This sequence comes from Eremochloa ophiuroides, assembly GCA_038502445.1. Taxonomy (NCBI): domain Eukaryota; kingdom Viridiplantae; phylum Streptophyta; class Magnoliopsida; order Poales; family Poaceae; genus Eremochloa; species Eremochloa ophiuroides. Next base: position 3,146,160 of record JAHLJS010000004.1, on the reverse strand, counting down.
TCTCCATACTATGCTCAAGCCAATGGCCATGCTGAGTCTAGTAACAAGACCTGGATCAAGCTTATTAAGAAGAAAATTGAGGACAATCCAAGAAGGTGGCATGAGGTATTATCCGAAGCTCTTTGGGCTCATCGTATATCTCGTCATGGTGCTACAAAAGTGACTCCTTTTGAGATAGTATATGGGCAAGAGGCCATGTTACCCGTCGAGGTAAATCTAAATGCATATCGGCTCGCTAAGCAAGATGACTTACCTGCCGTTATGTATCATGATTTGATGATGGACAATATTGACGAGGTGACTGATAAGAGATTAATGGCTTTAAAGGAGATATAGAAGGATAAAGCCCGGGTTGCCAGAGCTTATAATAAGAAAGTTAAGATCAAGTCGTTCTAAGTTGGGGAACTAGTATGGAAAACGATACTACCAATTGGAACCAAGAGCAATAAGTTTAGCAAATGGTCGCCTAGTTGAGAAGGTCATTATAAAGTGGTCAAGGTGATATTCGGCAGTTCTTATATGCTTGAGACGTTGCAAGGTGATCGTCTCCCAAGAGCAATTAACGGGAGGTATTTGAAAAAAATACTTTCCAAGTGTTTGGCGAAAAGCCTAAGTGCTTTCCAAGCAATGGCCAGTACATTTTTCGCCGTTAGAACAAAAAATGGCCGATATATATATCGCTCAAGGTGGCTAAACAGCCGATGGGTTGAGTATCGTTGCTGTTTGGTTTTACTTGTGTTTTCAGGTTCATGTGCGTTAATTTACCTGAAAACAGGGGGCATGTGTTGACAACCAAAAATATCCATTTTGTAAAGTTGTCAAAATGAGAAATGTACTTCACTATTGCGTTCCTCTCGTCGAGACGATAAAAAAAATGTGGATTGTCCAATTTGGACTCCGGATGCGAGAGTTATGCTTTCAGAGAAAAAAGCCTCCAATACCGGTACTACCGGTAGTTGATGAAGATTTGATGAAGATTGGCGGAAAATGAACTACCGGTACTACCAGTCTAAGACCGGTACTACCGGTCCGTAACCGGTACTTCCGGCTGCTGATGAAGGTTTGGGCGGAAAAATGAACTACCGGTACTACCGGTCCGAGATCGGTACTACCGGTTTGAGACCGATACTACCGGTGTGGTCTGACCGGTACTACCGGTAGTACTATCGGGAAGGTCTGTTTCGACTCTAACTTTCAGATCTCGAACCGATTTGTTTCTAAATCGGTTTTTGGTAGTTTCTGGACGTGGAAAACTTGCAGATTAAGTTTTGGAGAGGTTTCCTACTGGGATAAGACCACCCCCTCTATATATATGAGAGGACCATGGCCGATTGAGATCTCAAGCATCAAATCTTCAAAACACATCTACAAAGTAGATTCTCGCGGTGGTTCATCTCTATCCTGCTGTTCGGCTCGACTGTCCACGAGTTTAGTCGGCGTTCTAGGTGGCCTCCGCGGTCGCTAGGGCAACCTCCACGTGCATCTCTCCAACGGATCTTTCCGAGAGGTGTTTGGGAGTTCTCCGGCGAAGGACGGGCTATACAACGACCATCAACGTCCTGTGCGACAGATTACCGGACGTCCCGACGACAAAGAAGACACGTGCGATCTAGCACCTGCTAGTGCGTTGGCCAGAATCTGCGTCAACACTTTCCAAGCATCGCAAGATTAAAATTTCTCAAATCTTTGAAACCCATACCTCCTAAAGCCTTCGGATAAGTGAGCCGCTCCCAATTAAGCCAGTGAATATGCTTACTGTTTGCCGAGCCACCCCACCAATAATTGGCAATGGGAGATCTCATTTTCTTGCATGTTGTTTTTGATAGCAGGAAACAACTCATGGAGTAGGTTGGAATTGCCTATGCCACTGATTTTAGAAGCACCTCACGGCCAGCATTGCTGGCTTCTCTTCCACTCCATGATCCGATAAGATTTTTAATCCGTGTAGGATTGAATTCAAAAGCCTCAGAGCTAGATCTACCCAGGGCCATAGGCAGACCCAAATATTTCTCCACAAGGGCTTCTGTTTCAATGTTTAGTATATGTCGAACCTCGTCTTTCATAACATCCGAGCAGTTCTTACTGAAAAATACTGCTGACTTCTGTCGATTGACAAGCTGTCCTGATCCCTTGGCATACAATTCAAGTATCTCCAGCAACCTCAAGGCCCCTCTCTGCGACGCTTCTGAAAATACGATGCAATCATCTGCAAAGAGTAAGTGCGAGATCCAGGGGGCGTGGATACCCACGCGCACGCCTCTGGATAGGAACACCGGCCCTTTCGATTTCCGTAGACAGAAAAGACCTTCCGCGCACAAGAGGAACAGGTAAGCAGATATAGGGCCCCCCTACCAAATTCCCCTAGTTGGCTTGAAAGCCTCAGTCAACGCACCATTCACTCTAACTGACAGAGAAACTGAAGTCACACCACATGATCAGTGAAACAAAATTAGTGTGAAAGCCCAATTTCAACAATATGCCTCTCAAATACCCCCACTCAACACGGTCATATGCCTTGGCCATGTCGAGTTTCACCGCACAGGCCCCAATTTGCCTTTCTTTCTCTTTAGGTAGTGTGTACATTCATATGCTATCAACACATTATCTGTGATCAACCTTCCGGGAACAAAGGTGCTCTGTTCTTCACTTACAATCTCATCCAAGATGCATCTTAGTTTGTTAGCAAGGACTTTAGAACACAACTTGTAAACAACATTGCACAAAGAGATGGGCCTGAAATATTTCATCTCTTGGGGATTCTTTACTTTCGGTATAAGAACAAGAGTGGTCGTATTTACCTCCTCCGGCATTATACCTCCGTTTAGAAAATCCAATACCGCCAAACACTCGGGCCAAGTAACTGCCAATGATGCTGAAAAAACCCTGCTGTGAAACCGTCAGGGCCAGGTGCCTTGTTAGGACCCATCATAAAGAGTGCATTGCGTGACCTTCACCGGCACATGGTGAAGTATTGGTCCAGGATCCAGCAGATCTTGTGCAGTGAAGAGCTCAGAGTAGAAGCTCCTTGCCACACCTTCGATGTCCACCTAATCCGTTACCCGAGTGTCGTCACCTCTCAGAAGAGAGTTGATACGGTTCCCTTTCGCGCGCTCACGTGACTTAGCTTGGAAAAAGGCCGTGTTTCGATCGCCCTCCTTAAGCCATTGAACGCATAATCTTTACTTTTCCATCACTTCCTCCCTTGAGAGCAGTTCTAAAATATTTTTCATAATCCTGAGCTCTTCACTAGACGGTCCACCATAGAGAGACTGCCCCCTGATACGTTCAAGCTCCTTTCGCATACGAGCTAAACTGTTCTGCACCGAGCCAAAGACTGTGCTGTCCCATTCAGATAAGGAACGACCAAGATTTCCCAAGCAGCCTGACAATTGGTTTAGCGACATCTCGCTCCCATTGCTGTGCCAAGCATTCTCCACAACCTTTCCATACGTCGAATCACGCCTCCACATGTTCTCATATTTAAAGCGTCGGCGCACTCCCCTTCTTCGGTGTTGGGCACGAAAGCATTCTAGAACTAGACAGCAGTGGTCCGATTCAGTCGTCTGTACATGCCATACTTTTGTATCACTGAACCGGTCTAGGAAAGCTTGCGAAGCTAGCCCCCTGTCAAGCCGGACCTTGATACTGTCACTCCCCTGCTGCCTATTGTCCCACGTATAGGGAAGGCCAATGAAACCAAGATCTAGAAGCCCACAGACATGGGTCGCTTCTCTAAAGCCGTCCATCTGTCTTTCCAATCTAGTTTGCCCCCCCCCCCCCCCCCCCCCCCCACCAAAAAAAATTGTTCTTGCGCCTCAAGCACCTCATTGAAGTCCCCCGCGCATAACCACGGTAGGTCGCTCTGGGTGCCCAAAAATTTTAGGCAGTCCCAGCTCCTATATCTCAACTCCCGTCGGGATTCACCATAAAAGCCCGTGAACCTCCACTGAGGTATCTGCGTTCCAGCATCCAGGATCGCGACATCAATGTGTAACCTGTCGCAACTTTGGAGCTTCACACACACATCACGATTCCATAAGAGCACCAAACCTCCACCTCTTCCATAACTCCCCATCCTGAGGCCATTGGAGTAGCCTAGGGATTGCTTCAGATTGTCTACTCGATCAGAAAACAATCTCGTTTCCGACAAGATGACCAGACAAGTGCGGTGTAGCCGTATCATGCTACGTATTTCTTGAGTTTCCTCGGATCGCCCCAGACCCCGGCAATTCAAACACATGATTTTCATTGCTCCCGACGGGGACTGCTGGCTACAGCCGCCGCCGATGTCATATGTTGATTACTCCCCCTTCCCTGCTTCTTCGGCGTTTCAATCATGCTTTCTGCATTGTTGTGCGCACCAGTATCTAACTGGTTAACCCTTGAATTGACGAAACCAGCCGGTACAATTGCCGAACCCGACAGTGTGATATTCAGGTCCGGCGTCTGGGTCGCCGAGCCCGAACTCTTATTTTTCCTCTTACGGGGCGGTGGTCGGCTCGGCCCATCCTCCTGCAGATTCAAAGTCCGATTGACACCTCCACTAGTGCCTCCTTTCACATCACGAACAGGTTTCCTTTGCTCCTTGATTGGCGACTGTACCTCCTCCTGATTCTCAGACACTCCTACAAAATCTGAAGAACGGTGCGAACCTCCATCGCCAAAGGAAGACCGAGAGCCCTCCGAGCGACTGAAATGTGGTCTGGATGGTTCAGTTGCCGAAGCATCACTGCTGCCAAAGGATTCACTAGCAGCACCAGCAAAGGTTTGCCTCCGGCGCCTTTTGTCATCAGGTGCCCTTAGCTGAGCGTCATATGGGAGTTTACCATGATCATCTCGCTGCATCGGGTGTGTATAATCCAATTCCGAATGTCCTATTACTCCACATCCAAAGCAAAAATAGGGTAGTTTCTCATACTGAGCATGGAACCAGCATGGTTCTTCCTTCTTTCTCATACGAAGAAGTACTCCCCGACAGAGAGGCTTATCTATCTCGATGGCAACTCAGCCTCGCAAGAAGGCACCACTTGCCTTGCCATCATTATCCACATCTAGCTTGACTACGCTTCCAATCAGGCTCATAGCACGTGAGCCCCTTGCATGATTCATCCAGCCAAGCGGTAAGTTCAGAATCCTCACCCAAATTTCCATCCGATCAAACACAATCTCGGATGCACTCAACTTTTCATCATAATTTTGCAAAATTACAGCATACCTTCCAACCATCCATGGTGTACCGGCTAAAACCCTTTCCAGGTCAGAGCTGCAGCCAAATTCAGCCACGAATAGGTTTTCCTCCGTCTGCCCGATCGCTCGGAACTTCGGGCCCGCTGGGTTGCCCCAGGCCGGCTTCATCGCCGATCGCACCATATTGACGTGCACAGGCGTCGGGGAAAGCACCTTTCCAACGAGCGCCCATTCTACTTACAGGGAATCGTTGCCTTCCTCATCATCACTGAACTCTGTGACATCTCCTTCCGCCTCCGTCAGATGTAGACGCTTCAGGAGATCAGTCACATTAGGGTTGGGGTTTACCATGCCATCTCCCATATCACTACCTCCACGTTCCGCCATCGACGAGGCTGAGCGGAAGGAGTCTGATAGTGGACACTGCTCGTCCTTAAACAGTGCAGCCACAAAGAAATTTTCGACCTAGGGTTCCTAAGCGGCGCAAGTCCCTAGCGGAATTGGTGGTCGACGGCACCGGAGCGGCTAACCGGCGATATGCGTTGGCCGTCGCTGGCTTCCAGCCAAAGACAGGGCAGGGATGCCGATGATCACAGCAATCACCGGCGTTAGCAGTCTAGATCGCCGGTGCGACGATCTAGATCAGGGTCAAGAACAAGATCGCCTTCAAAGTCGCCAACTTCCTGATCCGAGAAAAACGGAACTTTCCCATCGCACGCACGGCTAGCTGTATTCGTCTTGTCACGTCACTCCTGGTGGCGCAACAGAACAATACCGCGGAGGTGGTGCGATAAGGTTTTTCACGTCCGAAACATCGTTTAACGTCTGTAAATGTTGTCGCGCCAATACATGTGGCACGGCAACGCTATTTGGTCGTGCCAGCGGATATGTCGCGACCAAAAAGGGTTAGATTTGCAAAATCTTTTTGGCTACAGTTATTTTTAAATATCTATTAAAAAGATTAAAATTTAAAAATTGCCGCTGGCGCGACAAAAAATGGTTAGATTTACAAAATCTTTTTGGCTGCCGTTATTTTTAAAATACCTATTAAAAAAGATGAAAAATTAAAAATAATCCCTAATCTTCTGACCAGAGTCAATGTAAACATCAGAAATATTCAGTTCAGTTCAGTTGACGACGCTTGACGGGATGAGACTAGTAGCACGCATCAGTGCAGATCACTTGATACACGCCACAACTTGACATATGGCTGTAATAATTTTTGTACCAAAAAGAGGCCCGGATATAGGTTACTATGGCGACAAAACAGCATGGTAATGTTTGTATTGAATTCATTATACTTCCCTAAAGGGCTTGAAATATTGTGATTATTTAAACGGATGAATTTGTTCTCATCTACCATGGCCGTACATAGTGCTGGTTTGGTACAGCTTATAAGATATTTATATGGCTAGAATAAGAAGACTAAAACTTAACCGGCATGTTTTTTTTTTTTTTTAGCTGGCGCACTTCTCTCCACAGCACTTATTTATACTAAATATAGAACGTAGGTTAGACCAGCTTATTATAATCGTGCATTTGCTTCATTTTTACAGAGCGTCTTTTTACCGCACTACCAAACAGTGCTATAGAAACATTAAACATTGGGGCTTGTTCCAGTTGCATGATGTATTGTGTATTTTATCGGTTGGTTTGGCTTTTTTGTTTTGTTTTTTTTTGTTTTTTTTGTTTTTGCGAGGAAGACTTTTTTAGTACTTGCTATGTATCTAGACATAGATTAGAATAGGTACTAGTAGTATATCTTATCGGTTGTTAAAAGTTCCTAAAAGTAATCCATAGGTATTTGGCAACTAGTTCCTTAACACCGGCCCACATGGGTCGTTATACTGCCCAATCAGGGCTTATTTATTTTCTAAAATAATTGGCAGCCTCTCTGCCTAGTTCATTTGCACATGAAAAGTCGTTATAATCTTTAGAAGAGTAATATCTAATCTAAAATACTGTAATAGAGCACAATAAAGTTTACCAAAACAACACAAAAAGTAATAAATCAAATAATATCTGAAGTGACAAAACAATGTTTATAATAAAATACTACTATTTTATTCGATCTAAATATGAGTTATCAAAACATTTAAAACTTATCTCAAGTTATGTCGATATGCTAAAAAAGCATGGAAATTAGAGTATGTTTGGATCCATGAGCGCAAATTAGCATATAAAATTAGAACTAATAGATCTAAACTGACCTACTAATAACATGTTAATTATTAGCTGGAGGGTTGGTAACATTAGTTCCATTAGCAGGTTTGTACTTGCTAAAAGGTGCTAATGGTTTAGATGCACTATCCACCTATTAGTATTAGCAGCTATTAGCAGGTGGATCCAAACACTCGTACTAAAAATTAGCTTTAGTGATAAAAGATCCAAATGTATGCCCTTAATTAGGGGCTAGACCACTATCAATCAGGATGAAAATATTTCCCAATTGTGTGGTTCTGTGGTGTCAGCTCATATACGGCTGGTAACAAAGAGTGGTCAAAGTTTTTTTTTTTTTTTTTGCGACTATGGTCAAAGTTAAGAGTCAAAACAGTCAACCATCTTATAATTTAGAACAAAAGTAGTTTTTACTCTTGTAATTCCACCTCCTCCATCTCTTTCCTCTTCTGCTCCTTCTCCTTCTCCTTGTCCTTCTCCTCCTTCTGCTTCTTCTTCGTCGTTGGAATGGCCTGGCTGAAGTCTCACAGTCCCATGTGAATCATTGGAAGCACAGGATCCTTAAGATTTCTTTCCGTCCATGGTGACTCGAGCTACTCCAATCCGTCACAGTGTCAGGACCTGGTAACTTGCGTTGCTAATAAAGTTTAGCCAGCGGAACAGCTGGGGACTAAGTGGGCTGCTAAATCTGAAACTGCAAATGGGCGCTACAGTGCAGGTTGTCTAGGTACCAAGTTTAAATACCCAAATTCCACAAATAAAATTAGGATTCCTAGTTTTCTACCCAATAGTAAAGTTAGTATCGGGGTTTAGGTAATTTGGGTTCAGGATAAGGTACTCAGGATCAGGATCCAGGTTCTACCGACCCCTATCTATAATAGGGCCTTGTTTGGTTCGTGCCGTAATTTGCCACATCAAACCTTCGGTACACTGTGGCTGCCACAAAAAGTTTGGCGACCTGTAGTTGTGGCAGCGGACCAAACAGCTGTCAGAAAACTTTGGCAAGAAAATGGGTCTATGGCTGTGGGACAGGGTGCTAAGAAAGTGTAGCATGCCGTAGTTGTGGCATCGAACCAAATAGGTGCCAGAAAAAACTATGGCATGACTATCTTGTAGCATGGCACATTCTGGTCACAGACCAAACATGCCAGTGTCAAATTCTCCCTTTCCTCCCATTCCGCAAGCTAATACAACTCTATATATTGCAATGCATGAACAACATGGTAGAGAACTACGGACCCAAGTGGGAGACTTGGTCCGAATTGTGATGAGTGATTGTCAACGGAGTTCACTTGGCATGTTGGTCGGTTTGTGATGTGCAGGTGTTGGGCTCGGAGGCAGTAGCGGATGGCGAAGTGAAGGTCAAGTGAGCAAGGCGTGCCGATGGACTGGGAGCGGTGAAGGACGGACGTAGGACTTGGGCCAAGGGACTTGGACGCTGGAGCGCCAGCTGCGGTGGCGGACACTGCGACATCGATAAATGCGATCGAGCATGGTCGAGGGACCCGGAGTGGTACACGGGCCAGCGGGACGCGGCCCAGGATGGTTTTCGGGTTTGGGCCCCAAAACCCGGGCGGAGCTGCTTCCGGCGGGAAGAGGGGCGACACGCGGCGGAATCTCCGAGGTTGCGTCAAGGCGACGGCAACTCGAGCATGAAGCGGGGTCATCCGATCACATTCACAGAGACAGACTGTTCCAGAATGTCCTAGGGCTAGCTGGTTCGCCTGAGTAGCAGTAGTTAGTGGTTAGGGGGTTATTCGCAAAATGTAATAAGGGGATATTAAGGGGTACGACAGCCCCTCCCTCTCTATCTCTCTCTCACTCTCTCATTTCATCCCCTCCACTTAGGGTTAGGATTAGTGCTTAGGGAGAGATCCTCCACTTGTTCATAGTGGTGTAAAACTCGCGTTTGAGCTGGGAAATCGAGGCCCTAACCTCGCGTCGTCTCCGGGATTTGGAGTAAGCCCTTGTGTTCATGGCGTGTTCTTCGCGTTCTTCATGTTGTGTGGCTTGATTCGCGTTCTCTAGTCCGTTTCGATTCGTTCTTCTTGTGTGTGCTTGTTCTCTACCATGTGAAGAACCTTTCCACCGAGGGAAATCGTTTGATTCCAACCCTATACGTAGATCAGGCGTGTTCTTCATCATGGGCGTTTTCAAGGACATATTTGGGGGCGATTCGATTTGTCGGTGATTTGCTTCGAATTGGGTCTTGATCTTTTGGGAGTTGATTCTATACTACCTAGTGACCATATGGCCGAAAAATCGTGGTAGTTCATCTCCGTTTGATCGAGCTCTCTTCAATTTTTGGTTCGGGCGATTTCGAGTTCGTCTTCTCTGCGCAGTCACGGATAGTCCGGGCCTGGGGGCCGAACAGTGCGGGGGTCGGGGCCGAGCACAGTGGAGCAGTGGCTCTGCTCGGGTGCCCAGTCACGGACAGTCCGCCCGTGAGCAACAGACAGTCCCGACTGCTTCCCGACGGTGAGCAGTAAGGTTTTAGAGAAGCGTGTTTTTGGGATTTTAGCCGGCGGACAGTCCGCTCCAGTTCGCGGACAGTCCAGCCCTGTGTTCCCAACAGTGGACAGTACTCTCTTCTTTTCTGTTTTCAATGGATTGTCTACGGCGGACAGTCCGCCCTATCTCAGGAACAGTCCAACGCAGAGTATTCGACAGTGCACAGTTTGGGTGTTGTTTACTATTGCTCGTCAGGTCATGCCGGCGGACAGTCCAGACCTGACGGCAGACAGTCCAAGCCCTGTACGTCGGACAGTCCACACCCAGATCGTGGACAGTCCGTGTCTGGGCAGTGAACACTCGATTGTGTTTTGCTTCCGCGTCTTCTCCGGTGTTTCCGAGTATCCCGCTGTGACCTTGTGTCATCCAACCTCTCGTAGGTTCGTGGATATCTCGTGAGGGTTTATCGCTTCTTGGATAAGTGATTAGGACAGTGGTCTCTCAAATATTTCGGAAGAAATTTTAGAGGCTCCTATTCACCCCCCTCTAGTCGCCTATTCGGTCCTTCAATTGGTATCGGAGCCGGTTAAGGATCACTCCACCTTAATCGGTTCGTGATCCGCGAAGGCGACATGGATCGTGGCGTCGGGAAGCCACCTCTCTTCAATGGGTCAAACTATGCCTATTGGAAGATCCGCATGTCCGCGCATCTTTAGGGTATCGACTTCACCGTTTGGGAGATCGTCGAGAATAAGGCTTACGTTGTGTTGGCTCCAGCGGCACGGATCACTCAAGAGCAAAAGGACCAATACAATGCTAACTCTCGTGATCGGAGTGTTCTTTTCTCTAGTTTGTCGACTACGGAGTTTGAGCGTGTCTCGGATTGTCCGACAGCTCATGAGATATGGCAGAGGCTTCAAGCCTATCACGAGGGCACCGCCCAAGTGAAAGACCGTCTCTACGAAACGTACAAACGAGAGTATGAGAATTTCAATCAACTAAATCGAGGCCCTAACCTCGTGTCGTCTATGGGATTTGGAGTAAGCCCTTGCGTTCATGGCGTGTTCTTCGCGTTCTTCATGTTTTGTGGCTTGATTCGCGTTCTCTAGTCCGTTTCGATTCGTTCTTCTTGTGTGTGTTTGTTCTCTACCATGTGAAGAACCTTTCCACCGAGGGAAAACGTTTGATTCCAACCCTATACGTAGATCGGGCGTGTTCTTCATCATGGGCGTTTTCAAGGACATATTTGGGGGCGATTCGATTTGCCGATGATTTGCTTCGAATTGGGTCTTGATCTTTTGGGAGTTGATTCTATACTACCTAGTGACCATATGGCCGAAAAATCGTGGTAGTTCATCTCCATTTGATCGAGCTCTCTTCGATTTTTGGTTCGTGCGATTTCGAGTTCGTCTTCTCTGCGCAGTCACGGACAGTCCGGGCCTAGGGGCCGGACAGTCCGGGGGTCGGGACCGAGCACAGTGGAGCAGTGGCTCTGCTCAGTTGCCTAGTCGCGAACAGTCCGCCCGTGAGCCGCGGACAGTCTGGGACTACTTCCCGACGGTGAGCAGTAAGGTTTTAGAGAAGTGTGTTTTGGGGATTTTAGCCGGCGGACAGTCCGCTCCAGTTCGCGGACAGTCCAACCCTATGTTCCCGACAGTGGACAGTACTCTCTTCTTTTCTGTTTTCACTGGATTGTCTACGGCGGACAATCCGCCCTATCTCGCGGACAGTCCGACGCAGAGTATCCTACAGTGCACAGTTCAGGTGTAGTTTACTGTTGCTCGTCAGGTCGTGCCAGACAGTCCGGACCTGACGGCGGACAGTCCGAGCCCTGTACGTCGGACAGTCCACACCCAGATCGCGGACAGTCCGTGTCTGGGCAGTGAACACTCGATTGTGTTTTGCTTCCACGTCTTCTTCGGTATTTCCGAGTACCCCCTGTGACCTTATATCATCTAACCTCTCATAGGTTCGTGGATATCTCATGAAGGTTTATCGCTTCTTGGATAAGTGATTAGGACAATAGTCTCTTAAATATTTCGAAAGAAATTTTAGAGGCTTCTATTCACACACACACACACACACCTCCCCCCCCCCCCCCCCCCCCCCCTCTCTAGCCGCCTATCCGGTCCTTCAAGAACCAAACAAAGAACTACTATAAAGTACATTTCATATGCCAGCGATTACGAAGTAGCACATCAATGACAAATGTTGAGTTGGAAAAACGTTACTCGAGCATGCAAAGGAAAGTATAAAGGAAAAACTTGCATGTTGTATAGATGAAGATAAATTCATCACCTTAGCCACAGGTCGTAAACATGACATCAATGAAGTTGCTTCCGAATCTTCCTGCCATGCAGCTAATTTTCTGTTTTTGCAACGATCAGAAAATTCAACATTGTCTTCACCCAGTGAACGAGATTTACGCTTGTCCCTCCTCTCACCTTCCACTTCAATAGGATTAGCACAACTTTCTGAGTACATGATACAAAAATGCAAAGTTACATAGGACATAATATCATCTTCCAACCAAGTTTTAGCTATTCCAAAGTTGTAAAAATCACAGAACAAACTCATTAAATGCTAACCTAAAGAATATCAAAGCAATTTGATTGAAAGACTTATACTATGGTGGGGACTGAATACACTTTCTACGAAAGTAGCAATGCGAAGCTACGTTACCCGGATACGTGAGGTTGGCCACGTATCTGGTAGGATACGCACTGGATACGCGGCAGATACCTATCCATGAAGTATAGGTAAAAAAAATAAATAAAAAATAACTCCGATACGTGAACTGATAGGTATCCAATCAGTTTGGGCGCGGCGATACGGCGTATCACACACGCACGGTGTTTGCCGGCCGTGCGGACGGGCGTGCGGCAGAGTATGAAAGTTTCCCTGTTTCTAATTCGTGGGCAGCAGCACTCCTATAGTCCTATTCCTGACTTCCTGTTTTAGATTAGATAAAATTTTGATAATTATGTATTAATCTACGGATCTCCTGTGAAAAAAAGAAACCTACAGGGTGGTCTGACGATATGTGTATGATTGTACTTACCAAACTAATAATTAGTGATTACTCAAATTTAGGCTTTTTCAATTTTAATTTGCGTTATTATTTATTTATTAAAAAAATGGTAAAACGTATCCGTGTATCTTGTTTTTTGAGAAATTGCCGTATCCACGTATCCGTATCCTTCCGATATCCGTATCCGTGCTGCTTAGATGCGATGCAAAGATCAACAATATTACATATTAACATATCATCCTTATGTTTAAGAAGAAGTCTATTTCTGGCACTTTGACCTATTGCTCAAATTCGATTTTGGACATCAAACTCCAAATTAAGCCAAATATCTTTGGCCATTGAACTATAGAAAACAAACAACTTTGGCCCTAGACTAGTTTCAAAGGTGGGTTTGCCTATATATTTATTTTCCTAAAAATTATAAAATGCTGGTAAATATTTGGAAGTTCATAACTAATTCATTTGTGAATCAAACAAATATGAAACAAGTACCAAATTTATAGAGGCCCTTGGGTAGAGGCAGTTGGTACAACTATGTTCTTTAAAATATGGCTCTTCTAGCTGGTTTATAAAGCATTTCCATCAGGTGATTGCCACATCTATACTATAATCATGCCCTCCCCCCTCCCCCCTGCAATAGATAGTAAGAAAATAAAACAATACGAACGTGTATTACCTGTAGGCTTGGTCAGATGATCAAAATCACAGGAGATGAATGGTGTATAACAAAAGATGTGTTTTGTGCTCACACGAGACTTCAGCACCTTCTTCCTCATGTCGAAGGTAACTATCCAATCCTCTGCGTCGGATTGAGGTCCCCTTAGGATGAAGTGGAGGATGCTGGCATCCTTCTTATCCACGACAGGGTACTCGGGCACCCATTGTAGACGTGATTTTCGAACGTCGTTGGGGAGTGACGACCGTAGATCACAATCCTCAAGAACATGGTCCGGCGCCGTCGCCCACTCTAAGTCATTGTCAGTCTTCTTCAGTGACCAAGTCTTTATCTTGAAACTAGAAGTTCTTTCATCAGCAAACAATCCATGGTCGATATGGATGAACTTTAGCTGACCTCCGCTAACGCCCACCGTCCTATACGCCCGAGGTAATTGGCGACCGTTGGAGTAGTCATGATCCTCGTCCCAAATGTCAATTCCAGGAAGTTGGATGTAACGGAGCTCTGGTTTCTCCTCAAATACATTGCAATAGATCATACCACGGTGATAGTCAATCCAGAACATTTTTTCGTCAAGGGTGACCATATCATCTGTGTGCCATACAAACCTGTAGAGACCCTTTTCTCTGTTTTCGGAGTTGAAGGGGATGGGGAGCACCCGTTGTTCGTCCCATTCCTCGGAAGATGACCTGAAGCGTGAGAGGATGCCCTCCTCCTCATCATCATCATCATCATCGCCGCCTTTGCCTCCAAATTTGACCCTTGTGTGGAAGCCCGCCACGACCCAGGCGTCGCCCGTGTCGCCGCCGCCGCTGCTACTGCTGCAAGCGATCCCGACGTGCCCGACGTAGCCATCACCGTCGAGCGTGGACCGCTTGGGGTCGGGGAGAAACCGCAGCCGCCGCCCTTCCTTCCCCGAGTCTGGGGCCGGGGCCGGGCGGGCCTGGTAGACGAAGTAGTTGACCTCGTACCAGGTGAATGGAGGATCAAGGACCTGGGCTATCACCATGCGCATGAGAAGCATGCCTCCATCGGCGGCCAACAGCACCGGCTTAACGTGAACATTGGCATCGGTGTGCAGCTTGACGTAGGAGGAGGCCGGCGGCTCGGCTAGACGGACCCATACACGGACCGTGCCATTGCTCGTCGATATTACATCGGAGGAGTCGGCAGCTGGATCTTGGTGGTCTTCCTCGACGAATTTAATCGTCGGATCCAGCAACGCCCAACCCTGGCCGCCGTAGGTGGCTGCAGGGGCAACGGCAGGCTCTGCGGCGGTGGAGGTCTCCATTGTGCGTGCAGCGTCGCGTGGTGGTGGTGGTGGTAGTGGGTGGGGGTTGGGTGGGGGAGGGGGACGAGGTGGGTGGTGAGAAGTTGAAGATGCGCCGTGTGCGGATTTGGTTCATTGGCGAGGGGGATGACTTCTGAGTTCCTTGACGCCTCCGTCGGTCGGTCGGTCCTTAAAAAAAACTGAGAATCTTCGCATCACATTAATTATTTTTTACGTATACATAGAATATTAAATGAAGTAGAGTTTATAATTTTTATCAAACGAATCTTTTAAGTATATTTAAATCATGATTAGATATTTATTAGAAAAGATTTCCTGACCGGTATATTGACATTTTGCCTTATTTTTTTAGCAACTAAAGAGACCCTAGAAATATACGATTAATAATCTGTATGCCTCCGCACGCTTGATTTCGGAGCCGTTGGATCCTGGCGCTTTTACAGCGGGCTCCGGGCTGGCCTCCCCCTGGCCCAGTTCGACTTCCATCGCCTCGTGTACCATTCCAAGGTCCACACCATTAATTTTATGATGATAAACCCCTTTCAAAAAAAATTTATGATGATAACATTGATGCGCCACAATAATCAGAGTAAAGGTGTCCGTCTCACTCAAAGCTAGGGCCCTCTTTAGTTGGGGAAAAAAATTTGGGTCTCGTACTATAGCACTTTTGTCTATATTTGATAATTTTTGTCCAACCATAAACTAGCTAAACTTAAAAAAATAGTCTCAATATGTGTAGATAAACTGTGCAATCAGTTATTTTTTACCAACATTCAGTGCTCCATGCATATGCCATTAATGTGACAGTGAATCTTGGAAAAAATTTAGGAAAGTTTGGAAACTAAACAGGACCTAGAGTGACTTCGAGTACCTCTGCCACGTGCAGCCTCTTCGTATAGGGTGCGCTTAGTTGGTGAAAAATTTTAGATTATGGTACTGTAGCACTTTCGTTTGTATTTAATAACTTTTGTTCAACCATGGACTAAGTAACTCAAAAGATTCGTCTTGATATGTACAAGTAAATTATGCAATTAGTTATTTTTTTACCTACATTTAATTTTTAATGCATTCATCCAAATATTCGATGTAACTGTTAGGAGAACTTTAGGAACTAAACGCACCCTAGGTATAGTCTAGCTTGCTTATTAAGGACGTCCGCAATGGTCCTACCTACGTAGCTAGTTGATGTAAAGGTAAGAGACAAAAATAAAGAATATTTCATATATCTCCTAAACATAGGACCCACATATTTATCTCATATCCTTCAACCATGTGAAATAGATATGCTATTTATTCGTCATTAATGACTACACTTTCTCCTACTTTTTGCATATCCACATCATAAAGCTAGACAAATATCTAACCATTGAGAATGCCCTAAGGTGTGAGGCTATCTCCAATAGCTAACCTATATGGGCACCTAACCAAAATCATTTTGGGTACTAGAAAAGGTCCCCTCTCCTGAAAACTCATTTACAATAGGTTTCATTGTTGAAAATACTAAAAATAGATATCAAATCTATTTACTGTAACATAACCCAAATATGAATAGATACTGTATTTTGGATATTATTGTTAAAGATAGTCTAGAGTGTGTGCATATGCCATATGGTGTTATTGTATGAGTTACTCCCTCTGTGCTAAAATACAGGACGTCCTAGCGTTTGAAAAAAGTAGCATAAAGCAAGTAGTTTTAGCTTATGCAGCGTGACAGTGGCTACTCCAGCAAATCATAGCGCCTGTCATCCATCAACTTGACATCCACTACGAATAAAAAAATGGAAAGATGCTATTCCCAAGATGTGACATCCACTACGAATACAAAAAATAGAAAGATGCATCTACCCTGTGGGGGAGGCTCCCAACCGAAAGCTGCTCCCAAGATGTGACATCCACTATGAATAAAAAAAAATAAAAAGATACATAGACATTGTGGGAGGAGGCTCCCAGTGGAGCTGCTCTGACATCCACTAGGAATAAAAAAAATAGAAAGATACATGCGGGTTGTGGGGGGAGGCTCGAGCTGCTCCCAAGATGTGACATCCACTACGAATAAAAAAAGAAAAGATACGTGTACTTCCTCCGTCCCGTAATTTTTTTATGTCTGTAATTTCTTTGATGTCTGTAATTCCTGTTTGATTATTCGTCTTATTCAAAAATTTAAATAAATATTATTTATTTTGTTATGACTTATTTTATTGTTAGAGATATTTTCATAATGATTTGTTTAATTTATTATTTATATAAAAAATTTGAATAAGACGAGCGGTCAAACAGGAGTCACAAAAGTTAAAAAATTATATTTATTGTGGGACGGAGGAAGTACACTTTGGGAGGAGGCTATCAGGGGAGCTGCTCCCAAGATGAGACCACCCACACTCACGTCCTCTACGCGCCCCTGGAGGAGGGAAGACCGCTGCAGCGGGCCCGCTACCAGCGTCCGCCATCGAAGCGGACGACCGCTCGCCCTGAACTGCGACCGGAGGTGGAGGATGTCCGGTACGCGTGAGCGGGGCCCGTGTGTCCTCACGCCTCCCGCCGCGTGGCATCGAGGGAGGAAGACCGGAGAGAGAGGGCCGCCGGTGGAGAGGGCTGTCGCACGCCCTCGCTAGGCGCCTTCGCGTGCGCTCGCCGGCGCGGGGAGGAGGGGAGGCCGCCGCACGTGCGCTCGTCGGCGCGGGGAGGGGGAGGCCGCCTCCGCGTGGGGAGGGAGGTGGAGGACGCGAGCGGCGCGGCGGGAGGCAAGGAGGCAGAGCAGGGAGAGAGAAGGGCGGTGGTGCGGAAAATGGATAAAAAGGAGAGGGGAAAAAGAAAAGGGAAGAGAAAAAGAGAAAAAAGAAAAACAAAAGAAAAAAAGGAAAAAAAATCTTGACAAGTGGGTCCTACAGTGTATAGAGGATAACATGAAAGATGGATGGATACAGGAGAAAGTGGTGCAGAGGAGAGAATCTTGATGATCAGGACGAAATATTCCTTTTAGAGGGTGAATATAGAGGATGAAAAGTGCGGATAGTCTGAAAAAACTGCTGCTGCAGACTTCCTCAAGGTAAGATTCTAGTAGGGGCACTGGTGTCTTTTTTCATTTGCCTTGGTGTCTGCGGCAGCTTCTAGCAACGATGACTCTCTCCGTCCTAAAACTTGAGGTTGGTCCTGTTTGGATGCACTTCAAGCTTTTAATATTCTCGTCACATCGAATATAATGACACATATATTAAGCGTTAAATATAGATGAAATTTTATATGTTTGCACAGTTTACATGTAAATTACAGGACGAACCTTTTAAATCTACTTAAACTATAATTAAACATTTATTGTAAAAAATTCTTTACCTTAAAATTCTAACAAAATTTGAATCTAAACGGGCCGTTGTAGAAGTTGTCCAAGTAACTAACGCGGAAGCAAAAAGCCTCTGTAGCCCCTACACCGGCATCTCACACCTGACGAGCGACGTGGAGCTTGGAAAATACTTTACTGAACTCTCCACACCGTAGAGACATCAGTAATTTTGAATCTTCTTTTTTTTAATCGATCATGCAGATGAGTGGACAACATGAATTGGCAGTTTCACGGATGGCCTTTGTTCTTTTAACTTTTTTAATTCGTGCAAGTGGACACGAGACAGCTGACCGATGGACAGGTGATGGACTCCCTCCGTCGTAAAATAAATAAGTGTTATTTTTTACTTTTAAAATCAACGCTTAACCATTTGCGTTCAAAAAATTTACAAAAATATAAAATAATTAAATTAAGATTAAAATACTTCTAATAGTGAATCATTTCATAATAAAATAATTATTTTTTTATAAATTTTTAATAAGACGAATGATCAAAAGGAGATAGTCAAAATCCTAAAACAACACATATTTTAGAGCAAAGGGAGTACATGTTATATGCTGGCAAAGCTAAAACATGTATTTTAGTACTCTCCGTATCAAAATAGATGTCATTTTCAATTTTCGAAAAGTCAAAGACTTCTATCTTTTGATCAAATACTAACAAACTTACTCGTGCGTTGCAAAGAACTCAATCCACATAAAAATCGGCATGTGATCCTATCATTGCTAGTCATGACCCATGAGTTGTTCTAACTCATATAAACATGACTTGTGTACAGTTTGTGAAGTAAAAAAGCGAGAAAACTCAAAAAAGAATTGTCTTAGTTTTTTAGCAGGGCTATGATATAAATATATGATACAAAATTATTGACGATAAATTATCACTACACTATATTTTAACGTCACTGCCGGTTGAGAACCCCCTTTTACTGCCGGTTTTTGAACCGGCAGTGATGTGCCCCCTCATCACACCGGAAGTGATAAGTTAAGCATAAAACCCATAAAATAGAAAAAAATAGCAAAAATATATTTTAAACACCAGGAGAGGCCCACTAGCCAGTCGCAAGTCACGCGATTATTCACGCGAAAAACGCGCGCTTCGCGGTCACCGGCGCTCAAATCCACGACCTCCTGCTTCAACCACCGCACCTATAGGACACTTATGTCTAATAGAGATATTCGTCCACCTCAGTCTATCTTCGTCCAGTTTTTCATTTGAGTATTTGGAAAATAAAAAAGCTGTCGACCACAAAGTTGCATAAGTTTTCGAGATCTGTAACTTTTATGTTGAAAGTTTCTCTATTCGAGGTCGTTTACAAAATTTGAATTTCAAATTTGACAAATTCAAACGTATTTTTCGCAGACAAGATGATTTTAAATGAAAAAGTTATTAAATACAAAGTTTCATAGATTTTTGAGATCTACAACTTTCATTTTGGTAGTTTCTCCATCCGAGGTCATTTGAAATCTTTGAATTTTTAAATTTTTTAAATAAGAATAATTTTTGTTGGATGGATGATTTTAAATGAAAAGTTATCAACTAAAAAGTTGTAGATCTCAAAAAGTACTATAACTTTGATATAAAGTTCGTCTTCATCCGACAACATATGAGAAAGTTATGAATTTTTTCGTATCTAGAATCGGCAGTAACGTGAACAGGCAGTGAAGATCCGAATATCACTATCGGTTCATTTTATCACTGTCGGTTTGTGGTTAGAACCGATAATAATGTGTCGAGAAGTATTATCACTGCCGACATATAAAAATCCAGCAGTGATGGACCGACAGCGATGTTCAATTCTGTACTAGTACCTACACTGCTGGGCGTCCACTGCAATTCCGATGTCGTCAACTCCAACGGCCAGAGTCCTCCGCGCAGGTGGCCGCGGCCTGCATCTACGCCGGCATGCTGTTCGCGTCCTCCACCCTTGGCTTCCCCTCCGCGTTTTTACACGCACAAGCCGCGTCGACCCGCTCCTACACCTCGTGGGATTGCGGCGCGGGTTTATGTGGATCGCAGCGCGGGTAACCAAGCAGGTTAGCCCAAGCGGGTTAGCGGTGTGGTCCGCGGCTCCGCGCCGTCTGCATCCCTACTAATATATAGGTTATAGGTGCTGTCATACCGGTGCCTAACACGCAAGTAATTTGAATGATCTATCTAAGGCGATGCTCACATGACATCACATAGCACACCGGAAACTCAAGATTTGGAATCGAAGTATTACCAAAGCCTACGTCCCCTATTTATGTTTACGGGTGCTCCTTTCTGAAACCGCGACACCGGCCGCGCTCGGGGCATCGACTAAAGCTGCCACCGGCACCCTTCACGAGCATATTGCTATGTGGTTGTGTTGCCTCTCTTTCCTTTGGTTACAAGTGCAGCCCCCTCCTTTTATAGAGAGGCCGGGTTATTACAAGAGCCCAATTCCAACACCAAGCTCTACCTAGCTCATTACTGATAATTGCAGAGTCCAATGTAACTCCTTCAGTACAAATTAAATATTCAACAGATTTCTAATCCATCACTGATCAAAGGCTAACTCAATTCACACTGCACGACATTGGCCAAATGATCGATAATCCGTAATGGCCTGCAATAATAATCGCCATGGCCGGAAAATAAATCATCACACTCCACGTCGAATTCAGGCGCTTTTCAGTATCTAAGATCAATTGCACCTATTGGTTATGGTAGTGATCATCTCTTGGCTAAGCTAAGGTTATGTTCATGTTTAATTACATGTTTATGCCTAGATAAGATCAGAAGCAACCGAACAACTTGTCTCGTGAGTTCAATATAAATCTTAGAATACTCCTATGAAAAAGGCTACAACATTATTGTGTGCCTGTAGAATAAATAGGTTGCATAAATGTTGCCAACACAACACCGTATTTTACTTATCATCGTTTTTCATTCAAAGCTAGTGTACATCATATCCAGAGTTGCGATATATATAGAACATGTAGTCTGACATACATATGGTAAAGTCTGTAAATATGACGGATCTGGTAGCAGGCTCAGGTACAAAACAGGACGCTGAGATAAAGCACAAAAGGGCCCATATGTGTTCCAATGAAATACTTCATCATGCCGCCCATTAAAAATCTTGTGACTAATTCAAGGACGCCCAATTTCTGAGGAGCAGCAAAGCAATCAATCACCTAAACCATTTTTTCAGGGGAAAAATCATGAAACTTACACGTAGAAGTCACTTAATGATTCTTATTCTTATCAAGCACGAAAGGGGTACCTTTGCGCTTCTTGTTTTGGGGGTTTGAATCCTGGCTTTGGATAGGAGGAAGGGCAGGCTTTAGATCACTAAGCCATGCAACGATATCAGTAATCTGGTCATCAAGAAGCAGCTTGAAAAGAATATCCGACAAATAAGAACCAAAAAGATGCTCTGCAATACTCTCCAACTTTTCATAGCTATATTGATCCTTCATCGCAGCATCCTTTTCTTTCGCCTTCTCGTCTTTATCCTGAAAAACAAATATTGAAGTCGTCAATAGTGATAGATAAAGCACATGAGAATTAAAGCAAGAATATAAACATACCTTTGTAGGCTCGAGACCATGGGTGTGCCAATTACGTATAAACCTATACAAGTCATAACTTCTATTCTCATAAGGTACACTGTTTCTCGTTGCTTCTTCAAAGGTTTTGAGGAACAAACGATGTGTTTCAATCTTTGAAACCCAATTATTATCATAAGAATACGTCATCCCAATAATATTTCTGAAATGTTGCCCAATAGACGATGCACTTCTGCTGGACAGCTCAAAACGCCGTAGGTGCCAACAAATGCCGCTTTTTTGCGAATGTGATAGGAAAGCAGGATTACATCTAATATACGTGGCAAGTTTTGAACTCGTTGCCAGCTTATTCCTCGTCGCTTCAGGATACTTAGAGATCTTTGTAAAGTTCGTCCATAGGTTCTCGAGATGAAGTGGATAGAGTGTTTCATTACCAGGATGAAGGATAAGTTGAGATGCATTCTTGAGAAGCTTATTAACCAAAGCATCGAGGTCTTTCCAACGTGCACCAGGAGAGCCAGCTTTCTGCTTTCGGATAGCCCATTGGTAGATATGAATCTGACCTTGACATACAAAGAACATGTCTTCAGTAATCTGACCTTCCCAACTTTTGTTGTTCAAGTGAGTATTTGTGACATGAGATATCAAGCCTCCAATTATTGAATAACCTTCTGGTGTGTACCTAACTTGCTTATGATCCTTGTCTTCCCATCTCACGTTGAACTGCTCAACTAGCTGATTCTTTGATAAACCAGAAACTGTACGAACCTTCTTTGCAGACTCAAGGTAAACGGCCAGGCTTTGAGCACAAGATTGCCCAGGACATGTGTCCTGTACGGACACGGCAGGGTAAAATTAATACAGAAGTGAACTAACTGTTCCAACAACGTTTGAGATATATATATATATATATCTATACTATCTTTATTTGTCTGTTTAGAACTCATTTTCTGTTTTATATAAACATGGTTGAGTAGAAATCCTAATCAAACAAATATCTGCTTCATCACTAGCCTAAATAGGAATCGTAGGTCGGTTTGCTTCAACTTATTAGTGCTTATTTTTAGGCATGGAACGGTGTTTCCTATCACGATAAATCAGCATCAGACAAAATCAGTGCTTATTTTCAGCGCGTGTCGGTGGGCAACAACCTAATTGGTCGGGCCTTCCTAAACACGCACCAGTACGAGATATGTCCTAGTTTTTTTTCACTATTTTTTTCATCCATGACATGTGAGCTGACCACGAGATACGGAATGAAGCTCAGGCGTATTCCCTTCCTAGCATATCAAAATTTTTATACAAAATATAAAATCAATAAATAAATATTAAAGTGTCTACAATGATATAACAAATCATAAAAAGATAAATGATATTTAAAATTTTCAAATAAGACGAATGGTCAAACGTGATGTCTAAAAAGTCTAAAACGACAGTTTTTCTGGAACGAAGGGACCGTCTGTCTTATTCAAAATTTTTGTACAAAATACAAAATTAATAAATAAATATTAAAGTGTCTATAATGATATAACAAATCATAAAAAGATAAATGATATTTATATAAAATTTTCAAATAAGACGAATGGTCAAACGTGATGTCTGAAAAGTCTAAAACGACAGTCTTTCTAGGACGGAGGGAGTACACAACATACCTAAACCACATCTTCACAAAAATAAATAGAGCACATATGTTCGGAGGGGGGCCACTACGTACGTACGGCCAGCCGCCACCATGCATGCATGGGTGTACCGCGGCAACTGTACGCGAGGTATGGAAGTGGCGTCGCGGGCCCAGAGTCGTTGGATCACGCGGGGCTCATGCGCGGCGCGGCGCAGTGCAGGCGGTGCACGCTGTGCGCCGGTGCGTGGCGTTCCGCCACCATGCAGTGCAGGTGGCCGGCGGGGGCAGGGGCGATCGGATGGCATGGTTCGCGGCTCGGCTGAGCCCAGTCTGTGGTGGTCTGCGGGGGCAGTGCAGGCGGGGACTAAGGTCCATGTTCACGCCATCAACTGTGCGGTGATTTTGTTTAGTGCATTAGACGGTGGTTTTGCTTTCCTAAAAAAAAAACTTTGGTAAGCACCGGGGCTGGTAAATAAAAACAAAAAGCCTATCGGAACAGTAAATCATTTTGTTTGTTCTGCACCAGCGGTCCCTAAACTTACGCTGCTGTGTCATTCCGGTGCCTAAACTTTCAAATCAAACTTGTCCATCTGTGTCATCTCGGTCCCTAAACTTGCAAATCATCCATTTAGGTCCTTAAAGTTCTGTCATCCCAGTCCCTAAACTTATTCCGTACTTGAGACCAGTAAAATTAATTTTGATAGTCATCTGACCGACCATCTGGTCTGCAGATAACATATTTTGGATTATGGTAATATAGTAACAAAAACTCTCCTGTTGAGAGTAAATGACCCTCGCCTCCGCACATAGTGATGATTTTGTAATTACTACTAAGATTATGTGATCTAGTTTGTATAATAATAGTAAGAAAAACTATTTTTCTTGATATTTTTCAGGCTGAATTATTTGCAGACCCTAATGACACCATTGATAATAAAAATACCTTCTTCGTGTACTGAACGTCCCGTTGATTATTATAGTTAATTTTACTCCTTAAGAGTCTAGGAATTATTTATAGAAACAACCGATAGTGATATATAGTACCTTGTCTAGAAATCAAACGCCTCATGATTATCATAGTTAGACCGGACACCCCCATGATTATCACAGTTAATTTTACTCCATCTGGATCTGGAGGTATTATTGACACAAGTGATAAAAACTACCTTGCTTGGAGAGCGGATGTCTCCATGACTATCAGAGTTAATTTTATTCATCGCATGTCTCAATGAAATTATTTGCAGAAGCAAATTATATTAATAGTAATGAAAGCTATCCTGACTGGAGACCGGATGTCCCAATACTATGAAAGTTAATTTGACTCGTATGGGTCCAGATTGAATTATTTATTAAACCAAATGATATACTACTAATAATAAAAAAAAACACGTTGTTCGTGGACCAGACCCCGATGATTATAAAAAGGTAAATTTTACTCCTTACAGAATCATACATATTTTTTTATAGAAGTAAATGATACTAACAGTAATAAAAACTACCCCATTCCCAGACTAGACGCCCTGAGTTAATTTTACTCTTCACGGTTCCGGATGGAGTTATTATAGAGGCAAATGATATTGATAGTAATTACTCCCTCCATCTTAAATTATAAGTCATTTCAAGAATTTTGGAGAGTCAAAGTATCTCACTTTAACCACATTTATATTGTAAAATAATAATATTTATAATATCGACAAAGTATCATTAAATTCTTCACCAAATATATTTTCATAGTCATAGATCTTGTATTTTTCTCTATAATTTTGGTCAAATTTTAAGATCCTTTGACTCTCCAAAATTTTTAGAATGACTTACAATTTATATATATATATATATATATATATATATATATATATATATATATATATATATATATATATATATATATATATATATATATATATATATATATATATATATATATATATATATACCCATCCTTGCCAGAGGAAAAAGCCCGCCCAGTCAATTGGTCTCTATTTTACTCCTCCGTTTCTACCTGGTAATAAAACCTCAATCCTGCCAACCCGCTCACTATCAGCGTTAGCGCCATATTCCTCGTGTGGGGATATAGGTCCGTATACGGTCCGTATACCTCTATGGCACTATACGGACCACACCATCAGAAGTGGCTCAGCCTAGAAAGCAAAGGCGTGCGACGCATAGCATTGGTCGGCATGCACCGCACAATGGTTATTGTACTAACTTGATACTTTACTTATAACCTTATTCCTTCGAAGTATATAAGGAGGGATAGGGATCATCCCTCATATCCCATCATATCCCAATACAATACATCGGAACACAGCACGTAGGATATTATGTCATATTGACGGTCCGAGCCTGTCTATTTCTTGTGTCTCGATGTTCTTTGTATTACGTTGGCTCGTCCCAAACGTACTCCCACCGATTCATCTATTACCTTAGACATACCTCTCGGTAGATTATCGACGATATCTCGTTGACAGTGGCACGCCAGGTAGCTAGAGGGTGTGCGCCACAAATTCACAGCAAGCCGAATGGAAATTTTCTGGATTGACATCATCCGCGGCGACCTCGTCGCTATCCCGCTGCTTGCGGCTGCATCTGTGCATAACATGCAAACTATCCATGCGCATATGCAAGTGTGCTCTTGCAACATGACCACGATGTGTCACATCCATCTACGTGACCAAGCAATCAAGCACGCGTCTCATCCAACTTCAACGATACCGCAAGCAAGGAAATCTATATCTAAATCACGTGCGATCTATAACGCCATCTAACCTCTCGTCACAATTAAAAGCTAAGTCATAATTTTATCTTAATTAAGATATTTTATTATCCATGACTTATTTTTAAATTTTTTCATGAATCTACGTGATATTTATTGGCAGAAAATCAATCGTGTTTCTCGCCGTCAACACTCGGCGAAGGCCTTGACAACAGCAAACCTAAAGCCGTCCGAGCCATCTAGCGAGTCACATCGAGCCATCGTGTGAGCCATCACGCGAGCCACGTCGAGCCATCTAACGAGCCACGAAGCTGTATAGCGAGCCACGCCAAGCCATCGTGCGAGCCATCAATCAAGCTAAGTCATATTTTTAATATTTTTCTATATAATCTTCGATTGTCACATATCTCCGGGTATTATCTTCAAATACCTCCGTGATTCTTCACCGTCACGCTCCCCGCCGACTTCTCGCTGCTTGTACTCCGCGTCCAGCCATGCACGGAACATGTCGCCGAGCACTCATCGCTCCACGCTGAGATCTTGTCGCGCTTAAACAATCGCTAAAGTACCCTGATAGCACACGCCTTAATCCGTGAAACCTTGGCTCTCTTGTGACGCTCCTACGCTACGCGTGCATGCAACTCCGCGCTCTACGCTCTTCCGGACTAGCGGAGACCAGGTGCTTAAATGTAACAGGATAACTGTCAGAGGAAATTACAAGACCTAAGCAGAGTAAGAAATAAAAAGCACATATTTTACAATGCTGGGATTCGCTCCCGACCATCTACATGCATTTTACAATGCTGGGATCCGCTCCCAAATCAACAACATGTACTACCCATTATACATACTTATTTTTGTAGGAACTCTTCGTCGGACTCTCGACGCTGCTCCTCGTCACCGCTCCTCGTCGCCAGTCCTCGCCGTCCTCTCGCTGCTCGGACTCCGACCACGCTGGGGACTCGTCGTCGCTCCTCGTCGTTCTCTCGTTGCTCGGACATCGTCTACTACAGTAGGTATACCCCTCGGTAGACTATCGCTGATATCTCGTCGACACCTCGCCCACCTCAATTCCGACCGCCCAGTGATTCCGCCGTCCATCCCTTCATCTTCAGAACCGATGTCGTCCATCGCCATTCGTCGTCCCTGTAATCCCACAGCAGGCTACCCGGTTGGCATCGCCCACCATCGGCTGTGCTCCGCCGGTATTCCTCCGCCCAGTGATTCCGCCATCCATCCCTTCATCCTCAGAACCGATGTCGTCCATTGCCATTCGTCATCCGTGTAATCCCGCAGCAGGCTACCCGGTTGGCATCACCCATCATCGGATGTGCTCCGCCGGTATTCCTCCGCCTCTGCCCTCCAGGCACGGTCGCCACTCATCCAATCCTGCCCACCCCCACCATCTCTTCTTCTGGTATTATCCCTGCCGAAGGAGCAAGGATTCGCCACCAACACACTCCGTCTAGAAGATTCGAGGCTCACCCCAACAACACCTACCTAGGACTCACGGAGAAGAGCCTAGAATCGCCCCAAATAGAATCCACCTCTACATCGAGCAGTTCCACATTGGAGACTTGGTGAGACCACTACAATGGAGGCGATGAAGAATTTTTTCAAAAGTGTTAGAGATGTATTTGGTGAACAATATTTGAGGGTCCCACTGAAAGCTCTAGTTTAGTTTTGATAATTGATGACACCCTAAGGACTAACCTACTTGCTAAGTGATGGCTAAGTATAGGTGATCCTATCCATGGAGTGAAGAGCCAAGTGATAGTGATGATCAAGATGGTTTAACCATGGACCAAGTGTGGTGGAACGAATGGAGTTGATTAAGGTCAAAAGAAAAGGCTTGAAGGCAAAGGTATAACTCTACTAGGGCTTTTTTTGGTGATCAAGACCCCTAGAGGGTGTGATCACATTTAGGATAGATAGCTGACTATTAAGGGGAGAACTAAGTGATTGGATTACCTCCAAGTGCTCTACGTTGCATTTCATGTGCATTGACTAACTCAACCTAGAGATCAACTTTGAAAACCCTTGAAAATTATTTTGAAAATGCTAACACACTGTACACAAGTGTTAAGAACCTTGAGTGTTAGTACATAGCAGCAAGAGGTGAGAAATAGACTTGAAAAACACTAAAATAGAGCGTCAGACGCTTGAGAGCTGAGGTGTCGGACCATTGCCTGCTAGGTTCCGACGGTCTCCAATTGTGTTGTTCACTGTTTAAATGCATCGAACCGTGCGTGTTGGTCCGACGGTGAGCGTCAGACGCTGTCCGAGCATTTCGGAAGCTCTCTGCGTAAAATCGCTAAGCGTCGGACGCCGGAAAGCTTTAGTCCAACGCACTGTCTTGTAGTGTCCGACGGTGGCTCCGTGGGCTACCCAACTGTGAGAGTCGGACAGTCCGACGGGCTGAGAAAGACGAGCGTCAGACCATAGGTAGCGTGACGCGCCGAGTTCACGCTCTGGCACAGTGGCTGGCAACTGGAGTTCAGGGCATCAGACAGTTTGGGTTAGTCCGACGCTAGGCCTCGGACAGTGTCCGACGGTGTTGTAGCTCTCTGCGAACTCTCTGCAAGCGTCGGACGTCAGTGAGCGTTAGTCTGACGATCAACAGTCTGACGGTCTGAAAAGTGGCGCAAGCAGTAGCCGTTGGAGATCAGCGGCGGACGTTGAACTGGGCTGACATGTGGTGAGATCGTGAGCGTCGGACGTTGGACTTTGGTCCGACGCCTACCGTTCGACGGTAGCGTCCGATGCCACGAAAAGTGGTTTAACGGCCGTTTTTCAGTGGGTAACGGCTAGGAGTGCACTTAGGGGTATTTATACTCCTTCCCTGGTCACTTGGTGACTCTCTTGCACATTTAACTCATTGCCATACACTTGTGAGTACTCTCTAGCCTCCTACTCACTCATTTGTTCATCTTTAATCATCTTTGTGAGTTGAGTAATTTTCAAGTGCATCATTGCTAGTTATTTGTATTCTAGAGCACTTGAGAGAAAGCCTATGCTGAGTTCTTATTTTCTTGAGGCATTGCCGTGTCCCTAGCAGCTTGGAGGCAATTCCGATGTTGAGGTTGATTGGTGATTGTTCAAGTCCACACCAAAGGTTTGTTTGTGAGGGGTTCTTGCGGTTGTTCCCCGGAGGAGTGCCAAAATCGACTCTAGTGGATTGCTCGTGGTTGATAGCCACTTCTCTTGTGTTGGTGAGCGGCTCCCGATGAGGGATTGGCATGTGGAGCCTAGCTCGTAATCTACCAAGGAAGACCGGTGCCACAACGAGGAGTAGCGTGACGGCGATCAGGTGAACCTCGGTAAAAATCGAGTGTTCTCTCTTCTCCACCATCAACGTGAACCTTGGTGATTGATCTTCTTGATCTTATTGTCTATCTCTTGGTGATTGGCTCTTCACGCCGATTGGTCTTCATTTCATCAAGCCCCTCGGTATACCTTCCTCGATCTCTTACTCACTTGCGCTTATTACTTGTTTAGGTGCTCTCTCCTTAGGTTTCGAAGGAGTGGGTTTCTTGTGTTTGAGTGCATATTCTTGTGAGTAGTATATTGTGCTAGGTGGCTTGCATAGAGTAGCTTAGAGCTAGTGCTTAGCATCGCTTTGTTATTTTACTAACTTGTGGTCTAGTTTTTTGTAGAAATTTTTTTTATAGGCTATTCACCACCCCCTTTAGCCTATCCAGTCCTTTCACCCACTATGGAAGGTATTGAACGTCTACTCAAACTTGGTGAGAGATGAGGTTTTTCTAGTATGTTCGGCAGCATTGACTGCATGCATTGGTAATGAGAAAGATGCCCAAGTGCATGGAACGGTCAGTTCACTCCTGGTGATCAGAAAGTGCTGAAGATGATTCTTGAGGCAGTGGCATCACATGATCTTTGGATTTGGCATGCTTTCTTTGGAGTAGCGGTTTCTAACAATGATATTAACATTTTGAACTAATCTACTCTATTTATCAACGAGCTAAAAGGACAAGCTCCTAGAGTTCAATATGTGGTCAATGGGAACCAACACAACATAAGGTATTATCTTCTTGATGGAATATACCCTGAATGGGCCGTATACGTGAAGTCAATACGGATGCCTATCACTGACAAGGACAAGTTGTATGCACAGGAATAAGAGGGGGCAAGAAAGGATATCAAAACAGCCTTTGTTGTATTGCGTCGTCGATTTTCCATTTTAAAACGACCAGCTCGTTTATATGACCGACATCAACTCCATGATGTTGTCAAAGCTTGCATGATACTTCATAATATGATAGTTAAGGATGAGAAGAAGGAAGAGGACATTGAAGAAAATCTAGATCTGAATGTGGCTCCTAGTTCAGCAACTATTCAAGAATCGGAAATCTCTCCTGATCAGTATGTTCCGATTGAGAGTTTTAGAAAAGATAGTGATATTCAAGATCGATCGACTAAGAAGGATTTGGTGGAACATATTTGGGATAAGTTTGGTGGTCGTACACATATATCTGGAGTTTGAGATAGAAGATATGTAATTGTTTTGTATATTTATAACGTTTTAATTAATTATTTTTAATTAATATAGTAATTAATTAATATATTATATATATTTGGTTCCTAGTTTAGCAACGTCTCTGTACATTGATCCATAGCATGCAGCTAATCCGATAAGGACTTGGAATTTGGACATTCTAACAGCGAGAAATCTTTGGCAATAACTATCCAATCATAGCCTAAACAGGCTCAAAAGATTCGTCTCATGGGTTTTGCACAAACTATGAAAACATAAAAAAGATTCATCTACATTTAATGCTCAATGTATGTGTCCAAAAATTATGTGACCTTTTTGTTTGGAATTTAGAAGGGATCTAAACAGGCCCAGAGTTTGATCCAGAAAAAAAACGGCTACAAAGGCCTCGCTTAGGAGCCAAAATTTTTGGCCAAATGACACTGCAGCACGCGTGAAATCTTTTACAATAAATGTTCAATCATGATATAAGTAGACTTTAAAAGATTCGTCACGTGGGTTTTGCATTAATTGTGTAAACATGCAAAAGATTCATCAACATTTAGTGTTCCATGTATGTGTCTAAACATTCTATGTTAAGATTTTGGAATTTAGAAGTACATCTAAATAAGGCCAAAGTCATCTAGCATATTTGATCCTAACAATAAACAAGAAATAAATGCTACAGCAAGTATATGAAAGTGTAAAATGAAACTATTCTATCGAGAAAGGTTGTTTCATGGTTCAACTTCAAAGATAAGTAGTGTTGGAAACAGTGACCTAAAACGTTGGATATAGAAACCATTTTCTCCGTTAGAACTGGCCTAAGAGAAAGGCTAATAATACAGCCGGCTTGTTAGCTGTAACGTTTCTTATAGCCTTTTTTCAGCCCACTTGTATAGTAGTCAGTCTTTCACAGCTACTGTATGGCCCACTTGTTTCTCTCAGAGTTTTTTTCCTATGCCCAAACTGACTTTAAGTTTACAGCCCACTTCTCCTCTTTCTTCTCCCTTCTCTCTTCACGTCAGCATTTAGTCAGCTTACCATCCGTCATTATACTTGCTCTAATGCTACCGATGTTTTCAACGACGTCATTACTGTAGCCATCACCCCTGACGGCGTGCAAGCTCGGTGAATTGAAATCGGTACGACCAACAGCCCCGACACGACACCACACATCCACATCCTCCTGACAGGGTTCCTTTCCGATGGGACCACCGTACTGTGTATGCACTTTTGTATTTGTCGTATGACACTTCCTGATAAGTATGTGAGTGTATTCTACAACTTCTCTTTTTAGATAATGATGAAGTA
Source organism: Eremochloa ophiuroides (assembly GCA_038502445.1). Taxonomy (NCBI): domain Eukaryota; kingdom Viridiplantae; phylum Streptophyta; class Magnoliopsida; order Poales; family Poaceae; genus Eremochloa; species Eremochloa ophiuroides. The sequence goes on along the minus strand of JAHLJS010000004.1, from coordinate 3,114,333 downwards.
CTGCTTGTGGTATTAGTATCAATCAAATAACTCCTTTTTTTTAAAAAAAAAGCAGTCCAAAGCAGCATGAAAAATTGAGTGATTAATGTAAGCACTCCAAAACTTTCGAAACCATATTACTTCCCCCCTTACAAATTACAAGTCATTTTGTCATTTTCTGGATTCATAGTTTTTATCGTGCATCTATCTAGACGTGACATATATCTAGATGTGTAGTAAAAGCTATGAATTCAGAAAAAACAAAACGTCTTATAATTTGAAACGTATGGAGTATGAATTAAGGAATTTTGAGTTCCAACTTTATTTGCATATTTGATAGGGATGCTTTTAACAGGTTATTAGGAAAAACCTCATCAGTGATACTCAATGTCCATAGGTTATTTATTGGCATGTAATATCGATGTACGTACCGCTGTTGATTCCGATTTGCCATCAGATGTATTGACGGTAGAGGTGGCGTCAGTCATGATCACTTCAGGAACAGACACGGTTGGGTGGTTGCTTTGCAGTGAAGGAGAGATCCAACTAGAAACATCTTTGACAGGAGCAGTACAGTTTTCAAAATACTTAGGAAGCTGCTGTTCGAAGGAAGTACTTCCGTCTGAGAATTGAACTAGAAACTCAAGGTGCTTAATAGTATCCATAGTCAATACCTGCGCAAAGATCAATGAATATGAATGGTCACCGACTCTTTAGAGTGAGCATTTTGCGACACAGTAATAATGGTTCTATCATATGCAGATGTGTTGCCCCACATAGAACGAAGAAGGTCAAATTTAAGTTTCTTATTCAAAAAATATATAGCTACTTTCAAAACAACAATAAACAGTTACAAAAAAGATTATATGTCAATTGGACCATATATCTTTCCAGCATTAAAAAAACCATGTCTTCCTTGCTGTTTTTCCTTTGTTTGGTTGATAAGTGATAAGGTAGCTGTGGACATGTGTACCTGTGTTGATTTCATACATGAAAGCTCACAACATCATACCTTATATCATATTTGGAGTCCTACATCTTGGGAAAAGTGAAAAAAGAGCTTTACATGCAATTTTACAGGAATGCTTGCCTAGCAAGCATGCTATACATCCTTTTATCTTACTGTCTAATCTGATGTTTAAGGTTATTGATTCTATCAGTTGTTCATCATGTCAGCTTCAGCTTTGCAAAAAAATCAGAAAACATATAAGATACCAAAGCATCTTACTCAGGAAAAAAAAAAGGTGGCATACCCCAGAATCACCCTCTGCCAAGAGAGTAACAATATCGTGCCTATGCTTTTTCAGATAGGACAGCTGCAAAAGAAGGTAAATCGGAATAATTAAAGACAGGTCAGAAGTGACATTAATTAATTATATAATGCACTACTACAGAAATAATTTCTAGAGTTGCCTCCACTTTTTACAGCCTGTTCTTTTGGGCTGAAAAAAAAGCGCTGGTTTCGCTCGTGCTGATTTGTTGTGAGAGAAAAATACTGTTTCGTGACTGAAAATAAGCGCTGATTGGTCAAAAGAACAAGCTGGTAGATAGAGGCGGCATAGTCAAAACCTGCCTCTAAACCGGGGCACTGCTAAGATACTCCTTTACCAACAAATAGATAAGAGTTAAATGCACCAACAGCCCTTGAACTTGTAAGGGTGTGTCACTTAGATCTACGAACTCTAAAAACGTACTTCTGAGTCCCTAAACTTGTAAGGGTGTGTCACTTAGGTCCACGAACTCTGAAAATGCATTTCTGAGCCCCGAAACTTGTAAGGGTGTGCCATTTAGGTCCACGAACAAATACTATATTTCTATTTATATTTAATAATATAGTTATTCAATTTCTATTTCTATTTATATTTAATAATATAGTTATGAATAGCACATAAATATAATATTTAATATGACATCATCAATAAATAAATAAACTAAAGTGTTAAAATAATTTAAAAGAACAAATATATTAGGACTAAACTAAATTAAAAAAAGTACTACAATTAATTTAATCTTTATGATAGGTTTCATGATATATAAAGATTAAATTAATTTTAGTACTTTTCTAATTTAGTTTAGTCCTAATATATTTGTTCTTTTAAATTATTTTAATACTTTAGTTTATTTATTTATTGATGATGTCATATTAAATGTTATTTTTATGTGCTATTCATAATTATATTATTAAATAGAAATATAAATATAAATACAATATTTGTTCGTGAACCTGAGTGACACATCCTTACAAGTTTAGTGACTCAGAAATGCATTTTCAGAGTTCGTGGACCTAAGTGACACACCCTTACAAGTTTAGGGACCCAGAAGTGCGTTTTCAGAGTTCGTGGATCTAACTGACACACCCTTACAAGTTCAAGGACCATTGGTTCATTTAACTCAATAGATAATATCTCAAATAAATCTAAGCCGTTAATTATTTAGATTTTATGAATTATTTAATAAATAAATAAAATCTAGGAAAACAAAAATAATCCCTCCGGTTTCCCCTAATTAAATATAATAATGACCGGAGAAAAGAGCGCAGGGAAACATCCGTCCTGATTCCCTAATCACGGCAGAAACAGAAGCGCGGATTCCTTTCTCTCTCCGCGCAGCCAGCGGCCCGTTTGTGGCAGGGAAGGGCTGGCGTCAGATGCACGGCACGACGGTCGTCGCGCGGTGCCGCCGATCAGGCCATCGATCCTCACTCCCTTCCAGCTAGGTGTGCACCTTTTCCCTGTGAGCCGTACGTCTCGATCCGATTCCCTCCCCAAAATCTCGGAAGAGTAGGCACCGTGAGCGATGAAGGTATGTATGCTGTACGTACTAACAACGAGCGGTGGTGTCGCCTGCATCATCGGTATGCGCTCCACTCCAAACTCCTATTACTTTGTGGTCCTTAAAATTATGACATCATCGAAGAGCTATTTTCAAACTAGATGAGAATTCGGTTCTCAAGTTTGATTCACTATATAACATAATAGTACATAGATGACATATGGCACTATTGTTGCTACTGAAAAATCAAAAAGAGTGAAATGCATCGTAGGTCCTTAAATTTTTCGCGCGCTTTCAAGTAAGTCCAGTAACTTTATTTTTGCACATCTACATTCTGGATCTTTGTAGGTGTCTCATCCACCGTCTAAAGGCTGCCAGCGTGGATGGTCTTTTGCAAACAGCCCCTGTATCCCTCCTCCGCTGCCCTAGCAGCTGCACCATCGCCGTCGGCATCACGGGCGACGTGGTCCTGTTCGCCGTGACCCTCCCCGTCTTCCACGCGTTGTAGCCGTCGCTGCCCGAGGACCTGCGCGGGTCCTCGCTCATCACTGAGCTCGCCGTCCGCACTCCCTCTTCTCCTTCCCCGTGATCGCCGACGCGCTCTCCGACCTTGACCTCCTCAACACCGACCTCGGCCGCATCGCACTCACGGCGTCGTTCATCATCGACGTGACCTTGTGGTTCCTCTGCGCCTGCTCCGCCGCGATGAGGAGTCGGAGAAGTAGTGCGCACTGGAGCTGTTTGTGGCGCTCTGCGTCTCCGGCAAGCTCGTCAGCTGCGTCGCCGCGGGGCTCTTCTTCGCGATGCCGTTCCGCGACACCGCCGTTAACAACTGGGGTGACACCATGAAGGCCACCGTGGAGCACTACTCGACGCTCACCATGTTCGTGGTGCTCATCACCGCCGTGTCCCTGCGTGCGCCACCGGCGCCAATAGCCTACTCCAGCAGGTCACGCTCTACTTCCTTGGCGGCTGCGAGGCGCTGGCGTACATGGCGCGGATGGCGGAGGCCGGGGCCATGGCGCTCACCGTGGTGCGCTACAAGCTTCGGAACTAGGTGGGCGACCACGACGAGGCCAGGGACTAGGAGCTGCTGCAGGAGTTCTGGAGCAGGCACAAGGGCAACGAGCGCGTCGTGTACGTGGAGAAGACGGTGGAGGACGCTGAGGGCACCGCGTCCGTGGTGCGTGCCATGAGCGAGAAGTTCGACCTGCGGTGCCACGGCGGGGATGGCGAAGGTGACGCGGAGGGCTCCATGACGCTCACCAGCGGGCTGTCCGAGTGGAGCGAGTCCCCAGAGCTAGGTGTGCTGGGGGACATGCTCGCCTCCACCGAGTTCGCGTCCAAGGTCTCCATCCTCGTCATCCAGCAGCAGCGCCCAAGAACACCCATACCGCCACTCGAAGCTCCGTTAATGATTAGAGGGATACATGGGCCTGTTTGCATAAGACCATCCACGCTGGCTGCCTTTGGACGGCGGATGAGACACATACAAAGATCTAGGACCTAGATGTGCAAAAATAAAGTTGCTGGACCTACTTGAGATCGCACGAAAAGTTTAAGGACCTACAGCGCATTTCACTCAATCGAAAATTTGCTAACATTGAATCCTAAGTTGCAGGGTGTGATCTGGTTTCCTTTGCACACATACCACTAGTACACAAAATCTTAGCACAGGCGGTTCTAAAGCTATTTCTACATGGGTTCTTTTAGAACCGCCTGTGTTAAGGGCATGTAGAAATCAACTATTTCTGCAGGCGGTTGTATGTGAACGTCAGCACAAATCGATTTGTATTGGCGGTTCACATAAGAAACCGCCTGTACAAATCTTTTTGTGAAATTCGGGTTTCAAAAATAGCAAAACAAAAAAATTAAATCCGGAAAGAGACCCACCGGCCAGCGCCCGCAAAGTCGAAGTCGCAAGTCACAGGCATTTTTCGCGCAAAATACGCGGGCTACGCGGCCGCGGGGGTTCGAACCCGCGACCTCTCCCTCGCCCGTGACCCACTCTAATCACTCCACTCAACAATCACATGTGTTATAGTTGTATTAGATTCGTCACATATTGTTACACAATCAATAGAAAATTAACTGTTTAAGGCTCTAAACAAAGTCAAATGAAAAAATTATCAACTACAAAGTTTCATAAATTTTCGAGATCTACAACTTTCATGTAGATAGTTTTTCCATCCGAGACTTTTTTCAAAAAGTCAAAATTCAAATTTTAAACTTTGACCGTATGTCAATAATATGATTTCAAATGAAAATATTTTGAACTATAAAGTTTCATAACTTTTCGAGATCTATAACTTTTATGTAGACAGTTTTACCATCTGAAGTCTTTTGAAAAATTGAATTTTAAAATTGGCACTGATTTCTACATGTGGTTTCTTAAGGAACCGCCTGTAGAAATCTATTTCTACAAGCAGTTTTAAATCTGTCTCCACCGCTTTATTTCTAGTGACGCACGTTAATTAAATCCATCTGTAAAAATAAATTTATGGTGTCAGCATAGGGCTTTTGTGTACTAGTATACTGGAACATTTTCAGGGCGCTCACCAAAAAAAAAACAAGCGGAGCACCAACTCCAACTGGAGCTCCACTGGGTCACATGGGTGCGCGAGAACCAATGATGGCAAAAAAAAATGAAAAGAAAAGGCACCGGTTGTGTCCGCGGACGCCATGGCCAAGAACGGATGGAGTCAGGGCTAGGGTGCGCGAGAACCAATCATCATCATCATCATCACACACACAAAGAGGGACCGGACCAAATGGAGCTAGCATTTGAGGCCCTGTTTAGATCCACTCCAAAGTGTAATTGCAACTACTCACATCAACGTTGTGGCACATGCATAGAGTATTAAATGTAGATGAAATGTTTGTATGTTTGTATTTTTTGCATGTACATCACGAGACGAATTTTTTAAGCCTACTTGGGTCATGATTGGACAAAAGTTGTCAAATACAAACGAACGTGTTACAGTGCAGAATTGCAACTGCAACTGGGATCTAAACGACGCCCGAGTCTCCTAGGGCCAAGCCATGCATGCCTGCCCTCCGACATCAGCAGCAGTCGATGAATAGGAGGAATTAAGGCCCCGTTCGGTGAAGCTGAAGTGCTGTAGATAAGCGCTGAAGTGCTGTAGAAGTGCTGAAATCTTGTGAAAGAAAAATACTGCTGAAATGCTGAAAAATAAGCGCTTATAAGCGCTTATAAGCGCAACCGAACGCAGCCTAAAAGGCATGGTTTCGACGAGCAGCACAATCGTTATATGAAAGGCTAGCAAAAGCAACCAAAATAGGCCTAGCTAGTTAGATCGTGTTGGTTGATCCTGACCTGCTGTTCCGCATTCTGGGTGACCCGTTTGTGATAAGGCTGGATGCAGAGGAAAAGTAGCACGTCCCGGGAGTCCGCGCCGTTTGTAGCACAATTCCCACCGGCGTGGTTCACCGCCGCGAGCCTGCGGAGCGCTTCGCGGGCCTGTTCCTCCTTGATCTGTAGCGCCTTCGCCAGCTCATTGGCGTTCACGCTCCTCCAACCTTTGGCCACGTCGACGAGCTCCTTCTTGAGCTCGCCGAGTTGTTTCACCATCGTCTCCGCGAAGTAAGCCACGGGGATGATGTCCAGGCAGCACCCATCCTCGTGGAACGCCCTTGCTCGTGGATGAAGCAGCGGCCGCGGGTCGACGTCCATGCGGGAGGAGAAGCGCGGTTGCTGTAAGAGAGAGCAGCGAGAGAAGGGAATTAAGAGGGAACGACGACTGTATTCAGGCTACTCAACGGCCGCGTTCTGCTGCCGCGTCATTACATGATATAGTACTAGTACATACCCACCTGCTCACATAGACGATCAACGGGTGACTCAGACCCGGCCGGAAGGCAATGATATCCAGGACGCGACGACAGTATGGTCATCATAGTATAATAATAGCAAAGTTTTCTTTAACTCTACGCGTGCCCAGAGCGCACCGGAGGAGTATATTTGTTCCGGGAAGAGAGGGGTCCACGGACGGAACCCGTTTGGTTGGTGGGCATATCGAGGGATTCGAGAGGTGTGCACGACGTGCGTCTGCGCGTGCTGGAGTGCGGGGTGTCGGCGGGGTGTCGGGGGCCGGATGTCTAGGGTTTGTGGGTGGGACCGTGGGACTGGGAGGGAGCGTATATTAGCAAGACAGCTTAGTGGGCCGGGCCGAAATTCCTAGATGTTGGGCTCCCCTGAGATATTCGGTTATTTCGCTTAACCGAGTCTGAGACCGAATTATAACCTGCTAAAATCCGGTTCTTCAAACCGAATTTGGAACCAAATTCTTCGGTTCTGCTGGATATTTCGGTTAATTCGGTTCGATTTTTGGTTCTCGGTTAAAATGCCCAGGGCTAGTTGGGAACCTGGGCATGGATATAGGACCTATTTGGATCAGTTTTGGATTCTTAAAACCAATTTTTTCCCTCTAGTTTCTAAAATTTGGATTCTAAGCACAAACTGGTGGGTGTCTTTGGATCTCTAAGTTTTTAAGCATCAGGCTTCATTTATTACTCTATAGTCACAAAAACTAGTAAAAGGTAGGTATCAACAGTATCCTAGTTTTTAAGACTAGCAAAAACTGGGGAGTGTTTGGATCCCGTCTAGTTTACAAAAGCCAGATTCTTAAAAACTGGCAAAAACTAGAGGGATCCTCACAGAGCCGTACATGTATGTCTGTAAAAAATATATTGAACATTGAAAACCCATGTTTGGTTTTGGGTAATTGATGAAACCTAGTTTGCTAATAGTGTGCTCTAAGTGTTTCATGAGAACAATTAGCAAACAAGATGGAGCAAAGGACCGGGTCGGTGGAGGCCACAAGTGAAGGGTAATGACGGCATCCATGCAAATGGTATAAGTCCATCATCAAATGTGTCCACAAGTTTCATCAAGTGACTTGAAGGAAGATGGAGAAAAGCTAAGAGCTCAAGGCAAAGGTACAACAAATAGGAGCTCTTTTGCTTTTGGTGATCAAGACTCCATAGAGGGAGTGATCATATTTAGGATAGATAGCCGTACTATCAAGAGGGGAAAAATCGTTGATAAAATGTGGTTATCAAGTGCCACTAGGTGTTCATGATCATTGCATATGCATATAGATGCTAGTAACACTAACTTGACCCGTGGAAAACTCTTTGAAAAGACTAACACACGTGCACCTAAGTGAGAGACACTTTGGAGTGTTAGCATACTTTGGAACGGGGTGAAGTTTGAGGGTTAGAGAGGGTTTGGTCCTCTCTTCCTCCTGCCGAACTTGCGAGGCAGGATTCGACGAATTTCGGAAACGTTACAATAGAAAAACTAGCGTCGGACCGTGCTGTCACAGAGCATCGGACCATTAGCCTCGGTCCGACAGCTAACACTTGTCCTGCTCATTCTGAGAGCGTCGGACGCTTCGTTTCGGAGCGTCGGACCATTGTCCTCAGGGTCCGACGGTGCAGAGCCGCAGCAGGTCGACACGTGGAGAGCAGAGGAGCATCGGACGCTCGGCGTTAATCCGACGGTGAGCGTCGGACGGAGCGTTTTGGAACCTCTCTGGAAAAGTCGGACGCTGGCGAGTTTTAGTCCGACGACCTATTGTTTCAAAGTCCGACGGTGGTTTTCGGCGGAGCGCCGGACCGGAGGTTTGGTCCGACGGCTTACCGTCCGACGGTCGTTTTGGCACGAGAAAATAGCCGTTGTGATCCAACGTTCGATTTCAAACGGTTACTGACACGTGGCGTTCATCCGAGGCGTCGGACCGTGTGGTATAGTCCGATGGTGTGCGCGCGGGCGTCCGACGCCACGCAGAGAGGCTCAAACGGTTATGTTTTTTAGTGGAGCTTATAAATAGCCCTTTGGCCGGTTTGGGGAGCAACTCTTGGCCACTCTAATCACTCCTACTTGCTTGTGAGCCTTCTGTAGGGTCGAGATGGCGGACTAGAGGGGGGGTGAATAGTCCTTTATAACAACTAATCGCAGCGGAATAAAACCTAATCGGTTCTAGCGACAATTCACCCCTCTAACTAAGACTCTAAACACCTTGCCAAAGATCTTAGCGAGAAGCAAAGGTGCAAGTCTAGCTTGAGCTTCCCTAAACCGTTCTACCGCAAGATCACACAAACCTAAACGCTAGTACTTTAAGCACCGGGGAAACTTCTATTGACTAGCAAGCAAAAACGCACTAAGCACCTAAGCTCACTACTTGCTCAATGACAAGGATACACAATCCAAATCAAAAAGCGCAACTCACTTTAGCTACACAAACTAAGTGAGAACTACTTCTAAGCTACACAAGCTAAGAAGGTGAGTGACAAGCTACACAAGCTAACCGGTCTCACAAGAGCAACTATAACTACACAAATAAAGTAATGCACAACATAAATAACTTGTGTAGAAGGGAGCAAATCATCGCGAAGGATGGGAAGATGTTAACGCGGTGATTTATTTCCCGGAGGTTCACTTGTCGCCGGGACCCACGGATTTCGGCGTCACCCTGCCCAGACGCAGCGCGGAGGACGGTGAAGTGGCCACGGACGCACCGGGCGTGGGGCCGCCATTGCGGGGCGGCGGGGAAATGGCCTGGATGTGCGTTGCCACCTGCATACCCTAGCGTGTGTGCCTCTCCGTTTCGCGATGTGCAGGAGGCCGGCGCTGGGTCCGTCGCAGGATTCAGGCGTCGTGCTCGCGCGTGGCAGTGGGAGGAGGATGACGCACGTGAGGGTGCCTTGCCGTATCGTTAGCGAGGAATCCTGGCGCGATCTGCGGCGGTGTTGTGGATGGCGAGGCGTAGAGGAATTCTGGGTTGTTCGCTAGGCAGTGGGGGAGACAGGAAGGGGACGGTTACAATTAAAGATGAGGATGGTTCAGTTCGATTCGATGGTTCGTCGATCCGACCCAAAAAAATAGATCCTAATGGGCCCCTAATACGACCCGTGAAGCCTGTTCGGTCTGATGGCTCGGAGACACTCGAACCTTAGGGTCGAGTGGATCGATCTACCTCTTCGGCTTCCCTCAATTCCGTGCGACGGCGGCGATCCATCGCCCATTCCACGTGGCCCGGGAGGCATGGAACTTCTGCAACGAGGTCGGCTAGGACCAGGAGGCCCCCCGCATGGGCAGCCCCCCCGCGGCGCCAACTGCTTCGATCTCGGTCCGCCCATGTCCATGTGGAAATTTTTTAAGAATTAAACAGGGCATCTCCGACGAGCACGGGCGGCCGGTGTACATGGTGGCGCACTTGGTGAGTGGTGACCGACGCGGACAACCACCTGGGCACGGCGACCCGTTCCCGGGGTCCCCGCCTGGCGCGGCCCACATCACCGACGCCGACCTCTACACGCCGGCGAAGGAGCTCTACCTCGGCGACCTCTGCTAGGTGGCTGACACGCCGTCGCCGTGGCAGTTCTGGATGGTCATGCTCAAGAACGGCAACCTGGACACCGCCGCCGCCATATGCCCGGAGAACGGCCACCCCGCGTGCTCGTTCCCGCAGACGTCCCGCTTCCCGTGCCCCGGCGGCGCCGGCTGCATGAACCAGCCGCTGCCGTTCCACAACCGCACCGCGCTGGGCCACGACGGTCGCTGGCTCCGCGGCGGCCTCTTCGGGACCCGGACACCGCCGGCGACGGTGACGGTGACGACGACAACGTCTCATTCTACTCCGTCATGTGGGAGAAGGATCTGGCGGCGAGCAGCAGCGATGGGTGGGCGTTCCACCACAAGCTGCGTATGTCCAGCAAGTACCCGTGGCTGATGCTGTACCTGCGGTCCGACGCCACCAGGGTGTTCTCCGGCGGCTACCACTACGACACCAGAGGAATGACCAAGAGAGTGCCGGAGTCGCCGGACTTCAAGGTGCGGCTGAGCCTGGAGGTGAAGTAGGGCCGCAGGCGCAACAGCCATGTGCTCTCACGCTATGATGGGTCGAACCATAGGATCCAATGGAGCTCCTAATCGAGTCCACTCCAGCAGAAGGATTGAATGGTGCCCCTAAAATCTTTGCAGTTCCAGGTTCGCTCCATGGAGCAACAACCCCCATCTTTAGTTACAATGTGATAGAAAAGAAAATTAGAGCATTCGCGAGGTGCTGGTGTGGGGTTCGACCCTTGGCCGCCGAGCGCGTGTCACGCGGGGGCATGTTTCGCGTGGGAGATGGGATCGCACGACGTCGGCAGACGGAAAAAGAAAGCAAATATCGCACAAAAAATTGACTCATTTTTAGTTTTATTAGTTGTATATTAGTTGAAAATCTATGGAACCTTTCTATCCCAAGGAAAATTAAAATTCATGGTTGGCGACTTTTTAATGGGTTCATTCCCTATAAGGGGGTATTATTCAGCCACCATATTGGAGAAAATTCTGATTGTCTGATCTGCAAATCAGGTTCGGGAGATATTAAACATATGATATTTATGTGTGATCGTGTGTCAGTATGGCATTCCCTTGGCGTGTGGTAACAAATTATAGAATTATCTCAGGGTGACAGACCGGGGCAACAAATGATAGAAGAAGTAATCAAGGGCGGGAGAAGGGTGCCACTTCTTAATAATGTTGGTCTGGCAAAACTAATCTTGATTGGGGACTGGTACATATGGTGGGAAAGGAGAAATTTTGTCCATGGAACTCCGGTTCAGAACTCAAACCGTCTAGCTAATGTCTATTGCTGCTATGGCTTGCAGTTATATGAGATCCCATAAGAGAACGAGATCCTCGGCAGTTGAGCTCCGAACGGCCGAGAGCAGTCAAGCAAAGGAGCACCGTCCGCTCAGATCAGACGTTCAACACTTCGTCTTATTATTTGGACCCTCACGTTGCCTCACCTGCTCCGGCCCAAAACGTGCCTGCGGCCCATTCCAATGTAATGTCGAGAAGTAACGAGCTGAGGCAATACTAATACAGAAAAACGGCGACACATTGATGTATATCAAACATATGACTAAATTTCCAAAAAAAAAAGAAGATATGACTAAATTTCAGAGCACACATTGATGTCAGTCTGCTGAAAATTCAGTTATGTATGTGTGAGTGCCTTTCGCCACCTCAAAATACTTCTGTGTGCTGAATCTTGGCCTAACTTTATAGACTAGCACGGTGGGCGTGCTACCGCCGCACCGGTGCTAAACGATAGACCCGATGAAAAAATCAGGACGAAAAAAAATGTGTGCTACCAGCGCATTGTTGCTGAACGACGCACCCTGTGAAAAAATAGGTAGTTGCTAAATTTCAGACGCCTGAAATTTTAGCTTCATTTCAGACGACAGTTATTTCACATGTCTTATGTTAAAATTGCAGGCTTAGTTTATTACAATTTTTATAAACATAATCTGCAATTTTCGGATAAAATCATAAATCCAACAAAATCCGATCTGTATTTGCACAAAGACAATCAATAGTTTACAAATATTTCTATAGTTAGACAAGGACAAAAAAATTGATATAATATAACACAAAGATAATTAACAATTGTTTTCTATAGTTGGATAAAAGCAAAAGTTTCATTTATTTAACACAAAAGGCAATTAAAAAATCATAAACAATACTAGCCAGCAAGTTAAATCATTCGGCTCGTGCCTATCCCACGTTAGTTTCACCAATTTGTACGTGCGTGCATGCGGCAACACCATCTACATGTGCCGTTCGTCGTTACGATCCTACACCACTAGCACTACCGAACGCAAAAGTTTAGGCGCGACATCACAAAAAATCAGACGTCTGATATATAAGGAACCGTGGAAACAATATGGACGGCGGCGGACGAACCACGACTCCCTGTTCTTTATTTTTCCTCACTCGGCATTGGATTGGGCCACGGGCACGTTTTGGGCTGGAGAAGAAGAGAGCACGAGGGTCCAAATAATGAGCTGAAGTGCTGGACGTCCGATCTGAACGGACGGCCATCTTTTCTTGGACTGCCCTCGGCCGTTCAGAACTCAAACTGCCGAGGATCTCGTTCCTCCCATAACCCGAAGTTCTAGGTTAATTCGCGAAGGATGGAAGAAATCTGTGGAAGGGAAGCTGATGGTGAATATAGATGCAGGGTTTGCTGCTGGCTGTGGAAGTTCAGGAGTGATTTCCAGAGAACTTCTTGTTCTTCGGTGTTGGACGCACGGATGGCAGAGGTTTATGCTCGCTTGCATTTGGTACAACACATTGGATGTAGAAATTTTATTTTGCAGTTAGATTGTCTGGAGGTGGTGGAGACGATGAAGGATGGCGGATTCTTGGCATTGGCAGCAGCCTCAAATTTTGAAGAATGCTACAACGTTTGGATGGACTTTCCGGTGGCTACGATTGAGCATTATGATAGAGAAGCGAACCAAGTTGCTCATAAATTAGCTCGGCAAGCTTTTGTTGCTAAAGCTTCGTATTTGGGTTATTGATTCCCTAGTTTCATTTTTCCAATTTTATCAAATGATGTAACAATGTTATTAGGTGAATAAAAGCTTGCCCGAAAAAGAAAAAGGTATAGTAAACTCAATGAGAAGCGCCGCATATATATAATAATAAATAACACGGAAAAGTTGCTTGTTGTGTCGTTCTTGATATGTGGGCAGTCAGTGAGACCTCATCAGCTAGCTCCTGGGCTTCTGCAGCAGCGCGGAGATGTACCACTCGTCCATCTGGATGCCCCTGTCGAGCTTCCTGCCGGCGTGCCACCGCAGCTTGTGGAATCCGATCCGTTGGAACATGGGCACGTACTTGGCGTCCATCTGCGTTCCCAGGCAGAAGAAGTGGTCGAGCCAGAACACCCCACCCGGGCGCAGCACCCGGTAGATGTCGAAGAGCGCCGCCTCCAGCATGGCGTCGGGGATCCAGCTGCTGAGCACGTGCATGGAGTGCACCACGTCCAGCGTGCCGTCGAAGAAGGGCAGCCGGCTCGCCACGCTGAGGTGCATCGCCACCAGGCCCCCTCGACGCGATGAAGCTGTTGAAGGGCCCGTCGAAGTTCATCGACGTGGTCACCACGGTCACCCCACGCTCCTTCATCCGCGCCGCGAACGTCCCTGACCCGCCGCCGATGTCCAGCCCGATGCGCACGCTGCCGCGCGGCAGCGTCTCCAGCACGCCGTCGATGGTGTAGTCGAGCGAGTTCTGCTCGTCGCCGGTGGCGCGGTGGCGCACCCACCGGTCCTTCTCCCGGCCGTCCGCGCCGAGGTTGAAGCAGTCCTTGCAGTCGTAGCTGCCCTTGGCCTTGCCGCGGTTCACCAGGCACCCGTAGCTCTTGCACGAGTAGGCGTCCCACACGATGCTGGTGTCCGCCGGGATCGACCACAGGCTCGCCGGCAGCGGGGTCGGCTCCACGTACCCGGCCGGCGTCTGCGGCCGGCACCGCCGCCGAGGCAGCGGCTCGCACCCCTTGAGCATCAGCCGCTGCGCGAACGCCTCGTCGGACGGGCACTCCCCGCCCACCGTGTAGTTCATGTACCGCTCCAGCTCGTCGCGGTACCGGTGGCACGCCTGCCCCAGCGCCGGGAACATCATCACCTCATCCTCGTCGCCGGCATCGCCGCCTCCGATCATCAGGCGCCGCCGCTGCGGGATCTTGTGCGGGCCGACGGCGAGCTTCAGCTCGCCGCTGAACTCCTGGTCCCCCCACAGCCCGCCGGCCGCCGCCTCCCGCTGCTCCTCGCGGGCCGCCTCCATGTCGCGGCTGGCGGCCGACGCGCCGCCGTCGAGGATGGCCTCCAGGGCCGTGTTGGCCGCGGTGAGGCGGCCCGACAGGTCCACCACCTCGGCGTGGCTGGCGGCGAGAGCCAGCGCGGTCACGTTGAGCTCGCGGAGCAGCTTCCCCGAGCCCCAGGCGTGGACGACGGCCGGGTAGTAGTGCCGCCCGAGCGCCGCGCCGGCGCCGGAGAAGACGAGCACGGAGGACGCGTTGGTGAGCACGAGGAGCAGGAGCATCGTCGTCCTCATCTTCCTCGTCTGCTGCTCTCTGGGCTTCTTGTCGTTGTCGTAATCCATGCTCCCCATGGGACGCTACGCTGCAGGCTGCTGCAGCAAGTTAAATTCTTGCATGCAGTGACATTTTTGGCAATTGCCATGGTGGTGTTTATAGGAGCCTGGTTTTGGCTAGTGTCTACTCCTTAATCCATAGGTGAGGTGACGATCAGGGGAGGAGCAACTGATGAGCTGAGCTGTTGCTTCAGGAGTGAACAAAGTGGAGGCCAGTGGCCTCGTCAACTTGTCAGGTTTTCTTGAAGCCTTGGAGGGTGTCGGCGGCTGCTGACTGGCTGAGAGCTTGAGCTTGTATCGGTCAGGTCAGGTCAGGTCACCCCAGCTAGCATAGTGCATGCACTGCATTACTATTCATCACTTTGCAATGTGCAGTGGTAGTCAACGCATACATACACCTTGCCGTTTTGGCACGCATACATTACGAGACTTTCTGCACAATTCCACGCAAATATGGCGATGCCTTTGCGTATACAGTCAGTAAGCTGCTGCGTTGACAGGAAGGCACCGTATCCCTACCAGCCAATCAGGAATCAGGATCATGCATTTGTTATCAAACTCGTGTAAGTGTAACACAAATCTCGCCAGGTTCCGAGTTGCTGGCATCTTTGACATTGACCCTTCTGCACAAAGCCACAGCAACTGCTGCAGGCACACTTGCAGACCTCTGGTTCGCTGTGATATTGACGAAAGAAAAATAAGCTCGTGATAGTCGTTTTTGCTTGAGAATGGGATTGCTTGGGAACCTCAACGAGAAGAGATAAATGACTCAAAAACTTCACCCATCATGGTTCATATAATAAGAGGCATGATTCTGAACAAATCAGCTCCAATCACCACTACTGCCCCCCTCTTGGCTCTTACCAGTGGGCAGATAAATCCTACGTGATTCTTCTGATTCCCCCAAAAACAGCAGCAGTCAGGAATTCAGACACTCAACTTCACTTCCTTTGTGTACTGTTTACAACTAATATCATAAGAACGAGCATCTCATATGTACAGACAGATCAACAACTGGCGAAGGTGAATCTGTACAAAGCCATCCCAGATTATGAATTTATAATCCTCCCCCCACAGTAAACAAAAATTCCCACCGTCAAATCCGACAGTAGCCAAAACCTGTATCGCTCATCTTACCTCCAACCCAGTATGTAAAGCAATCACCTAATCTTGTAAGCCCAGCCATGCTCGCTCAAAAATGCATGTACAGCTTCCTTGATCGCAAGATTCGGAACCAGCTGGTGTGGTTCAAGTGCCTCACGAGTCACAGGGTCAAACTTCCCCACCTATAAAAATTACAAAGTTCATAAATTTGATATATAAGACACAAAAGCTTTGCAAGAAACTGTCAGTGCTTGTGTCGGTTACCGTTTGAAGGTGGTCAAGAAGTACAGCCCTCTCATAAGTAACCCCACTTGGAGTAATCACTGGGTCTCTGAAGATATCAAGTGTAATTTTACAACAGAGATGGTCAGGAACCTGCAAATAAGAGAGGCTGAGGGGTTAGCATGGTTTTAAATCTCCGGCTATAGCTGCCGCTATAGCCGGAGATAGCTGCTGGGGATGGGAGCAGCTAAGAGATTCAGTTTTTAGCGCTAAGCAAGCTCAGACGCTAATAGCGGCATTTAGCCGGTGATAGCCGCTAAACCAGCCTTTAGTTAGCGCAGCTAAAGCGCTAAAGCTGGCCCAAGAAGCAAGCCGGCCCAACTGGCCCAACACCAGTACGTAACCCCAGCCCAGCAGTCACTCCTCCAGTATCCAGCGCTCGCTCTCCAACTCTACAGAAAAGAGGCGGCGGCGGTGCGTGTGCCCTGCGGCGGCGGCGACATCGAGCAGAGCGACCGGCGGCGGCTGTGCACTTTGGTGGCGGCGGAGCTCCTTATTCCTCTCCACGAAGCAGCAGCGTGGCACCCCACTCCTCTTCTTCTCCCCCGAGGGGCAGCGGACTGGAGATGGCGTCTCCTCTCCCCGGAGCAGCGGCGTAGGGGCCCCACTCCTCTTCTTCTACCCTGAGCGGTGGCGGCGGCGATTGCGAAGCGGAGGGGGCTACAAGGCAATGGCGACGGCTGCAAGGAAAGTTTCTTCTCTGCTCACATTGCAATTTCATCTTGTGGAACTGAAGTCTGATGATCTAATGGTGATGGATCTGTTACTTTGTTAGCCAGTGATGGTTATGAAATATATTGTATTATTTTTTCCACTTTTTTGCAAAAACCGCTAAATCGGCTTAGCTGAGCTATCTCCGGCTATAGCTTCTCGTAGCTGTTCCCAAGGACCCCAGCTAAGAGGCTTAGCCGGAGATTTTAAACATTGGGGGTTAGACCAGACACCACAGCCAAAGTAAATGTTTGTAGGCAGTGTAGTACCTCCGCTGGTGTATCAGCTTTTGCAGCCTTCTTGAAAACTTCATCCAGCTCATTTAGCTGTTCTACAGGGACACCTGCATCTGGGTTATCAAGACTGTTGTAACTCCATAGGGCTTCTTTACATGCTACCCTAGAAAACATTGAACAAATACATTAGGCTATTACAGTATAACCCTGTCCAGAAAAGAGAAATTCATCACGCACTTCAGCTTTTGCAGTTGAGAAGTTCGCTCTCTTGATAAGCTCTCCCATTCGATGTATTTTGCTTTAGAAAGCTCTTGCCATATCTCTTCAACCATGTAGCTTGCAGGATGTGCACCCCTTCCAAGCTCCAAGGACTAGTTTTGAAAAGTTTTCTTCATCATTAAAAATGGAATAGAGAGTAATGAATTTTAAATTTGAACCTCAAACAAACATCTTTTGCCCAAAGAGACAACGGCACTAGAGGTGGCACTAGAAATTATAGTTTCCCCATTTCTTTATGTGCTGAGTAAATGTAAATTTAACAGAATTCAGACACAGGTCAGAACTGTTGTCATTACCAGTTCGAAAGAGAACAAGGACAGTGTATCTGGAAGATAATATTTTGTTAAAATGGTGTTCAACACTCTTTTACCAATCCTGTATCTAGACAGCTAACATTGTATGTGACAAGATGGAGCAGGAGCGACCAGCTTAAGGCCTCAATTGATACACACAAAAAATTGATACCAGGACCAAAGGAATAAGTTGGATCATCAGCCCACCATGAGAACATTATTTTTTATTCATACAAAGCTGAAGCAAGTAGCCATGGGAGCTCAGCTTGATAAAGGTAGAAGAAGGCAACTGTTGATGATTGGTAAAATGAGTGTTCAAAACTGATTATAGGTTAAAATATCAAACTAGCAAAGTAATACAAGCACACGATACCTTCTCCAGTGCTTTTATTCCTTCCAACAATCTTTGGCTGTTGACAAGAGCTAGCCCGAGCATGTAATGAGCCTGCCAACAAAGTAAGCAAGCTATCATCTTAAGACGATATTAGAAGTACTAACATTGTTGGATAGGATAAACGTGATGTTTTGCTCATCCAGGAAAAACAACTATGCTGAAATGCAGTGCCACCTCAATTTCAACAGTGAATCATGTCCAGTTCAAAATGATCAAAGTGTGTTCCGTTGGATTGAAGTTTGCAAACAACAAACAGATTCTGTGGTGTTTGATTTGAGTTATATGTTCCTTCCCTTGACTCCAGAATATTGCATCCCAAGATGTAACTATGAACATATATTACAGGCTCCCTTGAAGAAGTCAATGAATCTTGTCTAATAGAATACGTCCTCAGGTAATCACTAGATGTTGTTTCAACAAGGACACATAAGGAAAGTCAAGATCCTTCTGCTAAATCTAGACTTCTTGTCCCCATTTTCCTAATACTTTAACATCAAACGAACAACAAGCACATAACTTTCTACCTATTCAGCAAATCAGACTTCCAGAACGTTCAATTCAAGTTCAAGCTGCACAAAGTAAACAAAACCAAGCTCCACAACTGAGTTAATATAGTATCCTGTTCTCAAGTGCACCTTCATCTTAGCAACCAGCAATTTCATGTGAAATTAAGGTCAGTTTCATATCGTTCTACATCGTAGTATCGTACAATCAAGTTAGCATACAGAATCTTAAGTACTTAACAGTTCCAAAAAAAATTGGTTTCGTCTAAAATAGATAATTTTAGTTATCACTTGCATTGGAGTATGCCCTTGAGTGAATGTGAATAGATCATAAAAATGCAATACAAATGAAAAATCATGGATCATATCTCTACAAGTTTTCACTTCATCCTACTTCTTGACAAGAAGCTGGTTGCCACAATACCAAATGAAGACTAACTCAGCTAGCACGCGGATATGCAAAAGAGGTGCGCTACTGGTATACTGACTCTATTACATGTTTGATCAATGAAAACTTTTGATGGAATTGAAATGACTTTGCTTATAAGAAAACAATGTATATAAAATGCAGAGTGCTTTCTTGAAATTTGGTATACGCCCATAGTCAGATAGGAACAAAAATGCATAAAGGGTAATTAAAAACAAGTCAAGGCATCCACTCACCTTAACAGACTGGCTGTCAAGCTTGATAGCCATTCTGCAATCTTCCTCAACTTTAGCCCACTCACTGGCCATTTAGATAGGAACATAATACGATGCAAACACTCAGATTATGCACCAAATAGATCAATAGCACAAAACAATATAAAGGGACTAGCAATTTTACATACTTCCGTTTCCTATGGCAAAGTGCTCGGTTGGTCCAGTATACTGCAACATTTGGGCAGAGAGTTATGGCCTGTCAACCAAAATAGGCACTGAAGTTAGTGAGGGATGTGCAAGATAAACAGGGTTAGAATCACAGATGACATCAGTTTTGCTAACATAGTGTTAATTGATTCAACTACGTATGTGCATTTACTACAACTGACATCAGTTTCTTGGAAATGCCAGACAAAAGTGGCTACCCAGATAACTAGAGGTAGGCTATAACCTTAGCAGAGCGGCTAAAGCCTACTCATCCGACGTCATGTTCCTTAATCTTGAATCAATTTTCAATAAGCCCGTGGTTTGCAAGGACAGGAATGTTAGAAGCCTATGATGTTTGTACACCCTGACAAATCTCCATTCAATTCCACCTCTCCTAGTAACCCCTCTTGACCCCTTTCTCTGCCTAGCACTGTATGTCTAGCAAACTACAAACAACAGCACATTAGCATTCCCTAGCCCCACGATAGCTTAAAAGGGTAAAATTCTCTGCAGACTTCATTGTCGCACAGCAACTCATAGCATACATCTCTGTTTTAACTTTTAAGCAAACAAACTACTCCAGATAGCAGGAAGCGATATTTGAAGTTGAGTAATGGAACCACCTAACCAGTGCCCACAAATAAGCCTACAACAACAGGTACCATCTTCGATCCTCAGGTATTTCCTTCAACACAAAAGCCAAAACACCACGTGAAACATTCTGAAAAGCTGTACCATCAGCACAAACCAATTCGCCAGGCCATGGTTACTACGCAGTAGCATTCTGGAAGCAATCTCCGATAATTTAGCATAGACTCAGAGAGTCTATCACCGCGACGCACCAGACGCGCTGCCGCGCTCAGCAAAATGCTGCGCGCCACCACCACCACGCTTGTAACTCACTCCACATGGCATCGATTGGGACGCGTATACGTAACTACTTGGAACGGCAAGCGCGCAACACGCGGATTCAGGCCGATAATCCTGGCGGCCGGGAGCGGGGATTCAGTCAAACTTACGCCGGTGTAGGCGTCGATGGCGGCGCTGAGGCGTTCCTTCTTGAAGTAGGCGTTGCCCTCCTGCTTGAGCAGGTCCGCCTGCCGCTGCGACTCAGACCCGCCGCCCGGCGCCGCCGGCGCCATATCCGGCGGCCCGGGTCGCGCTCGCCTCGCCTCGTGCTCCGGGGACGATGGGAAGGGGTGCGCGGGCGGGGCAGGGAGGAGGCGGCGGGATTTGCTGATGTGAAATGAAACCGTGGCGTGACCCTGGAGGCTTCCCTTCCGGTGGGCGCGATGGAAATGCAAGGGGGAAGAACAATTGGGAGCGGGCCCCACGCGAGCGGCTCCCCCGGGACGCGGGGGATTTGGAACGCAGTTTTTTTTCACGTGCTCAGCATGGTTTATCTGGGCAGTCCACGTTACGTTTCGAGATACGTGCTATTCAAAACAAGAGTGAGAAACATGTGAAATAGTGTGTAGTACAAATCTCGAAGCAGAAATGAACGTCCCAAATAAACAGTGCTGAGCACATATGTGCTGCAACTCATTATCGGGGGATTTGGGGATTTTACACTGGGCTCCCTGGATTTAGCCATGGTGTGACAAACAAAAAAGTCAATAATGTTACTGTTATTTTATTTATAAGTAGTATAGATGATCAAGATCTAACCACTCTTTGATACTGTATGTTCAATGGTTGCAACCCAGTATATATTCTTTTTACGCTTCCCAACCTGCTGAAACCGTAGTGTTATATATAGCTCGTCTAGACGAGATAAGAGCGTATTCACTGTTTGAAGATGAAAACTTACGTAGAAAATCCAGAGTGATATACTTCATCCGTTCTAATTTACAAGTCATTTGACTTTTTCAACCCTAAATTTGATCATTCGTCTTATTAAAAAAATTTACGCAAAAATAGTTAAATTTCAATCATTATTAAAGAACTTTTATTAATAAAGTAAGTCCTAACAAAAAAAAGTGATATTTTGTATAAATTTTTGAATAAGACGAGTGATTAAATTAGGAGGCAAAAAAATCAAATAACTTATAAATTGGAACGGAGGAGTACCAATTTCTTCCCGTGGCCTTGCTCATTGCCTCATTGGTATTTTGATGAAGTCAATTGTGCCAACTGAGGAAACTACGAGGTTCTTTGAAATAGTCATCCATTGCACGGTATTTTACCAAGTTGTCACGACCACAAGGGTTTATTTTGACTGTGCAATCTCTTATTCTTGTTTATCTTTTTTTCTATAACAATCCTGAACATTTTTTTAAAAGATTCACGAACAACTATCATATCTCAACATAACATTAAAACAAAATTCAATGATAATATATGTGATTACATTAACAATTCTAAGTGTGAAGCGCATTTGACTCTTGGATTTGTCACTAATTCAGAAAAAAACTCAACTCTAATACATATATCACAAGTCCCTTATCTTCTAAGATAGAGCAAAATACACCATTTCAAAACGATGTTTTTAGCTAACCAGGCATGTGAACCTTCACATATTAGCATTTTTTAGCTATTTTATTTTTATTAAATATTTGAGCTCCTAAATAGTTTAAACTAAAAAACAATAAGAAAGCTTTTATATTTCAAAACGTTTTCTCACGTGCTTTTTTTGGATATTTAAGATCTGATCTGAAATGAAAAAAAACGACAAGAAGACTTTATATATCGTTGAGTACTATTATACTTTGATAAAGAGCAAATCATCATATGAGATTGTTCCTCAAATTTTTTTTAAACAAGACGTGTAGGATGCCAGGGATCCTCTCTCTGTCCATTTAATTATGCAACTATAGAAATCGTGCCAGTTATACAGTGCATAATATTAATGTTTATATTTTTTAAATAAATTTATTATAAAATATATTTTATAACTAATTTAATGATACTTATTTTTTATATTGAATGTTGGTATTTATTTATATACATTCAGTTAAAGTTTAAATAAAACGAGAATTGCATGTTGAAATGGATGGAGGGAGAATTTTAGAGTCAAATGGACAAGGTTCTTTTTTCTAGAAAACGAAATAAATTCATTAGGGACAAAAACGGATCGGTATGAACGGATATCATTGATATCATATTTGTTTTCATATTTCTGGTCAGATTTGGATTCAAATACGGATAGTGTCAGTCATGCCGGATAGAAAATGATTAGATGTCGATATCATAAATATATGATTTGAGTATTCGAATACGGATACGGTATCGGATATTGAATATCCGAACTTAGATCCAGAGAGATCGAAAACCCTGTAAACGGATTCGGTCGAACGGACGATCTAATAAATATCTGTACCATTTTTATGCAAAGAATTCGTGAACCGCCCTTGTCCGGAAATTCTAGAATTGGGGAAAACGATTCGACCTCCATCTGACTGCACAGTCTCGCGCATTGGTACACGGCACTGCACGAGAGACATGGCGACGGAAGAGGAGCTGCCGGAGGCGGCCGAGGCGGAGCCCGCGCCAGCAGTGGGAGGGGGCGGGGACGACGCGGAGATGCCCGATGCCGCCGCGCCCTCGCGCTCTGACTCGGACTCGTCGGACTCCGACTCCGACGACGAGGGATCCGCCGCCGACGACGAGCGCCGCATCCAGGCCATAGAGCAAACCCTCCAGGAGCAGCCACTCGACTACGAGACCCACGTGCAGGTATCCTTCGCCCTCACTCCCGCGCTCTCCCCCTCTCGGGCTGCCATGGCGCGTTAGGGTTTTTGAGTGGGGTTTAGCCACTAGTGTTGGTTGTTGGGGGCATTTGCCAGTAGCTTCATCAGGGTTGGAGTAATTGCGTGCTCTTACGTGTTGGATCCTACTTGTTAGTCTAATTGGGGACATTAGGATGCTGATTTTGGTGCGGGTGAGCTCCATTTCTGACATATACAGTGTGGAATCTTGTCACTGGATTATCTGCCTACTCGTGAGTAACTGGAATGCTTCCCTATGTTAGTAGCTGTGATTCGCTTGCCTTGCATGGAAATGGAGTGGTCACTGTTAAAGTGTTAGTTGAGATTTAATAAGCTTATCATACTGTTAGCTTCCTGTTGGTGAGTGTTTTGCGGTTGTTGTTGCTGCAGTATATCCAGTGCCTGAGGAAGTCAGGCAACATTGAGAAGCTTCGCGTGGCAAGGGAGGAGATGAACAAGTACTTTCCTCTAACCCCTAAGATGTGGCAGGAGTGGGCCAAGGATGAGATCTCACTGTGCTCAAGGTTTGTGATTGTTTTCTACGTTTCATCTTCTTGAGGTACCCCCATCGTGTGCAGTCTGCATAAAACACTGCACTTCAATCTTGTGTAAAAATGAGTTTCATTCTGTGATTTTCTTTTTCTGTCTTCACAGTGAGGAATCTTTTGGTGATATTGAAAAGCTCTACGAGCGTGGGGTGCAAGAATACCTGGTATGTTACTGTGGTATTGTAGTTAAACCAGTGAACATGTGCTAACTTATTGTGGTGGTTTTTACATTGCAGTCCATCAAGTTATGGCGGGATTACCTTGATTATGTTGAAGAGCATGATCAGTCAGTGTCTCAATGTACACCTTCTGGCCTCTCCAAGATGAGAAAGTTGTTTGAAAGTGCTATTACCGCAGGTGGGCTGCATGTTACTGAGGGCAGTAAACTATGGGCAGCTTATAGAGAATATGAGATGGCCATTTTGATCACCATTGCTGATGCCGATGATGAGGAGAGGGAAAAGCAAGTTCAGCGTATACGCACACTATTCCACCGTCAATTATCTGTTCCTTTAGCTGAAATGGAATCTACACTTACTGAGTATAAGAGCTGGGAGGCTGAGCAAGGGAATGCAAATGATCCAGGTGCAGATTTTGATGGTGTCCCTTCAAATGTCGTATCTGCATACAAAAAGGCCAATGAGATGTACAATGAAAGGAAGCAATACGAGGATCAACTGTGCAATGCAGGCACATCTGAAGCTGACAAACTGCAGGAATATTTGGTATGCTGAACATGTCATTGCTTAACTTAAACTTTGTTTACAGTTCATCCTGCTACTGTTTACTTGATAATTGAGATGCACACCTATTTTCGTTGGAGTTGGATATTTTTAAAATCACGTCTGTCTGAGACTCTGAGCAAATTTGTGGTGAAAATTTACATCTGTGCTGAAAAACTTGTTTTCTTTGAATTTTCTTTTTTACCCAATTTCTAATTTTTGTGGTTTGTTTCAGTTTGTAGACTTACAATTTCATTTGATGATCTTTCTGCAAAAACATTTTATTCTTCAGTTCCTGTCCTTTGAAATTTGGTTTCTTTATTCCAGTTGTCTATGCTTTGATCTGTGGCCCTGCTTGATAAATATTTTTGAGGAAAATTTTATTTGTAAATGCCCCTTGTATTGTGAATAACACAATGTGAGTTGTTAGGTTCCTTGCCACCTTACAGTCTTCCCAAGCTTAAGTTTTGTATGGCGCTTACTCTTTTTTTCAAGTGGTATTTCACCAAATTCATTGGCATTTACTTACCCGATTCTTGTTATTACTCAATGTCTTTTTTTGTGGATGAAACAGAAATACATCAAATTTGAGGAGTCTTCTGGTGACCCTGCTCGTGTTCAAGTCCTGTATGAGCGAGCTGTTTCAGAGCTTCCTGTTTCAAGTGATATATGGATGGGATATACAAGTTACCTGGATAGAACCCTGAAGGTTCTTCTAAAATTTCTTTGGCTGTAGAATCAATCATGATGATATTTTTCTCTTTATAATATCAAGAGATGCTTTTTTGTGCAGGTGCCTTCTGTACTCAGAAGTGTTTATTACAGAGCCACAAGAAATTGTACATGGGTTGGTGAACTATGGGTCCATTATTTGTTGTCTTTGGAGCGTATCCGTGCTTCTGAAGAAGAGCTGCAGCATGTAAGTTCTATATAACCACACTGTGTATCATGAATGTCTAATGTGTTCACTGCATTTCTTTTGTTATATGTACTCTTTTTGTAGTTTTAGAAGATTTATTTATCTTCTTCTGTTATATTTATTTATAGTTGGGAGCTAATGTACATGCTTGCACGTGCTTTTAGGTATTTGAACGGGCAATACAATGTTCCTTTTCAACCATACAAGAGGTGAGCAAGAATATGCATGGTTTATTTTTGTTCTAGCCTTCTAGGGTGCTGTGGGTGTTTGTGTGTGTGAGTGTTAGGGATTTCTTCTTTGTGTTTCAAACCTTTCTTCTTATAATGAAATGATATGCAGCTCTCTTGCATGTTCGAGAAAAAAAAAACCTTTCTACATAAAAGCGGATAACTTATCAAGAATTTATTCTCTCCAACGTCTGTTGCTTGTTAACTGTTCTGTTGCGAACTGGTTGTCATTTATCTTTATTTGGATGTCTGAACAATTGCAGTATCTCAATATTTATCTTACTCGAGTTCATGGATTAAGACGGAGGATTTCTGATGGTTTGGATTTTCAACTGATTAGGCAGACATTAACGGTACATTATTTCTATCACCTCATCATTTAGACATTTTCTTAGTTCTTACTATAATTAATAATGAGATATAATATCAGGATGCTGCAGAATTTCTCTCATCTCAACTGAGTACCAAGGAGTTACTGCGCTTATATGCATATTGGGCCAAACTAGAGCGTAGTCTTGGCAAAGATCTTTCTGCAGCTCGTGGAGTTTGGGAAAACGCAATCAAGAAAAGGTTTAGTTTTTACTCTGCAAATTCTTCTGTTGTTCTTTTACCTGACATCATTAAATCAGCTATTGTTTCTTCCAGTGGATCTGTTTTTGAAGTTTGGGAGCAGTACATTTCAATGGAGGTAGAAATGGGCCATGTACATGAGGCGAGATCCCTTTATAAGCGTTGTTATAGCAAAAGATTTGCTGGGTCTGGATCAGAGGTAATCTTTTCTCAAACAATTATGATAATGTGTTGGTTACTTGCATTGACACTACCTGAGTTCCTGTGTTATATAGCTATGTACTCATGCTGCCGCCTATGAACCAGACTCATTATACCAGTAGCTTAAATATTGATGTTTCGACATGACAATTCTCATTAATACTGATGATTTAATTTCCAACACTATGATCTGAAACTTGCTAGGAGATATGTCACTCATGGATAAGATTTGAGGAGGAGAATGGCACCTTGGATGATTATGACCTTGCTGTAAAGAAGGTATTCTTCTGTTTTAGCTTGTTTACTTGGCTTTTCTGGTTGCAAACTGGTATTTTTTCCCTTGCGTACATAAAGTTAAAGTGGCTTGATGTGCCCTGCATGGTCCTTCAGCATGTGAGTGAATGTTTCTTAAGTTTTTCATCTACACATGAATCACTTATTTTGGTGCACTTTGCAAAAAGGAGCAATGCATAAGATCTGGCATACCAATTAGGCAATTATTGATTAATAACACCAACAACAACAACAACATAAGCCTTTTGATTAATAACACCATGGGAACATAATTTTCTGAAGATTCCTGTTTCCTTCTGCATAAAGTTTGATTAATCATGAAAGCTTTGACATCATTCAGATTAAATCCTATGTGCAATCATCAGCTGTTGTCCCATTGGGTTTGTGAACTATAGTAATCCACCTTATTAATCGTTCTATCTGACCAGGTTACCCCTCGGCTAAAGGAGCTTATGACGTTCAGGTCTCAAGAGGAGGCTAAAGTTGAGGCTTACCCTAACCCCAGTGATAATTCTAATGCAAATGATTCATCTCAGAAAAGAAAACCAAGTAAAATGGCCAATAAACAGCAGCCCCCTGCTAAGAAAAGAAAAGAGAATCCACCAAAAAACACAATGCTGTCAGATGACCAAGGATCAAATGTAAAAAGTGGGCACAGTGCTGCTGTTACTGCTGTAGAAGTTGGAGAGGCCAGCAGGGACAAGGTCGTGGCATCTACAGAAATGAAAGTGGACGGTGACAGCCAAACAGGGAAATCAAGTTCAAATGAACCAAAGCCATCCTTCTACAATGACAAGTGTACAGTTTTTGTGTCAAATATTGACTTGAAGGTATGCCATTTTCTGTTCCTTAGGTACGCTTAGCTCCTAAAATTCAATAAACTAATTCACCTCACCCTCTATAGGCAAATGAGGATGATCTCAGACGTTTCTTCTCTGACATTGGTGGTGCCACAGCTATAAGATTGCTGAGGGACAGATTCACCAAAAAATCAAGGGTATATGTTATACTTATTCTTCCTTCTCTTTTTTTTTCTCTCTAGTGTCCCATAGTGTAATATGCTTTGCTTGTTTGCTGAATCCACAGTGCATCTTTGCAGGTCACACTATAAAATAAGGCACTAGTTGATTATTCTTGCTCTAGGATTAGTTCACTTGATGCTTTGGTGTTTTGTATTTCTTATGCTGACACTACAATATTAGATTGAAGAGCACATGGCGTATCAAAGTACAGATTTGAATATATCTTTACCCCACCTAGTCTGCCTGAAAAACACAGCTGTCATCCTTCTCCAGCTTTTATGATTCTCCACTGCTTCAACTTCCAGCCTGACCAGGGACCTATATTACCAGCTGAGGACCCACCCAAGCAGTACCCCTAGACTGCTGATGATGGGTAAATACATGGGGCTGTTGCTTGATGAGAAACTCACTAGATGCTCTTTGAATTCCTCGATCCAAATTGCAAAGTCAGTTTTCCAATAAGTTTTCAAATTGACTCTATTAGACTTCCTTTTATGCTTTAACCATTTTGTTGCTGTATCGCCCAAAGGTGCGAGACTGTATTTTTCTTCAAATAGCGAAAGGGCCTCTAGCTGAGTTGGTTAGGTGGCTCTAGTAGCAATCCTTTGGATCCCCTTGTCTGTCCCACACCAAAGCACATGTCTAAGGTCCGGCCCCGGTTGTGGTCATTCTCACATGGGCTACGATACCTCTGCGTATGGATGGGCAGGGGTTTGGGAGTTTTCATGACCTGCTTGAGAATATCTTAGCAAAATGCCTGGGTGCTGTCTTAGCCCCCTCACACATCGAGTTTTTTTATTTCTTCAAATGGTCCTTGTGACCAGCGCATTTTAGAGTGCCACCTGCCACGTCGTTGATGGTATCACTGTCACCATGTTGCTTTCTATTTATGGTCATGGTTATTGCTACTAGAGCGCATGTTGATTTGTCTTCCCTTAATATTTTTACAGGGGTTGGCCTATGTGGACTTTTCAGACAACGACCGTCTTGAGGCAGCTATTAAGAAAAACAAGCAGAAGTTGCTTGGAAAGAAAGTGAGTATCGCGCGATCAGATCCAAGCAAGGGTAAGAAGAGCCGCGACGCAGGTCAAGCAAGCCAGGGTAAGTTCTTTGCCAGTGAAAGACATTCAGTTTCTGACATTTTTCATATTTTCAAAATTGCATGGATGGATCAACCTAAATCAAACAATTACTTTGTAAAACAAAAAGGATTTAAAAGTTTAGAACTGCTATATTGTTCGTGGAGAGTGAATATTGGTGTCAGGTCATTAACAGATGGAACACTTGATCTTTTACTCTTGTGCACTAAAAGTAAGCTACAATATTCGATGGAAACCACCAGTTAGGCTCCATAAGCTATATGTGGACGTTTTGAAAATAAATTTCCAAAATACTAGTTAGCCACAGAAATTTGAAGATTGAATAAACTGCACATATGATTTTCTTTAGTAGAGTGGTGTATCTTCTGTTCATGTGAATCAGACTAGAACTAGAGATCTGCACCACTTCTCCATGTACTATATTGTCACTGATGGTCTTGGCCACATGTACATAGCTTCATATCCTCTAGGTATCTGAATTTTGTAACATATTCCTTTCTCCAGATAATTTACCTCAGAGTGGTGGTGGTGATGCAAAAGCAACAGGATCCAGTGGACCAGACAATGAAGTACCCAAGGGTGATGCAAAAACCACGGGGAAGAATACCCGTTTTGCACCACGAGCTGTGGTTAAACCTCTTGGATGGACCAACACGGATGAGAAGAAACCAGATGGCACAGGGGAGTTGAAATCAAATGAGGAGTTCCGAAATCTGTTACTTAAGAAGTGATATCAATAGGCAGGTTAGTTTGGTATCTTTACAGACCATGTTCATCTAACGACTTTTCAAATAACGATCACTCACGATCGGTGATTAAATTGCTCGTTTGGGTTTTGTCCCAAGTTATTTTTCACATTCACAAATCACGGTTAATATGTTTGGGTACTTTGCCTATATAGATGGATGTTTAACAGGAGGTCCTGCCATTCTATTTCTTTTTGTCAGCTGTAAACTTCAAGAATAACCATATACTATTGTATATATATCGCATATATTTCTTGGACTCATAGCTACTCGCATTACGTACAGGTGCGTGGATCTCCATGCCTCGTCCAGCCTGATTTGCCTAGACTTCTTGTTGCTTCATCTCGATGTTAGAATGATGGAGATGGACCTGTAGTAGCAGTTTGAACTAGGGATCTACAATCGTTCTGTGATTGGGTCTTAACCCGATGGAGCAATGAATATTTTCTTTCCGTGGGAAGATTATATAAGCCGTGTCGACGTTGCGTCCAAGCAGAAAAACACTGCCCGTGTAAAAAGAAAATATTATTGACCTTAAAATATGTACCCGAGTTTTTCAATCCTACGCAGTGCTGGTGAAACATCACAGCATCTCAAAAATGTGTAATCTACTCTACGTGGATTGATTTGAGATGCAGAAATTTTGATTGTCGTTGGACCTTACAACTGCATTTGGTACCTGATATCTGATAGGCTAACATCTTTTCAGAGCGGCAGCTCAACGACAACCTGGCTACACGTTTTAAATAGTGGTTGAATTTGAAACTATATGGTCGCTTAAGAGGGGATTTTGAACATCTTTGAGCGGCCAGAGACTTGGTAGTGGACTACAAAGAAATTTTTACGCGTTTTCAGAAAAAAAAAAAATCTCTATTGTGAGAGCGGGCTTTCAGAAAAAACTGCGGCTTCAGAAAAAAAAAAAAGTCTATTGAGAGATTTTAGCAGGTTTTGAATTTCTATTGGGAGAGCGGGGTTTCATCAGAGAAGAGAAAAACCTACTGAGATATTTTAGCGGGTTTTCAAGAAAACTGAAATCATGTGTACTGATAATTTTTTGGTTTTTCAGTAAAATTAAACCATGTTTGCAGCCAAAGCAAACAATATTTGCACATTGGAGTCATACGATGATCAATACAAGCCATTACAATATTGTATTTTTTTTTCCATCTTTTCAGAACGGTGTTGCTTATTACGAGACACTGGACTTATTGATCGGTCAGACAGAAATTTATTAGGGCAAAACAAAATTTTCGCGGCCGCTGATGAGGGGGTTTTAAGTTTTTTGACGCTGATTGAAGAGGGGATTTTGAACTTTTCTGATGGGTCAGAGGCAAATTGAAACTTGGTGCAAAACAACTGTCGAGATTGTACAGGATCTTCAGAAAAAACTAAACCATCTCTTTCGAGAGATTGTTGTGATGTTTTATTAAAAAACTAAATCATCCCGGCAGAACAATATTTGCACATTGGAACCATTCGCTGAATAATAGTAATAGAAGGATGCACTACAGAATCGTACGTTTCCATCTGATGAAGGCGTTCATTGAAAACTCTGATAAATTGCATGCACCAATCGAAGGCATCACATTACATTAGCCTTCCCAAATCACACACACGACACCATGTTCAAAACTGATGGAAGCCAGATTTAAACAGAAATTATCCACCACGCATGCCAGCCAACATTTTATTAATGCCGCCCCGGGCGAAAAAAAAAAAGAAAAAAAGAAAGCCATGTTCTTCTCTCTCACTCACTCACACACACCACAAAAGCTAAATTAATTAACCCACCAAACCGTCTCAGCAGAGACGGACGCTAATTAGCAATCTCCTTAATGAATTCAAAATGAGGACGTCGACGACGAGCGGGGCGGCGGCAGCGGCGCCGGCGACGTGGTGGAGTGGAGCAGCGGCAACAGTGACGGCCGGCTGTGCGTCTAGTTGCCCTTGGCGATGAGGTCCTGCGCGGTGGCGACGGTGGGCAGCGCCGGGATGGCGCCCTTCTTGGTGGTGCAGATGGCGCCGCACGCGTTGGAGAACTTGAGCGCCTCGCGGAGCTTCTCCTCGTTCTGAAAATAAACAGTTTTGTCAGGCAGTTCTTATATACAATAGTAATAATAACGAGGAGATAATGGCGATCGATCGATGGATCTGCGTTGTGTCTTACGTGGAAGATGGAGTCGTCCTTGGCGACGTTGACGAGGAGGGAACCAACAAAGGCGTCACCAGCACCAGTGGTATCAACGGTATCGACCTTAAACCCAGGCACACTGCCCTTGAACTCCTTGGTGAAGTACCTACACCCCTTCTCACCATCGGTGACAATGAGGAGCTTGAGTCCCTCAAACCAGAGCGAGAGCACATTCTTCTCGTCATTCGCATCGCCCTTGGTGAGGAACGCCACCTCGTCGTCGCTGACCTTGATGAAATCGGCCTCCTTCCAGATGCTGAGGATGCCGTCCCTGGCGGCGTCGGGCGACGGCCAGAGCGGGAGGCGCACGTTGGGGTCGTACGAGCAGAGGATGCCGGCGGCCTTGGCGGCGCGCATGGCGGCCAGGTGCGCCGTCCGCACCGGCTCCGTGATCAGCGAGATGGAGCCGTAGTGGAAGATCTTGGCGCGCCGGATCAGGTCCAGGTTCAGCTCGGCTTCTGTGAGAAGCATGTCCGCGCTCGGGTTCCGGTAGAACATGAACTCGCGCTCTCCGTTCTTCTTGAGGGTGACGAAGGCCAGGGCGGTGCGAGCGTGCTGGTCGAACAGGCACCCCTCCGCGTTCACGTTGTTCTGCTTCAGGATGTTCACCAGCATGTGCCCGAACTCGTCGTCGCCGAACTGCAACAATTGTAGGGTAGTGGAGTGCAGACATTAGTTTTAGAGCGTTCACGGAAAACAGCAAACAGTGAGGGTAACAATTGATCGTGTAGGTAAAAAGAAAAAACAGAAGAATTCGTCGCAAAAAAGAAAAGAAAAGAAAAGAGGAAAAACAGAAGAGTTGAGTTTTGGCTTCGTCCATGAATTAGTTATAAAAAAAAAACAGAGCAGGTGGAACAGTTACATCACGTACATTGCTTAGTGATTAATGAGGTTAAAAGAATGTTTTTTTAAATCTATCTACTAATCTAATCTAAGTTGATGATATTAAAAAATTGCAACTTTTTCTTGGGGGCTGTTGGAGGATCCGATTCTGACGCGCAACAGGTTGTCAGATCCGAGTCAGCCGGGACCCACGGGCTGAACGGAACGGAACGGAACGGCGCGCAGTGACACATCGTAATCCCAGAGGCCAGAGATCAGAATAATAATGGTCCGTGTGTGTGTAGACGGAAGGCAGAGTGCAGGGAGTGTGTCGCAGTCTGCGTGACCCCGCCAGCCCACAAAGGCCAACGACAACGAGCTGGCGTCCGTCCGTGGAAAGCCATGGCCACGTGCTGGGTCCCATCCCATGTGTAAAACAATACAAAAACCATAGATTGACTTATCTGATTTGTTTTATTTTCCCCCTCCCCCCTCGATATAAAGAAACAAACACCTTTTTCAACCAGTATTAGCATATATAAATAAATTTCGGTGTTTTTGTTTGGTTCAAACAAAATGACAAGGAGGAGGGGCGTGGGGGGTGAGGTCATGCGGCGACAACAACAAACGAGTCTGTTGTCTGCCTCCGGCGCCCGCCCACCAACTCCCAAACAAGAACTGAAACAACGAGCTGAGCTGTACTCCACTATAGTGGCATCCGTCGAATGACGAAGGCACAGCTAGCTGCAAGTGCAACGATTTTTGCCGCCCAAGGTACGCATCGGCATCGGCCAAATTTAGAAACTGGAAACAAAAAATCATGCCATGCGCCAAAAGTTTGCAACGCTGAAGGTCAACGCCCGGCCGGTGCCGTCGATCAGGATTATTCCTTGGCCGGCCGGCGCATTGCCGCCCAGGAACGCGGGGTCGCTGAACAATCATCAGATCCGGACCGAGATCACACACAAAACCGCCAGATCCACCAGCCCGCCGGCGCCGCATCTAAGCTCTTGTCCCTAGATTTCTATCGGATCGGACCGGATCTAGCTAGAAGACGACTCTGAGTCTGAGTGCAGAGTAGTAATCGACCGGACGGGGGGACGGGGACGTACCTTGCCTAGGAAGGCGGAGGATCCGCCGAGCTTGGCGATGGCGCAGGCGACGTTGGCGGGGGCGCCGCCGGGTGCCTTGACGAACCCACCGGACTCGGCCAGCGACACCCCGGCCACGTCGGGGACGAAGTCGATCAGCATCTCGCCGAACGACACCACCAGGTTGTTGCCGGCCGCCGGCGCAGCTACGTCTCCCAAAGGAGCCATTGCTTCCCTTCTTGCTGGGCGCGACTACGCGAGAGAGATCGTTCTGCTGCTGCTGCTCTTTGCACGCGATGAGGCGAGAACGAGCACGAGCCAAGGCGATTGTGATTTGTGATACTGTGGAGGACGGAGAGGGGAGGTGCCCGGCCCGGGTTTTATAACGGGGAGGTGAGACCTCGCCGACTGGATTAGATTAGGATTACCGTAATTATCCTATAATAACAATATA
Source organism: Eremochloa ophiuroides (assembly GCA_038502445.1). NCBI lineage: Eukaryota > Viridiplantae > Streptophyta > Magnoliopsida > Poales > Poaceae > Eremochloa > Eremochloa ophiuroides. Next base: position 3,080,361 of record JAHLJS010000004.1, on the reverse strand, counting down.
TATATATATATATATATATATCCCCTTGTGTAAATAAATACTATAATTATTATCCTGGTCGGTAGGCACAGATTTTGGAGAGGCGACAGTCCTTATCCTGTTCTTCCTAATTTCTTATCTCCTCCGTACACAGTAAATATTTTATCTGGATTTTATTTTTATCAGATAATCGCTCATCGCCTATATTTATCCCCCGATGCAATCTCTCATCACCTATATATATTTATCCTCTCCTTTTGATTTTTATATCCACCCTTCCCTCTAATAATAATACGGTAATAACTTGTAAAAGAAGCCACAAACGGAACGGTTTGAACGGAACGAATCCGAACCAGCTTTCTGGTTTCGTAATACAGTAGTAACGTACTCCTCGGATCCATGGTAGATCCACGCTGGCTTGCTCGCTCATGCATGCAAAGTTCCAAACTGTTGGGACTTGTTGTACGTATGTGCAGGCACAACCAACACCGTGTACCCACTCGGCTCAGCTCATGTAAATTAACATACATAATTACAAATTACAAATAACTATATAGGTTAACAAATTAAGGTTTATATTTTTAGAAATGTTTTTCTAATAACAGTTCACATGTTGTCAAACTACATAGATTTTTTTTATAAAAAAAAGTAACGATAGTTAAAGTTAGTAATATCTGATCTGATTTAGGAGAAATGTAATAAGACATAGAATCGATCGAGATCTGAGCTGAGCTGGCAATGGCAGGGCGTCTTTGTTTGAGTTTGCAGCAAGCAAAGTGCACGTTCATCGAGGTGGTTTAGACAAACCATCATTATTGACCAATGCAATACCGTCGGCGCCTCCGTCCGATCCTCTTGAGGGCGGTTAGTTGGTTGCCCTCAATTGTACGTAGTACTATATATAGTGGAGTATTTCTTTAACTCAATTTAAATTTTCGATTCGACGAAAACAATTAAATCAGATCTGACAAATGGAAGAGGCGACTCAGCTCAGCTGCACCTGCATGCATGTCGAGCCGGCTTTTGTTTACTAGCAAACTTTTATATATTGTCCAAGATGGCAATTTTGTTTATTTGGCAGTCCAGCAGTAAGCTAACAAATAGAGTTATTTTAGGGACCTCATTGAATAAACTTGGGGAACCATGCATAATTAAGTCAAGTCTTCAAACAAGAATTAGTTAACTTTTCTTTAACTAATAAAAACATGATTTACTACCAACAAAAGGTCACACAAGGTGATAGGTTAGACTAACCTGAGTTTCCTCTCACAATAAATCAGCATCAGCTAAAATCAGTAATTATTTTTAGCTTTAGCGAACAAATGTTGATTTATTGTAAGAGGAAATACTGTTTCAAAACTAAAAATAAGCGTTGATAAACTGAAACAAACATATGTGGCTTCATGTCTCCTTTCATCATTCCTAGTAGTACGACCAATTCCAATGGTAAATTTCATCTCCCAGTTTCTAACACGTGAAACTTTGATACGAAACAAGATTTTCCCCTAATCCAAAGCTTCATGGCACTATTTCTTCGCTTATTTTACTATTTCACTGGTCCCATGCCATTGGCGGAGCCAGGATTTTAGATCTGGGTAAGAATTTTCAATGCAAATATGCACTATATCAGAATGTAAAGATTCATTCAAGATTTCCCCAATCAACATTATTATTTTAATGTATTTGTAAATTAGAAAAAAATGAAATATATATCTAGAAGCATGCTAAAGTCTGCATTAGAAAATGGATTTGGAAGAGGGAGATGCCCCTGTCATCTCCCTTCTTGGAGAAACAAGTCGCGATGAAATGGAATAAGAACCTCTGTACAATGTTTTCAATATTTTAGAAACAATGCAGATACATTTCATGAGATGAAACATTTCTTTTCTATCTCCTGACACCTTATTTAATATATATAAAAACTATAAAACTCCATTGAGACTGATCTACTACTGGTCGAACCGGTTTCCATTCCAAGTGGCTGTCATCAGCAAAAGGCACGCAGCACAGGAGGTACAGTTACGAAAAGTCAAAAGACTCAGGTTGAGATGGTGTGGTGCCCAGGGGCGGATCTATAGGGGGGCTGCCAGGGCTCAAGCCCCCCTACCTTGGCTGTGCCATTGGAGCCCTCCTTAGCCCTTTTTAAAAAATTTAGTCATAAACCATAGTTAAAGAGGTGTTAGACGCGTTTCCATAGCTGGGGATGGAGGTTGAAGACGATCTCTCTTTGCTCTAGCCTCTCCTAAATTTTTCTTCTAGATCCGTCACCGGTGGTGCCTGCCAATTCGTAACTCTATCCATTTCCACTCCATCATGAGGCGATGCACAAACTTGTTGATACGATAAATCACAATCCGTCCACGAATGAAAGCAAAGTTGGGATCTGTCGTGTGGATGTTTTCAGAGTAGTTGTATTCCAGAAAAAAAAAGTCCTCTCTATGTCCCTTAATTATGCTGTAGACAGATGATTTATTATACATCCTTAAATCAAATTAGGAAAAAAAAAAGAAGACGTTTTTCCTTGGGAGCTAAGTGTCTGGCGGCGGCGTTGCTATCTTCACGATAATTTCTATTTCAGATATTTTACATAAATAAATTACTCCGATCCTATTGACTACGGCAACGGACGAGCCGTTTCGGATCCACGGATAGTGACGACACAACGTAACGTAATTAATCCAGCCCGGAGGTCAGCACGCACGCGTGCCCCAAAAAATTTGATTTGCTCGTTCGCAGTGGCCTGATGCAATGCAAATCCATCAGTCGACAGCCTCCTTCGTCCGATTCACGCCCGCCCGCCTCCCCATCGTCCGATTTGCCCGTGGCCGCGTTCACCACAGATGAAGAAGAAGAAAAGATGGCGGCTACCGGAGACGGAAAAAAAGGCCAACTCCGGAGAAAGGGCACCGAAGAGACAAGCCGGCCAAGCGGTGGGGGCCATGACGAGCGGCCTTAGAATCCTGATGGTTGTGGAGGCGGCCAGGCCAGGGAGAGGCGGGGGAGCTTCATGGCCTCCGTCACCGGAGAAGGAGGAGGGGCAAGGGGAGGGGCGGCTACCTCAGAAGAAGGGTTGGGGGGAGGGAGGGCAGCCGCCGCGAACGCCCCTATGGTTCGTCGGAGCTCCGGCAAACTAGGGCTGTGCGGCGGGGCGGTGGCAGCGACGGGGGTGAAGACGAGGAGGGCACGGCCGCTGGCAAGGCAGGCAGAGCTGGGGCGCGAGGACGAGGAGGGCGCGACCGTCGGCGAGGCAGGCGAAGGTTTGGTGCAAGGACGAGGAGAGGGCGGTGCGAGAAAGACAGACATGTGAGGTTGAAGATGACCGATGATTTGCAAACCATCGGTTACCTGCGCAGGAGACACACCCACCTGAAAAAATGTCACCTTAGCTACTTATAAGTTTACACTAAATAGTACTCCTATTAGCATTTAGACTCTACGACCAATCTAATAATATATTTGGTATCACAAACTAATGTTCAAATAAATTAATAATACAATTTGCATTGGGGAAAAAATAAATTTGATCATATCCACGCATTAGTCTGGCCAACTGTGATCGTTTGATCTGGATTTGCTATATCCTTCTGTACTTGCTAACAACTAATAGTTTTTGACACTTGACGACTCAGAATCTGTACTATCCTGATTGGATGAACATGAACGGCCAACCTCAGTTACCAGGATTCATGTAATTTGATTTGAATCAAATGTTTGCAAGCTCATCCCTTATATAATATCATACAAATAGCAAACAAATGAAACCTAACAGGAGCCTGACTCCCCTGTTGAGGGCTGGAGGGGGACCTCTGTCTCTGTGTCCCCAACAGCAGACAAATGCTGGTCTGGACTCTGGACATTCAGCTGCACAGGTTCAGTATGCCAACTAAATTGCACATTGGAAGATTTATTGTCCATGGTACACATGTTACCCCCAAACGCAAACAGCACACACATACAACAATCACCGAGAGTTAGAATCAGAGGTCCATTGAACAATTCTTTTGACGCACTAATACTTACATCAGAAATATGTTTTACACCTTATGTTGCATCCATCCGTGATTTTCAAATATCTCGTTTGGTTCTCCTCAATATACAATGGACACCTAATGCTAGCTGGGAATCAACTTCCATTCTGCAATTTCAACCCTTTGCGGTGATTGCTCCAGGCTAGAAAGGCAGCACCGATTGCTGGTTCCCCTGAAATTTCGTGACATTTTGGTTAGCTACTCTACTGAATCTGGATGACCAATGTATGCATGCGGTTTTTGTGTATGCCGCCAACTGCCTGCTGCCTGCCAAGCTAGGCACCACCATGCAGTACGGTTTCTGTATGTCGCATTGCAACGAGATCTGGTACGTTGGGCTGAGCTGGCACTGGCCGCTGTTTGAGTTTGCAAGCAAAGTGCACAGTAGTGCTGAATTATATTAGCAGTACTGGTGGTTTAGACTAAACCATCAATCAATACCGTCGGCGCTCTCTGCTGTTAGTTAGACACACTAGAAAAAAATATCTATTTGTTTATAACCTCCGGAAGCAAATCACCAGATCAGATCTAGCAAAACGCATGATATATATTATACTCTATATCTATATGCTGATTCATGATCCATGGATCAATGTAACCGGACCTGCAGTCTGCAGATGCAGCAATCTAGCTATCTGCCGGTGTACGTCCAGCTCCAATTAATGCTCCATGTTCCATCCTGTTGCGCGCGCTGATTATTAAAATAAAATTTTTCATAGAAAAACGTGGGGAAGATTAGAGACAACCCCCCTCTTTTTTTTTTGGAAAGAACAAAGACGATGAACGAATAATGCTGCACTAAAAATAAAATAAAATTAATTAAGATATCATCGCACTACTAAAAAAAATCTTTTAGGAAACGTTTCGATTTTTTTTCGGAGTCGGTCATCACTGTAAACCGCCACGGTTAATCTCTAGATGTGACAGAACCGCCTAAATCACATGGCCCACAGGCACCTGTCATTGTCACTAATGACCTCTGATAGCCGGGCCCGTGTCCCAAATGATCTAGAAGGTCCTGCCGGGCTACATTAGCGCCCGATTTTCTCCGACAGGATCCCATTGCGAAGCCATTACAGAATTACAATATTTCATAACAAATTACATCAGAGAAAAACACGGAAAGATTATAAGGTACTTAGATTACAAACCATTTGTCCAAATAAGATTAAAGTGCAAATATTACAGACTATAAATAAAATAAGTAGCAGTGGAATGACGATACAACATAATTAAGTATTTAATGATAAGAACCCTGCCCATGGGTTCAACCTTACTCCTCCTCACTTCCCTCCTGGACCACTGTCACACAGCAGGGGGCGAGACAAACCTCCGAATGCTGTATCCCTGCAACATGGGGTTAACAAACCCTGAGTACTGGGGTACTCCGCAAGACTTACCCGACTAAGAAAAAGGAATGAGACGCAGGAATGTAGGCTGGAGGGAGTCAAGGTAAGGCTTGAGCAAGAGTCAAAGATTTTGCAGAAAAGCATTACTATCCTATTTCAATATTTTACTCAATTTTATTCTAATCATAATCCATAATTCTAAATTCACTCTCATATAAAATCATACTTTCAAATTCTTTAATCGTTCTCAAAACACCTAGTTCCGAACCACTTTTCAGTTGTAGGTCAAAGGATCAAGTCTCCATATCCAAGGAGCAACGACGATTCGAATCGATTAGTACCCAGCTGGGGATTCCTATCCACACTGCATATGTAGCACTTAAACTTGTATATACCAACTCCGGCTACCACGGCTTTTCTACCCCTGAACCGGTCCTGCGCCACCCGAGAACATAGTACTCCTCTCCTCTCCAGGCACGCCGGCCACGAGGGTACACGCTGCTCTCGCCATCTCTCCACTCCCAGTGCGTGGTTGTCGGTTCAAGTAGTAGAGCCACCGGAGTCAGAGCTTTCCGTAGTATGTGGCTAGTTGCAAAGTCTCGATCATAGCAGGCTTACAATGAACGGTCCCTAATTCTTTTTCCGCCGGCGACATTGCATTGGGACTCCAACCCAAATACAAGTGTCCTAACGGTTTTCAAATCCCTTTCCCACCGATGGTCAAGCATTGGGACTCTAACCCAAATTCACAACCTACGAACGGAAAAATCCCTTTTCGGCGGTTACGATGCATTGGGGCTGCTACCCAAGTACACAATTCCCGCACGGACTCATTTCCCTTCTTCCTTTCTCATGTTTCATAGTTATCACATTCACATAGGTCAAAAATAGCCTTTTTATTCAAATCTAAGTTGGTTAAGCAGGACTAAACATTTTTGAACATTTTTAATTTTTAAACAGGTTTCAAGGGTATTATATATCAAGGCAGGTAATGCAACAATATAGGTGACAAACAACTCCTAACAACCTAATGCAATAATAGACTCAAGTCATAAATATTTTATAAAACACAAGGCGGGGCTGAATGCACCGGGGCTTGCCTTGGATTGCGTACAGCGTCGGGTCGGGGTCGGTCCCGCAGATGTCGAATCCCTGGACGACTTCTGGAGTGACCTCCTGGGCAGTGGCCTCGACTTGGACCTCTTCGGGGACGGGCACTACACGTATGTAATGATGTATGCTTAGCATGGTATGAGGACAATGAATGAAATGCTTAAAAGTAAACCATTTAGACCTTGAGTACAACTTTCCTTCACGGTAAAGTTGTAAACGTTTTACAGAAAGTAAAACAGTGTTTTCATACTTTTGTTTTATTGATCATTTTAACGGTCATAGAAAGCCGTTGCACAGCTTTACTACAACCAACAAGTGATTTCATTACTTTTGTCAAGGATCACTATGGTGAAAGATCCATGAACCCAATCAATCCAAAATCACACCAAACAACAGGGATTATTTGTTTAAATTAATTCTATTATCACATAAACCCCATATTTAATTAACAAGTGTCCTAACAGTTTCCAATTGAGCCCAAACTTACCCAACAGATAGGTTCTACCCTAAAACAGTGCCACATAAATTTTCATGATTTTTGGCTAAATCTGGAATTTATTAAAATTGCCCAAAGTTACATTTGTTAATTAATATGCTGATTTTTAGTCCCCACAGAAATTGTCCAAATCTTAGATTTAGTATTTTCATAAAATACTACACACTTCAAAGAGCATACATAATTATTTTCATGATTTTTAACTCAACAGAAATATTCCTATGAAAATAACAAGTAACAGTACTATTCATCAAGAATTTAAATGGAAAAACCCTTTTAAATCCCCGGGAAAATGGAAAATAGATTTAACCCGGGGCGGCCCACGAGCGAAACAGGCCGGCCCACTCAGCCTGCCCGCTCGCGCGCGCAGGCGCTTTTGCAGAAAAGCCCTCGGGTTACTAGGGAATCAACCCGTGGTCCGACGGTAACTATTCGTATGAGTCATCCATTATGCAAATAACCCTCCGAACTTTGGTTTCTTCTAACCCGAGGTCCCTCTCGCTCTCTCACACGCGCTGACCCGATGCCCGCCGGCTTTGACCGGCGATAACTCGCCGCCGACGAGGTCTCTGATGAAACCAATCGGCCCAACATACTCCCAAGACCCATGCGCGTACATCGAGCTAGGTTTTGAGGCCACTAGGACCTAGGATTCGCCCCAGCCACAAGCACGGCGGCTCGGCCACGGCGGCACGCCGTACTCCGGCAAGGTCAAGGCAGTAGCGTTCAAGGTTAGGGGCGTAATCGACTCAGGAGCTCACCGGGGGTTAGTTAGGCTTGGTGGTCGAGCTCGAGGCGGTACCGAGGCGCGAGCGTGACGACGACAGCGGCTGCAACGAAGTTCACCGGCGGCTCGCTTCCCGTTCCGACGACCCTGAGGGACCAAACGGAAAACCGCCGCAGGCATAAGCATCAACATGAACCAGAGAGTTCACAACACTAGGCCGAGGAAGGAGAGGCTCACCGCAGCTAGCTAGACGCGCGGGGGATGGCTTCGGCGGTGCTCTGCCGGACCCGAAGACGACGACGTGCGTTCCGGGACCCTCGGAGCACGAAAGCTGGACCACGGTGACTCAAGCGGTGTTCAGGGATCCTGAGAGGCTAAAGACGAGAGGAATTTGGAGAAGGAGGTCTGAGGGCGGCCAATTCCGGCTCGAGACCGAGGCCGGTGCGGTGGTGATCGGAGTAGGGAGGGGGGCAGAGAAGGGTGCCGGTGCCACTATATGCCGGTCAGAGGGGAGGCAGGAGCGGCTCTAGGTGGCGCGGGGTCTCCCACACGCGCGGCCATGCCGGGGGCAAGATCCCGGCCGGCACGGGCAGCGCCGTGCGGGCGTGCGGCCCGGCGGGCGGCCGTCTGTGCGCGAACAGGAGAGGAGGCAGGACACTGTAGCTCATTTGCTACCCCTACACGCTGTTTCTTGACCAAAACTCCCAAAACTGTGTAACAACATGGAAATCGGCCAAAATAAAAGTTGTAGGGTTTTAAATTCTGCACAACTTTGATTTTCAGATTTTGAGAAATTTTGAAGATATTTAAAAGGGGGTAAAACTACTATTTGAATTTTGTTTCTAATTCCATTAAATTCTCCAATTTATCCTCAACAACATGAAAATCTTCAAACATAAAAGTTGTCCTATTTGCTGAGTTTGACAACTTTCATGAAGGAAGTTTGGTCAGATTCTCAATAGTTTTTAAATTAGCATTTCAAATTTGAATTTCAAAGTAGTAATTAGGTTTAATTTAAATTTCTATTAAAGAACTTCAAAAATACCCAAAATAAAAGTTGTTCCATTCTAAAAGATCTACAACTTTTGTTGAGACACCATCTTCTGGTTCTGTGTAGTTTTTGAGTTAGGGTGTTAGGGTCCGATTAGGGCTTAAATTCAGATTTTTCTTTTGATTTATTTTTACTTGCCAATTAGGAATTCAATGGCAACATTAATAACATTAATAAATAAGTCACTCTACAATCCCTAAACACAACCATATGCAGATGCTTAATAATTATAAATATGATGACATGGCATAATTAATTAGCCGTAATACCCGGGGTATTACAGCCCTTCCCCCTTAAAGAAATCTCGTCCCGAGATTTGATAGACGACAAAACTTTAAGGCTAAGTACTGGAAAAGAAAATGTCTCAAATAAACCTACCCTAGTTTCTACCGTAGAATAATAAGGGAGTTTATACATGCTATAACCAGAAACTTTACATTCACAGTGTAGCGAAGAATTCGGGGAAGTTTTCGACGAGGTAGTCTTCAGATTCCCAGGTGGCTTCATCCTCTGAATGTTCGCTCCATTGAATCTTGTACCATCTTGTGGTGGTTCTCCGAGTGACACCATCTTTCCAATCCAGAACCCGGATGAGATACTCAGAGTATGTTAGGTCGGGTTGGAGTTCTATTCCCTCAACATCAATGACTTGATCTGGCACCCGAAGACACCTTTTGAGTTGTGACACATGGAATACATTGTGTACGGCTGAGAGATGATCAGGCAATCTCAACTTATAAACTACCTTCCCATGACGAGCTATGATCTGAAATGGTCCAATGTATCGAGGAGCTAACTTGCCTTTAACTCCAAATCGACTAATTCCCTTCATGGGTGAGACTTTGAGGTAGACATAATCTCCTGTCTTGAACACCAAGGGACGACGCCTTTGATCAGCGTAACTTTTCTGTCGCGACTGTGCAACCTTCAGATTATCCTGTATTTGCTGGACCTTTTCTTCAGTTTCTTCCACCAAGTCAACTCCGAAGAACCATCTTTCCCCAGGCTCAGACCAATTCAGGGGCGTTCGACACCTACGACCATACACTGCCTCGAACAGTGCCATTTTGATGCTTTCTTGATAACTATTATTATACGAAAATTCTGCCAGTGCTAAACACTCATCCCAAGATTCTATGTAATTGAGTGCACATGCCCTCAACATGTCCTCCAACACCTGGTTGACTCTCTCAGTCTGTCCGTCAGTCTGTGGATGGTATGCAGTGCTGTGTAGAAGCTTTGTTCCTAGTGACTTATGGAAAGCCCTCCAAAAGTTGAAAATGAATTAAGAACCTCGATCTGAGACAATGGTCTTGGGCACACCATGAAGCTTCATCAGATTTTGGATATATAGCTTCGCATAGTTCACTGCAGTGTAAATAGTCTTGACGAGGATGAAGTGAGCTTGCTTAGTAAGGCGATCAACCACAACCCAGGCTGAGTCAAAACCCCTGGGTGTTTTCGGCAGACCCACGATGAAATCTATGCTAATGTCCTCCCATTTCCATACAGGAACAGGCAGTGGTTGCAGTTCTCCACCAGGCTTCACCTGTACAGCTTTCACTTTTTGACAGGTGTCACACTTTGCTACATATCAAGCGATCTCTATTTTCATTTTGGTCCACCAGAACTTTTGCCTCAAATCTTGGTACATTTTATTGCTCCCAGAGTGGATGGAGAATCTAGTCAAATGTGCTTCATCCAAAATCTTTTGTCGCAACTCGGGTACCTTTGGAATTACTAGCCGATCCTTGAACCGTACAACACCTTCGTCGTCAATTCTGAAACAATCTGCAGTACCAGCTTGGACTTTCTCCTTGATATGCTTGATGCCTTTGGTTCCTTTCTGAGCTGCGATGATCTCATCACGCATGGTGGTCTCAATACTAATGTGGTTCAAACTGCCCTGTTCAACTATTTCTACCCCCAACTTCTCTAGTTCATAGCATAAAGAAAGGTCTCGGGGCTTCACTGTCAAACAACTACAATGAATCTTCCGACTGAACGCATCGGCAACCACATTTGCTTTACCAGGGTGATAATGCACTTCAATGTCATAATCCTTGATCAACTCGAGCCATCTTCGTTGTCTCTTGTTCAACTCTTCTTGGTAAATATATGCTTTAGGCTCTTGTGATCGATGTAAATCTTGCAAGTACTGCCAAGCAAATAATGACGCCAAATTTTCAGTGCATGGACAATAACAGCCAATTCTAAATCATGAGTGGGATAATTCTCTTCATGGCGCTTAAGTTGTCGCGACGCATAAGCAATGACTCGGCCTTCTTGCATCAAGACACAACCCAAACCGATTCCAGAAGCGCCGCAGTACACGTCGAATGGCTTTTCAATGTCCGGTTGAGCTAGGACTGGGGCAGTGGCTAACAATTTCTTCAAGGTCTGAAATGCTTGCTCACACTCGGGTGACCAGACGAACTTGACCTCGTTCTTCAATAGGCTGGTAATAGGATTGGATATTTTGAAAAAGTCCGGAATAAAACGACGGTAATATCCCGCCATTCCCATAAAACTACGGACTTTATGCAATGTGGTTGGTGGTTTCCAATTTAAGATCTCTTCCACCTTGCTTGGGTCAACCGATACACCTTCGGCCGATAGAATATGCCCAAGAAATGGAACTCTGTCCAGCCAAAACTCACACTTGCTGAACTTGGCATATAGTTGATGTTCTCTCAAACGAGTTAGGACTACCCGAAGATGTTTGGCATGTTCTTCAGGGTTTTTGAAATAGACAAGTATGTCGTCGATGAACACGACCACAAACTTGTCGAGTTCGGGCATGAAGACGGAATTCATGAGGTACATGAAGTAGACAGGGGCATTGGTTAGACCGAAAGACATAACCAGGTACTCGTAAAGACCATATCTAGTAGTGAAGGCTGTTTTGGGAATATCCTCTGGACGGATTTTTATTTGGTGGTACCCAGATCTGACGTCAATTTTTGAGAACACCTTGGCCCCAGCAAGTTGGTCAAAAAGTAGATCTATGCGAGGCAAAGGGTACTTATTTTTGATAGTGACCTCATTGAGGGGACGGTAATGGACACAGAGTCTGAAGGAACTGTCCTTCTTTTTTAAAAAAATAGCAGGACAACCCCAGGGGGATGAACTAGGCCTGATGAAACCCTTATCCAACAGATCCTGCAACTGGACCTTCAACTCTGCCAATTCTTTGGGTGGCATTCTATATGCTCTATGGAAAATAGGTGCTGTTCCTGGCTTCAGCTCAATGGCAAATTCTACATCATGGTCAGGGGGTAAACCAGGCAATTCGTTAGGGAATACATCCAGGAATTCACAGGCTACCGGAATGTTCCGCACCTCTTTAACTGCGGTTGCACATACCCTACCAACTGCTCTTTGAGGTATTGGAAGTTGGATAAGAAGTTGAGTTTGACTATTAGGCAAGTTTACCCTGATGGTTCTATTCATCACATCTATGAGAGCTCTGTGCTGATACATCCAATTCATACCTAATATCACATCTATATCCTGCTCCTTCAGCACTATCATTGAGGTCGGGAATATATGCCCGCTAAGTTCTATAGGCACCCGATGTACTATTTCTTTAGTACTAATGCGCCCTCCGGGCGACTGTATAAGGAAACTTTCCTCTATCTGCTCAATCGGAATTTCATGCTTGACAACAAATGTACGATTGATGAATGAATGTGATGCACCAGAATCGAAAAGCATGATAGTAGGATGACTTGCGACAGGGAACCTACCCAGCATGACGGGTTCACCTTCAGGAATGTCTCCAACTTGCGTGTAGTAGACCTTTCCTTCTTTTCTCACAACTTTTCCCTTCTGAGCCTGCTGCTGGTGGCCACGGTGCTGAGTTTGCTGCTGCTGTCCACCAGGAGCCTTCGGCGCATTCTGATTGTATTGTTTGGGGAATGGACAGTTGCGGGACCAATGTCCCATCTTGCCACAATTGTAGCAGGGTTAGTTGTAGGTTACTTGAGGAGTGGTTACGCGAACGCCAGGGGCATTCGGCTGGGTGGCGCTTTATTGGTTGGAAGTGTGAGAGGTAGCAGTAGTTTGAACTACGACCTGCTGATGGGGATACTGGGGACGTGAGTGGTGAGTGGGATGGTATATGATTTTTTGGCGCTTTTGATGGCCAGAAGATCCAGCTGACCCAGACTTCTTCTTTTTCTTCTCTTCTTGATGCTTGTGATCACTTTCTTCAAAAGTTATGGCACTGTTGACAGCCTCATGATAAGTGCAGTTGAGATTGTTAGACAGACTTCGCTGAATCTTGAAGTTCAAACCCCTGACAGCAGTCCTTCTTTCTCTGATCGGTGTTAGTATGCTCAGGGGCATACTGCGACAGGTGGTTGAACTGGCTGACATACTGCATGACTGTGTATTCCTTTTGTTGCAGAGCCAAGAATTGATCCAACTTCATCTTCATCACCCCCGCAGGGATGTAATGTGCACGAAAAGCCTCGCGAAACTCCGCCCAAGTAAGTTGGTGCCCTACCGGCTGTGCTGACTGGAGGTTTGTAAACCAAGCGCTCGCAGGGCCTCGGAGTTGCTGTGCTGCAAACAACGGCTTCTGGGTTTTCGTGCAGCAAATCAATCCAAATTTCTGCTCCATGATACGGAGCCAGTCATCTGCTTCCAGCGGCTCATCCGCTTTGGTAAACACCGGTGGACGGGTGTCTGTGAAGTCCACATAAGTTGTTTCCTCATCATGGGGGCGGCCACGGCGCCTAACACAGTCATCTCGGTTTTGAGTAAGCAATGCCGTAGCATTGGCTAAGGCGGCAATGGCATCTGCCAAGGTGGGTGGAATCGGCGGTGCTTGTGGAATGACCCTGTCCTCAGAAGTACCAGCACCAGTCGAGCGGGTGTTAACAGGCATCTGTGCATAATTAAGCCAAACTGAGTCTTAGATTACTTAATCAAGTCTTAATGCAATACACACCATACAATACAATAGTCAGGGTACATAACCAACACTCGATATAGTTCTCAAACCATAACTAAGGTTTTCATGGCAACACTGACATTACAATACCCTAAAGAGTGCGAATACTGACATCGCTAGTCCTACTGCTAGTCTAGACGTCGTCTCCCATGGTCCCGTCAGAGACGACACCGTCCTCGTCAACCTCCGCCACGTGCTCCTCGACGCCCTCCTCGACGTCCTCATCGGCGTCCTCCTCAACGATCACCTGGAGCGGCTCAATCTCCTCGTCAACGTCCTCCATGTCCTGATCCTCAGGACTAACAACCACCCTATCCTTGGGGTCCTTAACACGTGGCTGCAGGATCGGGTTAAGCTCGTTGTTGAGCCCATGCACCTCCTCGTGCAATGTGTCATTGTAGTCCTCGATCTGCTCCACGTAGATCTCCAGCTCGTGCAGCCTCGCAATGGTCACGTCCTCACGCGCCCAGGTGGCATCCCTCTGCTCGATCAGACGAGCCACAGAAGTCCGCAGTCGGTCGATCGTCACCACGTCCTGGTAGTGCTCCCGACGAGCGGCGGCAAAGTCCTCCATCATCCTCCTCATCTCCTCCCTCATCCTCTCTATCTCCTCCTGCAACTCAGCGCGGCTGCGGCGGGGGCGACGACTGCCAGAGGCCTCCCCGTCGCGCGGCGCCAGCTGGTGACGCGACACACCCCTGGGTCCCGTCATCTTGCGCGCGGTCTGCTTGCAGCGTGCCATGCTGGAGAAGATAAGTTGGGATTAGCGCGGATATAATACAGGCTAGTAAGAATAGGTTTGATAGATCCTAACCCATAACCCATTTTAAGGAGGAAGTTATTTATCATGTGAATTAATCATGATGCATGAACCGTACTTACGAAATTTCGAAATTAATGCAAAATGACTAACTGCATATTTAATTTTTAACATAGGGCTAATAATAGCGCTATTCCACTAACTACCATATCTATAATACAGATCAAGACAAGAGTAAGCAATTTGGACCAAAATAGCAATTTAAAGTTTATGATCCAAAACCTTTTGAAGTTTTGCAAAGTAATACCGTAATGATTTAGCAATGGAAAGCTCTGATACCAGCTGTGACAGAACCGCCTAAATCACATGGCCCACAGGCACCTGTCATTGTCACTAATGACCTCTGATAGCCGGGCCCGTGTCCCAAATGATCTAGAAGGTCCTGCCGGGCTACATTAGCGCCCGATTTTCTCCGACAGGATCCCATTGCGAAGCCATTACAGAATTACAATATTTCATAACAAATTACATCAGAGAAAAACACGGAAAGATTATAAGGTACTTAGATTACAAACCATTTGTCCAAATAAGATTAAAGTGCAAATATTACAGACTATAAATAAAATAAGTAGCAGTGGAATGACGATACAACATAATTAAGTATTTAATGATAAGAACCCTGCCCATGGGTTCAACCTTACTCCTCCTCACTTCCCTCCTGGACCACTGTCACACAGCAGGGGGCGAGACAAACCTCCGAATGCTGTATCCCTGCAACATGGGGTTAACAAACCCTGAGTACTGCGGTACTCCGCAAGACTTACCCGACTAAGAAAAAGGAATGAGACGCAGGAATGTAGGCTGGAGGGAGTCAAGGTGAGGCTTGAGCAAGAGTCAAAGATTTTGCAGAAAAGCATTACTATCCTATTTCAATATTTTACTCAATTTTATTCTAATCATAATCCATAATTCTAAATTCACTCTCATATAAAATCATACTTTCAAATTCTTTAATCGTTCTCAAAACACCTAGTTCCGAACCACTTTTCAGTTGTAGGTCAAAGGATCAAGTCTCCATATCCAAGGAGCAACGACGATTCGAATCGATTAGTACTCAGCTGGGGATCCCTATCCACACTGCATATGTAGCACTTAAGCTTGCATATACCAACTCTGGCTACCACGGCTTTTCTACCCCTGAACGGTCCTGCGCCACCCGAGAACATAGTACTCCTCTCCTCTCCAGGCACGTCGGCCACGAGGGTACATGCTGCTCTCGCCATCTCTCCACTCCCAGTGCGTGGTTGTCGGTTCAAGTAGTAGAGCCACCGGAGTCAGAGCTTTCCGTAGTATGTGGCTAGTTGCAAAGTCTCGATCACAGCAGGCCTACAATGAACGGTCCCTAATTCTTTTTCCGCCGGCGACATTGCATTGGGACTCCAACCCAAATACAATTATCCCAACGGTTTTCAAATCCCTTTCCCACCGATGGTCAAGCATTGGGACTCTAACCCAAATTTACAACCTACGAACGGAAAAATCCCTTTCCGATGGTTACGATGCATTGGGGCTGCTACCCAAGTACACAATTCCCGCACGGACTCATTTCCCTTCTTCCTTTCTCATGTTTCATAGTTATCACATTCACATAGGTCAAAAATAGCCTTTATATGCAAATCTAAGTTGGTTAAGCAGGACTAAGCATTTTTGAACATTTTTAATTTTTAAACAGGTTTCAAGGGTATTATATATCAAGGCGGGTAATGCAACAATATAGGTGACAAACAACTCCTAACAACCTAATGCAATAATAGACTCAAGTCATAAATATTTTATAAAACACAAGGCGGGGATGAATGCACCGGGGCTTGCCTTGGATTGCGTACAGCGTCGGGTCGGGGTCGGTCCCGCAGATGTCGAATCCCTGGACGACTTCCAGAGTGACCTCCTCGGCAGTGGCCTCGACTTGGACCTCCTCGGGGACGGACACTACACGTATGCAATGATGTATGCTTAGCATGGTATGAGGACAATCAATGAAATGCTTAAAAGTAAACCATTTAGACCTTGAGTACAACTTTCCTTCACGGTAAACTTGTAAATGTTTTACGGAAAGTAAAACAGTGTTTTCATACTTTTGTTTTATTGATCATTTTAACGGTCATAGAAAGCCGCTGCACAGCTTTACTACAACCAACAAGTGATTTTATTACTTTTGTCAAGGATCACTATGGTGAAAGATCCATGAACCCAATCAATCCAAAATCACACCAAACAACAGGGATTATTTATTTAAATTAATTATATTATCCCATAAACCCCATATTTAATTAACAAGTGTCCTAACAGTTTTCAATTGAGCCCAAACTTACCCAACAGATAGGTTCTACCCTAAAACAGTGCCACATAAATTTTCATGATTTTTGGATAAATCTAGAATTTATTAAAATTGCCCAAAGTTGCATTTGTTCATTAATATGCTGATTTTTACACCGCACAGAAATTGTCCAAATCTTAGATTTAGTATTATAAAATACTACACACTTCATAGAGCATACACAATTATTTTCATGATTTTTAACTCAACAGAAATATTCGTATGAAAATAACAAGTAACAGTACTATTCATCAAGAATTAAAATGGAAAAGCCCTTTTAAATCCCCGGGAAAATGGAAAAGGGATTTAACCCGGGGCGGCCCACGAGCGAAACAGGCCGGCCCACTCGGCTTGCCCGCTCGCGCGCGCAGGCGCTTTTGCAGAAAAGCCCTCAGGTTACTAGGGAATCAACCCGCGGTCCGAAGGTAACTATTCATATGAGTCATCCATTATGCAAATAACCCCCCGAACTTTGGTTTCTTCTAACCCGAGGTCCCTCTCGCTCTCTCACACGCGCTGACCCGATGCCTGCCGGCTTTGACCGGCGATAACTCGCCGCCGGCGAGGTCTCTGATGAAATCAATCGGCCCAACACACTCCCAAGACCCATGCGCGTACATCGAGCTAGATTTTGAGGCCACTGGGACCTAGGATTCGCCCCAGCCACAAGCACGGCGGCTCGGCCACGGCGGCACGCCGTACTCCGGCGAGGTCAAGGCAGTAGCGTTCAAGGTTAGGGGCGTAATCGACTCAGGAGCTCACCGGGGTTTAGTTAGGCTCGGTAGTCGAGCTCGAGGCGCAAGCGTGACGACGACAGCGGCTGCAAGGAAGTTCACCTGCGGCTCGCTTCCCGTTCCGACGACCCTGAGGGACCAAACGGAAAACCACCGCGGGCATAAGCATCAACATGAACCAGAGAGTTCACAACACTAGGCCGAGGAAGGAGAGGCTCACCGCAGCTAGCTAGACGCGTGGGGGATGGCTGCGGCGGTGCTTTGCCGGACCCGAAGACGACGACGCACGTTCCGGGACCCTCGAAGCACGAAAGCCGGACCACGGTGACTCAAGCGGTGTTCAGGGATCCTGAGAGGCTAAAGACGAGAGGAATTTGGAGAAGGAGGTCTGAGGGCGCCCAATTCTGGCTCGAGACCGAGGACGGGTGCGGTGGTGGTCGGAGTAGGGAGGGGGGCAGAGAAGGGTGCCGGTGCCACTATATGCCGGTCAGAGGGGAGGCAGGAGCGGCTCTGGGTGGCGCGGGATCTCCCACACGCGCGGCCATGCCGGGGGCAAGATCTCGGCTGGCAAGGGCGGCGCCGTGCGCGCGTGCGGCCCGGCGGGCGGCCGTCTGTGCGCGAACAGGAGAGGAAGCAGGACACTGTAGCTCATTTGCTACCCCTACACGCTGTTTCTTGACCAAAACTCCCAAAACTGTGTAACAACATGGAAATCGGCCAAAACAAAAGTTGTAGGGTTTTAAATTCTGCACAACTTTGATTTTAGGACCAAGTTCAGATTTTAAGAAATTTTGAAGATATTTAAAAGGGGGTAAAACTACTATTTGAATTTTATTTCTAATTTCATTAAATTCTCCAATTTATCCTCAACAACATGAAAATCTTCAAACATAAAAGTTGTCATATTTGTTGAGCTTGACAACTTTCATGAAGGAAGTTTGGTCAGATTCTCAATAGTTTTTAAATTAGCATTTCAAATTTGAATTTCAAAGTAGTAATTAGGGTTTAATTTAAATTTCTATTAAAGAACTTAAAAAATACCCAAAATAAAAGTTATTCCATTATAAAAAATCTACAACTTTTGTTGAGACACCATCTTCTGGTTCTGTGTAGTTTTTGTGTTAGGGTGTTAGGGTCTGATTAGGGCTTAAATTTAGATTTTTCTTTTGATTTATTTTTACTTGCCAATTAGGAATTCAATGGCAACACTAATAACATTCATAAATAAGTCACTCTACAATCCCTAAACACAACCATAGGCAGATGCTTAATAATTATAAACATGATGACATGTCATAATTAATTAGCCGTAATAACCGGGGTATTACACTAGATTAACCGTGACGGTCATTTTTTTTATTGACCGAGACGGTTATCAAGAACCGTCTCGGTTAATATACATTAACCGAGGCGGTTATTTTACGGCAACCGCCTCGATAAATCAATTAACCGAGGCGGTTTTTTAATTTAACCGCCTCTTTAAATCGAGCCCAGCCTATTAGCCCACATCAGCCCATCACCATCCACAATATATAAACGAAAACCCTAAAAAAAACACTCACTCCTCTCCTTCTCTCCCTCGCTCCTCAGCCGCCGCCCCCTCTCTCCTCTCACAGCCCGGCGGCGCCCCTCCCTCTCCCATCCCTCTTCCTCCCTCTCCGTGCCTCTCCCTCCATCTTCGGGCGGCGCTGCGAGACGGCGGCCTGCGGGCGCGCGGCTGCGCTGTGAGGCCGTGGGAGCGCGGAGGGCGCGCGGCTGCGCTACGAGACCATGGGAGCACGGCAGCGCGGCGGGCGCGCGGCGGCTGCGCTGCGAGGCCGTGGGAGCACGGCAGCGCGGCGGGCACGTGGCGACGCGTCGAGGCCACGGGAGCACGGCGGCGGCACTACGACAGGCTACACGGTGGCGGATCCGGCGTCACCGGTGGCGGATCCGGCCACCCCCACGGCGGATCCATCTTCTCCGGTGAACACCATTGCGGCGCGAGGCTCCATGGCGAGCACCACGGTGGACGACGCGGCGGCGGCGCACAGCTCCGGTCAGGTCCAGATCCAACCCTAAACGGGCTTGGATCTGGGCTTTTTCAATTTTTTTTATTTTTTTCGTGATTTATGGTGGTGGGCATACAACCGCCACGGTAAATCGCTTGATTTACCGCGTGACCTTATGTTCGTGGCGCCACCCTTAATCGAAACTGCCCGCCACGGTTAAGTTTTTTATAGTAGTGTCGTGAGGACTAAGGACGTACTGGAGTGACGTCATTTGAATTCGATCAGTGGAAAATGAAGGCGAGATAGATTCATATTCATATTCCATCTCCAATAATTCTCCAGGACAAGAGGAGCGTTTAGCTTTTAGATTCAGATTCGATTCCATGTCCACGACAACTAGTGGAGTGCTTTAGCTCCTCACGCTTATCATGAGGATCAGTAGCTCCAATGGAGACACAAGGCAAAACTCGCTTCCTCCCATGTGCACAAGAGTAGCGCCTAGCTAGCTGGGTCATCACTGAACCGGGAGGAACGTCGAACGTGCGCGCGTAACTTATTTTCCCTGAAATTTTTTGATAAAGTAAAATAAAATTGTAATTTTACTCGCAAAATGCCATAGAATTTTTGGATCTAATAATTTTAGCCCGAATTCAGTGTGTTGAACCCAAAACTGAACATCATTCAATGTGGTCCGGAATCCGACTCTCCGAGTTCGGCTCGCATACGGCATTGCCGATAGTTTCGTTTCTATCTGTATAAAAGGCGACCAAAGGCCCGGCGGCCTTCTAGCTCCACGCAAGTCGTCGATCCATGGCGTTCGAGGAGCTGCTGCATCTGCTGTCGAAGGCGGAGGCGATTGAAGCGAAGCAGACCGAGGTGATGCGGCTGTTCATGCTGGCCGATAGCGAAGTTAGCTCAACAAAACATTGCTGGTTTGGGTAATGAACAGATAGTGAAGTTAGCTACCACCGCCGATTAGAAAAAGTCAATGATGTGAACCCATATCACTGCCGGCTTGGTAGTGAATAATGCGAACCCATATCACTACCGGTTTATTAGTCAATGATGTGAACCCGTACTAGTTTGGATCTGAAAGCTTTACTGAATCTACCTAACACCATAACTATGCTACTGTAAAAATTTCAGATCAAAAGGATTAACACAAAATTTACGAAAAAAGTACAAACAGATTTAATAATTAAAGTAATCGATTTTCTGCAGTTAAATATAAGCTTAGAAGTGTTCCAAACTTTTTCCACAGTTTAATATACATGTTTTATAACTTCAGTTCAAGTTTCATAAGTTTTGGACTTCATTTGGTCACCCATTTGCATTTAACAAAGCTGCACAAAAACTGAAAATGAAAAACTTAACGAAAACAGCATAAAATGGAAAACGTGAAAACTGGCCCTAACAGATCCACGGACCAGGCCCTTAACGGCCCAAAAATCCGGCCCAGGGCGGGATCCGACGCGGGCTCTTGCTATTTTGCTAAAGAGACCGACCCCATTTAATTTTATATAACATGAAGCTACAGCTAGTACTATTTAAATGAGTCCTGGACTATGCAAAGAAGACCCTGTATCTATTCAAATTCTTGTTTTTTAGGTCCCTGGCCGGACCAACGCGATCAAGTTACATTGTACACATCAAGTGACACAGATCGAGCTAGAATAATCCCAAAATGGTGAAGTGTAGTGGCGGGGACACGTGCCGCGGCGGGGTTTGGCCGCGGTTATGTCGACGCCGGCGACTACGGGTATCTCGGAGCCACTACAGCCACCAATCCTCTATAAACAAGCTATTGAAAACCTCCCAGGAGTCTATTATGAACCTATACTGCTTCTAATCGAGCCGGCCGCGAAAACAACGTCTGAACGCAGTTCATCGCCGGCGGCAATGGCGTTGCAGCGATCCAAGGGCAAAACTAGCCTATCCAACTAGTCTTGGAGATGAAGTACCTCACCAGAAACTCGTAGGGATGGCCGTACGAAGTCTCGAGGCTCTGGAAGGTAATCGGCCACGTGCACGGCTCTGTTCTGGTTCACGGCGGCGGCGGCGACGAACGCGTTCCCGGCGACCTGCTGCTTCTCCGGAGAAACCGTTTCACGAGAAAGGCACGCGATTCAGGGCGACGCAAAAGCACCATTCAATAAAGACGGCCAAGGCGGACCGCGGCGAGGGAAAATCCCTCGCATTCCCTCACCGTCGCGTCCGGTGCAATCGAGGCGTGCTGTGCTGTGCTGTGCTGATGACCACATGACACAAGCCGTAACGGCCCAGGAATCGAATAGGTGGAGTGGTAGCTCTTGGGCCGGCCCATCGCAGACTGTCCCCGTTCCCGTCCCCGTCCCAGCGGCGCCGGCGCGATTTCTTTCCCGGCTGGCCGGCTTGCAGAATCCCAATCGGAATTGAGTTCACAACCGAACCAAAACCAAAGAGGAGTATACAGAGCCGAAGACCTGGGGGATCGGATCGAAGGGGAGGGGAAAACGCAGTTGTGATTTCTCGGCGACAGAACCGAACCCCTGGGAATCGGATATCTACTAGTCATATAGGCAAATCATGTCCCTGCAGGACGACGACCTTGAACGGCATCGCCAGCAAATCGTAGCCCGGAGTAAGTTTTGCTCTGCTCTCTTTCAATTCCTGCAGGCTCCCTTGTTGTTGGAGTATAATTAATTTTTCACTTCATGTGCTGCATCAACATCAGCTGGTTATTATTATTACAGTAGGATTTAGGTCTTTGACCGAGCTCCTTTAATTTTAGTAGGCACCCTATATATCTGCACTTGTTCCTTAAAATTAAAACGTTTTCCCGGCCCTTCTTTTGCCGATTAATACATCAAAGGCACGAGTTTGCATCGTTGCGGCAGCTCATCTGTGTCTGCCATCTTTTATGCCCTCTCGATTTCTCTCTTCAATTGGCAATTCTTGTTGTAACGTGTACGTGTACAGATATTTAGCCACGCACAAAGATCAGTTGGGTACCAAATGTGATATTTTTTTTTTCCTTTGAAAACTATATGCGGCATAATGTTTGAAGAAGATTTCAGTTAGTAATGTCCGGGATGCATAGCGTGATTACCATGCTTTTTGGTTGCAGATGCGTCGACTGCCTCCTCGGTGAACAAAAGAAAGGGCTCTCCCTGCTTAGAATATGGTTATGGTGATTCTGAAGCTGCCAAAATATTGAGATATTCAACCCCACATCTTCCAGAGGTACGACAGCATAACTTTCTTACGATGGAAAGCTCATACTTCAGGCATATATAGTATGCCTTGATGTCTCTAACAGCACACAGATTTTGGGACTATACGAATAACTAAATCTAATATCTATAAACAGAGGGACCATCTTCTATTGCTACACTCGTATGCTCTTACTAATAAGTCATTTGTTTGTCTTTGTTTCAACTGAAGCGTTGCATCTTTAACTCCAGCAAAGAACTCTCTGTACCTAGTTATATTGATAAGCTGCACACTTTCTGGAATTCTCTCAGATTAGCAGGGACTTGTTCTTCCTTTGGTGATTGTTGTTGTTACCTACGTCAGAATATGAATGAAACAAATTAATGGCGATGAAAATAAACTGGACAATCACAATCCAAATAAATTACAGGTTGCAAGGGCACTACTGCATATGCTTATGTTGTTTCCTTTGTCCAGCCTAAGTTACTGTTTGGCTTTGGAGTACCAATTATTTTGAGTTCTTATTCTCATGCTTGTGCATGTAGGATATCTGGCGTCATGTACATTCATTGATGCCGTTACGTGCTGCTGCTCGTGCTGCTTGTGTGTCACGTGCCTTTCTATATTCCTGGAGGTTTTTTCCCAGCCTCATCTTCAATTACGACTCATTAAGGTCGAAAGCGCATGCACTCGAGCAGGATTTCAGCCACACAATCGATCGCATTCTGAGAAAACACTCAGGCACTGGTTTGAAGATATTGAAGCTTGAATTGTTTTATATTGCTTATCGTGATCTCGATGATTGGCTTCAGGTTGCTGTTAAACCAGGCATTGAAGAGCTAACAGTTATGCTATGTAGATTTCATATGCAGTATGACTTTCCATGCCAACTTTTATCTGAAGGGATTAGAAACTCAATTCGGTCTCTTGAAGTTGGCTTTTGTGCCTTCCATCCCACAGCTGAACTTGGCACCTTGAGAAGCCTAACGAGCCTGTGCTTGTTTGCTGTGCGTATTGAAGAGGATGAGTTAGAAGGCCTTGTTTCCAACTCTCCCGTTTTGGAGCTGTTGGATATTGCTCATTGTGATAAAATAATTTGCCTGAAATTACCTTGCGTTCTGGAGCGGCTCATTTGCGTGAAGGCTAAAGCATGCCAGAGGCTGCGAGTCATAAAGAACCGAGCTCCCAATCTCTCTAGCATATACACTATTGGAAAGGTAACTATAACCGGGGAAACATTGCAAGTGAAGAACCTAAGCATAGACCACTCAAAGGTAGTTTGTTATTCTCGTGCCGAGCTGCCATCCATTATGCCAAATCTTGAGACTCTCGGCATAAGATCGTGTGGTGAGGTATACTCTTTAAACTTTATTTGTCGTCTAGTAGAGATATATGCATGTATGCATAATAATATCTCCTTAGTCATGCCTTTGTGTAGAATTAATCTTGAGATATTACATATGCTACGCAGGCGGTCAATACACCGATGCTGCCAACTAAACTTGTCCACCTCAAGCATTTGGACATCTCTGTGAATTCGGGAAGGGCCTCCCATACCTATGACTATTTTTCTCTTGTTTCCTTCCTTGATGCGTCTCCTTCCCTAGAGACTTTGAGCTTGGATGTAAGACGTTCATTCATCCCAATCCTGCAAAGACATCTTTTATGAATTTGTTGGACCTATCAATTCAATTGTTTTCCTTTCTATTCTTCAGGTAAGTATGGAAATTGTGAAGCACTGAATCGGTTATTGGACATTCCTCACAGTGGAGGCAGATGGGTGAACACCCCCACTGCTCCCTCAAGAGTGCGAAGATCACAGGGTTTAGCTCTGCAAAGAGCTTGGTTGAGCTAACGTGTTATATTCTCCAGAACGCAGTGTCACTTGACTGTCTTAAATTGGACACCCTTTATGGTCCTAGGTGTTCTGATGAAAATTATAACCGGTGCCGTTACATGAGCATGGGTATTCTGACCGAAGCCTCCAAAGCGCTTGCGGCTATTAGAACATACATTGAGGATAAAGTTCCCACTAAAGTTAAGTTGATTGTTTTGGAGCCTTGCAGACAATGCCACGCCTTGGTCTGGGAGCGTGGAAGGCAGGTGCCATTTAATTTGCCACAAGCAACCTAATGTTTATCCATTTTAGTTTTTAATTATAATTGTTATAGACAAATTAGTGATGCATGCAGTGTTTCTTCGATTATATGTATATAATATATTGGATAAGCTATATATTGTAACTAAAACTTTCTTTGAGGATTATTGTTCCTCGGGTGGTATGCATTGGGAGCAATGTGAGTTGGTTTGTTGTCAGGTTGAAGTCTTGGACTTCGTTCGCGAAAAAAAAAAAAATGTGTTGGACTGCATTATCTGTGACACGTCTCGAGTTACCATGTTCCTCTAAATCATTAACTTAGGCTGAGCCAAGTTCGCCCAAGTTTTAAATATTGTAGTAAATAAAACAACAGTAATTTCATTCGAGCTAAGGATTTGTTTGGATATTGAGAAATAAGAGATGGGATAGAGATATAAAAATAGATGAATGACTAACATTAAATGAGGCGTAATAGACGGCTAGAATACAACAATATCCCTATGGGTATTTTCCTATCCCTATTTTCATCCCTACCCAAATAAGACGTAAGAGACTTTAACTCACTCCAAATTTATTTACTTTATCTTCATTTCAAATTATAAGACTTTAGGTAGCAAAAGGTATGTATTCACAAAAGCCAACGAAGTTTAGAAGTACTACACCACAACACTTAAACAACATTTGACGTCAATTGCTAAAGATAATAATTACCGTTGGATGGTTCGTTGAATACTTCGATGATGGTCCGTTGCTATAAGTATATTTTGTTTTTAAGTTGGATTGTCGGCCACTATATCTAAGTAGCCGAGTCGGGCCGTCCATTGCCAATGTTCATTGAGACATTTTTTTCCCACTTTTACCAAAATTTTGGCCAAAAAGTCATGTAAACCCTATCTCCACGCCCAGACCAAATATACAGTCTCACTTTGGGCTTGCTTGGTTCACTCTCAACATTTACCATGTCAAGAATTTGGTAAGCTATGATTTTATCTAGCTCATTTGGTTTACTATCAAAATTTACCAAAACCTCACATTGACTTACCTGGCCCCGCCGGCTGCTATGGCAGCCGCGGTGCCCAGCTGCCCGCCCTTGCCAACCACTACTGGAAATCCGTGATTTGCCGAGTATTTTACGTTTTGCCGAGTGCCAAAACGCGGATACTCGGCAAAGAGGCGGTTTGCCGAGTGTTAGGCACTAAACACTCGGCAAAAAATAGGCACTCGGCAAAAAAATGGTTTGTCCAGTGTTAACACCCGGCAAACCTCAACACACGGCAAACTGCACAGTTTGCCGAGTGTAAACACTCGGCAAAATAATACACACGGCAAAGTTTGACGGTGGGTAGCCGTCGTCAGCAGTTTGCCGAGTGCCCCCATTTAGCACTCGGCAAACTGGTTGGTTTGCCGAGTGTCCTGCTAAAACACTCTGCAAAGTGCACTGTTTGCCGAGTGCTTTCATAGGACACTCGGCAAAATAAATCTTTTTTCGTTTTTGACTTTCAATTTTTTCTGTTGGCATCCTACAATACCTTGATCAATATGTTGAAATTTCGCACAAGTTTAAGATAGTGCTGGCAGAGTTGAGCTATTTCTTCTGCTAGCTTTGTGCCAAGAAGTTGTCTCGGACCGTGATTGAGGACTTGGAAAAAGCGGCACCTGTGTTGCTCTGTAAGTTAGAGAAGATATTTCCACCCGGCTTCTTCAATCCCATGCAACATTTGATTATGCACCTCCCGAACGAGGCACAAATGTGGGGGCCCGTACAGTTCCATTGGTGCTATCCAGTTGAGAGATGTCTAAAGGTTCTACGCAAAAAATATAGAAATAAAGCTAAAATTGAGGCTTCAATTGCAGAGGCATCCGTTCTGGAGGAGGTATCAAACTTCACAACATCATACTACACTGAGAACCTGCCTAGCGTCCATAATCCACCCCCTCGTTATAATGCTGGGGAAAATGAAACGAACCTCAACCTTTTCCGAGGGCAACTCGGAAGCGCAAGTGCATCGACCCCCAAAGTGTTGAAACCTGAAGAGTGGCGCAATATCATGCTATATATTTTGACCAACCTTGACGAAGTCAAGCCGTACTTGGGGTAAGTTCTGAACGAACTTGTTGCATAACACCGTCACTGTTCTGCATCCAACCCCTTTGTCTCTCGTTGGTACTGGGAATTTCTTCGTCAATCTTGGCATCGACGGAGGGAACCTACCTCGTAGGAATGTAATACCATTCTTAGACAGGGTGCGGAAGATGGGAGTCTCGATTTCATTTCTTGGTTCGAAAAGAAGGTACGAAGTTGCTTTCATTTCTTAGCTTGTACTTCCTTTCACATTCCAAGTTGCTTGTACATGTGAACGTTAATGTTCCCACTTGCTCGAGCTTGTAGGGCCAAAACGATCCGTCCATGAGGCCAGAGTTGAGACAGGTCGCAAATGGCTTTACCTATAAGGTGAGGTCATTTGCCTATTATGACGTGAATGGATATCGCTTTCACACATCGACCTACGAGCAGAGTCGCCCCAATCGAAAAAACCAAAAATACCAAAGTTTTTATGGGCGGTCAAGATGGGGTCGAGTATTATGGAAGACTTGAAGAAATATATGAACTCATCTTTCATGGTTGCAAACCTCTTAAGCCCGTCATATTCAAATGTCATTGGTTTGATCCTGCACTTACAAGACAGGCTTGGGATAGTCTTGGGGTAGTTGAAATTCGATAGGACTCTGTCTTACCAGGAGACGATGTCTATGTTGTAGCCCAACAGGCCACACAGGTTTATTATCTCCCATACGTGTGTTAAGACAAAGAGAATCTTAAGGGTTGGGATATTGTGCACAAGGTATCGCCAAACGGTAAACTACCTTTGGCAAACGATGAAGATTACAACTTCAACCCAAACACATATGACGGAGAGTTCTTCCAAGAAGAGGGGCTAGAAGGGAGGTTTGAGATAAACTTAACCGAAGCGATTGGAATGGAAGTAGACAATGAATGGGGTGATCAAGAGGACGCTAGAGATGAGGTGGTAAATGTGAAGGACTTACAAATGCTTGACCGATTACAGTTAGGCGATGACGATGTTGACAACATTCCTCATATGGATAGTGTCGATTATTTCGATATGGTTGATAGTGATTGTTGACAGTTACTAACGCTATTAAAAGAGTGTAGCCAAATCTATCCTCTAGCAGTGGTAACAATACTTCTCAACATAATCACGGGGGTTGTCAATCCCTATGCTCAAAGTATGTGGTTGTTGACACTTCTAACGTTGCTACTAGGAATAAAGTTATTTCTAGCAACTGCGCCAAAAATGCTATGGGTAGCTTTATAGGATAGGTGATGGGATTCTGCAAGCACACAGAACTATCGTGTAGCACTTAACCTGGGAGTACCAGGTGTCAAATTTATATTTTCCAAAGGAAGGCTGGGTTTGTGATTCTTAGGATCTGGTAGTCGAGGAGCTAGATATGGATAAGTAGGATAATAACCTTAGTAAGTATAATTCAATGAAGTATAACTAAGGTGGAAACACACTAGGATAAATTTAGGTAGCTCTGGAGTTTATGGGAGAACTCTATCTCAGTAAAAGATCAAGTGTTTGCTATACCAAAGAGTCTGCTATACCCGGGGCACGCAAAGTCCTAAACTTGCCGAAGTTTGGCTGAATAGGCCCTGTACGTTTACAAGTCCTGCGCTTATACCGAGACTAGACCGAACATGCTGGAATCCATAGAATTCTACGGCTGTCACCACCTAGAACCTACCACTACTATCCGTGGGCCTAGCGGTCCTCAAGGGTAAGATTATAGCCTAAGCACCGCGCTTAATCTATAGAACTTACTACTCTAACTCAGGCCTAAGAATTAGAGCACTCTAACCAAGCAATGAGCATGTATACAGCTACTTAAAGTATAACAATAAATAAATAAATAAAGAAGGGGATCTTTATTACCGATAAGAGTGAAGAACACCGCAGATGAGGTCGCCGACAAGCCCGGCTCCTCCACAGACTTCCTCCTTCTCCCGATTTCTCTCTCACTACTCTAATCTTCTCAGAGGAGGTCGCCGACAAGCCCGGCTCCTCCACAGACTTCCTCCTTCTCCCGATTTCTCTCTCACTACTCTAATCTTCTCTAGCTAGCACTATTCCTAAGAGCAGAGCTTTGCTAGAGAGAGAGAGATGAGCTACTACTGACTATGAGCTGAATCTTAAGTGTTTCTAGTGATGCTTCTAATGTGTTTCTGCTTACAAGTGTGGAAACTGGTCCTATTTATAGTGTAGGAGAGCTCCAGGGGTACTTGTAGGGGTGCTGGAAGTCGGTGGCGCGAAGTGGCAGGGTGCGCGGCCCCTAGGGGGCGGGCGCCCGGTGGATTCCACTGCCTCGCCATCCAACGCTCCAGGATCCTCCCCAATGATGGTTGCAAGGTCGATTGAGCACGTTTTGGCGGTTGGAGAGCTGGTTTGTCGCCCTTGGAGAATAACATGTGAGTCCATGAATCCTTGGCACTTCATTTGATCTCCCTTGGATGGAAACCGACTTCAAATGGACGACCATAAGCACTTGGGTGCCTCTCCTCCGGATTGTGGACATGCCACTCACCAGGAACAGGGCAGGTGCCCTGTCCATAGGGCCACCGGATCCTCGTGCCTTCATTCTGAGCGATTGATATTTAATCAACGTACCATGGGCCATTTGGGAGGATGGCACACGGATCCGTGAGGTGGCATGCCAGTTTGGCATGTTTCATAGGGCGGGCGCCCTATGAGAGGGCGGGCGTCCCCCCTCTGGCTGCCATGTGGCAGCTGAGGTGTCAAGCTGTCTTGCTTTGCTTCATTTTCTCCTGTTTTTACCATTTTTCCTACATACACAATATTTCTCCAAGGACATGTGGAACTATGTAAGTTTCAAAGTAAGTTCTTTACTTTTCATGTGATTTTACCTTGATTATAGGTGAAATGTTGACGGTAAAACAGGGTGTTAGCGACCGTCAACAGTGATGATGAGACTTATGATCCGGCTAATCTTGATCCTGAAGATTATTTCTAATACATGTAATATTATGGTATTTTGTAATTATGGTTTATTTCTTTTGCATCTATATAATTATGTTATTTCTAATACAACATTGTTTCTTGTTTTCAATTGCAGGTGACTGAACAAGGATGGTGGGCGGGCGTCAGAGGAGGGTGGCTTCGGTTTACCAAAGATCACAACCTGTAGATGGCACAGGAGATGAGGACTTGCAAATGTCGTCGGCGTCCTCGGGGAGGAGGAGGGACAGCAACAGCCGCAGGAGGAGGCGGGAGGAGCCGCCGCCACCGCCGCAGGAGGAGTGGGAGGTCGACGAGGACGAGAAGGAGGGGGTCGACGAGGAGGCAGCGGGTGACGCTTCCTCTGAGCAGCCGAGTGTGTACTTGCGAGGTACCGCGAGCCTCCCCCAGCGACCGATACCTCCTCATAAACGCCCAAAGATTGCACCCGACGGGGAAAGGTAAGTAAATTAAGATGTTATCACTACTTCAAATGATATGTTGGAAATCACAATATAAACTAACATTGTTTCTTAATAACTTGTGCAGGAGTTGGACGGTTGTAGAGTCTGCAGGTTGCCACACACGCTCGCTCGCTGGCATCCTCGGCCTTCTGCTCAAGGCACACTTCCCTGGCTTGGTTCAGTTCGCCAGGAAAGAGGAACAGCCCTATACGTTTGCCACTACACTAATGCCCCCGATGCATGGGATTTGCTTGACAAGGGATTCCCAAACAAGGTGTGTCACACCCAATTTTAAGGATAAAATTGAATGCATAACCTTATGTGCGCCCAAGGATCAGTCACACACATAAGACGACAAATAAAAGGTAATATCAAAGGACAATGCTTAATACATAGTGTAGTATAATTAAAATATAACCTTAAGAAGCAAACAGTGGAAAGACACTCCGATCTTCGCGTGTAGATGCCAACTCCACAGGGACACAGCTGACTGGTTGACCATAAGCCTAACACCTCCAACTCTAGCAATCTGATAACCACCTAGGGTGTGGGGGGAATAGCAAGGGTGAGTCCATGTCGAACTCCGCAAGTAAAGCAATAAGGTAGTATAGATCTCATAAACTCATGATCAATGTAACATAAATAATGTAGAGCATAAAACGGTAAAAATAAGCATGTTAGCAATCAAAAGTCACCATCTTAAATGTAAGAATTCCAAGGCCGCTCGTGTCCTTGAGCAAGGCTAGTATACCAGTTTAATAAACTCTGCGCAGAGGTGTACACTTTCACTGTGAGCCGTGATTTACCCTTTCGCCCGAGGTGATCAGCCTCTTAGCCCACTAGCAAGGAAGGCCGACAGGGTTCACTATGAAGCCTTTCAAAGGTTCGTCTAACACGTTAGGGCCGCGAGGTTTCCTTGGCAAGCAGATGTAGAGCCCCCTTCCATATGGCACAAGGTCACGCAGGTTATACACATATGGACAGAGGCCGCACTATACCCGAGTCAGCAAGCCCCTCTTGCACCTTTCGGTAACCTCTAACACGCTAGAAAAGGTCCTCATACTGAGCTAAAACCAGAGCCATATAGCCCTCACAGTTGTACTATCAATCCCGGAGGTTCTCTTACAGACAAATCCTCAAGTTGCTAAAAAGTCATTTTTATCGTTTGTTACTTAAACATTAATTAAGTCACAAGATCATGGTCACAACAAGAATACCCAACTATACTTGCCTCAAATTGAGATCCTTTCTTTGATTCAAACCTTCAAATAGTGCTTCTTGATCTCCAACTTCTTCGGAATTACCAACGCAAAGCTCACCGTCTGAACTCGATCATAAAATCCCCACACAATCATCGAGGCAATCATACACGAAGCAAACAAGATCTATATTAGAAACAGTACACCAACAGTGGAAAAACAGATTGAAAAGTGTATAAAAATAATCTACGCGTCGCTACGATTCCAACGATATAAGGATCACGAAAATCGGAATTCAAACGGAGAAGTTATGAAATAAACAAGTTTTACTTTAATAAAATAATAGATTAAATCTAATCTCAAATTTTAAAAGTTGAAAACATGAGTATTAGTAGCATCATTAGATAGATTATGAAATTATGAATCTAACGAGACTTGAACGGATCAAATCGGAGCTAAAACGAATAAAATATGGCCGAAATAAACTGAGTGGCAAATCTGTAAATATTGAAAACGCCTTTTGAATTAAAACCGAGGAAATACGTTCTCTAAATAGGAAAGCGTAATCTGAGAAATACGCCAAAGGACCGCGGGTTAGAACATTAAAAAGCTCAGGGGCTCTTTTGCAAAAGTGCCAGCGAAAGGGTATCTCTTCACTGTGAGCCGTTGGATCGGCCGTGGACGGCGCAGGTAGCTCGGGGTAAAGAGGAGCGGCTCTGGTCGCCGGAGTCGGGCGGCGCCCGGCCGATTCCTCGCCGGCAAGATGGCCGGAGACAGCGTTTTCGGGGCTAGGAAGCTCGGCACACCTCGGGATCTGGTCGGGAAGCAAGAGGAGCTCAAGCCAAACCTATCTATGGTTTCGGTTGCCACAGAGGTAGCTCGGGGAGGATGCGGCGAGCTAGGTGGCGGAACTATGGCGGCGGCGAAGCTCGGCATCATGGCTACAGTGCACAAAACCGAGGGAGAAGGGGTCGGGAAGGTCCCTGACCTTGCTGCGAAGCTTGGAGAACAACCAATTTCGACGGAGAAGTCCTCCCGAGGAGAAATCGACGGCGGCGGCGGAGCTCGGGGCGACGGCGGAGCTCGGGGCGGCGGCTAGGGCAAGATCGGAGGGCGCGGCTTGCTCGGGAACTTGTGGGGAGGGACGGCAGGGCTCGGCCGACCTATATAGGGGCGCGAGGGAGGCGTAGGAGATCCGGACTCGTCCGAGGATCCCGGCAGCGGAAAGCTTCGAGCAGCGGCGGCTCTGTTCGCGCGAGGGCAGGAAGAGGCAATGCCGCTAGGGCTGGATGGCGGCAAATAGGGGCCCGCCTGGACTTATATAGTCCCGAGGCGATGGGGATAGGGGAGTTGAGTTCGCCTCGGATATAGGAGATCGAATCGAGGGCGGCGAGCGACGAACTCGCTCTGTTCGTTCTCGCGTCGGACTCTCGGCGAGCAGCAGAGGGAAACAGGGGAGGGGCTGTCCTGTGGGTCCCACAGGTCGGTAACACCGAGCGCTGGGGTCGGACTGGCAGTCACGGCAGAGGGATGCTCCGCGTGCGCGTGCTCGGTCGCGGCGTGGCTCTCTGCTTTGGGCGCCCCGAGGAGAAGAAAGGAAGGAGGAGAAGAGGGACTACCCTGTGGGGCCCGCCTGTCATCCAAAGATGGGAAGAGGGGGCGCTCAGCTTGCTGCACCGGCTGGCTGGCTAGTTAGCTTGGCCTCGGCCCAAGTTAGCAAGGGAGGGGGCAGGCCGAAAGGAAGAGGAGGACTGGGCCCTCGGGCCAAAATCAGAGAGGGGAGGGTTTTTCTTATTTTCCCTTTTCTATTTTCTAATTTCATTTTCCAAAAGGATTTTCAAATTGGGTTTTGAAATATTTGAAAAAAATTCAAATAAGCTACAACAGTACAAAGAAGAAATGCTCCAGCATGAATGCATCATACATGTGTATGACCTAGGTTTGATTTTATATTTGAGAAAAATTATTATTTCCCTATATTGGAATGATCAACTAATTGCATAATTAAATAAATTCCCACTATTTAAAAGAATGCAATTTTTCGGGTGTTACAATTCTACCCCCCTTAAAAGGAATCTCATCCCAAGATTCGAGAGAGCAAGATCAAAAGAATGAAGTTTAGATGTTTGAGGAGATTCAGATACTCTACCATTGAATCTTCTTTGTTTTCTCGGGTACCTCCTCTTTCATGGTAATAATTCTGATGCTCATTTCCTGTTGTCACCACCTCTATATAGATACTCCAGATAATATTTCCATACATTGATGGGTACCCAGTATGGTAAGATCCTTTGTCAGTAATAACTCATCCAATCGCATATGTGATACGCATCTAATGTTCCATATAATATCTCAAGTGATTCCAATGTTTATGGGTCCATCACGCTTCCGCTGCGCTACTCTGATATTCCTTCCAAATACTACACTTGTGTCCAATCTGGCAATATCTCTCAACTTCATACATGAATTGATATTTCTGAATCTTGTGGTTGATAGTGTCCTCTCCAAATGTGGGGGTGTCTGATTTTTCCAAGTAAAATCACTGGAGCTCATAAATCTTCATCATGTTACTCCTTAGGTTGGCTACCCCCCTTAAAACAAATTAACTTGGGGTACCAAAGATAGCTTGCATATTCTTCTGAGTGGGTTAATTAGCTACCATCCTGTACTTCTAACATCCCAACAATACCCATGAACATAGGTAAGAATAGGTAATCAGAATTTCTTTGCGAGCGGCAAAACAGCAGCTCAGTAAAACAGCTATAACTGGAGTTCTGTTGATCCTAATAAGATGAATCTTATACTGTTAGAAAGCTAAAGAAAATCTCTACAAGTTCCATGTAGACCACTTTTCCAGATTCTGCAGTTATGGTGGTCAAAAATAGTGAACAACAGAAACTATTTCAGATTTCAGACAGCACAGTTGTATCGTCTTGTGATTTTCATAAATCCCAAACCATAATAGCTATCAGGGTGATTCTTACGCCCACAGAACGATCTTGAAGTCTACTTGTGTCTAGAATTTTTCCAAGATTTTTGATATTCCAAAAATAGAGGTAGAAGCTAACAAGGACAGATTGCTCCAAGAAGATAGAA
Source organism: Eremochloa ophiuroides (assembly GCA_038502445.1). NCBI lineage: Eukaryota > Viridiplantae > Streptophyta > Magnoliopsida > Poales > Poaceae > Eremochloa > Eremochloa ophiuroides. The sequence goes on along the minus strand of JAHLJS010000004.1, from coordinate 3,045,708 downwards.
TAAACGAAGCAATAGAGAAAGAGAACCCAACTATGTATTCTATTAATCCTCATACCTTAGGAATATAAACTAAATGAAATTATGGACAACTCCATAAGATCATTGCACTCATTACAAAGATTCAAATCAAGCAAGTTCATAATAACAATTCGACAAGGCACAACAATCATTGGTACCCAACTTGCGATGCTATCGTGCGTTCTATCTCTATCCAGGGTTCATCTCTAAGGCTTCAACTTCATGTTATGAAAGAATGAGGTAAGAGATAGTTCTACAAGAATTTCAAGCCAACGGGCGGATAAAAGATTTATAGCAATAAGGAGGAGATGAATATCAAGGTAAGGGGTATAGCAAAGCAGAAATTATCAATGGTTATGGAACAAGGACTCCATAGGAAGTTATAAAACTTAAGATGGTCTATTTCTTACTAGGCTTGCGTCCTACAGTCAGCATTGCTTTGATACCACTTTGTCACACCCAATTTTAAGGATAAAATTGAATGCATAACCTTATGTGCGCCCAAGGATCAGTCACACACATAAGACGACAAATAAAAGGTAATATCAAAGGACAATGCTTAATACATAGCGTAGTATAATTAAAATATAACCTTAAGAAGCAAACAGCGGAAAGACACTCCGATCTTCGCGTGTAGATGCCAACTCCACAGGGACACAGCTGACTGGTTGACCACAAGCCTAACACCTCCAACTCTAGCAATCTGATAACCACCTAGGGTGTGGGGGGAATAGCAAGGGTGAGTCCATGTCGAACTCCGCAAGTAAAGCAATAAGGTAGTATAGATCTCATAAACTCATGATCAATGTAACATAAATAATGTAGAGCATAAAACGGTAAAAATAAGCATGTTAGCAATCAAAAGTCACCATCTTAAATGTAAGGATTCCAAGGCCGCTCGTGTCCTTGAGCAAGGCTAGTATACCAGTTTAATAAACTCTGCGCAGAGGTGTACACTTTCACTGTGAGCCGTGATTTACCCTTTCGCCCGAGGTGATCAGCCTCTTAGCCCACTAGCAAGGAAGGCCGACAGGGTTCACTATGAAGCCTTTCAAAGGTTCGTCTAACACGTTAGGGCCGCGAGGTTTCCTTGGCAAGCAGATGTAGAGCCCCCTTCCATATGGCACAAGGTCACGCAGGTTATACACATATGGACAGAGGCCGCACTATACCCGAGTCGGCAAGCCCCTCTTGCGCCTTTCGGTAACCTCTAACACGCTAGAAAAGGTCCTCATACTGAGCTAAAACCAGAGCCATATAGCCCTCACAGTTGTACTATCAATCCCGAAGGTTCTCTTACAGACAAATCTTCAAGTTGCTAAAAAGTCATTTTTATCGTTTGTTACTTAAACATTAATTAAGTCACAAGATCATGGTCACAACAAGAATACCCAACTATACTTGCCTCAAATTGAGATCCTTTCTCTGATTCAAACCTCCGAATACTGCTTCTTGATCTCCAACTTCTTCGGAATTACCAACGCAAAGCTCACCGTCTGAACTTGATCATAAAATCACCACACAATCATCGAGGCAATCATACACGAAGCAAACAAGATCTATATTAGAAACAGTACACCAACAGTGAAAAAACAGATTAAAAAGTGTATAAAAATAATCTACGCGTCGCTACGATTCCAACGATATAAGGATCACGAAAATCGGAATTCAAACGGAGAAGTTATGAAATAAACAAGTTTTACTTTAATAAAATAATAGATTAAATCTAATCTCAAATTTTAAAAGTTGAAAACATGAGTATCAGTAGCATCATTAGATAGATTATGAAATTATGAATCTAACGAGACTTGAACGGATCAAATCGGAGCTAAAACGAATAAAATATGGCCGAAATAAACTGAGTGGCAAATCTGTAAATATTGAAAACGCCTTTTGAATTAAAACCGAGGAAATACGTTCTCTAAATAGGAAAGCGTAATCTGAGAAATACGCCAAAGGACCGCGGGTTAGAACATTAAAAAGCTCAGGGGCTCTTTTGCAAAAGTGCCGGCGAAAGGGTATCTCTTCACTGTGAGCCGTTGGATCGGCCGTGGACGGCGCAGGTAGCTCGGGGGAAAGAGGAGCGGCTCTGGTCGCCGGAGTCGGGCGGCGCCCGGCCGATTCCTCGCCGGCAAGATGGCCGGAGACAGCGTTTTCGGGGCTAGGAAGCTCGGCACACCTCGGGATCTGGTCGGGAAGCAAGAGGAGCTCAAGCCAAACCTATCTATGGTTTCGGTTGCCACAGAGGTAGCTCGGGGAGGATGCGGCGAGCTAGGTGGCGGAACTATGGCGGCGGCGAAGCTCGGCATCATGGCTATAGTGCACAAAACCGAGGGAGAAGGGGTCGGGAAGGTCCCTGACCTTGCTGCGAAGCTTGGAGAACAACCAATTTCGACGGAGAAGTCCTCCCGAGGAGAAATCGACGACGGCGGCGGAGCTCGGGGCGACGGCGGAGCTCGGGGCGGCGGCTAGGGCAAGATCGGAGGGCGCGGCTTGCTCGGGAACTTGTGGGGAGGGACGGCAGGGCTCGGCCGACCTATATAGGGGCGCGAGGGAGGCGTAGGAGATCCGGACTCGTCCGAGGATCCCGGCGGCGGAAAGCTTCGAGCAGCGGTGGCTCTGTTCGCGCGAGGGCAGGAAGAGGCAATGCTGCTAGGGCTGGATGGCGGCAAATAGGGGCCCGCCTGGACTTATATAGTCCCGAGGCGATGGGGATAGGGGAGTTGAGTTCGCCTCGGATATAGGAGATCGAATCGAGGGCGGCGAGCGACGAACTCGCTCTGTTCGTTCTCGCGTCGGACTCTCGGCGAGCAGCAGAGGGAAACAGGGGAGGGGCTGTCCTGTGGGTCCCACAGGTCGGTAGCACCGAGCGCTGGGGTCGGGCTGGCAGTCACGGCAGAGGGATGCTCCGCGCGCGCGTGCTCGGTCACGGCGTGGCTCTCTGCTTTGGGGGCCCCGGGGAGAAGAAAGGAAGGAGGAGAAGAGGGACTGCCCTGTGGGGCCCGCCTGTCATCCAAAGATGGGAAGAGGGGGCGCTCAGCTTGCTGCACCGGCCGGCTGGCTAGTTAGCTGGGCCTCGGCCCAAGTTAGCAAGGGAGGGGGCAGGCCGAAAGGAAGAGGAGGACTGGGCCCTCGGGCCAAAATCAGAGAGGGGAGGGTTTTTCTTTTTTTCCCTTTTCTATTTTCTAATTTCATTTTCCAAAAGGATTTTCAAATTGGGTTTTGAAATATTTGAAAAAAATTCAAATAAGCTACAACAGTACAAAGAAGAAATGCTCCAGCATAAATGCATCATACATGTGTATGACCTAGGTTTGATTTTATATTTGAGAAAAATTATTATTTTCCTATATTGGAATGATCAACTAATTGCATAATTAAATAAATTTCCACTATTTAAAAGAATGCAATTTTTCGGGTGTTACAAGGCGGAGCGGATGAAGGCCGAGTTTTGGGTAAATCTTCCTTGCACTATATTGTTCATTGGACATTTTTTGAAATAATGAATGGATACGACGCATGTATATGCAGAATTTCTTCAGACTTTAAGATGGTTGTGAGGACGCGGCGACTTCGGTGCTAGACAAAGGATGTAAAAGAGGTGTGAAGGACCTGCATTATGAGGCACGCATCCAGGCCGTCATAATATACAACGGGTCGTACCTTGTGAAGAAGGTCACGAAGAAAGAAGTAAGAGAGATGATGCTGACCAAGGAAGAGTACATGAAGGTAAATGTAGTCTAACATTAGTAATGATTTATTATGTGCTTGGGTAGATTTAATTTAACTTCTTATATGCCATATACTTGAGACTTGTAGGTGATTCCAGAATGGTGCTCTGGAGATCCCCGATGCTGGGAAATGATGGTAGACAAGTGGTGCGACCCCGAGTGGCTTGTCCAGCACAACGCTTGTCGGGAGCGCCGTTTGCAGATGGCAGGTGTATCACACCATCAAGGCGGCCGTAGCCTCAGTGGATACGCGCAAACATGGGTACGAGAATTCTCCATTTGATTATAACGCTCCATTCTACATGATTTCTAATTGTCTTGCTGTTTTTCTTGCAGTCGTCGTCGCATGGTGGCCAGCAGTACTCCTAGTTCATGGCATATGCTATGGCCCACAAGGGCAAGGCGACGTCTGGTGTATCCTACAACCCGGAGGACCCTCCCTCGGCTTACACCAACGCGACCGTCCATAGCCGCCTCAGTCAGTACACTGAGATGGCAAGGGAGGTCCATGGGCAAGACTTTGATCCGAGCACCCAGGACTTTGACGGAGAGATCGTCATGAGGGTGAGAGGAGGCAAGAAGCATGAGCGGTACTGGATGGGCGACGACGTCATCGACACGTCCTCTACTCCCTCCCTCTCCCAGATCCGAGTATGGAGCACAAGCGCAAGTCCGGCCATACGCCCACGGCCAACCACTGCTTCGCACCTTGTTAACGAACTCCAGATAATTTCCGTTTTATTCATTGCTTGTTGATTTGTACGTACCTTTGCATTACTTTAACATTTAGGGTCAAATGTTGTAGGCCCAACTGCAAGAAAAGAGGAGGCTGCGGTACGAGATGGAGATGAGGCAGAACCAGAGGATAGAGGAGTTGGTGGTGTTTGTGTCCTCTCTTGGCGCCGCTATGGGTCGATCTATACCAGCTAGCCTAATCGCTCCACTTGCCCAGCCAGCTACTCCGGTGAATACCAATGTATTAGTTACTTTATTTCAACGTGACATAGGGCACGCTAGAAAAAACATGCAATCTCAAACTTGCAATGTGGTGTTGGTGGCGGTGGCAGCAGTTGTTTTGGCGGTGGTGGTTGTGGTGTTTGGGTGGTGGTGGTGGTGTTGGTGGCGGTGTATTGATATATATGTGTTTGATGGCCATTGTGCCGTTTGTTTTCTTGCAGGGTTTGGAAACCTCCCCGTGCAGGAGAGGTTCTGCCGAAATTTTTAATTGACGGTATTCTTTTCATTTTTTTTTTGCAGCATCAATCGGCCGCGGCATCGAATTACGTTGGTGGGTCATCGGTTGGAGGGTCGCCGGCATCACAAGTTGCGCCAAATCAGCTCGAAGGGTCACCGGTATCACAAATGGCGCCAAATCTACACGGAGGGTCACCGGCATCAAATCTCGGGCCTTCTCACCCCCTACAATCGCCGTGAGCAGCTTGTTGTGAACTTCGATTAAGATATTTGGTTGCAAACGTGTCAGCTTGTGAACTTGTGGCATATTTCGACTTTTGGTTTTTGAACATGTCATATATGTGAACGTGTGTGATTGCGGCACATTTGAACATGTTGTGAATGTGGTTTATGACTTCTGTGATATATATTTATGATGATTTATATATTATATTTGTGTATTGTCTCGCAATGGAACAATCAAAACAAAAATACAGATTCTGGTAAGTTTGCCGACACTCGGCAAAGTGGCCACACGTGGCTAGCCTGCGAACATGGTTTGCCGAGTGTCAGCGGCAAAGTCTGCATGGTTTGCCGAGTGTCAGCTCTCGGCAAACTTTACGCAATTTACCATGCGTGCTTTGCCGAGTGCTAACACTCGGCAAACCATGCGCACTTTGCCGAGTGTCACACGTTTGACACTCGGCAAAACGGCCGTTAGCATTTCACCATTACCGTCTACGTTTGCCGTGTGCCGCATTTGACACTCAGCATAATGTTTGTTGAGTGCCCGATATTTGACACTTGGCAAAGCGTGCTTTGCCAAATGATTTTTTGCCGAGTGCGGTTTACCGAGTGTTACACTTGACAAAGCGTTTGCCGAGTGTTTTTGGCGCTTTGACGAGTGTCCCAGACACTCAGCGAGCCGCTAATTTCCAGTAGTGAACTACACGGACGACGAGTCGACGACCTAGAAGAGCTGAAGGGATGCGCTGACCTGGGCTTCGGGACCCCCTTCACTATTCCCTCATTTGCATCTTCTTCTTCTCTATCTTCCCTTCCTGACTTGATTCATTGATTTGAGTGTAGGATGCATCGCCTCTCGATCTTCTCTGGGTCTGATGCGAGCATTGGATGGGGGCAGTCAAGGGTAATCCCCCAGCACAGCACGCCATCAGCGAGCCTGCAACCACGGAAAGGGCGCAGCCCATCTCCCCAGTACAATGCAAGGTGACGACAGCCAGCAGATCTGAGCGGGGAATCGGCACTGCTGCGTTGTGCGCCTATGTCGCTGATTTCTAGAGTTGTTTATAATTTTTTTGATTAAATTCAGATCTCATATTAGACCTATGTGATCCTTGGGGCTTCTAAAAATTAATTACTTGGTCATTTGATCAACTTGAGTGCTTTCATTTTAAAGTCCATGTACAACACCCATTTCGCTATTTCAACGTATTTCTAAGTGTTTAATAATTGTACTAGTTTAATAATCACTCAAAGGTTAAATTTGTTTTTACGAAATTTTCTCCTATCTTATTTAAAATTGGTATATGAAAATTGCCATCATTTCTCAAACAAACATTAATTAATTAGTTTTGTTTGTTCCTAATCAAACATGTAATATCGTTAGCTTAAGCATTATGAAATTACAAACAACTTAATCAAGAGTCACTAAAATGCATAGTTAAATGCAAGATAAAGACTGCGCTTACAGATGGCCTTGTTTAACACCTAGGTGTTACACATGCACACGTAGACGCGCACCATTGGCCAGAGTTTAGGCTTCCATGCAAGCTTGTTGTGGGGTCTGTCTCATACTTTTAAAGCCTTAATCTATACTTCTTATATAAACAAACCCCATTAGCTATTTCTCTCGCCATGCAAAGTGTTCACATCAGCATTCACTCAACATTCCACTAACACATTCTATCTTACCATGCAAAATGTCCACGTCATCATCCACTAACACATCACTAACATATCCAACTTACCCATGTCATTATGTTTCATTTTTAAGCTTTTCACATTTGCAAACCACATCATTTGCTAACATATATTTTGTTTTTCACATCAGTATGCTAAAAATCATCCATTAATATGTATTATGATATTTATTCGATCATATTATAGTAAATATAAGTAGTATTATTTCATCGGTAATTCCCGCAGTAACGCACGGGGTTTTCTCCTAGTTAGAACTACAAGGACTACTTGACTATTGATCCTTGCAGGTTTCGGGGTCAACGCCCTTAGGGATGCTATTAACAGAGTGTGGCATTTAGGTTTGTTTCAAGATAGACTTGTGACATAACTGTTCCTCTTAGTTTCACCATGAAGAAAAAAATCAAAAGCTATGAATTCTTCCAATTAATTACAGAAAAATATAGATCTAAAGCTACAACCAAAATTTATACTAAAATATACCATATTATATGTTTACCGTGTACTTGTACTCATGTTGAGTTTAACAAAATTAGATTTTCTATTTTATGATTTTTGTGTAATTTACTATGTTCTTTTAAAGATTTAGCCAAAATTTATACCTATACCTATTAATAAAGGAGAAGATTTCTTCCAATTTTGTTGTCAAGCTTTCTTCGTCTACTCAGATTTTGGTCTGGCCCATCGCTACCGAACTGTCACCACTCACTTGAATTGGAAAAGGTCTACTTTTCTTCCCTCAATTTTTGTGAAAGTCCGATTTTCTCCCCAAACCGCAAAACCAGATAAACCATCTCCTTCAACTTTTGAAACAATGCGATTTACGTTATAAGCGGTTTTGAAGATGGTTTTGTCTTATTCTTTTTTATTTATTTTGGATAAATCTTTAAAAAATTATAGTAAATCACAAATAAATTATGATAGAAAATCAAATTTTGTTAGACTCCACATGAGTAGATGTACACAGTTAACATATAATATGTTATATTTTAATACAAAATTTTGTTGTACATTTAGATATATGCTTTTCTGTAATTAATTAGAGTAATTTATAACTACAATTTCTATGGTCTAATTGTGGTGAAATTTATATGGTGGTCTAGTTATTACATTCTTGAACAGTAGTAAAAATTTTATATTCATTGAATCATGTATAACTTAGTTATAGATTTTTTTAGGGTTTATGTTTGCTAAATCTAAATAAATCTATAACTAATTCATACATGATCCACTGAGTATGAATTTTTTAGCATAGTTAAAGCATAAAATAGTTAGACACCATAAAAATTTCACTACAATTAGATCATAGAAACTGTAATTATGAATTATTCTAATTAATCACACATAAAAAATAGATATAAATCTACATCAAAAACTTTATACTAAAATTCTAAAATATATCATATTATAGTCCAATTATTTTCCAAGCCCATCAGCCCAAGACGTTAAGAGCCCGTCCACCCCAAAAGCAATGACCCCGGGGCTCGAGGAGTGACATCCACCTTTCACACGAAACTTGTTAAGAATTAATTAATTAGTGATCAATTAGATTAATTTCATCATTAGCAACTGCTAATGATAGATCCATTAGATAGACACCTTTTCACCGAGAGACACCTTTTCGCCAAGAGGCACCCATCTATTAGGCTTGTATATATATCTGTACACAGTTCATCAATCAATACAGACAATCGTTTGCATCCTTCGTTTGTCTCTCTCGCGCGCTCTCTCTATCTCGTTTAACACGTTATCACGCACGTTTGTTCTCCGCTGAGAAGAAAGGCCGGCAAGCAGTTTCCCTGGAGACATCGCCGGAGAGTAGTCGTCGCAAATCCGTTCACCGGTGTTGTCACACCAACGGGAAGATGCGATAGGACGCTGGTATCGATGGAGTCAAGGACGACGAACTGCACTCCAATCAGAGATATGTCCGACAAAGAACAGCAATCTGATTGAAGAAAAAAGAAGTGGACGTTGCGGAGATTGGCCTGCTATGGCGATTGCATGCTTATCTGTCCCACCCCCCCCCCGAAAAGTTCGTCGGCATCGCTGTCGAAGGACTCGCTGAAGGCAAGATCGCTGGTGTAGATGTCTTCCTACAAGACACGCTGCTTCTCCACTGAGAAGCGTTCACCGGTGCCCTTGCTGCACTGCGAGACAAGACGCACGTACGGGAACTGGATCAAGACTTGTCGGAGAGTTTGCCGGACTTGGTGCAGACTCAGCAGTAGAGAAAGCCGTGGAAACAGAAGACGAGTTCTAAAACTCGGTTGATCTTACCTTCAGGATCGATTAAGAAGAGAACCATAAAAGATATGAATTTCTTCGATTCGTTGTTTCCTTACCTTTTTCAACGGCAATGGTGTTTTCGGGCACTTGTCCTGGTCAGTTACGTCCGGGCCTCGCTCGCCAACAGCGGGCTTGAGCGCCCCAGACCAGGTGCGGGTCCTCGCGTGCCCGATGCGCCTAGCGGTCGTACGCTCCGGCGCCGCTCCCTTGGCTCGGAGCAGAGGCGAAGGCGCCCTCTTCAGTCCGTATAGGCAGTTAGCGGCCTCGCGCCGCGGCTGGCTTTTGCGCCTGAGGCCAGGTGGCCTCCACGCCATGGCCGTGCGCAATGGCCGACGCTACCTGCTGCGACCCGCGGTGGCCAGCGAACCCCTCGTCTGCGACTTGCGGGGAGAGGCCCCGTGCAGTCTCATCCTGGCGGATGGCGGCTGACGACCTCGCGCCACAGCCGGCAACCGCTCCCGCGGTATCACATCGAATCCACGGCCTTGCCCGGGTCGGCCGGCTTGCAGCGACGGCCGGAGCTCGCCGGGGATGGACGGGATTTCCTCCGCGAGCCTGGCTGGCCATTGGGCCGCCCCTGGCTAGCCTGATTTGCAGAGTTGCCATTTCCTTTTTATTATTATTATTTCAGCGGTAGTATAATTAATTAGCATATGGTTTAGCTAATTTTAATTTCTGAAACCACATCAATTATTTATATTATTTGTTGTAGCCTAGTACCTGCTAGATAGTCATTGTATATAATTTGTGGTTTGATTATATTATTATACAATGCACTGGTTTTCTATTATATTTTGGCATATGTGGTGCACCCAAACACCGTTTTGCATCACATACACATTACATTTGTGACTTTGATAATTTATTTTGGACTATGTTGGTACACGTAAACCCTCTATTTTGTACCAACACATTGGTTACACTTGTAATTTTATGATAGAATTGGGTATGTTGGTGCCCCAAACCATAATTTTTGCACCACGTACAAGTTAAATTTGCTAGTAGACTTAGTTGCAATTTAACTATACCATCTATAGAATTAGAAAACTTTAATTAGTATAGAATTTAAGTTGCAATATACATATCTCGATTATTTTGGTTCAATAACATAAGGTAATGGAGTCTATGGTATTGACTGCGCTTAATTCTTTGTGAATTATTCTGCCTAGAGACCGTGCCATAGCAGTGATCAAATCACCTGTTACTGAGAGGTCTACATCTTGTTTTTTTGAAACTCGATGACTACCTACACTGTGTTTTTACCCAAAATAAAGGTTTTGGATTAGTATTTTCGTCATATTATTTTGACAACACAAGATAGTAGAGACCTAAGCAAAGGCTGCATTTAATTCACTTGTGAATTATCTAGCCCTGAGACCGTGCTTAGTTAATAATATATTTGCGTACTATAAAGATGTACTCTTTGTCTTTGACATAGAGGCTATTTGTCTTATGTTTCTAAAATTTTTGATGATTTGGTTGTATGGTCTACATAATTTATGATTACCTACAACAATCCAACACTACGATAAGATATAAACTTTAAAAATATTGCACTTCATATTATAACATTACAATGTTGATTTCAAAATTACCATTAGGTAAATAATCAACTCATGGTATTGCATTTGAGATTACAACATCATCATAGTGATTTTGAGTTTACCTTAGGGGTAAATCCATTAAATCACTGGTTTGTCACATGTTGTGGATATTGACTTCAGAGGAGTCTGCTGAACTCGCTCTCGATAGCATCAACATCCCACATGGACAATGTACATTAATATTGATTTTATCCCATAAACATTATAAAAGAATTCAATGCCCTCAATTAGGGATTGTTTATTATAGATCAGAGAAAATTGTGCCTTGCTATTGTTTAGGTACTACACATTCATAAAGATTATCTACATGAATATCTTATTAAAGGAATTGCACATACTTTATGGCATACTCTTTTAGAGTATTTGGACAATAAATAAACTCATATAGCTTAAAGGTTAACAATGAGTAGATCGTGTCTCTAGTTTTCAAACTAGAAGACTATGATCATATTGTTCATAAAGTTTGTTTCCCGTATCGGAAGCAAAAGGCCTAATGTGCAACTAAGTTATGACAAAGTTGAACCCCACAATGACAAAATGTCATATACGTGGTCGTGTCTAGCATAATGCTAAATAATGTCATACTCTTAAATTCACGATTGATCTATAACAAAAATCTATAAGGGATAAAACAGGAGCTCTAGAATTTAAGATTTAAAGTATGTTTCAATCTTAATCTGAAGCTATTGATGAGGTTGATTTTGTTAGATCCTCTGGGATCACATCTCAACACTCTAATTTTTCTCATAAGAGAAAATCAAATACATGAATAACATGATCATCGAATGTACTCCGACTGGTATATTTTGAGATTTGGAATAATCTCCCTGGTCCATTGATGTTCTCTCATATTGTCCATATGAATATGTTGTAATACTCATTGTCAATACATAACTATTGTGAGTATCATATTTATGAATTTGATACTTGACAATATTTATAGATTTCCATATATTAGACTAGAATTTCATTAATTTCTTGTCATATATAGATTGTACGAGAATCATTCCAATGTGGAATGATACGTACTTAGTGGATATTTGTACCACAAACTCTATAATCAGGGAAGAAGCAAAATATTTCTGATTCTTATGACAAGAAGAGAGAATATTTTTTGGCTATCATTGATATGCGTTGATAGTTTGGCATATTTTGCCACTATCATTCTCCCTATTGATACTGAGTTAGTAGCTGAGGATATTTAATTATGTCCTAATTACACTCGTATCTTATAAACATATCCAAATGTGTTTTTCATATGAAAACACAAAAGGACAACATTGTATATGACATATAAATAATATGATAGGTCTCATTTTAGTTGCATTATGCATACAACCATTCCCCATACAACATGTTGTAACAACCCTAAAAATCCACACAATCTAAAAATCCCAACCAATTAAAATTTTTCATTTATTTATTGTGAAAACCCATTTTTCTTGTGCAAGCATATAGGTTTCATTATGAAATTGGTAAATAAAGGAGTGTAGTTTGCATTTTAATTCCATTCACATAGAATAATAACTTATGCATCACATTTGGGATTTATTGCAATTTATGTTTGTATTTACTCAATATTTAAAATGGGCAATATATGTATATATACACTAAATTGAAAATAGAAAAGGAGAAAGAGAGTTAGGCCAGCCATTCGGCCAGCCGGGTCGCTAAGCCAGCCCAAGCCAGCCCGACCTTCCTCTCCTCACCTCACCCGCGCGCGGCCCACGTTGCGGCTCGGCAGAGCGCGCGACCGGCACACACACGCTCGCGCTCGCTGCCAACCCGGCCCCGCCTGTCCGCCGCTCTCGCCCCCCCACTGTTCTTCTTCCTCACGAAGGCGACGCGCCTGCCGGGGGTGTCACGCGAATGGCGTGACCCCGGTCCCATAGCCGACAACATGGCAGAGCCCTGACCCCGCTGTCCCCCTCCTGTCCCCTCCTTTCTTGGCCGCCAAGCGAACCCGCGCCCATCCGGAGCCCTAGATCCACTCGAGCCACGGCCCTTCGATCGGTCGAGCGCGATCAGGACCGTTCGCCATTGGAGCTGGCCAAGCTCGCCTATAAAAAGGAGCTCACCTCGAAGCCCTACCCTCATTTCCCCTCGCCGCCACCGCAGCACAGACCGGCACACTGCACCAAACCGAGAGAGAGAGCGTAGGAGAAGGGCGGAGCAGAGGAGGAGAAGCTGCCGGAGCGCCGCCGCCGCGGAGCACGCCGGAGTCGGACACGGAGGAGAAGCCCGAGCTGCGGACGAGGAGCGGCACGGCACTGCGATCGCTCTGCACGGCTCCGACTTGCCACTGCACCGCCATCCTAGCTTCACCGACACCACGGTGAGCCATCGCACGCCATGTCCGAACCTTGCCCTGCTTTTGCCATGGCGTTCCACCCTCGGGACGCGCAGGCACGAGCCTTTACCGGCTCGGGAAGATCACCTGCACCATGCACTCATTCGACCGGCCGAAACCCCCGGACTACAAGCTTGCTAGACCGAGAACGCAGCACGACGCGTTCTCGGCGGAGCGCGTTCACCACCGACGCGTTCCGACGCCGAATCACCCGTTCCGAGCAATCCGACTAGCACCCGTATAGGTTAGAGCGTCGTGGAGCACCGCCACGACCCCCCTCGAGCTAGCTACGCGGATCTAAGCGCTAGAGGAAGCCTGAATCGCCTTGGCCGCGTGCGCCGCGACCTTACCGGAGCGCCGCCGCGAGCCGTCGCCAAAAGAAGGTCATGCCATGGCTAAAGTTCGCCACTAGAGTGTTGTATGCTTCTCTGGGCTCACCAATTTGACAAGACCGTATTCGATTGAACCAATACTTGGTCGTAGCCGCGTTGCCGCCTTCCGCCGTCGTCGGCGGCACGCCGCCGCCACGACCGAGCACTTTAGGAATCTCGGTAGCCAAAATTGGTAGTTGGTATACCACCGCCATAGACCCTGGACGCGTATACATCTCCTAGAAGACCCCCTTAGCCCCGCCGGAACCTCACAGTCGCGGCGACATCGCCGCCGACACGTTCCGCCTCGCCTAAATCCGTTCCGAGTACCCCCTGTCGCCTCGCGCTGCGGAGAAAGGCCGCCGAGGTTCGCCAAGTCTGCCTCGGCACCGCCGCTAGATAGCCGAGCCCCGAATCATGACTGTCGCCTTGGCTACGTGCGCCTCCACCTCGTCGGAGAACCGCCGTATGCCGAGGGAGAGAAGGAGGCCATACCACGACTCTAACCCGCCACCATCTGGTCGGACGACTGCCTGAGCACGCCAATTGGGGAAAGCCGAGCCCTGTCTTGCCGAAATATGGTCATCGCCGCCCTGTCATCGTCCGCCGCACCGGAGAGACACCGCCGCCTTGAACAGACGCCCTGGAACCCTGCTAGCCCCGAATCTCCGATTCGCCCGAGCCCCGCCGAGCTAAACCGAACTACGCCGAGCTCCGCCGAGCTAAGCCAAGCCTCGCCGAGCTACGCCAAGCTCCACCGAGCTAAGCCAAGCACCGCCGAGCTCCGCCGAGCTACCCCCAACCACAGCCGAGCTACCCCCGACCACCGCCGAGCCACGCCGAGCTACGCCAACTCCGGCAACTCTCTGGGAACCAGCATCGAACACCTGGTGGGCGACCATCGGATCTGTGTCCTGTTGAGGCGCCACTTGCCGCACTACTGGACCCGCGCGCCACGTGGACCAATCCCGAGCTGCCCCTGATTAACCGACCAGTTTTCCCATTTTCAGAAAATAGGATAATCTTCGGAAATTCATAACTTATTCATACGAAGTCCAAAAATTGCGCACCATATATCAAAATTCTCAGAAAAATGAGATCTACAATCTAAGACTGTGTTTGTGTGCATTTGGCTCTTTATTTTATTGGATTTTTCTGAAATACTCTATAGGAGTCGCTGACGCGACTATTTCGTGTTCGATTTCAGAGCCGGAGGAGGATCTGACTAAGGAAGACGACCACGAGTACTTTCAGGAGCTAGGAGATGACTACGAAGGTGCCACGTCCCACCAAATCCTTAGATCCTAATTACGCATTGCAAATGACATTGTTGCTATTGCTTTATGATTATGTATGGATTGGTTGCATGGTAGTATATTTGAATTCCCTGCCTTGATAAGACTTTACCCTGCTGTCCGCTACTAGGTTAGCTGCTGCTTAATTTACTGTTACTCTTCCACTACTTTCTACTTGCTATATGCTATGTGGTGGAATTGGGACGGCGTATAACTAATTATAACCACTGGGAGAGAGTGCTGTGTGCGTCTTGGGTGCGTGGTAAGGGTTGATGTCGACCAAGTGGGATGTGAGACGAGCCCATGGGGCAAGTCGTGCCGGGGGTGCAACCTGGGCATCCCCAAGCGAGGTACCTGTGGCGGGTAAAGTTGTTGAGGAGGTTCCGGGTGGGATAGCCTTGGTGGTTTGAAGCCCGTGGACGGAGGTGCCGTGATGGCATGGGGAGAGTATCCCCTAAGTGAAGATGCCTGCTTGGTCAAACCTAGGACGGACTAGTTTCAGGTTCATGGGAATCCTTTTCTACTCACTCGCTTCTGATGGGCGGGAGACGGCTGGACTACTTGGTAGGACGGTGCCACTACTGCTAGGTTGAAAGGTGATAAGGGTGGGCGGAGACGGTCGATGGGTTCCCGTTCCGTTCTAGATGCATAGTACCACTGGATGGGCCCGGTACTGTGTCTCCCAGTCTCAGCATAACGGTGTAGGATCTGGAATATTCCAGGGCTAAGTGGTAGGGTGGCATCGACCTAGGCAAGCAAGCACCCGGAATTCTGCCTAGGTGTTTGCGCAACACCTATGATGGCTAATCTTGTGGGTAGTGAAACCTCTGCAGAGTGTACGGTTGATCGATCGATACATATGCCAACCTGTTGGCTATGGACCTTTCCTATGAAGCTTCTACTAGTGTAGTGAGTGTTCTCTTCTCCCCCTGGATGACATTTTTCCGGCAGTGTACCCGTTGCGGTAGTGTGCCGCTGAGATAGGCCCGAGAGGGAGTTGGGCCTGTCGAGTAAGAGCGAGGTGTGGGTACGTGAGGTGTGGTGATGGGAAAAGGGATGATGGTGTAAACTGGTGATAAAACTTGACTAATTAAACATTGATTACAGCTGCATAGGAAGACCTCAGCCTTTAGGTCTGCTTGTATAGCCTTGCATCCACTTTCCACAAAGCAAATGCTGCATAGGTGGGCTCCGTGGCCAGTACAAATCGTACTGATAAATTTGCTGTCAGGTGATGAGAATGAGTACGACTTCGAGGGAGATGATGACGAGGAATAGGGTCACGTGCTACACTCAAGTTGGCCGTGAAGAATGAATCGCTTCCGCATCCTCTAAAGCTTCTCTGAATGTTGATTCCGCCAATGTGGCGATGTAATAAGTGTTTATGTAAGACTTAATTACTGTTGTATGGATCCTGGTGTCAACTGAGATATGGGTAATTTCATGGATTGTCCCAAGCAATCTGTTGAATTACAATTCGAGCCTGTGGATTTCCCTTCGCGGAAATCGAGGTCGTTTCACATGTTGCGTATAAGAATTTTTCACACTGTTGATGCATTCAAGATTTGAAATGTTAAACTTGATCATCCATAGGGATGTGTGAAAAAATATTGGCAATTCATTTGGTCTGTTTTTCCCGAAGTGTGGATACGACAAGTGCCACAGGGAAACAGATTTTAAGATCCTCTTATCGTAAAATCAGATTGAATCTTACATTCCTTGATCATATTCAAAAGAATATGTATGGGTCTGATACAAAGATTGTATGGACAGTTCAGACATTTCATGGTTGTAAAGACACATCTATGTGATGATCTTGAGTGTGTGAAGTTTCCACACTCAGCCATGCATTTGGTAGATAATGCCTCTTGTTATTAGCATTATCCTGAACATTACTAAACTTTTGTGCCTACAATGACGATTATAAGGTATAATAAATGTTTAGTTACTATCCAGAACAGGATAACTGGAATCTATGAGTATGACATCAAGGTTATAGCAGGGCCATTTTTAATAAATTGCTATTTACCACTTTTATGTTGGGGTCAGGTAGATTTACACACTCCTGACTTATGATTAACTACATATCCCCTATATGCATTTAGTACGTGGGAATCCAAGAAGATTTCCTATTTGCCATTGCATACGTACCAATCTCACCACCACAACATACATTGATGGGTTCACACAGGAAACTGGGGATCAACGAGGATTTCAATCTACGTCGATTGTTAAGTATCTAGATCTCTTATTTAAGATCTATTTACAACCTGTATGCTGGTTTCATTGAGCTTTTTCAGGCATTAGGGGGAGATTAGAGGTACCATAAATAATGCCCGAAAATTATTTGGAATGCATAAAGAATTTCAAGCTTAGGATCGCGTACTAAATGAACTCAATGAGTTCACTTGATTTGCATAATATTGCAAATAAGCTGCCAAATACATTTACCGATTAATAATCTGTTGTACGTATGTGCCAGAAAAGAGTAGTTGTATTAAGTAAAACCACTCAACTCCCAATTGTAAATAAGAAGGGGAGAAATATGGCCATAAAGCAGGATTATTCATGCTAGCAATAGAAGGCTTTCCTTCTAAGATAGTAAATGCATGTCAATCTAGTGGGTAAATATAGTTATTACCCTGTGGATAGATGTCATCCACAAACCCAGCTCAGAGGTGCACCAAATATTGATGCTGAGATATCGGAAAGCCCTGACTCTCGTTTCAGGAAGTCACGATGAGTCATTCAGGGTTCTTTGAGTTTTGATAGATTGGAGAATTATATAACAAAAAGGCTATATTTGTCGACAAATACTTCTCTGAGTAAATTGTATACAATATTCCAAGTCATCCAGTTAATAAGACCATGGCAGAGTGCTTTGTCACTCTTACTGGATCGGAACTTGTTTAGTAATGTAATACATATAGAGATAGTCTTGCTCACCAGATAAGAGGTGTTTTGGGCTATGATGCCAACACCTCAGGTACCTTTACTGTGGGTACAAAATGTTTTCATCCTAGATTGGATTGAGAACAATGTGGTGGTGAGATACAAAGCAAGACTAGTAGCACAAGGGGTTTACGCAAAGCCCAGGCATTGATTTTCAATGCAAATTATTCTCTATAGCAAGTTATAAATTTTCGATACTACCTTTTGATTGGCAGTACAAAGCATCTATCTTTACAGTTGATAATTGATAGATGTCGTGATCACATATGATCACTTGATTTAGAGTATTTGCGCAGCTTCTAGGAAGGAGTTCACATACTCAATGCCCATACATAAAATTGCAACATATATCGTGTATTGCTTAAGTCAATATGTGGCTTTAAGTAGATAAGTCGAATTTGGTACAATCGACTTTGTGTGTATCCCTTAATCAATTATAGCGACGCAAGATTGATTACATGCAATGTTCATTTTGAAGTCATTGATTGGATTTTATAGTATTATATGATTGTCAATACTCTTGACATCATTGGTAATGAACACTTGTCAATATCACATTATAATCTAAAGACAGAGTTTGTGATAGGAGATTTGGTCTAAACCAAAATTTCATTTTGTGTTTAAGATCCAAATATTTCCTCTTAGAATTTTGTATTAAAGCTATCTATATCCACATCATATTCAATGATTCGATATGAAGATATCCTATGGTTTTCTACCTCATGATAGAGGAAGATTGTTTTATACCATAGTGTAACACCCGAAAATTTTGCAATTTATTAAATAGGGATTAAATTGAATTTATCTATGCTTACGTGGCATTTAATCTAGTGAATAATATTTTTTTATTTAAAATAAATCATAGGAAATATAAACATGTGATGTTGCATTCATGCTGTCCAATATTTATTTGTATTGCTTGCACTTGAATTTGGTTTAAAAAGGAATTCAAAATCCAACTGAAAACTTATTTGAAAAATAGTTTAAAAAAATTCTCATTTGCTCTCTCGGCCGAGCAGGCCAAGGAGCCAATCCGTGCTCTCCTTTTCCCTTGCCGTTGGAGCCTGCAAGCCGAGGCCCAGCTTCAGCATCGGCCTGCTCGTGCATCAGCAGAGCGTAGCGTTCTCTCTCTCTGGTTGGCTCGCTGACATCCCAGGCCCGCGCGTCAGCGCGTCTTCTCCCTCGAGTCGGAGAAGGACTCTCCCCGTCTGCAGCGTTGTAGCTCGCACGGTCTCCTCTCCGATTGATTCCCAGCGGCCACGTCCGCCCTGTACGCACCCATATAAGCCGAGCACGAGCGCCCTGCCCCGTCCATCCTACGAGCCCTAGCCGCAATCTCCTTCCTCAATCGCGCTCACAGCAAGCCCAGTTCCGTCCTCGCCGTCGAAGACGCCAACC
Source organism: Eremochloa ophiuroides (assembly GCA_038502445.1). NCBI lineage: Eukaryota > Viridiplantae > Streptophyta > Magnoliopsida > Poales > Poaceae > Eremochloa > Eremochloa ophiuroides. The sequence continues at coordinate 3,026,586 of JAHLJS010000004.1, read as the reverse complement.
GAACCCTTCTTGGGCGCAATTGAGACTTCTCCGACGTCCGCAAGAAGTTCGTGACGGGACCTCTTTTTCCCTGAGTTCGTCTTCGCTCCGACCACGTCACCGAGAGCCGAGCACATCTTCCGCCATCGCCGTCGAGGCCGCTGAGCCAAGGCCTCCCCATCCAACTCGACCATCACTAGAGCTTCGTAATGAGGTAAAGAAGCTACCCGTGCAGTTTTAATCTTGTTTTTCCCTTCCCCGAGGCACCTGCCAGTGCCACTTCGCCGGCCATGGAAGCCGTCGGGCTGGCTGCCAGGGGCGGGCCCACCATGATTCAAGGGTATTCAGTTGAATACACAAATTTTTTGCAACAAAATTTTATACATATAGTATACATGTAAATATGTATTGGAAAAATGAAAAATATAAAAGCTAAACAGCATTGTGTGCAATTTTTGGCCCATTCAATCTCATCCCACCTAACCTCCCACCTCATGATGGCCCAATATGGCCAAAAAAAGCCCAAAACTTTCTCCCACCCATCCTCTTTCTCCTCTCTCTCCAAGCCAAGCGAACAGGCAAACCACGAACAGAGAAGCCGACCCGGGCGCTCCCGCTCGCGATTCGCCGTTCGCGAAGACGTGAACCCTAGGGCCTCGTTCGCCGCTCCATGCCTCTGTCTCCTCGCACGACGGTCGCCGGGCCGAGGGGGAGGCACCGCGCACGGCCAGCCGCGGCCAGGGGCGCCAGTGAGCCAGAGCCGGCCAGCCGTGGCCGCGGAGGCGGACTGGCGGAGCGCCGACCGCCGGAGCCGTCGCGCCAGGCCGCGAGCCCGCGAGGCACCAGCGCCCGCCGCCCAGCGACCACCGGCCACAGCCTCGCCCAGCGAGCTCCGAGCAGCAGGCCGCAGCTGACTGCCTGACTGGCAGAGCACCGAGCAACGCCCCCCGATTTGAGTTTCAGAGTTGCAGTAAGTTCCAAATCCCAAATTCCTATTTAATATGTACTCGTTAGTGTCTTCCGAATAACAATTTGCCCTCAAATTACTTAGTATAGTATCTTTATTTAATTTTTAGGTCTCAAGTTCCGAATAGCAATTTGTCCCCAAATTCCGAAGAGCAATTTTAATTTATGTTGAAATTCTTCGATATATGAAATTGGACTCAATTATGTGTATATTTTCTATATAATGGCATTATACATGCCGAATATCGGTCATTTGGCTGTCAAAAAAAATTTTAGTACTCCTATATAATTCGAATACCATGCTCCAAAATCCTGCGCCCGCCACTGCTGGCTGCTTCTCCGGCCAGCACCCATAGTGCCCCTCAATAATCTAATCAGAACCATCCATTTGAGATCTACCGGCCAATAGAGCTTGATACTCCTTCGCCGTCACTTTTCATAAACAGCCCCTGCCCATTTCTCTATTTGAGCCGCAGTCCCTCGCTGCATGGAAATTCCGATTTTCTTTTTTTTTTATTTCGAAAAAGTTCGTGGTATTCACAAGTTTGCCATCCAGATTTGAATTCCACCTTACGTTTGCGGTAGTTTCTTCGTTTTAGATCCGATTCGATCCGTTCAAGTTTCGTTAAATTCGTAATTTTGTAATCTATCTAATAACACTACTGTTACACATGTTTTCAACTTTTAATTTCGTGATTAAATTTAATCTATTATTTTTTTTATTTTAGAAAATCCTATTTAATTCATAACTTGTTGGTTCCAACTCTGTTTGGTTTCCTAATCTTCTAATATACGTATTAGTGAGGTTGTTTAACATATTCATAGTTTTTGAATTAAATGTTAATTTAATAATTTATTAATCACTTGTTTTATAAATAAAAACAAATCCTCCGATAGTTGTATCTTTTCGATCGTAATTCCGATTAGCATGATCTTCACGTCTGTGTGCTCGTAGCAATACGTAGACTCGTTCTCTAAACCTTTTTAACTTCTATTTTCATTGATTGGTGTACTGTTCTAATAGAATATTATACTTGTATGCCATGCATGTATGCGTTGGATGCTTGTGTGGTGTATATGATCATGTCCAGTCGGTGAGCAATACGTTGGTGATCAAGAGTACTACGTTGAGGATCTAAATTCTCAGGAGCACTTTGATCAAGACAAGTATAGCATGGACCATCCTTGTTGTCTATTCACCTTAATCATTAAATTCATGATGTATGTGTCTACCTTGGCAACCCTAATATTTATTCCTAACTTTTGATGACTTGATCATTGTTACCTATGAGATTGCATTTGAGTAGTGAAGCTAGTGCTATGATGATGTCATGATCTTAAGAACTTGAATAATTAATTATGAAATAAAGATTAAAAGATGCTTTTTAGTAACATGGACTAGGGATTTAACTGTAAGTATGACACCAGGACTTACAGCGCAACCATGAGGACTATATGGCTCTGGCTTTAGTCAAGTATGAAGTTACTCTCTATCATGATATTAATCTTGAAAGGTTCCTTGCCGAGCTGATTGTTTTGCGGCTCCTGTCTCTGTGTGTACTGCTGCGTGTGTGTGCCACTAGAAGGAGGGCTCTACCACCCCTTGCCACTGCGCCCAGATTGATTAGTAATTTGTTAGAGCCTTTTGAAAGACTTCATAGTGTACCCTGCCGCACTTCCTTGGCGAGGTGATACGGGAGTCGTGACCCTTAGCATATGGGAATCACGACTCACGGTGAATGTGTGCAACCTCTGTAGAGTGTAAAACTGATATATCAGCCGGCTCACGGTCACGAGCGGCCTTGGACGTCTTACAGGGAAATTGAAATAATTATTAATTAATTCTGAAAGGTTTCTATTGGTATTTATTCCATATTAATTATCATGTTTATATGATCATGCAAATCTTATTCCTTGATATATTCTATTTGCTGCTACTCAATTGCTAAAATATGATCAACTAAAAGCAATCGCTGTCAAACCTGTGTCTTGCCTTATTTGAGCCTCATGAACCCATGCCATTCTTGTTGAGTACGACATGTAATTACGCTTGCTTTATTTTTCATACTTTGATAAAAATCCCGGATGGGTAACAGATGACTACGATGATTTCTCTGAGGATTATTAGGATTGTGGTTCACCAGTCAACTATTCCCTGTGGATTGGAACTTCCGTGAGAGAGTTATCTATATTATTCTGCTGATATTTATATAAAGACTCTGTGATATTATTCATTATGTATTAAACCTTGTGATGATACTATGTAATTTGTCGCTTATGTGTGTGATTGATCCCTGAGTGCACATAAGTTGGTTCATTCAATTTTATCCTTAAAATTGGGAGTGACACATAGTGATTAATACAAGATATTGGGACAAGTTGTCCATTATCTTAGTGCTATTTATGCGTTAACATATCTTGCAAAGTTTCCTGGCCGAATATTATTTTGCAATGATTTGCTATATAATAGCAGCGCTACTCCTACCAAATGTTGGTAGATTGAAGTTAAGAATATCTCTTGAAATCTCAAAATAGCACATACGGTCTTGGTATTCATGATCCGATTACATGGATATAATGATTCTGGTCATTTATAAGATCCCCAAATTCCAAATCATTAAAATAGGTTTTATATAACAATCATTCTGATCATATTATATTCATAAGGCTTCACATGAATGTGTATAGCCAGTCAGAATGACATCACATACTGAGGTTATGTGGTCTTGATTCTATTGAATCAAAGGTAATGCAACTTGTGTTGTTTAGATAAAAACAAGTTATACTTAATGAAATATTTTTGCACTAATATTGTTCTGTCCCATTGATAATATTGGCATATGAACATTTGCAAACTAAGTCTTGTGATAATCTCACGTAGATATTCACAAAGCCTATGATACTCCATATTTTTTATGTGTTGAGTATATTGGTATAAATTTATTTATTTTAAGGTTTGCAAGTATCAGGGGAGAGTCTCTGAAACATCCTTGATTTTCCACGATGGGAAAATCCACAGAATGGCATATAATGTGATAAAACCAAAGATTGATCTCATTGCATTATCATATATCAGTTGATATTAAAGTCATACATCGAGAATACTTACAAAATATTACATCAACTGAGTGGACACCTATTACAGGGTTAATCTAGCGGAAGCATATCTAGTCTTCATCAGAGTTGGCGGAATATGTTGTCGAGTGGAGGCTCCTCCTTCACGGGTATCATCAGAGTCAATCTTGGCGCAGCATAGTCTTCATCTCCTGAACCAAACTTGAGCGTAGGCACGAGACCGTCTAATCTTTCGTATCTCACTATCTCTGTTAGTCAGGTAATCTGCACACCGTCAGATATGTGCAGGCCATGGTCAGCACCGATGAGCTTTAGTGGAAAAAAGAAAACAAAGGATCTGGCGATCCTAATATTTGGCTGTGGTTTGCATCCTAAGCGCATGCAAGGTAGTATCCAGTAGTAAATATTATAATAGTTCGTCAGTTTTAACCCATATCACCCATCCATCAGTCCATCCCAAAATCCATCAACCCACCCATACACCACCTCACACACACACCTCACGCTCAGTCGACAGGCCCAACTCCCTCTCGGGTCCTGCCTCAACGGCACACTGCCGCATCGGGCACACTGCCGGACAATCATCAACCAGGGGAAGAAAAGAATATCGCTCTCTACACTAGACAGAGCTTCACAGGAAAGGTCCATAGCCGACGAATCGGCATATGTATCGATCGATCAACCATACACTCTGCAGAGGTTTTACCACTCACAAGATTAGCCATCATCGATGCTGTACAATCATCTAGGCAGAATTCCGGGTGCTTGCTTGCCTAGGTCGATGCCACCCTACCACTCAGCCCTGGGTAACTTCGGCCCTACGCCGAAACGCTGAGACTGGGAGACGCAGTACCGGGCCCAATCAGTGGTACTGCGCATCTAGGACGGTGCGGGAACTTCCTGCATCCGCCACCGCCCACCCTATCACCTTACAACCTAGCAGTAGTGGCACCGCCCTACCAAGTAGTCCAGCCGTCTCCCGCCCATCAGAAGCGAGTGAGCAGTAAGGGATTCCCATGAACCTGGGCTAGTCCTTCCTAGGTTTGACCAAGCAGGCATCTTCTCTTAGGGGATACTCTCCCCGTGCCACCACGGCACCTCCATTCACGGGACTTCAATGCACATCCCGGAACCACCTCATAAGTCATTACCCGCCACAGGTATCTCTCGTGGGAATGCCCAGATGCAACTCCCGGCAAGACTTGCTTACACAGCTCGTCGCGTATCCCACTTGGTCGACTCGACCCTCACCACACACCCAAGACACACGCAGCACGCTCACATACCACCAATCCGGCATCCCAAGCCAAACCATTCCCAGGGGTTCACCACCAGCATCACATCATAGATACAATGCGAGTGGAGTTAATAGATAAATATAGTAATGTAACATGCAAGCAAACAGGTAGATAGAAATATGTATAAAAGAGCGTGAGCGCAAAGCTGGGTGGTATAGTAGAGTGGTTGCAAGCGGGGGTAGTAGCGGCTTAGGTAGTAACATGCATCTTATACTAGCAAAGGAGTAAATATAAAGCGCTAGCAGTTCTAGATTTGCAATGTCTAATAGGATTCTCTAAAAGAGGGTGCTGCCATGACACCTGCGTTGTCGAGGAAGTAGTGGTAGGAGTACTCCTCAGTTAGTGTAGTCGTTCTGCTGGATCACCTCCTCCAGGGTGACTCCACTCCGCGGGTCCTTGCGCCGTCCACGTTCTCTCCCAGCGGGTCTCGATCCGATCGTCGCTAATCCGGAAACGGCTACTCCGCGAAGCAATACAATAAAACACCCAATACACTAAAAGACGACGGAACACGGGAAGATCCATTAATACAAGGGAAATAATAAAAGGTACACGACTTGGCCCTCTCGGCGTATGTCCAATTTCATCGGGCCAAGAGAAATTATGAGTGGGGTTTGCTATGCACAAGCTTATGTCACGGCCAAGCCAATATGGCTTTATAATAACTGGTTTAGGCTAGAGCTGATCCATAGCAAACACCACGGCTCACAATCTTCCGATCCGAACGCCACGGAGAAGACGGGGATCGGAGGACGGGCCAAGCAAGAAGGGAACGAGGGATTTATTGACAAGAAACGTTGCACGAGAAAGAGCGAGTGTTTAATCCACTTGTAGGGCACCAAGGCTGTGATTCAAACGGGTACAATCATACAAGCGTTTAAACACCAAGAATCAAAAGAGAGAGAGAGAAGTTAGCTAGGCATATCCATATTATATTCTCAGTCACATCTTCGGTGAAGATGGTTTTAAGCGGTCGACCGAGTCGACCTACATAGGTCTGAGATCTTAATATAGACCATAGCTTCGCTAACAAATGGAGTCAGTCCGGTCTTTGATCCAGTCACTATGAGTAAGACGGGATCGAACAGAGCGGGCTAAACGAACAGAGAGCGAGAAGCATAAAACAATAGTGGTCTACTCTTTCCAACGCACACGCCACGGAATAGACGGGGCGTCAGAAGAGAGCGACATGTAAAAGACGCAAGTGCGCAAGCCACTCGTAGGGTACCACGACCTGGGTGCACTGGCACTAAGTCATTACTCGGACCCATAGCGGTGCGGTTGTCACCGCAAGAATCAGAGGAATGCGGCGGTCGAGCAAGGTACGAGCATACGAGGGTCGGTGCACGAAAAGTCAGCGAGAGATAGTGTGAGGGCATGTTACACTCGGTGTTACGGTCATAGCGGAACAGATCCCGCGTTCGCAACGTCCGAACGAGATACGATCACACAGTCGGCTCGAAGGCATGGCACACAGACAAACAACATGACAACCAGCAATAAGAACCAATGACATGACTCAAAAGACTCATTATAAGACTGCGGAGTAGCACAATTCCATAGCATTATGATAGATGGATCCTGTATTACAGATTTAGATACAGACAGATCGTGAGGATAGGGTACAACAAATAGAATATAAGGATAGGGTACAACAGATATAGACATATCGTAAGGATAGGATACAGTATGATGGATAGATGTACAAGGAGTAAGAGCAGGGGTCCAATAGTCCAGCGTCGTGTATCACTTTATCTTTCCAACCGTCCAACATTATCTATGGGGCCTCACGAGGTGGCAACGGGGCTATGGCACATGGTCGGACAGGGCAAGTGTCAAAGGAAAAGTAGCGAGGCTTGCTTCTACACATCCCGGCTCCACTGGGCCAGCTGTTGGTACCTTCTGGCCTGCTATGGCTTGCTACGGCTAGTCGTGGCCGGCTGCTGGCTGGTCGTGGCCTACTGCTGGCTGGTCATGGCTGGCTGTGGCCTGCTGTAGGCTGGTCGCGGCTGGCCACGGCTGGCCGGGCGGGGCTGGTTACTGGCCGAACGAGGCTGTGGCTGGCCGGAGGTGGCGTCAAGTGGCCAGGAGGTGGTGGAGCATGGCCGGGTTCCAACGATGTGCACGGTAGCTAAGGTGAAGCTTGGACGGGGCGTCGGTGCGCGTCGGGGCGACCAGGCAGAACTTCCAGTGACCTTCTCCTTTCTCGATCGACGTCCATCGTGTCCTTTGGCGACATGAGCAGAGTGACGGCAGTCTCGGAGTCCAAAGGCATAAGGTAATTCCGGAACGCGATCAAGGTGGTGGTTTGGGTAGTCCTCGGCCACGCCGGCGTTCTTGGAACGCCGGTGGTTCGATTTGGCTAAATGGGTCTTGTGTCGTGTGTGCGAGTGTCCTGAGCCGGGAGAGGCTCGGCCTACGCGTCCCTGAGGTGGAACGCCATGGCCTAATTGGTGGGTCCAGCAAGGTGACGGTGCTCACCATGGCAGAGAGGAAGTTGTGGCTCACCGTGGGCTCGATGGTGTAGGATATTGTTGCCGTGGTTTGTCGAGGCCGTGGCGGGTCGGGGCTGTGCAGGGAGACCCTCAACGCTGCTGTAGTCGTACGGGGCGACGAGGGTATGGCTCCGTCGTGGTGACAACGCCTGCGGCCATGGCTCTGGTGGCGAGGCAGTCCAGGATCGGGGAAACAAAGGCGCAGCATCCGGTCTTCGCGGTCCGTCGGTGAGGGCTTGGTGCGGTTACAAGCGGCCAGTGCGTTCATGATGGCGAGAGTCAGTTCGGTGGCGTGGACGGGGCTTCGGGCGGCTCAGCTTTGCTGCAAGGTTTAGAACTCGGCACGAAGGCACGTCTCAGATAACAGGGACAGACAAAGTGAAAAAGGCAGGGAGTTGGCTCCTGGTAGCTCACCGTAGTTGCAGAGGTGGCCAGCAAGGTGGAACATGGCCTTGGCTTGTTGGTGACCTGCTGTGCAGCGCGCAAGCTGTCACCGCTGCTGCCCTGAGAGATGCGCAGAGGCGAGCACGGCGTGGCGTGGTCAGCGTCACGGGCGCGGTGGTGTCCGCAGTCGGCGAGGACTGCAGCAGGGACACGGGGTCGAGGTGGCGGCGCCGTTGGAGAGGATGTCGGGGTGGTGAGGCAGGGCGGCGTCCATGGCTGGCTACGTCGGGGACGGAGTAGAGCCGAGCGGCGTCGAGGTGGAGCAGCCGTGCTGCGGCTCGGCGTCGGGAACGGAGGCGAGGCCGTGTAGGGTGGCGGCGTGCGCGTCGTGGTGGTGGTGGAGCCGAGGCCGGCTCGACGTTGGTGGGCGCAGGGTGCTGGTGACGCGCACAGGTGTGCGCACCGGCCGGCAAGGCGGTGTCCGGTGAGTGGCGCGCACACAGGGCCGCCGTGGATGCGTGGTGACGAACGGCTGCGGGTCGGTGGTGCTGCTCGGGGACGTCGAAGCTGCTCGGCCGCATCAGTTCGATGAAGCGGAGAAGGTGTTCACGGCCACGGGGTGGTCGTCGCTGCTTGCCGACGCGCGGCCAGCTGCCGCCCGGAGCGGCCGGCTGCGTTCGCAGCACAGCGAGGCGGCTCAAGCAGTGCACGGGCCGCGGCAGGTGGTTGCGGCCACGGTGGCGGGCAGCGCTGCGGCTGTGGTGGCGCGTTGTGGACAGGGAGCGGCGGCGGCGTCCCTTCGGAGAGGAGAAGATGAACAGGAGCTCGGCTCCATTCTTTATAGTGGCGTGGCTAGGGTTTCAAGGATGGATGGACGGCGTTGATCTCCGGCTTCCGTGCCCGAGGGCACGTGGCTCCCATCGCGGCAGCTGGTACGGACGCCGAGGCTATGCAGAGCGCGTGCGCGCATTCGTGCCAGGCGGCGGCGGCGGCGCTGGCCCTGGAAGCGGGCGTGGTTGCCCTAGGGTTTGGGGTGCGGCGCGCGGCTGGGCCAGATGGGCCGGATGGGCCGTGGCGCGGCCCGTTCTGCTGGGCGCTTGGGGAGGTGGGAGCAGGGGTGCGGCGGCTGGTTGGGCCGACGTGGGCCGAGGCGGGGCGCGTGGGCCGTGGTGGCGTGCTGGGCCGTGATAGGAGAGGGGCGCGAGCGGGCCAGGAGGTGGAGTGATGGGCCGCGTTGCTGCTTGGGCTGTGCTGCTACTTCGGGCCAAAGGGGAAAGAAGGAGGGTTGGGCTAGATTGGAGAAGGTAGATGGTTTCCCTTGTCTAATATTTGAACTCGGAGAAATTTTAGGTGACATTTGTGAGTTAGTTTGAGATGAAATCAGACGGGTTATGACTCATGGAGAGGAGAATAATCCCTCCACTTGTTCGGGTAAATTGAGGGGTCCGAATAAATCCTATAGGGTCTTGGAGAGATTTAGAAAGGGGAATTGCTATAGAATCGTGCACTCCGACACAAACACAGACTGACTCACGACTCAAGCACACATCTACAAACAGTTCTATATGAATGCAATGATTCTTTAGTGGTTAGTCGCAGTTCGACCTAGAGGTTACATGCCTTACACACATTGCAAGAAAAATTTTAAAAAGTTCGTATTTTTTTTGGTTGTTAGAAAAACCCGGGTTGTTACAGTCTCCCTGATTGATAACTTGTTATCAGGGGGATAGTCTCCCTGATTAATAACTTGTTGCACATATCATATTGCACTCATTTCTTTGTATGAGTTTTTCCATTGGGTTTCTCATATATAAAAGTATTTAATGAGACAATATCAGCACAAGGTTATGTCATATCACCCATTTTTTCCACAGGGGCTTTTGACGGATAATATTGGGACATAAGGTGCATTGTACTCTTTTCTTTATATGAGTTTTTCCTTTGAGGTTTCTCATATAAAGTTTTTGATGAGGCAATGTCAACATAAAGTTATATGCTTATCATCTATTTTTCCCCACCGGGGTTTTTAGAAGATGATATTTGAGGCATATTGATCTTATGATCAAGGTGTTTTTAGACTAAGGCTTTGGGTTTACCCAAAGGGTCTAATAACATTGATGATTGTATATCATGGTGTTTCTTCTTATTTTTCCTACAAGATTTTAAGGAGTTTTGCCTGGTATATCTTTACACTTTGGTTTTTCCCACAGGGTTTTTCTAAAGCTTTCAAGATGATGACTGATGAACAAATAACGGTGTCTACAAAGAAGCAATTAATCAAGGGAGAGTGTTAAGAATTAATTAATTAGCGATCAATTAGATTAATCTCATCATTAGCAACTGCTAATGATAGATCCATTAGATAGATACCTTTTCACCAAGAGACACCTCTTCGCCTAGAGACACCCGTCTATTGGGCTTGTATATATGTCTGTACACAGTTCATCAATCAATACAGACAATCATTTGCATCCTTCGTTTGTCTCTCTTGCGCGCTCTCTCTATCTCGTTTAACAAAACTCACTAACCACCAAACTATGTAAACTTCGGTGATATTTAACTAATCGTTTCCTATTTATAGAAACCAACACCTCTAGTTGGAGACGGAAACGGACCGTTTAGATGAGTCCGTGCGTACAGAAAAACGTGAGATGCCAATAATGATGGCAACGGGTCGGGTTTAGTCTCTAGCCACCCAAAATCAAAACCCAAACCTAAAATCCGAACTCGAACCTAAAACCGATTCAGATGAAAATCTATTCCAAAACCGCAACCCGCGGATACCCGAAACCCGACGGATTAACCGAAACCCAAAACCCGCCACTATATAGCAATAAGAAAAATAATAAAGAATTTTGAGCAACATATATGTATGATATATATTACGTATTCAAATGGATAAACAGGAGACAATAAAAATACATAATTTCATGACCCAATTTAGAACAAATTTAATAGCTTATACATAAACAATTTACTAATAAAAATACATGAGTTTTTATTCAAAATGTTATATTTCGGATATCCATTGGATATCCAGGGGTGAAAACCGAACCCTATATGTTTCAGATATCTGAACCCGAAACCCGTGGGTAGAAAATTAGACCCGAACCCATTGGAGCCGAAACCCACGGATATCCATACCAAACCCGATCCGCTGCCGTCCTTACATGCCACAACGCGCATAAGCTCGCAAGTCGTGCCCGATCTAAATGTACTAGGGCCGGAGCACGATGAAAAGGTGGGTCGTCGTGGAGCCAAAACTAAGACTGTCTCCAACGAATGCTGCAAAGGGCCGAGCTCCAACAGATGAGGCATTCACATCACCTATTTTGCATCCATGACAAGAGAGGATGCAAATATGCTTTGCCTGTCTCTCGGTGACGCAATCCTCGTGCGCTTAGAGGTGGGCCCATGGAACCGTCGGTGTGTGGTGGCCCGGACGACGAGTTGCCGGCGGCGAGCGGGCCCGCGACGGAGAATGCCCTGCGGCGCGGATCTGCGATGGAGCGTGGCCGGCGACCCGGATCTGCGACGGGGAGGCCGGGTAGAGCTCCAGGGATCTGCTACGGGCGTGACCTTCTCCGCCTCCACCTTGCCGCCGACGATGGAGCCGCCGCCGCCTCCTCCTCCTCCGGCCGACCCACTCCACGGGTCCCTGCCCTGTGGCCCGTCTCCCGTGACAGGATCATCGCCGTCGGCTTCATGGGCGGCGTGGGAAGCGACGAGGCTGATCGCGGTCGCAGCGGGCTAGGGTGGCGACTGGCGAGGCGTGCAGCGGGCTGGGGTGGCGACTGGCGAGGCTGACCGCAACCGCGATGGGGTGGGCGGCGCTCGGGCGACGAGGCAGACGGGGGCATTTTTGGGGCGTGGTTGTTGGAGATGGAGGAGAATGGGTGATGACCTTTTCCGTTGTGCCTGACCCAATGAAGAAATGGGTCTTGTGAATAGATCACCACGGTTGGAGACTAGTCTAATGGACAGGAAAAGGGCCACGAAACTGCATGGTTTACAACAACTTTCCATCACTAAGTCGTGGATAAATAAAAAAGAATTTGGATAGGCTGAATCTAGCAAGAATCGACCAGAGCAAATCATAGCTTTTGATCAATCAGTAGCCACGAAACAGAATTTTCTCTCGCAATAAACCAATATCAATCAAAATCAGCGCTTATTTTCAATTCTAACGAGCAGGAAATGATCGATCAGAGCAAATCAGACTGACTATGGACGAGATCAAATTGAAAGCATGAATGAACCAAACAAAAACTAAAATTGAGGCGATGACTAACTAATGAAATTAAACCGTATTGGATGCTAGCATTCGCTACTCATCTGACTAGCGATGGCGATCTAGAACAAGAGGGGAGACATTTGTCCTGGACCCTTAAGGGCGTGTCGACGTGTCGCACAGACCGTCCGATTTCACTACTAGAGATTTGAAAATCCCTGACCAACGTCATGACAAAACTAGAATTACCCTGTCAAGCTAGTCCTGACGGTATTTTTATTTTCCCTGACGGTAAGTGCACCGTAAGAAATTTCGTAGTCGATATTTTTTATTTTTATGACCATATGTACATTTTCATGAAAATATTTTTATTTTATTTGACGGTAGTGTACGATAAGAGAATTTCGAGTTTCCAGTAGTATTTACTTCTATAAAATAATACAACGACAATTTCTCCAAGTTCGACAGGAGCATCAATCAAAGGAGCTAGCTACATCTCCTAGAAAGCAGTGTGGAGTTCACGTACGATCGCCACCGGTGCACAGATATATAAATTCAGTGAATAAACTGTGCAATTATATAGTACTATTTTTTATTTTTAATTAATATATATGTCCTAATCCAATAGTCAAGAGTAGCAGCTCTTGGGCCGGCCCATCGCAGACTGTCTCCGTCCTTACGTGTAGGGTTTGGCCGTTTTGGTGTCTCCGTCCGCCGGCGCGATTTCTTTGGCGCATTGCAGGATCCCAATCGGAATTGAGTTCACAACCGAACCAAAAACAAAGAGTATACAGAGCCGAAGCCCCGAGGGATCGGATCGGAGGGGAAAAGGCAGTTGTGATTTCTCGGCGACAGAACCGAGCCCTGCCTGGGAATCACATATCTACTAGTCGTAGGCTCATCATGTCCCTGCAGGGCGACGACCTTGAGCGGCATCGCCAGCAAATCGTAGCCAGGGGTAAGTTTTGCTCTCTTTCAGTTCCAGCTGCCTCGCCGTGTGTTGTGTTATCTGCAGGCTCCCTTGTTGTGCTGCATCAACATCACTTGGTTATTACAGTAGGATTTAGGTCTTCGACTGAGCTCCTTTACTTTTAGGCACCCTATATATCTGCATTTGTTCCTTAAAACGTTTTCCCCTTCTTTTGCCCATAATATACATCATAGGCGCGAGATCGCATCATTGCGGCAGCTCATCTATGTTTGCCATCTTTTATGCCCTCTCGATTTCTCTCTTCGATTGGCAATTCTTGCTGTAACGTGTACAGATATTTAGCCACGTACAAAGATCAGTTGGGTACCAAATGTGATAATTTTTTCCCCTTTGAAAACTATGCGGCATATTGTTTGAAGAAGATTTCAGACATTCTCCCTCCGTCCCATAAAGACTGTCATTTTAGACTTTCCAGACATCACGTTTGACCATTAGTCTTATTTGAAAATTTTATATCAATATTATTTATTTTATTATAATTTGATTTATCATTATAGGTACTTTAATAATTATTAATTAATTTTGTATTTTGTATAAAATTTTTGAATAAGACGGGCGGTCAAACACAGTTTCTGAAAAGTTTAAAACGACAGTCTTTTTGACTTTTGAGACGGAGGGAGTAGTTAGTAATGTCCGGGATGCACCGTGTGATAACCATGCTTGTTGGGTTGCAGATGTGTCGACTGCCACCTCGGCGAGCAAAAGGAAGGGCTCTCCCTGCTCAGAAGATGAATATGGTGATTCTCAAGCTGCCAAAATATTGGGATATTCAACCCCAGACCTTCCAGAGGTATGACAGCATAACTTTCTTACGATGGAAAGCTCATACTTCATCTATATATTATCTATAAATAGAGGAACCATCTTCTATTGCTACACTCGTATGATCTTACCAATAAATCATTTGTTTGTCTTTGTTTCAACTAAAGCATTGCATCTTTAACTCCAGCAAAGAACTCTCTGTACCTAGTTATCTTGATAGGCTGTAGACTTTCAGGAATTTCTCTCAAATTAGCAGGAACTCGTTCTTCCTTTGGTGATTATTGTTGTTACCTACGCTCAGAATATGAATGAAACAAATTAATGGCGATGAAAATAAACTGGACAATCACAATCCAAATAAATTACAGGTTGCAAGGGCACTACTGCATATGCTTATGCTTATGCTGTTTCCTTTGTCCAGCCTAAGTTACTGTTTGGCTTTGGAGTACCAATTATTTTGAGTTCTTATTCTCATGCTTGTGCATGTAGGATATCTGGCGTCAAATACATTCATTGATGCCGTTACGTGATGCTGCTTGTGCTGCTTGTGTGTCACATGCCTTTCTATGTTCCTGGAGGTGTCTTCCCAGCCTTATCTTCAATGACTACTCATTAAGGTCGAAAGTGCATGCACTTGAACAGGATTTCAGGCACACAATCAATCACATTCTGAGAAAACACTCAGGCATTGGTTTGAAGATATTGAAGCTTGAATTGTTTGATATGGCTTATTGTGATCTCGATGATTGGCTTCAGGTTGCTGTTAAACCGGGCATTGAAGAGCTAACAGTTATGCTATATAGATTCCATATGCAATATGAGTTACCATGCCAACTTTTATCTGAAGGGATTAGAAACTCAATTCGGTCTCTTGAAGTTGGCTTTTGTGCCTTCCATCCCACAGCTGAACTTGCCACCTTGAGAAGCCTAACGACCTTGCGCTTGTGTCTTGTGCCTATTGAAGAGGATGAGTTAGAACGCCTTCTTTCCAACTCTCCCGTTTTGGAGCTGTTGGATATTGATCATTGTGATCAAATAATTTCCCTGAAATTACCTTGCTTGCTGGAGCGGCTCATTTGCGTGAAGGCTAAATTATGCCGGAGGCTGCGAGTGATAAAGAACCGAGCTCCGAATCTCTCTAGCTTATACATTATTGGAAAGGTAACTATAACCGGGGATACATTGCAAGTGAAGAACCTAAGCATGTACCGGCCAAAGGTAGTTTGTTATTCTCGTGCTGAGCTGCCATCCATTATGCCAAATCTTGAGACTCTCGGCATAAGATCGTATGGTGAGGTATACTCTTAAAACTTTATATATCGTCTAGTAGAGATATATGCATGTATGCATAATAATATCTCCTTGATCATGCCTTTGTGTAGAATTAATCTTGAGACATTACATATGCTACGCAGGCGGTCAATACACCGATGCTGCCAACTAAACTTGTCCACCTCAAGCATCTGGACATCTATATGAGATCGGGAAGGGCCTCCCTTCCTTATGATTATTTTTCTCTTGTTTCCTTCCTTGATGCGTCACCTTCCCTGGAGACTTTGAGCTTGGATGTAAGACGCTCATTCATCTTGACATCTTTTATGAATTTGTTGGACCTATCAATTCAATTGTTTTCCTTTCTATTCTTCAGGTAAGTATGGAAATAGCGAAGCATGAATCGTTTATTGGACATTCCTCACAGTGGAGGCAGATGGGCGAACACCCCCACTGCTCCCTCAAGAGTGTGAAGATCACAGGGTTTAGCTCTGCAAAGAGCTTGGCTGAGCTAACGTGTTATATTCTCCAGAACGCAGTGTCACTCGACTGTCTTAAATTGGACACCCTTTATGGTTCTAGGTGTTCTGATAAAAATTGTAACCGGTGCAGTTACGTGAGCATGGGTATGCTGACCGAAGCCTCCAAAGCGCTTGCGGCTATTAGAACATACATTGAGGATAAAGTTCCCACTAAAGTTAAGTTGATTGTTTTGGAGCCTTGCAGGCAATGCCACGCCTTTGTCTAGGAGCGTGGAAGGCAGGTGCCATTTAATTTTCCACAAGCAACCTAATGTTTATCCATTTTAGCTTTAAATTATAATTGTTATAGATGAATTAGTGATGCATGCCTGTTATCTTCGATTATATATATATATATATATTGGATAAGCTATATATATTGTTGGATAAGCTATATATATTGTAACTGAAACATTCTTTGTGGATTATTGTTCCTCGGGTGGTATGCATTGGAGCAATGCATGAGTTGATTTGTTGCCATGTTGAATTCTTGGACTTCGCGAAAAAAAAAGTGTTGAACTGCATTATCTGTGACACTTGTCTCGAGTTACCGTGTTCATCTAAATCATTAACTTAGGCTGAGCCAAGTTCGCCCAAGTTGTAAGCATTGTAGTAAATAAAATAATAGTAATTTCATTCGCGCTAAGGATCTATTTGAATATCGGAAAATAAGAGATGGGATAGAGATAGAAAAATAGATAAATGACTAACATTAAATGAAGTGTATCCCTATTTTCATCCCTATCCAAATAAGGCGTAAGAAACTTTAACTCACTCCAAATTTATTTACTTTATCTCCATTTCAAATTATTAGACTTTTGTTGCAAAAGCTGTGTATCCACAAAAGCCAACGAAGTTTAGAAGTACTTGAACAATATTTGACATCAATTGGTAAAGATAATAATTACCGTTGGATGGTCCGTTAAATACTCTAATGGATAGTCCGTTGTTATAAGTATTTTATTTTTACGTTCGTATCGCCGATTGCTATATCTAATTAGCTGAGTCTGAACCGTCCATTACTAATGTTCATTGGCGCGAGCGAGAGCGAGTGCGGGAGATGGAAGACGAGGAGACGGGGAGAGGTGAGGAGGGAGCGGCTGAGCGAGCACGCGCGCCCGTGTTTTATACCAGACAAAAAAACGGGCGTCGGTACTCTCACTGCTCTCAGAAAGGGGTGTTCCTATCTAAAGATGAAAATATGAAAATAGATATTTAAATTATCCGCATTCGTATTCGTTCGAATTGTATATATGGATATCCGTATCCGTATCCGTTTTAAAATGAATGTCAAAGTGGATACATCCGTATTCGTATTTCAGTGTTTTCTCTATCCGATTCCAGATCCGTATTCGATAATATCCGGCAATATCCGTATCCGAATAGAAAATAAGGTATCATGAACTTATTTAAAAGTTTTCTCTTCATAATAAGTGAACAATTATTTAATTTTATTATTACTAATAATGCATGTAACATATTTAATAGTATATATAAAATTAAATTAAGTATTAATTTTAAATTATTAATGATACATAAAGATTAACTAATTTTAGCACTTTTATAATTTAGGTTAATCTAATATATTTGTCCTTTTAAATTATTTTAATCATTTACTTTATTTATTTATTGATATAAATTATTTTATATAAATTTAAAATTTCATAATAAATATTTATATAAATATAATATTGATTGATATATTTATTTATTAAATATATATTGGTAACTAGATTATTTTTTGTGCTATCCTTCTCTATGCTATATACACAAATGCTTTATCTCTAGTTTTACGTAATTCCAATAATAATTATAAAGTAAAATGGTTATTTGTTTTCTATCATTTTTATTTGAACTTACTCACTTGATCTATTATTTTGTTCAATATTATCTCTTATAATTCAGTTTACTTCGCTCTTAGAGATTAATTAGAAGTGTACTTTCATTTAGTTCACTTTCGTTAATGATGTACTTAATAATAAAATTTTATTCATGTATGTTAAATTTCATAATATACGTTTTGAGTTAGATCGAGTAAATATCTGATTTTGGATCCGCATTCGAATCATCTGTTTTGTATTCGTATTTGGAAATATCCGAATTCGTATTCGAATTAAAATATGGTAAAAGGTGACATCCGGGTTCGATTCCATACGCATCCAATCTGTTTCCATCCTTATTCCTATCTTAAGGTGTATAATAACAAACTAAACAAATCAAGAGTTGGCTCCACTAGTCGCTGTGTGGGTGCGACTTGCGCCTGTGCGTCTGCTGGCCGCCCGTCCAGAGCTGGGCGCCAATCGCCACTCTCCTCTCCTCTCTCCTCTCTGGCTTCCTGCTAGTGACCGGTGCGGTGAGCATCGCTGGAGTCTCGAGTCTTGTCTGGTGAGTGGTGACTCCTTAATCCTATCTCCGTGTCCTGATTTCCTGCTAGATGGATTAGCCGATTGGAGCATATGCATAATGGATGTGTCTCATTTGCTTGTTTTGTTGTATATATGTGGCGGCACTGGCACACTAGTATTGGGCCTAGAGATTGTGTATATGTGAAATTGGTGTGTGATTCATTATTATTGCTTAGGGATTTGTTCTTGTGAATGAAATCGGAGCATATAATTGAATGATGATTTCTTGTCATAGAATTGAATGGAACCGGAGCAATTTTGGTGAATTTATAGTTACGTATACCAATTTATAGTATGTATACAATTTGATCTCTAATGGTTAAAGTTAAGAAAATTCTCTGCACCCAATATGTAAGCTTTTTGACAGATATATAGGTTCTGTTCAGCACCAGCCAGTCATTCAGCAGTGTTTTTTCAAAAAACAACAGTCAGCCAGTCGTCCCGTGCCAGCCAGCCACCTGAACAGAGTGATATATATATAGAGAGGATGCATCTTATCACATCATATAGCAGATGGAATTTTAGTTCTGCAAAGTAGCTGATCGTCAGCCAGGTGTTTCAGTCAGAGATGCGATGCATCATATGATTCATCTAGAATAAAAAACAAGGATAACCCAGTTGCAGTTGTAATTCTGCACTGTAGCACGTTCGTTTGTATTTGACAACTTTTGTCCAATCATGGCCCAAGTAGGCTTAAAAGATTCGTCTCGTGATGTACATGCAAAAAGTACAAACATGCAAACATTTCGTCTACATTTAATGCTGCATGTGCCGCAACGTTGATGTGACTAGTTGCAGTTGCAATTTGCACTGGATCTAAACAGGGCCTCAGGTTGGACAAGCAGTTCCTGGCCAAGGCGGGCTGGCCGTGGGTCACCGGCGTGAGCGGTGTCGCACAAGCAACCAGCGCGGGTCCCTGCCACCGGCGACCTGCCAAAGCAGCTGGCTCCTGGTGCCGCGGGGGCTCTCGGCACGGAGTCGCGTGCGCCTGGGGGCCAGCTGCGCACGCGCTGATAGGTGGGCCCTACTCCCTCTCGCCCACACCGCACGCGGCGCTTGGCCGCTGAGGCACTCTTCTTGCCTGTAGCGCATCGCTCCGGGCGCTTCCGCTACCTCGGGTCCTCGGCGGCTGCGCTTGCTCTCCCTCTTCGTGGCGGTGCCTAAGTGGCGTCGTTTTCGGATGGATGAACGCCGCAGTGGTCTACAGCCGAAATCCATTCCTTGCTCTCCTGCAGCAGTGGACTACCACGGCCCTCCTCCAGGCAACCGGCAGATTTGGCACTGATCCAAGCCGTGAAGGTGAGGCCCAGGTTTGTCTCCCTATGCCATGCTGTGATTATCCCTCTCCTCCTCTCCTATTGCTTGCTTCCCCTCGTATGGACGATATGACTTCTTATAGATCTTTATTATTGTGATTCTATTAGAAAGCATTTGTATTCAATTTTTATCAGGAAGGAGAAGGGAGACAAAATAATTAACTGGCTCCCAGATATGCGTTGATTGAGTAGGAGGGATTTCTTAGTTCTGAATTATGCAGTGCTCAGTGTTATCGTTCTGAAAATGATTGCCACGCACGAGCTTGTCAGCCTGAAGCACCATATAGTTGTTTACTTCAACTGCACATAGCCATTTTATTTCTTTTGCTGATTCTTAATTACAAGTTACTAATTGCTGGGTTTCTATTTCCTCTCCTTTATTTATATCTTACAATTAGTTTAATTAATGGTGGACTGCTTTATGTTGGATAGTAGTACCGGATGTATATAAGTACATAACCTCTTTTTGAAGGCTATGTATTTGGAGGGTATATGGTCATATGGTCATATTCTCATAGGCTTGAACTGGACAAGATGCATTATCGGACTGCTTTATGTTGGATAGTAGTACCGGATGTACATAAGTACATAACCTCTTTTTGAAGGCTATATTTGGAGGGTATATGGTCATGTGGTCAGATTTTCATAGGCTTGAACTGGACAAGATGCATTATCCAAAATTATACTGTAAATGGAATAGATAAAGGCACACGTTTTGGAAAAATGTTTTACAGTTTAATGGAAGGTTCAGTTTTCTTATAGCTATATAAATCCGTAATCTGAACCTGGTTTAGGATTTGTAATGGTATTTTTGGTTACACTACCATTTTATCCAAATAGTATTTGTACAAATGCTACATTTCATTCTCTCGAAATTGCTTTTATTCACTATGCTATAAGATAAAACACAAAAATAAGGATGTATTCAGTAAGGTATTCTTTTCTATGCATTTGGCAGAGGAAATATTCAGCTTTCAGCACAACTAAACTACCCTATAATTAAATAGCAACTTTGTTAGAAATGTCAAATGTCAAGTTGAGGGCTAGCATGGAGTCTCTAATGTGCAGAAATTCTTAAAATTGCAGATGGACATGTAGATAACAGCTGCAAACCTTATATAGTTTTATTTGCAAGAAATGCAGAACCCAAAATAATGATTCAGAGTTCAATACAAATGGTACACCGTTTTCCGCACCTAATCATTTTTGCATCCTCTTGCTGTGCAGGTCCAGTCGCCGGTCATGAAGTACCCTTCAACTCAAAGAATCTCACAAGTAACTAGAGTTGCTACAGGAAATCACAAGTTCCAATTTTTTATTATGTAGACTATGATTCTTGCAAATATGCAGTGATGATTACCATCCATCTGTATATTTTTTCTGAACCAAGATACATGGGAATATGCAATGATGATTATCACTCTTTTATATCTTTGTACAGTGTCCAGCAGCTGCTCGATGAAATGCCACAAAGTCAAGTTGTTCACTGAAGCAACGCTGTTGCTGCTGCTGCAAGTCGTCTCTGTAATGAGATGTCATTTGTTGAAATTCTCCCGGAGCTTTTCTTAGTCTAAAATTTGACATGCAGATGCGTGCAGCCTGTATAGAATATACCGTTGTTACTTGTTACACTTAAAATCCTTCTAAGGAATCACAAATCTATTAATGCTCTTAGCCTCATGTATGTTTCATGAGCAACGATTTGTGTTCACTCTTGCTCGCTTTGGAATAAAAGTGGTGTTTTGTTTGCTTGCATCATATTTTGGTCATCTAAACTTCCATGGTTCTTTTCTTTTCAGATTAAGTTGTTTTCCCCAACGTTAGTTATATAAGATAGTCGAAAAAAGTAGTTATACAAGAAAAAGGCAACAATACTGGAAAAATAAGCAAAAGGTCATACCAAAGGCAGTGTCAGCTGCTTATGACCATAAGCTCTGAAACGAGAAGGTATATGATCCTAAACATAGAATTTTCACGTCAAGATATATATTCAAACTATTTTCAATCCAGCTAAGTCAACCCATGCCACTTTATGCAGTCCATTCAATAGTGGTAAAACAAAATATGCTCGTAAGCTTAATAGACAGCGGGTTGCTTTAAGCAAAAGAATTTATACTGTATTTTAACTAAGAAAATAACTCAGGTGGCCTACATAATTAATTTAACTCAGGTGGCCTACATAATTACTTTACAATACTAAATTACATAAAAGTTTTGATTGAAAGAAAGTTTTGGAGGTTCAGTCAGAGCCACTAATCGTCCTCGAGGAGGTTGATATGCAACTTGGACCGGCAATTGGTAAACCAAAGGGAGCATTGCCTACCTCCTATGTAATGTGCTTCTCAGATACATCAATATATTAGCTGAACCAATCTGTTTTGATTTATGTTCATATTCAATATAGTGTTGCCCCTGATATATCAGGTTAATGATAACATCCATCATGATGTATCCTTACACGAATTTGGTGTATTCAGTATGATTCGCACACATTATAACTGGTATATCCTTCATTTTGTGCTTAATCAAAACTAAAAAAGGGGAACATTTGACCTTTTCAGCAAAAACGTATACTGGATAAAAATCCATAGCTTGTTCAATTTGAAAATAGATACAAAAGACTTTTGGTGAAAAAGAAAATTTAGTCCCTCAATCAGAGAATAATTTCCCTTTATTTTTGAAAATGCATAAATGTTGCACTTCTACCAAGAGTCAATAGGTAAATAAGCTACAATTGCCAGTTTCTGATTGACATAATGCAATATCCACTAGCACACTCCAAGCTTAGGTGCGGCAAAGTCGCACCGATTTTTCTAGTATTACATGAAATTAGACCAATTTCTCTTAAATAGAAAACATTTTATTATATTTATATATAAATAAATCATGTTCAACAACAAGAATTTTCTCCAAGGAAATATTTTCCAATGTACTCCCTCTATCTCAGAAAGAATACAATTTTAGAATAGTGTCATGTTTTAGTATATCATGTTTGACCAATTACATATAAAAAAGTATAAATAGCTATAATAACAAATAAATATCACTAAATTTTTTATGAGACATATTTTCATACTATATTTATTTAGTGTCAGTAATAATACTTTTATCTATGTATTTAGTCAAACTTTGGATATTTTAGCAAAAAAAATGCATCTAGAGTTGTATTCTTACAGAGTGAGTATAAAATTAGGTTCATATTTTAATTTTTATTGTAATATAAAAACAGCGTGCAATTTAAGTTTTATTTATTTTGTAAATTATTTATACTTTTGTCACGAAGGTTCATCTTTATATATATTTATTAGAATATTTATTAAGTGCTGGCGTCAGCACCTGTGCGCCGTGTAGTCTCTTAGCAAAGCCCGTGCCGCGCGGTGTCTCCTCTTGGGCCAAAAGATGGCGTGGCCCAACCGGTCCAACCAGAGGCCGTGTGCTCCGTCTGTGCGGCTCGCGGCGACCGCAGCCGAAGGCCGAAACCGACGATTCCAGAACATTCCCCGGTATATGTACACCGTCGAGGGCTACGGTATAAAATACGACGCGGCGCCGTCGCTTTCCCCCCACCTCTTACCCCGTAACCATCCGAAATTCAAATCAGAGAGAGAGCGCAAGCGGCGGCGAAGAGGGGGAGCGCAAGTGCCCGGCGGCGATGGCTGAACCCATCGTGATCACATCTCTCAGGGGTGCGTTGGAGTCTCTCCTCGACGATCCCGCGGGCACCCGCATCATCAGGATGCGATCGCTGCAGGTGCAGCACGCCGCTGCCCTTGAGGAGATGTTGCATTTCGATGCTTCTCGGCCCTCTTCGATGATTGAGGAGTTCCACAAGTTGAAGGCGTTCGCTACCGCCGACGCCATCCTCCTGATCCTGGAGGACGCGCTCCTGCTGATCCTCGTCGACGATCCGACTTCCATCCCTGCGCTGAACCTCTTGCAGCAGTACTCAGATCGGCTCCACGTCGTCTCCATCACAGTGGGCGGTGCCTTCGAGGAGGAGATCGATTTGCTGCACGAGGCGCTCCTCCGCCACGTCCAGGAAGCCCGCGCCGAGCCCGTCGCCATTCCCCTCACTGAGCTAGTCTCCGGATTCAAATCGATTCGTACCCACATCAGCCCCCTCCGCGACCGGGTTGTTGGAGTCGGCTACAACATCAGCAGCAGCAGCGGTGATGACGACGGTGACGAGTGACGATGAGTTCTATCGGTGGAGATAAGTGAGTCAATCGGCTAACTCAAGTTCATAGTAGTAGTAGTATAGCAGTAATAGTTGGAAGAGATGAATTTCTGTTGAATTGCTGTGGAGAGATAAATCTGAGAACCATCGTTGAGAATATTTGTTCATAGTAGTACAGTAATACTTTGGAGAGATGGATTAGTGAATGGTAGTATATCTTAGGAGGTTGAAATGCTGTGGATTAATCTGAGAACATCTGTGGCTGAGAATATCTGTGGAGAGATGAATAAATGGATTGCATGTAATCTGCATCTTGGTTGTTTTGAATGAATCAATACCTGCTCTGCTGTTCTGTTCGTGCCTCCCCTTTACTGACATAGACCACCACGCATTCCACAATTACATAGGCCCTGTTCACTTCGTCTAAAAAGCGCTTATTTTTCAGCTCTGGAACAGTGTTTTTCCTCTCAAAAAAATCAGCAACAGCCGAAATCAGCTCAGCTTATCAGCTCCAACGAACAGAGCCATAATTAATGGGATGGAGGGAGTATCACCTTAGCGATCGGCAGAGCATTCTTTATTTAATTTCCTATAAGACAATCATCATTATACCGTAGATTAGAGAAGCAGGGGAACGGTAAGAGCATCTCCAGCCACAGACCCAAAATCAGGCTCCTATATCTCCATTTGGGAGGTGACCTGCAAAAAATAAGGGGTTCAAATTTACTCCCAACTCCAGTGGAACAAGTAGTTCAGGACCTCATCTCAAGAGAAAAAGCCTGCAAAAAATAAGGGGTTCAAATTTACTCCCAACTCCAGTGGAACAAGTAGTCCAGGACCTCATGTCAAGAGAAAAAGTGATATGGGATCCATGAATGAGAGGGGATAAGGGGATCCTATATCTAGGGGGTTGAGATTATAATTTGAGAGGGCATGCAAAATGAGGTCTGATTTAGAGGCTTCCACTGAAATTAAATTTTTGCTCAAACTCCTAAAATTTAGGGTAGGGACCAAGTAGGAGCTTTGCTGGAGATGCTCTAATGCTAATGCTAGCTGTTAAACGTACCGAGGCAATCCAATCGGTCCGACGGTTTTTTTTTTTTTTACGCCTGTCCGACGGTTCTCGAGACAACATTACTCCTGTCCGCCCACGCTTGCGCGCCCTCCACTTCGCGCTTCGCGCCTCGCGCCTCGCGCCCCTACGTCAGCACTAGTGTGCCGCACCCCACGTCAACGACGCCCCTGCCTGCGCTCGCGTTGCTTTAGGTAGTCAAACTCCGTGCTGAGATTTCTTTGGATGGGTACAGATACCTGAATACTACGTGTCAGTAGAATATGGGTGTGTTTAAATCCCAGTTACAGTTACAATTCTGTACGGTAGCATGTTTGTTTGTATTTGATAACTTTTGTTTAATCATGGTGTAAGGAGGCTTAAAAAATTCGTCTCTTGATGTACATATAAAAAGTACAAAGATGCAAACATTTTATCTACATTTAATGCTTCATGTATGTGACGTAATATTGATGTGACTAGTTACAATTGTAATTTACAGTGGATTTAAACGGGGCCTACTCCCTCCGTCCACAAATAAACGCAATTATTTGGTTTCAACTATTTCTTTTTAACCATTCGTCTTATTTAAATTTTTTATACAAATAATAAGTTAAATAAATTATAATAAAAATATCTCTAACAATAAAATAAGTCATAACAAAACAAATAATATTTATTAATTTTTTTAATAAGACGAACGGTCAAACAGAAATCTTAGAAGTTAAAGAATTATGTTTATTTGCGCCATATAAATTCATCACCATCACGGATGCAAGCTTTCAATGAGATAGCTGAAAGGGAATGCTTTCCTAGAAAGGCTGGTTTAGTGCTTGATGTGCCAAACAGGCGGAACACATGACATGATTCTTGAGGCACTGAAGTATAAAATTGTTCTAAAGAGATATGCCAATGCACAACAGCAATCTGTCTCGGATGATGATGAATGGAGCAAAACTGAAGGTGTGGGTGAGTTTCTTGGGGCTTTTGAAGATGCTACAAGGTCATTCTCAGCCGATAGGTATCCTACTCCCTTCGTCTCATAAATAAACGTAATTCTTTGACCCCTTAATCTTTCTTTTTGACCATTCGTCTTATTCAAATTTTTTATACAAATAATAAATTAAATAAATTATTATGAAAATATCTCTAACAATAAAATAAGTCATAACAAAATAAACAATATTTATTAAAACTTTTTGAATAAGACGAACGGTCAAACAGGAATTATAGAAGTCAAAGAATTGTGTTTATTTGTGAGACGGATGGAGTATGTCACACATTTTCTTAGACAATATGCTACGTATCCATCAAGCTTTAAGAAGTCAACAGTGGCATGCTGATCAGGTAATACAAGATTTGGCTAAGGACAATGGATAGAAAACTTGACAAGTATTGGGATGGTAAGTACAACATGGCTCTGGTTATATGCACCGTACTTGATCCAAGGAAGAAACTTGATTACCTTGCTTTCTTTTATGATAAAGTAAGCCGAAACTATGTTGCCATGCAAAAAAGCATAGAGATGGCTAAGGATTGGTTGACCAAGTACTTCAAAATATATGAAGCTGAACTTAGAAGAGATGATACAAGTATAGTGTTTCAAGCTAGTGTGTCTAGGAGCTTGTTAGGTTCACCTGTGTTGGTTCTTGGCAAAAGAAGGCTGGAACAAGAATTTGCTCAGTTTAGCTCTCAGAGAAGAGGGACTAGTGTTAACAAATCTGAACTAAATGCATATCTAGAAGAAGCCCTTGTGAGGGAAGATGAGAATTTTGAGATTTTGAGTTGGTGGAAAACAAACTCAAATAAATATCCTGTGTTATCGCTTATGGCAAGAGACTTTCTAGCCATACCTCTTAGCACTGTGTCTTCAGAATCTGCATTTAGTTTGGGAGGTCGAATTCTCAGTGACAACCGAAGCTCGATGACTCCACAAACACTTGAAGCATTGGTTTGCTGCAAAGACTGGCAGTACAAGTACCAATGAAGGTATTTTGCTATCAACCAGCTGCTAAGCATCTCTGACTTCTTGCCAGCTGTTAAGTTATAGAAAATAAAATTATTAGGAATTTCTTACTGAATTGCTTCTTGTGCAGGCCCATTGTATTCCCTAGTGTTTTTGCTTGATGGAGTATCAGTAAGCAGGAGCTACTACTGAAAGAGGATGGCATTCTTATGTGAACGTTATCAACTTGATGTTGTGATGAGTTGGGTACCTGATGCAGTGATGCTGTGATGAGTAGTCGGTTCTACTGGTTATCTGGTTCGTTTTATTTTAAGCACATATCGGATCAAGCATGCATGTATGTGACGCATGGGTTCTGACTTTGGTTACTTTAGTTCAGTTCAAAGTAATATTATTTCCCTCTGACCTGAGCTGTGCAGTGGCAGTTGTGCCTCACGTGGAACCTGTAGTGCTGTATGTGACACACACCTGAGTGGCGGGGCGGGTTGGGGCGGGTTGCATGTTTTACTTTTTGGGTGGGGTTGGGTCGGGGGATCAGCCTAATACTCTGTGGGTCGGGGCGAGGTCGGGGTGGGTCCAGCCCCATTAGCAGGGGTTTAAGCACCCTGGAGGATGGTCGCGTGCCCATCGATATGTTCCTGGAGCGTGATCCTCGTCGCATGGGAATGGGTGGACAAGGATCAGGCGAACGTGTTCGCCTATGCCGTCACGTCTGCTGGCTTGATCTGTGGCGACGGAGTATGGTCTCTGTCTCTGCCGCAGGCGTTTCTGTCTCTCTTCAATGTGCATCTACCGATATACATGAAGTTCCTATAGTGGCACTTGAATGAAAAAGTGGATGATTTCATTGGAACTTTGTCCTAAAAGAGAACTCAGGAAAGAATAAACTTGAATAATTATGCCTCAGGCCTCAGCTTCCTCGGCTTGGCCTGGCTGCTCGCCGGATAGTTCCTCAAGACGCAGTCAAACAATGAGGATGCCATGTCCGCCACTTCTGAGCCGCCCACGACCACCAGCTGCATGCTTCAGTTCACAACAGCACTAGCACCACGGCACCGTCTGCGAGGGAGCACGTGCTTCACTGGGAGGCCGTCGCCACGATGAGGTGACGCGCGTGGGACGTGTACGCCGCCAGGACGACCACATGGTCTCGGCGTGGCGTTGGACGATGGCCAAGCTAGGGAGTTCACGGCGAATGAGCTGGTGGATGGACTCGCTCGCCACGGCGACAGGGCATTCGCGACTTTTGTCAATGCAATTTAACAGCGTTAGATAGAAAACCGGACGGAATGGTATGGGAGAAAAAAAGATAACATGAATGATATTTGAGTGTGCGTAAATTTTTTAATGGTACACAGGAAAAGATCATCACAGGTAAAAGCCTCATATTTTTTTACGGCTTCATACGTGCGTGCGCTAGCAGTTCCGGGTCTCTATTATTGGATTCCGCTGGATCGAACTGGGATTAGGACAGGAAAATCACACAGCGTTGATCTGGCTCGCGTGTGCTTGCGATGCAGAGCGTTCGCATCGATCTCGCTGGCGGTGGCCCAGCCCGACGACGATGACGCCGCTGCGGGGTTCTGCACGTCTGTTGGGCTGGGCCGCGGGAGCGTTTAATCACACGTTATGCTTTAGTCTAACAAAATAATTATAAAAACTACAGTTATAAATTATTTTAATTAATTATAAAAAAGCATCGATCTAAAACTACAACAAAAATTCTATACTAAAGCATAACATATTATATGTTTATGTGTATATATGCTCATGTGGAGTCTAAGAAAATTATATTTTCTATTTTATAATTTTTCTATAATTTATTGTAATTTATCAAATATTTAGCCAAAATAAATAAAAAAGACAAATACAAAATCTTCATAGCAAAAACTTTGTATTAAAGCATACCATAATATATGTTCACTGCGTAGATCTACTCATGTGGAGTCTAACAAAACTGGTTTTTCTTATTTTATGATTTTTCTGTGATTTTTCAAAAATTCAACCGAAATAATTAAAAAAGAAAAATACAAAACCACCATCACTGTAGCAAAACCACCATTCACTGCAGCAAACCGCCTTCGAAACCGCTGCAGAAAGGTAAAGTGCGCGGTTTGAAAAGTTGGGGGGAGATGGTTTGTTCGGTTTTAGGATTGAGGGAGGCAAAACAGACTTTGGAAAAAGATGAGGTAGGTAATATGGACTTTTCAAAAAAAAACAAACATACGTGGCCCACACATGTTATGGTATTAACGTACTCCCTATTAATAATAATTATATTTTCTATAAAAGAAATCTGAACATGCATGCCCGGCCTCATTGAGAGCTGTAGTTTGTTTTTGTCCTTGTTTCATCTAGGTTTGGTTTCGGTGCAGCGATTGACATCTTATTTTGTTTTAAAGTTCTGGTTTGGTACTCTAATACTATTCTAGTGTTGATGGATTGAAAGCTTACATTCCTTCATGATTTTCTCCTCCAATCTTTGTGCTTTGAGTGGGCACTAGATTTGGTTGCAAGAAAGAAATAGCTTTTGCGGTCTTAAGCCTTGTTTGTGTCTGTGTAATATTTCCAGGCGTCCCGTTCCCTTACTGGCTTTCTAGTCCAATTTTTAAGCCCCACCATGAGGTGGACGATCGAAGGAAGGATATGATAAATTTGTCTTTGATGCACTATTATTTCTTATCATGTTATTATCCATTTTTCGAGAGCTGAGATCTTAAAGATCCTGCCGAAGATCTTTCAACAAGGCAGACTAAATGGATGGCAAATATATAGTAGTTTAGTCATTAGAGGTTCTCATGAATTTTAGCAAGATTTAATCAAGATGTTATATACTATTGATAGGATAAAATAAATCAGACCATTTTGTAATAATTGTTCTTATGCATAGGACCTGATGTTGAATTTTGCACCAGGCTACTAAAATGCAAAGGATAGCCTATGTCACAAAATAATAAGAAGTTATGGGCCTATTTGTTTACCTGGACGAGGTGTTAAGCCAGGCTAGTAGCATGCTTCGTAAAGGGCTTAAAAAGCTAAACCCGTAGAAACCAATTTGGGTTCCATTTCATCCCAGTTTGTATGTTGTAGTTTTGGATCTGCTGAGGGAGTTGTTATATGAGAGTAGTTAGGCTTGAACACATGACGGTGCACGCAAACAAATAGCAATCCTTGTTGATCAGACACATTTCCAAGAGCACCAAACAAAAGTAATGTGACCCTGTCTCTGTGTGTCTTGAAGAAACATGCCAACAAACACGGACACACGCCCTAAGGACCTGATTTATTTTATACACGCAGGGACTCTAGATTCTTGGATCCTTCAATTATTTGTTACAGTACACAATATAGTGTATCATTGCATTATTATTTGCTTCAAGAGCTTCATTCTTAATTAGTTCCTATATATCTTGGTATGCATGGGCACAGGTATCATACAACATTGTCATGCATGCATGCATGCTTGTTTTACTTTTACAAGCCACGCATACCATGATATATATGATACCTATATATTACATACATATATAATATGTGTATAAGCACACCATTGATTGCACACACACTTTGCTGACACAGCTAGCTGCCACACACACACGTATAATATATAACCAGTAGTTGTTGTTCGCATATTTGCATATTGCCTAGGAGTTGACGACCCTGCAGTTGAGCCTGATCTCACCCTCGTCGCCCTCCTTGAGGTCAAGCTGCCCCATCTTGAGCATCCCCTGCTGGAACGCGTAGAAGAAGTATGCCTGGTTCATGGCGAACATGTTGACGATCCCCTTGGTCTCCGGCGACTCGAACAGCGTCTGGTCGGAGCTGAGCAGGCCCCGCCGCATCTGGAGCTCCCGGTAGTATACCGTGTCGAACCTGGTGCTGGTCCGGTCGAACGGCGCCGATCCGGCGTCCCCGGCGGCGGCGCAGGTGGCGGCGAGCGAGGTCCCCAGCGCGGCATCGAGCGTGTCCGCCTCGCCGGCGACCCGTGCCTTGAAATTAACGCAGTGCGCGATGCCCAGCGTGTGGCCGCCGGAGAGCGCCACCATGTCCTGCACCGTGAACCCGTGGCCGGCGAAGAGCTTGATGAGCGACGACGCGTTGAAGAACGGCGGCGGGAGCGCCGTGAAGGTGTCGGCGTCGACGGACCGGATCCCGTCGCGCCGCCCCAGGGGCACGCCGTAGTAGGGTCCCCTGGCGAGCAGCACGGCGTCGCGCGCCGCCAGCGCCAGCACGTCGGCGCAGGAGACGACGCCGGGGCACTGCGACTCCAGCACCGCCTTGATGCGGTCGATCACCTCGAACCCGCGCAGCGACTTGTTCGCCTGTGCGTCCTTCTCCGCCGTGTTGCCGTCGGCGGAGTCGATCAGCACCGACGCGTCGCAGCCCTGCACGAAGCAGTCGTGGAAGTGCAGACGGAGCAGGCTGCCGGCGAGGGTCGGGTCCTTGGCGAGGGCGTCGTAGACCACGCTGCGCACCATCATCTCCGCGAACGGGCAGCTCATGCTGTAGTAGTCCATGCTCAGGGCGGCGGCGCCGCCGCCGCCGGGGCCAGACAGCAGCAGGCCGGCGAACGCCACCTGCACGAGGACCAGGAGCCGCACAGCAAGGTTCTTATTGGCCGCGGCCATCATCGAGCATGCACCTCGATCGATGCCGCCGGCGCCGGAGGAAGGAGAAGACGAGAGTGAGTGAGTGAGCACTTCGCTTTGCTGTGTGGAGAGTACGGGCACCGGGAGCAGCTATTTATAATGCGACAGCCAATTGCAATGCAATCAGAGCATGCTTCAGGAGTTCAATCAATCAGGAGTTCAGGACTACTATTGTTTTAACTGTTATATATTGTTGTTATATTCTTGATCGAATACGCAACGTGGTTTATTCATTATATATAATATAATGATGAATCTACCGTATCATGTACTGGTGGTGTGTGTCGCTAGCTAGTGCTATAGTGAGTGCAGTACATGGATGAAACCCAATGCAAAAGACCAAAACATGCATGGCCACTAGGAGATCCATATCATCATCCTATGCATGTTGCCAAGAATGGCCTACTTCTTCCTGTAGTCAAAAAGAACTGCACATATCGCTCACCAGCAGTGCCCTGTGGCGTCATGCAACTGAAACAAAACAATTCTGAGTTAATTTCTGACGGAAGAAGAAAAAAAATGCGCTGATGAACAGTGATGCATGTGCTAGTGGCCACTGCTAGCTACTCTGCTAGGCAGAGAGTATATATGGACTCAGGACACGACGAACAACCGCAGCATGCAATGCATGGATGCGTATCAGTCCCAGATGAACAGTGATCGAGATGCGTGCATGCATGCTTGGCCAACTCGGCAATACAAAACTGAGGTCTCTTTCTGCAGAAACATATATATGGTGCGTGTGGTAACGCATGATTGCGTTCCGTCAGATATGAGATGAGAATATGAGATGGACCGTTTGTGTTGTGGCCGCCGGCGCATCGATGTGCATGCCGGCCGCCGTCGCCATCGGTAGCGTGAGTGGTCCACTCTCCATTTCGTAGCTAGCATGCCAGCCGCCATGACCATGACAGTTCAGTAACAAGCTACAAGCATATATATGTATGTGAGAGTGAGACAGTGAAAGAGAAATCCTCTTCACTCTTCAGATATATATATGTATATAATACCCTGGTGATGCCGTGCTGTGATGGTGCGTGAATGGAAAGAAGTTGCAGCAGCAATAACAAGCTGGCCGCCCTGCCAATGGCGGCATGCACTGAGCTAGTGTGAGTGTGAGAGAGCACCAGAGGGCTTCAGAGTTGACATTATTGCCTTGCTGTGTTCACCGCAAGCACTGCACACACGCGTGCTGGAAGTCCCCGTGAACCTGCGCCTGCGTCACCCAGCATTGCTCCTTTTGTATATACGCACGCTGTTTCTACGATCGAGAGAGGCGATTGAGCTGCTGCAGTGGAGCAAGATAAGTTGAAGGGACGTGAATTTCAGTCCACCAGGGCTCTCTCTTCTCTTCCCTTCCCTGCATGGTGGTTTAGTCACTAGCTAGGATAGATGATGGATAGATCACATGTTAGCACTATCTATAGCTAGTGATCAATAACAAGGTGCATGATGATATTATACAAACTGATCGAGAATAAAAATCTGCAACTTGTTGTGAGTTATCTTCATCAGTTATTTAGTTAGTAGTTGTTGACGTGTTGTCAATTGATTGATTTGACTCTGTGTTACGCTGTACCTTTTCTTACATATTGCACTCGTGCAGAAATGGTGTTTCGTTGACTTGTACAGATTTTATTTTTTATCCTTGGAGACAGAGATACTCTTAATCTTTTTTTCTTAATAAAAAAGGACATGTCACCCTACTAATTTGAACACAAATTATTAACAGTATCTCTAAGGGCCCCTTTGGAATGCAGGAATTTCACAGGAATTTTATAGAAATCGGTTCATATTCATAGGAAAAATGCAGGAAACATGAATTTTTCCCGCAATTCAAAGGAGTCCTTGCATATTATATAATAGTGATCCCGTTTCGTTGGTGCACACTAACTTAATTTAACGAGAAATGGTGTAACATCCCCTAGTTGACCATTGTTAATGAACTCGCCCCATGCACGCTTGCGGCCAGTGGGTGCCGATAGTGGGTAGGCTAGCTAGCTTATGGTTCCACTATAGCTATCCCATAAGGTATAATGAAATATATTTTGTGACACAAATTTTGAATCCTACATTGACATGTTTTTTACAGAGATAATAAATTACTTTTGATGAAAAGTCTTCTAATTGAAATAACCAAAATATGTTTAAACACCAAAAACTCTAACCTTGTAACAACAACTACTCCATTCACTAAAAAAAGTTGACATCCTAAGTTCCTAACATACAATTTTTTCTCCAAAAAAAAAACATGATGATTTAGCTTTTGAGGCCCAAATGAGTAAGCTCAGCAATAATGAAACCATGTGCATGCATCCCCTATGGTTGGAGGTGTTTAATTTGGATCACCTATACTAAAAAATTAGTACTAGCTTAGATGCCAAATATAATAGGGGGTTAATATAAACCTTCAAATGACAATAGACTAATACTCCATCTGTCCTCAAATATAAGTATTAAAATATTGAAATTTTCTTCCAAATTATAAGGTATATATATTATGGGTGAATTATGTATCCAAAACACCAATCACGTGCATACCTACCATTATTGTGTTTTGTGTACCACTAGGTTCAAAATGTTAGGCCCTTGTTTGGATGGTCTAAACTTTAGAGATCACTTTAGCTATATTGAGGCTCCAAACAGGGTCTAAAGTTTAGACCACCCCACAAAAACTTTCAACCGCAAACAAATGAGCTAAAGTGGTTTAAGTTTTAGCCCTTAAACCACTAAACTTTAGATCATAGAAACCAAACAAACCCTTAAACACAAAATCTCGCAAAAGTCAAGACAGGGTTACAAATATAGTTCATTCAAAAAAAGGGTTACAAATATAGGTCATTTGTCCTGAAATTCCTGTGATATAATAAGGAGATGCTAATTGGTGGTACCCATATATCCAAAAATAAGGTTTATGATTAGCCTATTATTTTCCCATGAACGGCTAATTTTTAGTCCGGTGACCCAAAAGTGCCATATGCATCACTAATTAATTGCGATGATTCCCAAATGGCTTGAAAAAGGGTATATCAACCAGGGCAACCAATGGCATTTCATATACATATCTCCAATCTCGGGTACCACATATATATATAGTACGGAAAATAAACACAAAAAACCTATATAGTACAAAGCATATATATAGATTGAAGCAACAAATAACCACTACATGCTTTGTGGTTGGAGGCTTGTAGCAGAAAAGCTGTTACAATTCACCTAACAAATATGGCTTCTCTCTTGTCGGCTGTTGGGTGTACTTTTGTTGGCTCTAGTGATGGCTCATGCATGCTGCGCATGTAGTCTCTGTATATATCTATACATGCATGGTCGTCCAGCATCCGCGTAAGAATTTAAATCTGGATCACTGTCCATGCATCATTTGGATGAGTTTATTTATTGTACATGATTGGAACAAACAAACTCAACATACAACTATATGCAGATGCAACCACCTACAGGGAGAGAGAGACGTACAGTTCATCTTCATCTCACCATATGCGTTTTGTTAGCAGGATTTTATTCCTACTTTGGGTAACATCATCACAAACTTATAGTTAATTTGTTCTATATAAATATATAAGAACTAATATAACATAAGGAGCAGAGCACGAAGTTGTTATAATACTATATGCATGTCTGCTCCGAGATCGATCATCATCTCAGAGGCCGGCAAGCTGGCGGACGTTGACGGGCGAGACGACATCCGTGCCGCCGTGGAACGCGAGCCTGGCGACGATGATGTTGACGGCGGCCGTGGGGTGGTAGGCGTCCCAGAACACGTAGCGCTCCCTGTCGTCGCACGGCGCCATGAACGGCAGGCATGTGAGCTGCCCGGCGTTCCTGCCGATGCCGCAGCACCCACGGTCGACGACGCTGAACCCGAACCTCGCCGGGTCGCCAAGAATGGCCCTGAAAACCCTGAAGTTGTCCAGGTACGTCAGCCGGGCACCGGCGAGCCCTCCGCCGCCGCCGCCGCCATTGTCGTCGTTGAGGCGGTCGAGCAGTGCCCTGACATTGGCATTGAACGGCATGACGATATCGTCCACCTCCTGCGAGCACCGGCCGGCGGCGCTCTGCGCCAGCACGCTGGGGATGCACCCCATGGACCCGACGCCGGCGACCACGAACCTCCGGCCGCCGGCGTCGTACAGCCTGGCGAGCTGCGCGGCGAGCTTCCCGGCCAGGACGTCGGCGAACTGCTGCGGGCTGTAGCGCCGCCGCGTGTCGTAGTTGGGCATCAGGTAGTTGTTCAGGTAGTCGTTGCTGCCCATCCCCACGAACAGGACCGAGCGCGCCACCAGGTCCGCCGCCGCCGCCGCGCCCACCGCGCCGGCGATCTGCGCCACCGTCGACTCGAAGTTCTGGATCTGCTGGTTGAATGGGATCCGGCCAACCTACACATATACATTTATAATTTGCAAAGTTATTATGTTCTTAATTTGGTCATTTGTCAGTTATATATGAACATATGGATGGATATCACGGTTGCTTACGAAGTTGGCGCCACTGTCATTAAGGATCCCAGCCGCGGCAGAGGCGTAGTTGGCGCCCTGCAGGACTTGCTGCACGGATGAGGCTTCTGAGTAGGTTGGTACCAGGGGTAGCCCAAGAAGCTCGGCTGCAAACATAGAACACAATGACACAAGCTTCAGTTGACCAATAGTGCAATATATGATCGATAGATTCGTTAAAAAAATTGTGCAATGATCATAAACAAACTTTTGAGATTGTGAACGTGAACCCTGTTATTTGATTTTGTTATATTAACTAAATTTTTTTGGCATGCATGGTTCGGCAAGAACTTGTCGTGGCTTAGTTATTGGATTACTATATTATACTGTAGGTGATAAATGAAATTTGTGTCATTTGTAATCCTGGTGGCTATAGTGCATAAACAATCTATAGTCACAAACGCATCCAACTACTAAAGAAAAGTTGAAGTCACAAACAGATGATGCATGTCTTTCGATCTGTACCTAAATGATCCAGATTCTATCTCGGTCTCCTATACTCTGTTAGTTAAACTCTGTATTTTCGTTCCTGAATGAAAATTATAAGATCCAGTGTTGAAAAAAATGATCCAAAGGTCTGTCAAGATAATTGTCTGTTTTCATAATGAAATTAACTAACTTGAACTACTGTATAGTAGTAACACTAAATTTATTCATAATCAAATTTTAAAATTGTAAAAGCTACTTTAGCCTTGGTCGTCTTGACGCTACATCAGCGCCATGTTCACCCAAATTTTAATAGTAGTTGAGAATAGAGAGAAAAAAAATGAGTTCTCGGTGTGGAAAATTACCAACAAGAGTCAGTAGTTTCACCCATTTTAAGAAAAGTAATAAGCAATTTTAATTGGAGAATTGGTCATCAGATAGAACTCAGAGGCGCCCTAAGGCATTATGCAATTTTTTTTTTTTGGGGGGCCAAAGAAATCAGAATGGACTTATGTACGTATGACGGCAGAGCTAACCAACAAACAAGCTCAGAAGGAAGGAATTGAATTAATTCTCCAAATTAAGAACAACAAACATAGACAAACGAAGAACACGCATATATGTACGTACGTACCGAGCTCGTCGACGATGGTGTAGCCGTTGCAGAAGCGGCCGGTGGGGCCGGCGACGAAGTCGATGCCGTAGGGGAAGTAGTTGGCCTTGGCCAGCGACGCGAGGTTGTTGTTGTTGCCGCTGTCGATGAGCGAGTCCCCGAACACGAACAGCGCCGGCGCCCTCCCCTCTCCGCCGCCGCTGGCCACCGCAGCGGTGGTGACCGCGGCGAGCGCGGCGGCGAGGAGGAGCAGGAGCCGCAGCCGGAGGAGGAGGCCACCGCCGGCGGCCATCGTCGGCGGCTGTGTGTCAGATAGATCGAGGGCTCGAGGCTACTGATGAGCAGAACTAGCGGCAGAATCAGCTAATAAAGCCCCTGGCTAGTACCAAGGTGAAAGCTAGTACTAGTAAGGAAGAAGAGATGAAGAAGTGATGACTGGAGATGCATGGATAGTTATTATATGGCATAGTATGGCCTGCATGTTGTTCACGTACGTACGGGTCGTGGTGACGTGTGGCTGGCCATGCATGCACGCAGGTGATGAAATTAAATGATGGCTGGATGAGGAGTAAATGGTACGGTGGCGCATGCAGCACCTGCCGTGCACCGCTCACGTACGCGCCACACGGCGTTTTGGCGTGCATCTGCCACTGCAAGCGAGCGCGCGCGACCGGGTGGAGCCGATGGAGTGATGGCCGAAAGGAAATGTAATGACATGCACTCAAGAATGCATGATGCTGCGCCAATTAATGCCGCCCGTGTCTCGATCGATCGATCGATCTGTGTACTGTATGGAACTGGAACGCAAATAGATGGCGGCAGCGCCGGCATGCATGACCGTCTGCTACAACCATTTAGGGCACGCACGCAGCCTGCATATATTGCTGCATGTCGTCTGATGAGCCGGCCACTCCCACCACCTGCGCTGGTGCATCGATCCATCTTCTTTCGGATTCCGACTGTGCAGCAAGAGCAAGTGGTACTAGGCTACTAGCTAGTAGTAACTGCACATCCATCGCCAGAAAAGAAATGCATCACCATATCACATAGCGGTCATGGAGTTTATTTGTTATGTTTATAACTGTATAACAAATGAGGTCTACTATGATAAAATATTAGACTACTCGTACTTCTTAATGTAAAATAGTGACTAGAACAAATGCCAATGTTGATGGACATGTGAGATAAACTACTTTTCAGCAGTATCGGTCCAAATCTGTATTTCATCTAATAGCTTATCCAAGCACGGTTCATCTATCTGAAACTAAAAGAAATAATAAAAAGATACTTTGTGAGACAACAGTGACTTATGTATGACGCATTGACGCCCATCGTCGTCCTCTCTTCTGGCATGGCAACACGGTGAACTTAACTGTAGCAGGGACTATCCTTGATGTAACACATGTAATTGCTTGAGTTCCCTATGGGCTTCCCTGATGAGAACACTCTTGCTCATTATCATGGCATAGCAATTTTTTCTTTTTCTAAAAAAAACTCTAGATCCTGAAAAACAACTCTATTCTCATTTTTTTTTCCAACGCTT
This sequence comes from Eremochloa ophiuroides, assembly GCA_038502445.1. Taxonomy (NCBI): domain Eukaryota; kingdom Viridiplantae; phylum Streptophyta; class Magnoliopsida; order Poales; family Poaceae; genus Eremochloa; species Eremochloa ophiuroides. Next base: position 2,987,955 of record JAHLJS010000004.1, on the reverse strand, counting down.
CAACTCCACGAACTCCAAATCCGCCAAAAACGTGGATCTAGCTCTCAGGGATCCACCAAATCCACGGAGCACCTCAAGGGGTGCTTTGAAAACTCTAATTTCGTGGAGTTGAGAAAAATTACCCATCAAGGCCACCTGTTACAGAAATATACTAGTTCGTTTCTATTTCTTTTCTTCTTTCTTGGTTGAGATGCCTCCTTCTTCTTCCTCCCTCGTGTTGTGGCCATGATCACTACTCCGTCGCCCTGGCCATGCGCGGCCACTCCCCGGTCCTGGCCTGGCGAGCCATGGCTGGCCATGGGATCCCTAGACCGCGAGGGCCATGGCCAGCCAGAAAGCTCCATGCATCAGTCGTGCACCCATGTCGTGGCCTTGCATCCAGGGTTTTTTTTTTACCGACGGAATACCGCGGTAACCGGCCGGTTACCGGTCATACCGGTCCAGACCGGTACCGGTACCGGCCGGTTTGAAAAAACCGAAATTTCAAATTTAAAATCGGAGGAAAAAATGGTAAAAAAATTCCTAAAAATACTTCATGATTTATAGATTCCAATGGTGTCAAAATTTTTCAAATTTGACTACATTTAGAATTTTTTTCGAAGTCCCGAAGTAAAAAAAAAAGGCCCGTTAAGGCCCGTTAGGCCCATTAGGCCCGAACGGGCACAAAACGGCACCCTGGGTCACGGGGGGGGGGGGGGAGGGCAGAGCCACCCCCCATTTCCCCCCTCCGCGCCGCAGCAGCCGAAACCGCCGCCTCCCCGCTCGTCCGCTCGCCGCCGCTTTCTTACCGGCCGGTAGGACCGGTATACCGGTCGGTAAGACCGGGATACCGACGCGCGCGCGGATTCGCCGGGTACCGGGCGGTTGCACCGGTTTCTCGGCCGGTTTCAACCGGTAACCGCGCGGTTTCGCCGGTTTCGGCAGGTAAGGTTGTTTCCTTTTTTTTCTTGAGCATTTTGAGTAGGATTAGCTTTAGGATTTGGAATAGAAAGTAGTTATCTATTGATCTAGGGTGCAGTGGTAATTTGATTTAGGATTTTAGTAGGATTTATGGTGTGTTTAGCTTATTAGTTAGGGTTATGTTTAGGATTTTAGGTTTGATGTATATTTTAGGTTGTAGGTGTGCTAATACTGATGTATATTTTAGGTATATACTGATGTATATTTTAGGTTTATATTGTTTAGGTAAATTTTATTTAGGTGGAAGGTTGTGACTTAGCCACTTATTTACGTAGATTTAATCTATGTGATTGATTAGTTTGTGTTGTCCATTCATGCAGGTGCACAATGTCAAGCAGAGGAAAAGACATTGTATGGGAGCATGGTAAAAACCTTTCTCCTGAGTGGAGGTGCAACTACTGTCATACGATGAAAGGAGGTGGTGGTGCAACAAGATTCAAAGAACATTTAGCCGGTCGCGGGTCGCAGGTGGTGCATTGCAGAAGCGTGCCAGATGATGTGCGTGAGTACTTTCAACGTGATCTTGATAGAACTAAAAAGGCAACTTCTGACCAGTCTCGACAAAAGTTGGCAAGAGAGAAGGCTGCAGTGGAGGGTAACCATCCACTTGGTGATGATGAATATGAGGAGCAGCTCCAGCAAGCACTTAATCAGTCGAGAGCAGAATATGAGTACGAGCAGGGGGTGCAACAGAGAGGAGGTAATTACGACCGTGGAGGGGGTAGTGGTTCACAGGGTGGGAATCCTTTGCAAAGGATGTTTCGAAGAGCAGGATCACAGAGGGAGACTCTTATGGTTCTGCAGGACTACAATTTGGCAGCCGGTAGGAGGAGAGGAATGGTCCAACCAAGGATTGATACAGGGTCTTGGACGCAGAAGGGGAAGAATGCAAAGGAAGCTATTGGGAAAGCTTGGGGAAAGTTTTTCCATGTTGCAGGAATCCCAGGACGACAGGCCGACAATCCGTACTTCATAAGTGCGGTGAGAGAGACACAAAAGTGGGGTTAGTACAACTTTCAGAGTCATCTCTCTCAATTTTGACGTTTCTATCTTTATGTATTCTCACGAATGGCTTCTGCTTACAGGTGAAGGCATTGTGTCACCTACTGGAAGGGATATCGATGGCAAGTACCTAGATGAGAACGAGAAAGACTTGAAGGCTAGGTACGCAAAGTTTCAGAAGGAATGGACCAACTTTGGCGTGACGTTGATGTGTGATTCTTGGACTGGCCCCACTACAATGAGTGTCATCAACTTCCTGATTTATTGCAATGGGGTCACATGGTTTCATAAATCTGTTAATGCAACTGGGCGAAGTCAAGATGCCAATTATTGATATCAGGTAGCTTCTGAACATGTTGTTAGGTTCATACTATTTATAATATTGTGATTTACGTCACATTTGTAAAAACTGTTGTGGTTATTTTTCAGGAAATTCGTAAGGTTGTTGAAGAGATTGGCGCCGAGCATGTCGTACATGTGGTGACCGACAATGGCGCCAACTACAAAAAAGCTTGCAAGATACTGGGGAACCATTATGCTCATATTGTTTGGACGCCATGCCTTGCACACACCATCAACTTGATGTTGAAGGATATTGGTGAAAGGCCCAAACATGCAGGTACAATCGCAACATGCAAGCGAATCTCAACCTTTTTGCACAACCATGCTCAGTTGAATGCAATGATGAGGAAGGCAATCGGTGGTGAGTTGGTCAAGTGGAATGTTACTAGATTTGGGACCAACTACATGTTCCTAGAGAGCTTTCACCGGAAACGTGACAAGTTCATGCAGTGGATGTCTTCTCCTGAATTTCTGCAAAGCAAGTGGATAAAATGTGAAGACGGTCGCTTTGCTCATTCAAGGTTATCAAGTATCCAGTGGTGGGAGGGACTGGAATACATCATCAAAACAGTTCAACCAATTTATAAGTTCCTCCGCTTCGCTGATCAAGACAAGCAGCCTAACATGTGTGATGTAGTGTATGCCTACCAGACTTGCAAAATGGAGATGGAGTCTGTCTTTGGAAGAAATAAGCAGACATGGAATGAGTATCGACAGATTATGGACAACAGGATTACTGACGTGTACATTGACACGTATGTGGGTTCAGGTACGATCATGAATTATATTTACTTAGCAAGCTCCATGAAATGAATACTTACCGTTTCCTTGTTTGGCATTTGTCATGTGTTGCAGGTGCTGTCCTAAATCCAAAGTACGCATATAAAATGGATCCAACTCCAACAATGTTTAATGGTCTGAAAGATACATTTTCGCGCATGACGGATTTGCAGAGCGCCATGCAGGCTTTACAAGAGGCAGAGATTTTTTGACAGAAACTTGGTGAGTTTGGCTCCGAACTCGCTATGAAAATGGCAGCGGATCCAAGGACTAGCCCATGTAAGAGTCTAAGAGCACTTCTCTACCCTTGATGCTTTGCTCTCGTGGAATATATATCTAACATAATGTGTTACACTTGCAGCGGCCTGGTGGATGATATTTGGTAGTCAAACTCCAAATTTGCAGCGTCTTGCTTTGCGGCTTGTTGCACAATGTATCTCCTCCAGTGGATGCGAGCGGAATTGGAGTACTTTTGCCTTGCTTCATACGAAGGTTCGCAATCGGTTGTCCCACAAAAAACTAAACAAGCTTGTGTATGTCAACTACAATCTTCGGCTGCGACTAGCGGATATCTCTGGACCGCCACTGCATGATGACGAAGATTTCATTGACAAGTTCGCCGAAGTCTCATTCTATGACTCGAACAATCCAGTTAGGCAATGGATGGAGTATGGTAGATCAAACCAGGCACCAGTTCTTGATGAGGATGATGACGAAGTAGATGCCCCTATGCCATCACATATTGTCAGGTATAATGTGTGTCTCTGTCTGGCTTTCATATTATGTATGTCCATTTTATTTATGTGATTTATTTGTTTGTGCTCGTAGTGACCACATAGACGCCCAAGATCTACGTCAGGCCACGGGAGATGATTCCATCAGTGATTGGGCCCGTAGATATGTGGGTGATAGTCACCTCGGGAAGAGGAAGATGCAGATGCCGCCTAAGAAGGGTGACCCCAAGCGTCAACGCAGAAAGAAAAAGCAAGTGATCAGTGACACTGAAACTGAGGATGAGGCTCAGCGTAGTCCACCGTATCAGGAGTCTCAGGATAGCAGCTCAACTGATGACGGTTCTGATGACGACAGTGACGGTGGCAGTGATGGTGATGGTGATGGTGATGGTGCTGGTGGTGCTGCTGGTGGTAGTGGTTCTGGTAGTGGTGGTGGTGGCAGTGGGTTTGGTGCTGGTGGTAGTGGTTCTGGTGGAGGTGGTGGTCTTCGTTTCACAGGTATCCATTGCACCTACGTACGCACAATTGTTTCTGTGTATGACTTCTAAACTACTAATAATGATTTTTTGCAGGTGAGACCCAGTTCACGCATGCTACTCAGGACCGCGACCATGGACAACCGGAGTCGCAGAGGACTGTTTATGCACCTACAGACTACGACACTCCGCAGCATTCTTCTTCCTCGTACAGTGATATCTCCCAGGCAAGCTATAACTATCACATTCCTGACATTACCACGCAACCTGCGACCAGATGGGTGTATGAATGGGAAGACCCCCATTTTTACACTATGTTAGTTCAAGAATGGGAGACAACAGCGGCATGGACGGGCCAATCTTGGAATGATTTTAAAGCCGAGTTGCTTAGACTGCGAGGTATCGCTTTGATGTCCACCGCCGAATATCAGATGTCTTGCAGCATGGGGGCCTTTCCATACTTCATACAACGTTGATTATGCCTATGCCGATGACTATCACATTTGTTCGTGTATGAGACTAAGAATATGCTATTTATATGATACTATGTATTGATGACTTTGATGTGCCTTATGTATTGATACAATACAAGTATGTGTATGCCCTATGTATTGCTACGGCACTATTTATCCCTGAAATGTATGGTGTTTATACCTCATTATGTGCAAAGGCCATTCAAAAAAAATTTGTTTTCTGCATTAAAAAAAAGAAAATCAGCTGGTTTTGACCGGTTACCGTTTATACCGGTCATACCGGCCGGTATACCCGTCTAAAACCGATTGAGCTGTGAGTTTGAATTCGATTTCGAATTCGGCCGGTTTCCGGCCGGTTACCGTTTATACCGGCCGGTATACCGTTACCGCCGGCCGGTGGTAACCGGATTTCGGTCGGTATAAAAAACCCTGGCCGGCCCGTTAAGGCCCATTAAATCATGAAGGTCGAAAAATATACTAAACGCACTCAAATTTAAAAAACTTTGACATCATTGGATTCTATAAATCATGAACTATTTTTAGAAATTTTTTCAGCATTTTTTTTAAAAAAAATAAATCTGAAATTTGAAAATGCGACCGGTTACCACCAAACCCTAAACCCTAAACCACCAAACCGGTCGGTAAACCGCTCAAACCGGCCGGTAACCGGTCAAACCGGCCGGTATACCGGTCCGGAACCGATTGAACTGGGGTTCAAACTCAAAATTTGAATTCGACCGGTTTCTACCGGTAACCGGTCAAACCGGACCGGTATACCGATACCGCCGGCCGGCGGTTACCGGCTACCGGTCGGTAAAAAAAACCCTGCTTGCATCCCCAAGCTGCGACCCTGCGCCCCTGACCAGCCCCCGACTCATGCCCTGTCAGCCGCCGGGGACCTAGCGCGCCATGGCAGGCCACAGGAGCCCTAGGACATGAAGGCCATGGCCAGCCACGAGCGCATATTCCGGCCACATCCCCACACCATGGTGCATCCTCGGTCGCACCCCAAGCTCCTGGCCTGCGCATCCCATCCTTAGCTGCTGCCCTCCGCACCCCCATGATCAGCGACAGGGGAGGAAGAAGAAACATGGTTTTTTATTTTTGTCCCTGTTAATGTTTTCATAATTACACATGAGTCCATCTCAGAGTTAGAGCTCTACCAAACGGGAAGCTTAGCTTCACCATAAAGCTGCTCCATGGTGGAGCACCAGCTTTGGTACTGTGTTTTCAGATCCGAAGCCTCGTGAAACATGCCCTTATATATGAGAAACAATGAAAAAAATAGACATTAAAAAAGGGTTTTAAAATGAGAAAAGAAAATTTGAAATCGTCACAAAGAAGGCAACAATCGCAGGCCACTACTACATGGAGGCCCGTCCATTTTCAAGTTGGGCTCAGCCCATATAGGAGGAACATTCCAGTCCGGTCCATCCAGGGCCCACTTGTCACCTTCTTCCCCCTTCCCTGACCTGACCAACCGGACGAAGGGAAAAGGCAGCAGCACACCTCGCCGTCGAAACGAATCCAGGTGACCAGTGAACCGGCGGCGGCGATGGGGATCGGCGAGCACTTCGAGGGCGTGAAGCAGCACTGGGCGAGCAACTTTGCCTTCCTCGACTACTTCAAGAAGGTCTACGGCCGCGCCGAGCCCCTCCCCAAGTGGTCCGACGCCGACGTCAACGAGTTCATCGCGTCCGACCCGGTCTACGGGCCCCAGGTCGGCGCTCCCCTCCATTCCGCTCCGCTCCCCCTTCCTCCTCGCCTCGCCTCTCCTCTGACCACAGATGCGGTTTCCGCAGCTCAAGGCCCTGCGGGAGTCGAGGAAGTTCGCGCTCGCCGGGGGCCTCATCGGTGCAGCGCACCTCGGCGGCGTCGCGCTCAAGTACTCCAAGGCGCCGCACGGTATGACGACGGGGCGCCTGCCTTTGCGGCCATGTGTGGCTGCCAGGTTTTCCAGATCGGTTGTCACATCGGCTTGGTTTTGCTGCTGTTGCTGATCGGCGGCATTTTTGTGTGGCTGTGATTGACTGCAGGCGTCCTGCTGGCGACCGGGTTCGGCGCGATCACCGGCGCCGTGCTGGGATCCGAGGTGGCGGAGCACTGGTACCAGCTCTACAAGATGGACAAGCAGGGGGCCAACCTTAGGTTCATCTACTGGTGGGAGGACAAGGTCTCAGGTCTGTTCTGTTCCCTGTGACATCTTGTCCTCTCTCCTCATATGATGATCCAGTTCCTGTTTGGTATACGTGGTTAGTTCTGTAGTGGATGCCATGTCCTACTTGCGATTGTGGATTATAATGTTGAAATAATGATGTGGTTGTGTCGGTTTCAGCGCAAGTAACACACAGCTAATCTTACCAGACCAACTATGTGTTAAACTACTTTGCAACCCCAACCCGTAAGCCGTGCAAGTTACAGATTGCACGTGGTAATTCTGGTTTTGTCTATTTAAGTGAATTAAGTTTGCAATGTTTTTAGAATAAACTTTGTGTTAATGCCCAGTTTCATCCATATATCCTTTTCCCAACCAAATCAATGATTACTTTCTCGAAACACTTTCCACTCTTTGACAGAATATTTTTCTCTGAGACCTACAAATTGTTGGTTAGTATAATATTTACAACTGCTTTATGTTCATGTCAGAATTTATACGTCTGAAAACACTCTTTAGTCTTTACGCCTCACATCTACTACCACTGTTCTAAGTAGTTGGAACAGAACCAATTTTCTGTGTCTGAGACTGAAAGCTGCACCTAATTCAGAATTACCCCTGGTGATGACTGATTAATCTTGGGTTCTTGAGCTACCTCATTAAGCTCAAACAATTAAGCCACAGATCCATCTATCTCATGAACCCAGCTGCTACTCCCTCCATCCCACGATATAAGGCGTAACGACTTTTTATTCATGTCCCAGGATATAAAACGTGCTCTCTCTAAACGCACATACATCGATACTAGAGCAGAGAGAGAATTAAATACGTTCATTGGTCCTTGAACCAGAGGTGGTTACGCCGTATATCCTGGGACGGAGGGAGTACTAACAAAGATGCCTTTTAAATCTGTGTGCAAACTGTAGTTTAGTAAAACAAATATAGTGCTATTTTATGTTGGTTTTATGTTTATGTCATGATGTATCTTCAGACTAAGCATTGCTTTTGTGAGCAAAGCACTGACTGCCAGTCTTAATTCTGGCTTCCATGTTTCCTTGGGTTCACACTCTATTTTTCTTTAGTACCTGGGTCAGTCATCTGGTGGAGAGAAACATTTGCGTAGGGGAATGGATATGCAAATTCTGTGAGAAGCAGGAAATATCAAATGCCAAAGAGTGCTTAGGATAGATATATAGTACTAACAATTTTGTGGTCAGTACGTACATAAATTGTGTCTGTAGTCCTTGCTTGCAAGAGGTTCTGCCAGTAGTTCATGATAAAGATTGTAATCTGTGGTGCGGGGCTGCTGCTAAGGCATTAAAACAACTCCTATGTAGGTTGTTGCCATCATCTGCTTAGGCTCTTGATGGGTTTTTGGTCGTGTTTTCTTTCCAGCGTGTCGTGCTGTTAGTCTTGTACTGTTGTTTCTTTTCTAGGGAAGTTGGCTCTGCATCTCCTTTGGTTCTTTTTTCTCTACTTAATGAAATGACAATTGACTTGTGAGTTGCGACTGATTATGTTTATGATTCTCTTCTGAGCGAATTTATAATATTAGAGTATAGGTCTATAGGATGCAGTTGTGTCAGTTTCAGCACGAGATTACTTGCCAATACACAAACGATTGAAGTCAAGGCGTCAAGCAACTGCATGATTCTAATACATTAGTTTTTCAGGTTTGTATTAGCCTTTTTAGGTCACCTCGTACATAGTGATTCTGGTTTTAGCTATGTAATGATACAATAGTGGATTACAACTGTTAAAACTCTTGAAAGTACAGGATGGGCCTGTGTTGGCTTCAGCATGTTTGTACTTATAACACAGTTGATTGCAGTAGGCTCTCACTGTAGCAGCTTTTTCCTTTTGGTTTACTGGATTGGAGATTGCTTGTTTGTTCTAATTCTTCTTCTTTTTTTCCGTTCCATGAACAGGCCAGAAGAGCTGAACCATGTTGAATGATGCCTATTTTGAGCATACCAGTTTGACAAAACATTGATGTCTCTTATGTGGAATCCTTAGTTTTTGTTTCCTAGTTGTCTCTAATAAGGTGCGTATTGGTTGTGGAAACCAACTGGACAATGTATTTTCGTCTCTGTCATGAGTGATGTTTATCCTTAGTACTTACAATGTTCATGGTCACTCTGGTGTAAACAGAAAATCCTATCCATCAAGATATGTTTTCTCAAACTACTATTTACTGCATTTGAAACACTATACATACAAGGTGTTTCTTTGGTCTTTTGGTCTGAATTTCTATGTCCATTTCAGAAATTGCAGTTTATTCTAGCCCAATATGTGATTTTGATTCATATCATTGTTCACATTTTAGGAGGCAAATTTGAATGCTATATTTTTGCCTGATAATAAGAATATCATGTTTATGATGCAAGGATTGCTGTATCTGTTTCGTATATACGGTTATGTATGTATTGTCATCGTTCCTTGGTTAGATGTGTACTTAACTACGTGGATGTTGTCCTGTTTACTGACCAAGCTTAGAATGTTCATTGCACCTCTGCTACAATTGTAGCTATTGTTGTATCAAGTTAGGTGCTAGAAGTAAAAGGACATAAAATTGAAATGGGGTGGATGGAACATAGATATGCTGATGACTCACAATACCTGATAGTGCAAGCATGGTTTCTAATGCATATGGTTTTTCTTTATATGTATCACTTTGCTCACCTTGATCTGTGTAAGCTGAAATTATGTGTCAATCGTTTTTAACCGATTGCCCTGATAGTACTGGTAGATACAATGATTAGAAATGAACACAAACATAGATACATTTCAATTGACAAGGAAGAAATAGCACAACATGAGAACTCCTCAATAGTTCTTTATTATGGAAAGTAATAGCACACAATACAATACCAGGGCACTCCTGAAGGGCTATGGCCTATATGATAAGACACCAAAATAGCAGAACAAACCATTACACAAACATTATTAGTTTGTATTACACACTAGTATTACGAACATTATTAGTTGTATTACACACTAGTAATCAACAGAATGAGCCCCCAGGGTGTTATTACAATCAGAAGGAATAGCCCATCTCTGAGCCCCTACAGTTAGAATAGCCACTCAGTATAGTCAGTGGGTTAGTGATCTCTTCTATCAGTGGGACTGTACTAAAATGCCCATTCTGTTGATCCGCTACCACCATGCCTACGTCAAGCAAACTACTCTGTTCTACTATCTGCATACAACATCAAATTCATACCATCAGTTGCTTATCACGATATGGAACAAAACTTGAAGTTTATAGCTCAGAGTGAACTGACAATCTGCCAGTTGCTTATCATGAAATGGAATAAAACCTGAAGTTTATAGCTCAGAGTGAACCGACAATTGGTACCTTTTCCTGGAGAACTTCGTTAGCAGCTTTCAACATGCCTTCCTGCATATACGGAGATACTTTTAGTAAGTCATGAATGCTACAATCTTCGTTTCTTTGTAGAGTTATAAATACAAGTTCTTTTGACATGCCTTGCTTTTCAGTGCTTGTATCTCTTGAATCATTATCTGCATCTGTTTAGCAGGATACAATTTTAGTAATGTCTGAAATCATAATATTTAAAAAAAAAATGGAATTTTGTTTGGTATTACCTTTGCCGAGCGGATGTTGTACATCCATATCTCCAAGTACCTCTCTAGAGCATTCAGTTCTTCAACATTCATCTGTTCATTTGCCCTGTTTCCGTAGATGTACCTACCAAAATGCTTCCTTTTTGTCAGAATTTATTGCAGACTTCGAATGTTTCCCATTTTCTTTTCTTTTTAATAAAATAAGTCTTGTTTTGAGAGGGCAGGCCAGGTTTTCTAGTGGACAGTTCAGGCTATGTTTTGATGGAAAGTATATTTGGAGTTTTAGAAGAAAAAAAAAACACACCATGGTTCTGTGAAATATTATTGTTTTAGAGTGACATGCTGTGTTTGGATGTTACAAAGTTTATGATTTTGATTACCATTGTATTGCCTAAACTTTAGTTTTTTGGGTGTTTTAAAGACTCTAGTGCATTATGTTTTTTCACATCAATGGTTCTAAAACTATAGTTTCTTAATACTACATCCAAACAAGGCCTTGGTGTTTTGTGAGACCAGTATTTTCTTGGGTCTTGGAGTTTGTCTCATATACAAATGTTACAAATGTTTTGCGTTGCTTGCTTGGTTTGGTACGGTATGGACAAAAGCATGGACCCTGATGAACTTATGTTACACCTCTAACTTGTAAGCAAAGATAAATGTTTGTTCGAGTTTGTTTCCTAATTGCTGGTAAATGGACCGTAGCATTCTGAAGCAAACTGACTTGTTGGCAATTTCTACAGAATGTAAGGCAGAGCTGTGAGAATAATTTACCTCAGGCCTTTCTGAAGCAGATTGACTTCCTGTTGCAGCACCGTGGTTTCTTGTTTTGGGTCCTGGGTAGCAGACATGGCCAAAGCTTTTAGCAGACAGGGAAAGAGCAGAGGCAGCGGTATCTATAGACTTGAGGAAAGATGGTTCGTGTTTGCATGTAGTTTTAAACTGTGCTCATATCTATGTGATAGGTGTTGTGGATGGCATGGGCATGGGAAATGTTTTTGGAAAATCCAGCCACAAGCAATCTAATAACATCCCAGATCATAAAGGACTGTGGTCTATTTACTAGAAGCTATGGGACGTGAAAATTTGCACAGTTGACTGTTACAAAAGTGAAAATAATAACTAATCACTCTGTTTCAAATTATAAGTCGTTTTGGCTTTTCTAGATACATGGCATTCGATATGCACCTACACTGTCTAGATACATAGCAAATCTATTGTAGCTAAAAACACCAAAAATGACTTATTTGGAACGGAGGATTTAACAAATAAATACATGTGTTGAAAGTAGCATAGAATTGGGAGGGAGCATATATTCTGGTGGTGGTAGGCATGAATGTTCCAGTGTTGTGATGGCAAGCAAAAAGATGGTAGGTAGGGGACACAGAGAACCAGCACATGATGCCAGCCGGCAAGTTGAGAGAATGACCATCATGTTGTCGCCGGAGCCGTCGGCAGCTTCTCCGCTGGCAGTCTTGTACCTGTCGATCAGTTCTTCCATGGTCCTGCAGTTGGATCATCACCACCTCGTCATCGACCAGCAGCAGAGCAGCCGATGAGAGAGAGAGAGAGAGAGAGGGCCAAGAACATGGACGACGACGACGAGAGAGAGAGGGAGGGAGGGAGAGGGCCAAGAACATGGACGACGTGCGTACCCGGTGGTGGCGAGGTCGTAGAGCTTGCCGTGCGCGGAGAAGATGATGATGCCGATGTGGGCGTCGCAGAGGACGGAGAGCTCCCGGGCCTTCTTGAGCAGCCCGGCGCGGCGCTTGCAGAAGGTCACCTGCCGGTGCACCGGGTTCTCGATGCGCCGCAGCTGCACCTTGCCCCTCGCCATGGATGCCGATGGATGGGATGGATTGGTTCCTAGCTTGTCGTCGTTAGGCAGCAAAAGGCTGTCGTCTTCCTCGATCGATCCCTGCACACAACCTCCCACTAGTTTGGACTAGCTTCGAGGTTGGCGAGGGTCCCCTTGTGCTCTCTCCTCTTCCTTCTTGCTCCTATCTGTCTTCTTGCTCAGTCACCACATGCCCTGCGGGTGCATATATACTGCCGGCCTGGCCTGGCCTTGCCAACCAGCAGCTAGAAGGCTACAGGCTAGTCTCATGGAATGATGGACGAAGAATAATCAAATCCCACACGCATCTCTTGCTTTACACCTGTTGCCATTTAACGTTTTGTTTGGTTAACATCAAGGCACCACCATGTCTGAAATTCTCCTTTTCAAAAACATGACCGAAAAATTCTCATGTCTTTTGCGCTGTGTTTTCACCAGCCTCCATGCTGCTGCTGTTTCTGTGCACGCGTGGCGTGGATGCATGGGCATGGCTGAATTTGTTGGGAGTCAACTCGAGGCGGCAGAAAGTATATATACACAAACATATATAGTTGAAGTCAAGATGCGTGGCAACGTTTGCAGATGATGATTGGCAGTAGCTAGTACTGGTCCCCTTCCCTGTTGGGATTTTTGTTTGGAATGAACAGGGCCTCGATTCGAATTTTGTATGTCGATTTGTTCTGAGGTTTCTGGTTCCTGGTGATGATGATAACCAAGCCAATTACTGATCATATATATATCAAGGCTTGAGATCTGATTCTACCTGGGAAGGAATGGGATACATACATACATACATGCATGCAATCAGAGTCAGTTATGCATTTTTATTTGAGTATATGACAAGTGTGCTAGCTACAATTATATTCTTTTTTTTTTGAGCATACAATTATATTCTTGTTAAAAAGGATTAATTCTGCCTGATTGGGAGCTCTTTTTTTTTTTGTTTTTTTGAAGAGTCTAATTCTTAGACCTAGAAACCATAGGAAGAATTTTCTTTACAAGAATTATATTCTTTTATACAATCTCTAAAGCAAAACTCTTTTACAGGAATAGAATTTTAGGGTGCTTGCTAGTAGGAAGGGGAAGAAGTTGGTTAATTAACAAAGAAACATTATCACCCAGCCAGCCACTTCTCTTTAGCATTTTATTTTGCTATATCTCTACAAAACACAAGGAGGCCGGCCGGCTTTAATTTCTCCGAGTTCCGCTGGCCCTTTTGCGGCACTAGGGTTTTGGTGGCTAATGCCGCTACAAATTCCTCCTCGCTTCACTTTACGACTATATGTCTTGTTAGAAAGAAGGCTAGCTTTGCTAGGGTTCATCGAAAACCTGATGCCCAACAATTTGGTGTCATGTCAACAACCCCTCGTTTCACTCTCTTTTGCTGGACGGAGCATCGCTACCCCAGCAATTTGCAGTGTGCCCAGCCCAGAGGATTCCCTGGCCATTTGCATTTTTAAACATGCCCTCTTCTTAGTGCTCTCTCACACAGAATTTGCATCACCAACACCTCTGCAAATAATATAGTAGTAGTAGTAGTAGTAACAATAACAATAACAATAACAACAACAACAACAATAATAATAATAATAATAATAATAATAATAATAATAATAATAATAATAATAATAATAATAATAATAATAATAATAATAATAATAAATGTCTTTGGTGCATTCATGTTACTAATTGGATTGGAAAACCAGAGCCAAGAGAGTGAGCTCAAGAATATATGGAATTAATGCCAGATTGCAGACATCTTTTTTTTAGGACTGGAAGCCATCATTGTGTGAAAGAGAGTGTCTTGTTCGTGAAAACGATGTTTCCTCATCTAAAATACATCCTGGCATATGTTGTGCTAATTTGCAATTTGTGGGTAAGATAAATGACAAGTGTTTCTAGAAAGGGATCTTTGTTTGGTGTTTAGCATGTCTAATGAGATGTGGATGAATATGGGGGCTCAAGTTTTTTGTGTTTTCATGAGCCAACTTGAGAAGCACATAGTGTCCCTAAGATGAATCAGATATCACGAAAGGGCGGTTCTGAATTTGGTGCAGTTTTTAGCTTTAGGAACACTGGTACACAAACTACAGTTAGTCCTTATATGGATGTAGTCAGATTCGTATCAATTCACATGTATTGGAGTACATTGGAGTAGAACATAAACTAAATTTCACCACAATCCAGGTGAATCTGACAACATTCAAAAAGAAGTTCTTAATATTAGAGTATATGGAAATTAATCCTACCCTGCCAACTCTAACACCTAACTGATCTAGGGCCGTCTCTAGGAATTTGGATCCCTAGAACGAAATGCAAAATGGGGTCCTATTTTTTTTTTTTTTTGGGGGGGGGGGGGGGACATGTTATAACTAAAGAATACTTTAACTTTTACAAGTGTTATTTCAATACAAAGTTTAGAAATATATAAATATGAATGCTGAAAAAATAGGTAGCACTAACCTCATGTTTTAATCAAAAGCATCAACTGTCTTGGACATTTTTAGCTTATATAAGATACTCCTTTAAATAAAAAAAGATGACCGGACCAAATTTGAATGAACAACTATTCCCTCCATTCTAAATTGTAAGTTATTCCAAGAATCTTCTCATGACGAAATGTATATATTAAGATAATAATATTTACAATATCAACTAAGTATCATTAGATTCTTCATCAAATATATTTTCATAGTACACTTATTTAGTGTCATAAATCTTCGTAATTTTGTTCAGACTTAAGATGTTTTGACTGATCTCCAAGTATTTTTTGCAATGGAGGGAGTAGCTCTGCTGGATGAGATATTGATGACCCTGGGGATTCATCGGTTGGGTTCATGACCTTTGTAGAAGCCTATACTCTCTAAAATGAGTCATCATGAATCACTAAAAGGTATCACTGAATTAGCCGCTGGTTTCAGTTTCTACAGTTGAGTACAATAGTATAATAAACTTCCTTCTGGGTCTTCATTTATACAGTACTGATATCTATTAATAAATTACTGATCTGATGGGTAGAGACCGGAAGGTCCCTCAAAACTGACCAAAGTAGAAGCAGAAAGAAATTACAAGAAACCAGTATGAAACCAGATGTCGTCCAGATTCATCACTGAAATATGCTGCAGCCTGGAGAGGGTGCCACCTGGTGGCACTGGAGAAGTGGAGACATCTTCTCGTGGGATGCTTCATAGTAATAGATGCTATATAGCTAGTGCTTTGGGGCATAAAGCATGAACTGATTCCAATTGGCTTTTGGGTAATGGAGAGCAAAGCAAATGGAGAGCGAGTGCTCATTGGACGCTCTTAAAATAAACATTGTTGTCATCTCCAGGCATGACACTTGAGACCTTTTAGATGCTAGCTGTTTAATTCTCAATGCCCTCTAGCTATCCATCAACATAGCATGTTCGTTTTGCAGTGAAACATTTACAATGGCCCTAGCTAGCCAAGGATATGTTATTGTGTTAGCTTGTTCTCCTCCATAGTCCTTGGCATTATTCAGTGGCTATTGTAAGTTAATTTAACAATTTTTAATTTCTGTGTTAAAATATTTAGTAACAAACACCCAATCTATATAACTAATATGATTCGAAACACATATATAACTAGAGTCACCAAGAGGAAGATTGTCTGGAGGAATATATTTGATGATATTAAACTTGAAGTAAAGCACATTTTGTCACAAATACGCGAGGTGGCCAAGATTGTAAAGCTGTCAAGCTACCTCCTGAAATAAAAGATTTTGCCTTTATATTTAGTATATATAAGGGCCTCTCTCTCTCTCTCTCTCTCTCTCAAATAATCAGCCAGGGAATATAACATCGGCTCTCCACAATCATGGTACTAAAACTGAGTGCCAGGTACTTTATTGCTTCAAACAAAATCATTGCTTCTAAGAGAGAACACTGCCAGGTTATAAAATCAGTCTTATTATACAAGAAACGGCCACTGAGAATCAAGAGTGAACTCCAGCCAATCATATTGTAACACCATCAGATTAAAGCAGGCTTTCAAATCTATTACATACACTAGTAGAGAACTCGCTTTTACTCCCGGTTCCTAACCCCCTACAGTCCCGATTTGCCCAACCGGGACTGGGAATCCAGGAGTAAAGGCTAAACCTTTTAATCCCGGTTGAAGAACCGGGACTAAAAAGTCTCGCGAGACTAAAAAATAGAGAATCACATGCATTGTGTCTCATGAGATTCAAACCTGAGACCCCGTGCATAGCATCGCGAGCAGCTTACCACTCCACCTATACAGCACATATGACTTCAAATAGGACGTATTCCTTTTAAACTAGCCCGCGACTACCCTTTAATTCCAGTTGGTATTCCTAACCGGGACTAAAGGGTCCTTTATTCCCGGTTAGGAACATCAACCGGGATTAAAAGGTTCACTTTTAGTTCGGATTGGTGTTATCAACCGGAACTAAAAGGTTCATGCCTTTAGTCACGGTTGGTAACACAAACCGGGACTAATGTTGACCCTTTAGTCCGGGTTGGTGTTTCCAACCGAAATTAAAGGTCCTCTGACAACTTATAAAAGTTAGAACCGGAACTAATTCTTCTTTAGTCCCGAACACAAAAAAATGTCGAGACTAAACCCAAAAACAGGTGTGGATCAAAAAGTCGTTTCTCTACTAGTAATATATCCTCAAAGTAGAGTTCATGGTCTTATGGCAACAGGCTGTTATTTATATATTCTACCTTAGGGAGGAAATCTAATTGTATCAATATTATAAATCTGTGTCAATCATCATAACAACTGCATTAGTGCTCATTCATAACTAAGATGCCTAGCCGCACAAATTAGTTCATTTAACGAATTCCTCCAAGATTCTTGTAGTTTGGAGGCTCTAATATAATGGAGCATCTTATGAAGCAATATCACACCCGAACTTGGACACTT
Source organism: Eremochloa ophiuroides (assembly GCA_038502445.1). Classification (NCBI taxonomy): domain Eukaryota; kingdom Viridiplantae; phylum Streptophyta; class Magnoliopsida; order Poales; family Poaceae; genus Eremochloa; species Eremochloa ophiuroides. Next base: position 2,970,700 of record JAHLJS010000004.1, on the reverse strand, counting down.
TACTGTCCTTTTTTCTCAGATTAATTTGTAACTATCACTCTGAGCTCAATCATTGGAGCTTTGCTCTGACACAAAAATTCTCTTTGCTCTCAAAAGGTCATTGTTCGGTAACAAACCCATATCCACCGATGGACCCAACCTATGATATCTTGTTTTTTTCTCTAGAAATTTGATAGATATGTGTGTTACGGAAACTACTGAAAATGCATGCTAAAATGTAAGCTTATCCGCCTATGCCTATCCTTATATATATCACCTAACAAACAGAAAGCTTGGCATCATGTTAGTGGCAGAAGCAGAACAGAATGGTGAGCAATGTGACTCAGCACTTTTTCATGTCTGCCATGTTACACTGAACTTTGGTTCTTTGTGTCATGTGTGTTAAGAGGTACAAGAAGTGACCACAATGGAAGTACCCCTGAAAGAAAAGAACTGCAGCCGCCAGCCGCTGCAAAAGAAACAAAGACGGGCGGCCTTTCCATGATGCAAAGGTGGTGAGCGGCAAGGCGACCAGGACCACTCCCTTTGGCTCTGAATCCTGGAACACCGAAAGCAACCAATGCAGAGCCTGTTAAGTTGCTGGGTTAGTTAGTACAATACAATGCAAAGGTGTGGCGCAAATTAAATAAAATACCTTCTTCCTGTATATGTGCAGCATGCATAACAGGAGTCAGGAGAAGATTGGAATATATGATCCCTAGCTGGCTAGCTATAGATGTACTCACTCCATCTTAAAATAGATGTCGCTATGTGATGCGTGTTGATCAAATTTTCTCAACTTTGACTAAGTTTATAGAAAATACGTGTAACATTTTTATCTCTAAACAAATATATTATGAAAGTATATTCAAAGATCTATCTAATGATACTAATTATATATTATAAATATTAATATTTTTGTATATACATTTGGTCAAAGTCAAAAAGTTTTTGACTTCTCGGAAAGTGAGAATGACATCTATTTTGGGACGGAGGGGTATGTGTCAATTTATGTGAAGATGCATATAGTTTATGGGTTCCACATAGGGTGCCGTCCTCCAATAAATGTGCACAACCTTATTTGCTTTTTTTCTTCAAAGAAAACTTATTTGCTTTTCTTCGATCAATATAATTTTGAGGAACAGAAAAGCAAAAGATGTGCTTTTTTCTTTTTTGACTAGTAAATGGAACTGTTGGACTGGATATATTTTATGAGCATGAACAGGGGAACATTCCATTGGCTTGGAATTTATTTCAAGTGTCTCTTCTTAATTTTTGGTGAGAGGAATGAAGCTCTGGAACTTGCCTAACAAATGTCCATAAGTAAGCATATATAGTACTGACCGGCCCTTTTCACTTTTATCATTCTCGTGCTCGACATGTTAACAACAGGCATCAGACTTGTACCGTAAATGCTATTTACATGAATTAGCTGTGATAGCACCATTGGTAGATATGATTCTGAAGGGCCGAAGTGGCGACCAGAAGCAGAGGGAGGGTGAACAGGAGCTGATTAAAATTCTTCGCCTAGACAAACTAGGCCTATAACCCAATTATAACACAACACACCTCTCTTCTAATTGCCAAGATCACACACCAACTAATGATCTATCAACCCTAGATAGGAACAATTAAAAATATCTCAAAGCATCGCGGAAGCAAAGCGGCAAAGCACGATTTAATTAAGTTACCGATTATCCGCCAAACAATACCTCTAAATAAGAGTTGAATACACTGGTGGATCATGGCTCTATGTCAGTTAGGTTCACAGACTCTCAAAATGAAAATCTAGCCCCATGAACTTGCTAAGTCATGCACCGCAGGTCCATCAAGATTTTCAATTTTGGTATTGCAAAAAACTTCGGTCACCACTGAAATTACCGAACTTCACGAAATTCGGCCTAAATTTTATTTGAGACTAGCAAATGAAGTATGCATTTTTTTTTAAAAAAAATATTTAAGCAAATATTAGCACGATTTATAACTACACATTTATTGAATTGAAGAATATGTAATATAAACAATAGAAAATATAAGTATAGAGTTATATGGCATATGTATTAGTGTATTCCAAAATTTTGGATTTTTCTTTTGGCCACTGTCAAAATTATCGAAATTCGTGCTAAAATTTTAAACCCTGAGGTCCATATCACTTTGTGTAGCTGCCGAGTAGGATAAAATTTTATAAAATAAAAAAAAATCCTAACATAATCATCTCCTACTACCTTCAGCCCTAGTCATCACCTCCAGTAGAGCTAGCACTCGGGCGGGCAGCGCGGCAGCAGATCGCGATCGCGCCGCGCGCAAGCTGCTGAAGCCGGCGTCCGGCCGTCATGCTGCTGGACGAGGCGAATGCTGAACTAGCGGATCCCATGCATGGTGTCCAACGAACCTGCATCGATCCAACCCAACCAACCCGGGACCCTCCTCAACTTTGCCTCGCCTCAACGCAGGCTTCCACGCACGTATCAGCCGATCTGCCACTCTCCAGTTTCGAGGGCCAAACCAGCTAAACTCACACTCACAGCCGATGGTTTCGAGGTCCAAACCACCAAAATGTTCATCCTTGGTTTTGTCTTTTGAGGAACAAACCGGCGAACCCTCATGCACGCCTCGCCAGGCATGACTTACTGATATCGACGTGCGTCTGACCTCCACCAAAGGTGCCTTCGTCGTCTTCCTTCTTAACTTGACAAACAGAAACAGGACCAGACTTTGAGAGTACATGTATCTGAGATTTGAATATATGTGTACAGCAACCAGTTTAACTAGCAGAAAATACATGAAAGCAACACTAGAATAAACAAAAACAATCCAAACTTAAGACACCGCACGCACGCACTGTCTTTTGAAGCACATAACAGATCTCCAATGTCTAGGACAGAGTTCTGAACTCAAAGAAAACCTGGTTTTACTACAGTGATACAGTCAGCGCATTCTGCGGGAACCGTCATCATTCCCCAGTCCAAGAGACTTCAGTGCATTAGCAATTCCTTCTCCATCAGCAAGATACGCGACACAGGGTTCAGCGAGAGAGAAAATTTAATCGATGGTGTCTAATTTGAACTAGGACAAAAGTTGAAGGAGCATCACTTAAGTTAGTTGATCTAGAAACAATGATCCAGTCAAATTAGCAATGTGTGACTGAGCACTTGCACTTGTCTGCCATACACAGAACTTCGATTCTCTGTGTTAAGAGGTACAAGAAGTGACAAGTACCCCTACAAGAAGAGATTTGCTGCCTCTGGAAAGAAACAAAGATGGCCGGCGCCTTTCAGTAGGAATCGCCGCCTTTGACTCTGAATCTTGGAAGCAGCCAATGCAGAGCCTGTCAAGTTGCAGGACCAGTTAGCAAAATACAAAGTAAAGGTGTGGCATAAAATATCATGTAAAATGCCTTCCTGTATACATATGCAGTATGCACAACTGAAGATGATTGCTCTATATGATCCCTAGCCAATAGCCATGGATGTTTATATGTATATATGCATATAATATACATAATTTATGGCTTGCAAACAGGGAGTCTTCCTGGTCCAACAAATGTGCACAGCATGATTTGCTTTTCTTCAGTATATTTTGAATAGAACAGGCTAAAGGAAAAGGGAAAGGAGAAAGAAGCAGGAAAAGATATGCTCAAGTTTGTTTTTTTAATAAAGACACTTAAAAGAGTGTCACATCTGAAATATCTCAAGGAAAACAAAGGTTGGTGCAAACTATGAACAATAAGAAACGACCTCTAAAAAATAAATAAATAAAAGTACATCAAAGACTAGATCTTTCGTCATCTACCTTTAAACGTCCACTGTCTGCTAGAATTTGAAGATCGCAATGTGAAGACAGCAAAGAAAAGAGATACTTGCAAACACTCTCACCAAACAAGGGTTTGATGAAGAACCCAAAAGGCCACCTGCTGCTAACAACGAGGTCCAGCATGCATCGAAAGAACATCAGCGGGAGAAAACTTCCAAGGAACGCAGGCATCCTTCACCATTAGGACAGTGTGTTGAAGATGCCGGATTTTTCTGTGGAACAGACTAAAAGAAGAGGTCGAGATGCCCGCATTGAAAGCCAAGAAACTGTCCCCTCTGATAATCACACAAAATGTCAAGATTTAAAGAACATCATATCTAACAGAGAAAACTCTCACTGGCCCTTTACTGACGCCAGATCAAATGTCGTCAAGCTAGGGAGAGATCAAAGAGACATTATGCCAAAGTATCATCGTCGCTATCACCTTGTCAATGACACCAGAAACCAAATCTACATCAACAAAGATTCACAAACCTGATCAAGAACTTTGAAGGGGAAGTATGCAATGGAACTGTTGAATTAGATATAATTTATTTATGAGCACAAAAGGTATTTCGTTCCATTTGCTTGGAGTTTCATGTGTCTCCTATCGGGCTTGGCTGACAAATGTCCTTAAGCAAGCATTGTGAAACTCTCTTTTCAATTTTAACAACATTCTCGTGCTCGACAGCGTTATTAACTGGCTAACTGCAGACATCAGACCTGTGGCATCATGGATGTATTGACATGAATTGGTAGCTGTGACTGTGATGCCGTGATGGCTGATCCGATTCAAGATATGGTAAAAAGCCACATTTCACTAAATTTTTGTTCGAGTTTTAAACTAACTGAATCGAGAGTGGACTTTGCAAGTACAAGACCTGAACTTCAAATATATGGTACGACCAGTTTTACTAGCAGAAACGCATGAAACAAACACTAGAATAAACAAAGTTACAACCCAAACTTAAGAAATGCCATGCAGTCTTTTGAAGCATATATAACAGATCTCCAGTGTCTAAGGACAGAGTTCTGAACTCCGTACAGAAACTTGGTTTGACCACAATCAGCGCATTCGGCGGGAGCCATCATCATTCCCCAGTCCAAGGGACTTCTGTGCATTGGCTATTCCTTCTTCATCTGCAAGATATGCAGCACAAGATTTAGCGAGAGAGAAATATATTGATGGTGCCTAATTTGAACTAGGACACAAGTTGAAGGAGCATCACATAAGTGAGCTAGATTCGTTGATCTAAGAACAATGATCCAGCCAAATTAACAAGGGCTAGTAGACTTTGTCCCTTGAGGTTCCGAGAAGGACATGTATACCGTTATCACCAATGAGAGAAGGGATACATGGACTGCTAGTTTGAGACTAGCCCTACTCTGTTGCCATTGTTTACTAGGAAAACTAGACATTATGAAGGTACTACTACGGGTGGATGATTATTCAAAGAGCAGATATTATGATATTATAAGTTGCTCTCAGCTTAAGAGGATATGAGGGCTATTATCTGTAAGCAGAGCAAGACATCAGCCCCCGTACTATTCATTTGCAAAGAATAAAACATTTTCAGGCAACTAAGTAACTGAAATGACATGCATATAAAAAAGAAGGTGAATAAGATCAGAAGACTGAAACCAATGAAGTCAACACATGATATGAATTATGATCTTCTATCATGGTAACTTACCCCAGAACTGTGTGAAGATCCGGAAGAAAAAGTTTATATTACGGGACACACTGTATGCCATTACAGGAGGGAGAGGTTTGACAAGTGTGTCCACACTAAAAACTCTCTTCAAAAACTGCAAAAGATCCAGTTTAATGTCAAATAATTGAGCAAAAAGTGAAATGATGTTTATTACTTGTGCTAATCAAGAACTAAATTTGCTATAGAATAGATCCATTCAAGAGAAGTCCAGGTTCGGTTTCCTGAGCCAAATACAAGAATGAAGGACCATGCCATAGAAAGCAGTGGTATGATGTACCGGACAAGCGGTGACCTTGTGCTATCAACCTAGTCTGATTTCAGGCTGTGAAACTTACACATCACAGTATCACACACAGTGTCCGGTGCATAAACTGTGTTGAATGACTTTCAGGTCCTAATTCTGTTCAAGATTTTTGCTCAACCCACGTGTGTAAGAGCACACATGGGCTGGGAAGAAATTGAAATTGTTGGGCTCGCGAAAACAGCATTCATGATTTGAGGCTCTGATGATGGGATGGTGCAAGTAGCAAAGGTGATTGGAAGCTGCTGTAATGAACAAATCAGTATAAACATGTGAGTTTAACTGCAATCCATACCCCCGCAGTAGTGGTGCCCCGGTGCATTACAGGACAGTGCTTTTCCATTAACATGTATGCTGTAAATGCTATTCTCAAGAATTAGTGCACTTTCCCCAGTCGTTTCGTACAGTTGGCACCATGAAGGTAACGAATCAGCATAATCTTATCCTTCAGCAACTGCTGTTTACAAACAGCCATTGCTGTTTTCCATGATCCCGAGCATTTTTTTTTCTGGTTTGTTTAATGAGCCAACGCAATTCAATTTCCTAGAACACACAGAACGCCGGTGCATTTCCTACACATTTTACAAGGATTCTGAACTTGTCAATTGTTCCAGGGACAGGGTAACAATCCCCGAAACAACCGCGGCGAGGGGGCTAAGCAAAGCTAATAACAATAATCCGTCGGGCAACACCCGCGCGCGCGAGGTGGGAAATCAAATCATTTGAGGACCAAGAGAGCGATGGTGAGGCGAGCGTATACGGTACCCTGCTGTTGCGCTGGAAGGAGTAGCGCAACTCGGGGTCGATCTCGTCCTCCTCGAAGTCGTCGACGGCGAGGTCGAGGTCCGGGCGCCTGCTCCGGGGCACGCTCATGGTGGGCGTCTCCCCCGGGTTGCTGGTGACGCTGACCTTCCCCTCGCGGCTCATCCTCGCCGCGTCCTCGTCCTCCACCGCCTCCCCCGTCCGCCACGGCGCCGATGACAGCAGCTCCTTCCGCTTCCGCCCCATCCTCCTCCCTCGCCGCCTCTCTCTCCCCTCCGGCTCTCCCCTCGTGGCCTCGCTTCGCTTCGCTTCGCGATTGGTCTGCCTTGCCCGCCTTTGGGAGGACGACGGACGGGAGGTGGAAGAAGATGAGACGATGAGGTTGGAGGCTGGTGGGCCGGGCCGGGCGTGGCCTTTGATGGGCTGGGTCGACCGAGATGAGGCATGGCCCAGTTCTCCTGATATGGCCGTCTTCTTATCCAGACGGACGCGCTGGTTCGTCCCCACTGCTCCACCCGCACCGCAGCACCGTCCACCCACCAGCTCGCATGGCGATGGCGCTCCACGCCGTCTCCCCCGCGGCGGTCTCCTCCCCGCTGCGCGCCCTCTCGCGCACCCTCCCCCAGCGCCCAGGTCCGCCCTTCCTCCCTCCGCCTCCCGGAATTGCGCGGAATAGTTTCGGCAATGAGTCAAACACTGGAACGCTAGACTCTCCAACGCGGAATAGTTAGGTTATTTGCTTGCCTGCCATTCGCGCTGCACGAACAGAATTCTTACTCGCGTTTGATTTGATAATATATGCGCTTCCGTCTGCTTTGGGGATAATGCCGTCGAATAGTTTGCACTTGCTAAGGTGTTTCTGGGATAATGATGTCATACAATTGAGTGATGACACTCGCTAAGCTTTTCCCCCCGATAGTGAAACATGACGCTCATAAAATTGTTGTAGACAGTAGTTCGCCCGAAATGTGCTCAGTTATGGTCTACAGAGGAAAGTGTTGCACTACTCGAGTCCCATGTACTATGGGGTTTCAGTAATTCAGTTAACAGTGTTTGCCTTTGCCATGAAAAAATCAATAATGTGGCAAAGTCTTGACAGCAGTTGTCCTACTTTACAGGCTGTGGTTGTTTACCAAAGCAGTATGTTGTGATTCACTCCTCCACAAACGTTACGAGACTTCAGGCTGGACCAGTGGACTTCGCTGGCAGGCCTCTGGTTCCTCGACGCTTGGACAAGAGGCGAGTAGTTACAGATATAGAAATTTATCTCGTATTGTGGACCATCAGATTAGACTTCATTAGCTTGTGATTCTCATGTTATCAGAGCAGTTTTGACGCATGCCACTATTGAAGAAATCGAAGCAGAGAAATCCCTCATCGAAGACCAAGCTGTATGTAACAGTGTGCTCTGTTTTGCAAGTACATTTTTGCCTGGCCAGGTTTTGTTTCCTCTGGTTTTAAGTTTTAACTAGCTGCTGGTATGTGTCTTCAGAAAGAAAAGATGGAGAAGGCAATCGAAACAGTCCAAACTAACTTCAACACTGTGAGGACAGGGCGTGCAAACCCGGCTATGCTTGACCGGATTGAGGTATGATGACTCGTCCTTATTCTTTTTACTCTCATGATGAGGTTCTAACTGTTGCACGATCAAATATGTTCCCCTTTGCTGGGCACATCTTCATAACTTATCCTTTTTTGTGTCTATGTAGCTGTTTTGTTTGATTTCCTGCTTAGCTGAAACCATGTATAATATAGTGGTTCATTATCTGATTTTCGCAACACAGTTTTGTGGCTGACACAACTATAGCTCACGGAGACTACTGTAAATGATTGTACTGTTCTATTCAACTAAAGATTCAATAAATATTTCTTACAGGTCGAGTACTATGGAACTCCAGTAAACTTGAAGAGCATTGCACAGATAAGCACTCCAGATGCAACTTCTCTTCTTATTCAACCATATGATAAGTCGAGGTAAGCTTATACCAATTAAACTTCCCAGTACAGAGCCACAGCTAAGTTTTTCATCCTATGTAATCTCACCCATGTACCGTGCAGCCTCAAACTTATTGAGAAAACAATAGTTGCTGCAAATCTTGGTGTGACACCAAGCAATGACGGAGAAGTGATACGAGTGACTGTCCCACCATTGACATCTGATCGCAGAAAGGTTTGTGTTTGTAAATTCATATGTGCATTACATTTTGCCACTTGTTATGTTTTCAGGAAATCTTTTCTTCAAATTTTAGCATGGTAACTCTGTGAAAACCAAGATATATGCAGGGGACCATGCAAATTGAGGATTCATTGAAACCCCAGAATTTACAAGTGCTACCATATATTCCATATGTCTAATGGCTACAGTGTGTTGAAATAACTGCAGAAACCATCACTTAAATATGTAAAACTGGTTACCAAGAAATATATTTTGATTTCAATAATAGAAGTGAAGTCCTTAAGCTCATTCTAATAGGAGTCATTTAGTAACTTGTATCTGAAACCACTTAGACGCTTCTCTGCCAGTGTACACCTTAAATGCATTTTTGTCCATATTGAATGGTTTCTGAAGCTTGTGGGATCACACCTGCCACCTCTACTGATAAATTTGACTAGTCCAATGTAGAATTTAGTCTGCAGTCCTGGCCCAGGCCTTAGTTCAGCCCTGGTAAGGTTTGGAAAAGTAAGTCTCAGTGACCAACTAGGCCCAGCATAGAACTGAGTAGCATAAATGGCCTACTGTCCATGGTCTGGCATGGTTTGTTCATGCTAGATTATTACTAAAATTGTTAACGTCATATTCTTCGTCAAATAAATAATTTGTAAACCCCTTTTGTCCTTGCTTATTCTTAAATTCTTACCACTTTGGTACCTTCTGAATTTTCTTGATGTTTATGCAGGAGTTAGCAAAGACAGTAGCTAAATTAGCTGAAGATGGCAAGGTAGTATCCCAGATTTTATTTTTTCATCTTTCTCACTATGTTTTCGCTTCCAATATTACCTTTTTATCTTCTTATACTTGGACATTTTTTATCTAACTGATTCTTGTTTCTACCCATAATTTATCCTGTCTGGACTATCATGATTCATGAGTGTTTTTGCAGGTTGCTATAAGGAACATAAGAAGAGATGCAATCAAAGCTTATGATAAACTACAGAAGGTTGTTCATCTCATTTGTCACCTGTCTATTTGGACTATCGTAGCTTTGTAATAAAACTCATATGCTACACTTGCTTATTTAGGAAAAGAAGCTTTCTGAAGATAATGTGAAAGATTTATCGGCTGATCTACAAGTGAGGATGCTTTTTCTGATTTTTCTTCCTGTGATTGCACATAGATTCCCAAGGATATGTTCATATCCCTTGGAAAGCTTTACTGTTGGATGCAGCGGGAGCTAACTTTCTTGTACAAATTCTGCAGAAAGTCACAGATGAGTACATGAAAAAGATCGATTCCATCCAGAAGCAGAAGGAACAGGTAGTTTTTTTATCTATTCGTCAACCTTTTGTCTAATAAGATGTACTGTTTACTGGTTCTATACTCTAATCTGAAGCAAGATAATAAGCATATATTGAATTGAACTTCTGAATAAATAAGTACGCTTGATGCTGGAACAAGAACCTGCAGTGTTGTTAACAGTTAAAGATTCTCAGAAAGTGAATCGGAATTGTCTGAATTCTTTTCAGGAACTGATGAAAATTTAGGTCTCAAGCTGACTGTATGACTGGTGAGTAATAACCACTTCTGTGAAGCATGAACCCCTCCATATGTTGGTGAATTTCAGAATGCAATGATGGTTTTGCGCTCAACGTTTCCTGAAGGAATTTGTTCTGTTCATGGTTGGCAGCTTGGCGCTGCGCCGGGGATGCACGTTTTGGGTCAGGTGCTTTGCTGCAACCCTTTGGATGCACACGCACACAAGTTGAGACAATGCTTCTGTGTGTGCCTCTCGTTTTTGTAATGCTCGTAAATAGGCTCTCGTCACCGGGTTGTTGTCTGACTGCTACATTGTCAACGTTTCTCACCATCTGAATCGAATATCTGAATTGTTTCTGCCGACTCTCTTGCGTCTGTTGTCAAAACAAACTCTTGCCGGTGCTAGGTCAGGCTCAAGCAGAAAGTGCATGGGCCTTTATGGGCTTGGTGGTCCGTGATGAGGTTTGTCCCGATTGAACTGCGACCCAGAATGTCCTTATCGGCTTTACTGGGCCGCTCCTTTTGTTCTGACGAACAGTTCTTTCCTTTCCTTCTCTGTCCTACGATCTGTGTAAATTATGGCACTGTTCGCTTGAACTTAACCGTCAGCATCAATCAGCAACTCAGCAGTGTTTTTCTTTCACAACAATCAACCAGCTAGCCGAACAGAGCCATAGTATGTAGTACTCTTAAATATCATTGCATCTTATTTGTTGACATCGCGTTCGAAAAATAAAATCATTTTAAAGTCGGGCCGAGCCTTTGATCTAAAAAAAATAAAATCATTTCTTTGTTTTCTGTTCAGAAAAAATAGTCAAATTGCATTTACATTCCGAAGCTACCCCGTCCTACTCTTATTTCGTGAGTGGCTACGGTAGTGCAAAATATTCAAATATTCCTCGTCTGTTTCCCCGGACTTTTATTTGTAGCAATAGTACTGTCTTCATCTTTACAAGGCATTTTCCATTTTTTAATTATGTGTTCAACTAGTTGTTAGCCAAATAGTTAATTAGCCAAAGTTAATTTGAACTAAAATTTTAGCCCTAACTAGTAATTAGCCATATGTATCTAAATGCACGCTCTAATAGAGGTGAAACAGACTCTTACCCTCGTTTGGATCCTTAGAATTGAATCATTTTAATAATCATAATTTAGATACATATTAATTAAGCTAATATGTTTGTATATGGATTATATTTGTATATTATTGTTCGCTATATAATAGAAATACTTATGCGCTGTGTTTCTACCGTAGGGGAGTGTTTTAAAGAGCGTGCTATAATATGCAAAGTAAAAACGTAGCATGATGATCTATAGAATCAAATTATATCTCCTATCCTATAATTTAATGTAGTCTTATATGTGGACTTTGAAAAGTGGTGGAATGTTACATTCCAAGCCAAATAATCTAGTTTATTAAGTAGATTTCAATTTCTCCAAATGAAAGGATCTGGGTGGCCCTTATGGGCTGTTTGGATTGTGAGAAATGAGGGGTGGGATAGGGATAGGGAAATAAATGAATGGCTATGATTTAATGAGATGTGAGAATGGACAGCTAAGATATGCTATTAGCTATCCGTAGCCTATCCTCATCCCGATCCAAACATCCCCTTAATGAAATGTATAGTATCTTATTTGTAATAGCAACCTAGAGGGAGTTCCTTCCCTTGGCGAAGGTGAGACTCTAGGTCAAGGAACCCATGTGTATGTGACGTGGTAGGTTGAGGAAATGATGTATTGGTAGTTGTGATGCTAGCATTTTTGTTAGGTCACCATGCGGCATTTATTTGCTACGACCAATGAGACAAGGGACTACGACACGTCCAATTAGAAAAAGGAATTGAACAAACCGTAGTTGCAGTCTAGAGGGGTTAAAAGGCAAATCACAATCTAAGTAGCAAGTACTAGGTCACGTTTGGAACTTTGGATGCAAAATATTTTGTCTTAACATAAATAATTTATTAGCATCCTAACCATATAAAATGAAAAAAAACTAAAATTTGTTTGAGAGCTATATTTTTCATATAAAAATTATTTTCATCCAAGGTCATATGAAAATGACAAGACTAAAATGTTTTTCTTATATGTTAGATTTACGTTATGAATAATAGTAGTTCGTGGTGAATACTCTTTTGGACCTTTATGACACCTGTACAACTTTAGAGGGCAAAAGATGCACTTTGGGACTTTAGGGACCTAGATGATGCATTGAGACAACTTAGAAAACTGCTAATTGAATTTTACTTTTAGGATTCCATTTCTAAACCTCCATCCAAGTTTGCCAAAACACCTCCATGATTATGGTCTCCAAAAGTCTAAATCCAAACTTTGAACTCACTCTTTCTTCTTCCCTATGCAGTAAGGACCAACACCTGGTCTAATACGATGCTCTAAAAAATAACTACAAAATTGAGTTTAATCTAAGGAATTCCTTTAATCTAACATTCTTGACCAGCACCATATCATTTTTATTCAACCAAATTACCCGACTAGGGGCTGCAACACCTTAAGAAAATTAGTTTTTGAGCATTAGCGAAACAGCATTGAAAAGGAGATTACAAGTTAACGTGCCAAGTCTAGCTAGGAGTTAACCCAATTGGACAGATCTCACGGTGAGGAATCTATCTAACCAACTGAGTTACACTCGAGCCTCGTAATATCCACCATCTTTTAGTTTTAGGGAACGGTCTATATATATGGATGCAAACACACGATCGAGTACTATCCGTTGCTGTGCAATACTACTCCACAAAACTTTGTCATTTCCAATTTTTTATTTGATTTGAAGCATGCACGCATCGGCGGAGTTCGTTGCAGGCCTGCAGGAGCGGCTGTCTTGGCGTTGCTTCCTTGTCACCATGGTGTCTGTCGATCACTCTGTCTGCTTCGAATCAGTCGCCACCACTGTTTAGTTCAAAAAATAAGAATCTTCCCTATCACATTAATTGTACTTCAGGTATGCATGAAACATTAAATGAAGTAGTAACTGTTGCATATTTATACTTTTTACCTAACTTTCTCGAGACAAATCTTTTGAGTCTATTTAGACCATAATTAGACACTTATTGGAAAAGATTTTCCGACCGCTACAATGACTTTTTGTCTCACTTTTCGGCAACTAAAGAGGCCCTAATAACAAGTTAAACTACGATAGATAGCTGCAGTGTAGTACTGGTAATTAACTGGCCTGACGTCTCCCTCTGAAAGCAACGACTTAACTGACCTTTTGCTTCCTCCCATGTTGGTGAGAAAATTAAGCATCATTTCATGGCATGCAATGAAATCGTTGCTAGCTAGCTTTTCTTAATCCACCACCCATTTCCATTCTCATGGTGCTGTGTTGTGTACAGTACGTGTGGTGTGGTGTGGTGTGGTGGTTCCTTCCCGGCAATCACAAGGAGTTGTTTCCAAGCACAAGCAAAGACGACACAAATAAAAGATCATTGCAACAGCCGAACAAAAAGGAAAGGCGAAAATGTTACTTTTGTTCATCCGTGTATGCATGTATATTATGTGGAGATATTATATATCGGATATACATGCTTGTTTCAAAGGTATAGTCAGTTCTCAAAATTTAGTCTTTTTTGTTTTCGAGATCACGACTTCACGCGTTTTTTATTAAGAAGAAGAGCCGAAAGAACGTTAAAGTAACTGGTACAATGGATTCGCAAGTAATCCATAGATCCAAGATTTAGTCATGGAATGTAACACCGTACAAGTACAGTGGTACACAAAACCCGTTACGGCGTTATGGAAAATGGCTAGGAGCTAATTAACACTTTTCTGGCCCAGGTAAAAAGTATGCACTCAATCCTCCAGTATTATTATGCTGTACAGTACGGTGTAATTAAGGAATTAAGATACATTTGTACTAGCAGTTTATACCTAGTATAGAATAATAAAATTATTAACTTTATTTATCCACGGTATCTGATTGACTACTACTGCAGCTAAATTTCCATTCCACCAATAATAACGGTGCCGTGTGCAGGTACATGGTGTTTCCTTTTGACTAATTCCTCTCTCTCTTTTTTAGTTTAAAAAAATCCTCTTTTTTTAACAGTGGTTGCATGCATGGCCTCTCCAATCTTTTTCCCGTGGAAATCTACGAGAGGCCGACACCTTGATGTTGCTATCATCGGTATCAACCTAATGACAGCGCCCCAGGAGCAAACGAGGAACGAGTGCAGTGCGTGTCTGGCCACATGCACCATCATTTTATTCTTTTTTTTTTGTTCCAAAAAAAAGCGAGAGGAAGAGGAATGCACTGTAATTGTTATTTTAATTGAGAGGAATGCACTATTATTCGTGCCGGCATATATGTTCATGGGAAAACGTGTGCTGCCTGAGATTATTGACCACCTCAGCTGCTGGCCCCACCTCATCATCTCTAGGTCCCTCTATATTATAGATGTGAGTTGTCACTAATGAATGAAAAAAAGATTATGGAGTTACTAAAAAGATCAATTCAAACTTACAATTAATGCTAGATGAAATTGAAGCAATAATACTTGATTCTATTCTTTTTTTTTGCATGGCATCAAAATTCTTTTTTTCTCTTGCTCATGTCATGAATGCCTTGCAAGTTGCAAATATGTCCCTCAATCCAATTCCTTGTCAAACTCTATCCATCCATAGTTCAAGACGCGTACTCTCTTTATTTTGCATTTGCATAGGAGTAGTAGACCTTTGACCCCTTTTTTTTCTCTCTCCAAGAAGAAAAACCTTAGGTGCTAAGGGTTTGACAAACAGACCCATATAAGCCATTAAAGTTAACACAACTAAGCATTGAATTGAATAACGCATTTTTAAAATTTTGCAGTCCTAAAATTGAATATTTCCCACAAATCAACTCAAAGTTCCAAACCTTGAATTCAAAATCTTTGATGCTGCTGACTATTGTTTATCTACTCTATATCTATCTAGAAAATATATGTTTCTCCCTCCTCATTTTTTTCACGGAAAAAGTCTACATCACCCCCCCAACTATGGGGTGGTGACCACTTAACCCCCCGAACTATAAAACAGTCTAATTTACCCCCTGAACTATCCAAAACCATTCAAACTACCCCCTGGGCGGTTTTCGATGGCGGTTTTGCTACAGTAACCGCGTTTTGCTACAGTAACTGCAGTTTTGCCTTTTTCGTTTTTATTTATTTTCGCTGAATCTTTGAAAAATCATAGTAAATTACAGAAAAATCATAAAATGAAAAATCTAATTTTGTTGGACTCCACATGAGTAGATTTACACAATGAATATATAATATGGTATGCTTTAATACAATTCTTTTGTAGCTTTAAATTAGTTAGAAAATCAAATTTTGTCTGTAATTAATTGGAATAATTCATAGCTGCCGCTTTCTATGGTCCAATTGTGGTGAAATTTTTATGATGGGCTTATTATTATATGCTTGAAGTGTAGTAAAAATTTCACCACAATAATAAACCCACCATACATGATCCAATGAACATGAAATTTTTACTACAGTTCAAGCATATAATAATAAACCCACCATAAAAATTTCACTACAATTGGACCATAGAAGCGGCAGCTATGAATTATTCCAATTAATTACAGATAAAATTTGATTTTCTAACTAATTTAAAGCTAAAAAAAATTTGTATTAAAGTATACCATATTATATATTCATTGTATAGACCTACTCATGTGGAGTCCAACAAAATTAGATTTTTTAATTTTATGATTTTTCTGTGATTTACTATGATTTTTCAAAGATTCACCGAAAATAAATAGAAAAAGAAAAAGGCAAAACCGCGGTTACTGTAGCAAAACAGCGGTTACTGTAGCAAAACAGCTTTCCAAAACCGCTCCAGGGGGTAGTTTGAATGGTTTTGGATAGTTCAGGGGTAGTTTAAACGGTTTTGGATAGTTCAGGGGGTAAATTAGACCGTTTCATAGTTCGGGGGTTAAGTGGTCATCACCCTATAGTTTGGGGGGTGATGCAGACTTTTTTTTTTTTTTCACCAACCGACGCAATTTTCAGAATCAGAACAAATAAAAAAGGCGAGAAGGAGCGAGGAGAGGAAAAAAAAACCGAACAAAAGGGAAATAGACCAACTGACCAAGTGCTTGCCAAAAACCAAACAGAACAAGGACCAAAGCAAAAGGCCATCACTGACGGCAAGAGAGGAGAGGAGGGAGATCTCCCAAGGGCCGACGTCTCGCGATTTCCGGCGGCAAGGTTCGGTTTTGATCCCAACCCCAGGTTCCCCACGCCGATTCGTCCCCCATCTCCAGTCCCAGTCGCCGCTTCCGGCGGAGCAACCGGAGGAAAAGATCCCGATTTTTTTTTTATCCATCCAGTTGCAGTTCGTGGTGGCGCCGCCCCAACCACCCCCCCCCCCCCCCCCCCCCCCGCCTCCGTGTCGCGTGGTTCGCTGCTGGAGTGAAGGGGAGCGGTTGCTGTGGGATTCCCGTTCGGATCTGCGGAGGGGGGGCAGCGTTCCTGCTCCAATTCGCTCGGTCAGCAATGAGGGTCCTTGAATCTTGTTGATGCGCGGCCAGATGCGGGAGGCGTACTGGGAGAAGGTTTCTTGAAATCATCGTCTGGGCTTCGTGGACTGTGAGGTCCCGCGCCGGGATCGCCCCGTCGTCCTATGGGCTGTGTCAGTTCCAAGCAATTCCATGGCGGGGACGACCATGGGGACGGCAAGCCGCGCCGGCGGCCCTCGAGCAACTCGCTGAAGCGCCTGGTTAGT
Source organism: Eremochloa ophiuroides (assembly GCA_038502445.1). Classification (NCBI taxonomy): domain Eukaryota; kingdom Viridiplantae; phylum Streptophyta; class Magnoliopsida; order Poales; family Poaceae; genus Eremochloa; species Eremochloa ophiuroides. The sequence continues at coordinate 2,953,737 of JAHLJS010000004.1, read as the reverse complement.
TACAGTTCCAGCAAGAGGCATGAGGAGTTGGAAGAGGAGTATGAGGAAGGGGTGGCTGTGCCAGCCAAGTCCTCAAGCGCCTCACGCCGCGCCGGGAACGACGCCAGCACAGCGAGACTGATCCGGAAGCCTCCAGCTCCGGTGGTCGAGGCTGTGCCAGCATTGCCGGCGGAGGCTGCCACTTTGGCGGTTGGTGTAGTTGATGCAGAAAGGGCGGTTGCTGCAGCGACTGGGAATCGCAAGCGGCCTACGGCGGATGTACAAGTCAATGGTGCGGCGGACCAAGAGCCGAGGAGCGGTGGTGGTAGGACGGAGGGGGAGGCCAAACCAAGGATCAAGGATGTGCCCAATGGCGTCCAGGGAGAACATGTGGCGGCAGGGTGGCCGAGATGGCTCACAGAGGTGGCGGCAGAGGCGGTTCGTGGGTGGCAACCTCGGAGGGCCGAGTCTTTCGAGAAGTTGGATAAGGTTTGTAATTATGATGACCGTTATTTTTGCGACAAATTTATCATCCTTGCTATCTTTTACATTGGCTATCATCTGGATCATCATTATGACTTATTGCCTATCGGGCATCACTGTTTTTAGGTTGTTGATTATTTGAATGGCTTATGATATTTTGATATGTTTTGGACAAACCATGTTTATAGAGTTCATAGAAATTTTGGAATATCATTCTTGAGGGTTTGGACTAGTTAGAAAAAAAAAAAAACAAATTGCAATGCTAGAAATATAGTGCTCACCCTCGGCTCCATTTGTATGTTTATTTTGTACCAGCTGGTCTTGCTATTCCATTTCTGGCGTAAAATGCGTTGCTAGCTCTAAAGTCTAGACAGACTAACACAGTATCAAACTAGACTAACAAAACATCCACCATCTTGATCAATGCTTCTCCTACTACACGACAACTTAATAATCACATTTAATACAAACGTTTTATACGTTTTCTGATAGAATGCAACACTACAGAATAAGTTATTGTTTACAATTTGAACTAGTATCGAGCCACGGATCCTATGTGACCTTACGTTTCTCATTTCATCTTTAAATATTTCAGATAGGACAAGGTACATATAGCAGCGTTTATAAAGCACGTGATCTTGAGAATGGAAAAATTGTGGCTCTGAAGAAAGTTCGGTTTGCCAATATGGACCCTGAGAGTGTTCGATTTATGGCAAGGGAAATCCATATCTTAAGAAGGCTTGATCATCCAAATGTCATCAAACTTGAAGGTTTGGTGACGTCGCGCATGTCAAGCAGCTTGTATCTTGTATTTGAATACATGGAGCACGACCTTGCAGGGCTTGCAGCTACACCTGGCTTAAAATTCTCAGAACCTCAGGTTTACCGTCTAGATTTTTCCTTTGGCTTTCTATTTGTATTGAGGTTTAAGTTCTTTCTCACTTCGAAAAATGGTCATTTCAGGTTAAGTGTTACATGCAACAGCTACTTTCTGGACTTGACCATTGTCATAGCCGTGGTGTTTTGCATCGGGATATAAAGGGAGCAAATCTTCTACTTGACAATAATGGCATTCTTAAAATAGCAGATTTTGGTCTGGCTACATTCTTTAATCCCAACCAAAAACAACATTTGACAAGTCGTGTAGTAACATTGTGGTACCGGCCTCCTGAGCTTTTGTTGGGTGCTACTAACTATGGTGCTGCTGTTGATCTATGGAGTGCCGGTTGCATTCTTGCTGAGTTGCTATCAGGGAAGCCTATCATGCCAGGACGAACTGAGGTACTGTCTGGTTTTTCTTGCTGTGATCAGACTTGCAGATGGTTGCATTATGGGAATGATGCAGTATTCTCTACCTGCCATAATCCAAACAATGCTGTAATATTTCTGTAAATCTGTCATTCATTTATTACACTATCTGTTAGAACAAATTTACTGCATAAAAGGTTTAGGAAAAGAATGTGAGTGAGTTCTTTTAAGTACTTGGCAGTTGGCACAGTGTAGGGTATTTTCAGTTGCGAATCTAAAAATATCAAGGAAAATGATATTATCTGTAGCTCAAGATGCCTGTAGTTTGTGCATTAAGACATCATTAATGTTTTAAAATGTGTATCTGACAACATATTCTTATTATTATCATGCATAAAGGTTGAGTGCAACAAGCCTATTTTTACTTTTGCATGGACCAATACCAGATTGAAGTAAATAATATTATCTGAACCTTTTTATCTTCATGATGAATGGTTAATTTATTTGTCATACATCCTTGTAGTTTTGGATTTTTGAACATCAATATGAATTTTCAGTGGTGGTTCTTTTGTGTTCACTCATATAGGTGGAACAGTTGCACAAGATTTTTAAGCTTTGTGGTTCACCATCGGAGGAGTTTTGGGCTAATTTGAAGTTATCCCGAGCTACCATATTCAAGCCTCAGCATCCGTACCGCCGATGTGTGAATGATGTATACAAGGACTTCCCTACTACTGCTTTAACACTTCTGGACCATCTACTTGCTGTAGAACCTGGGAACAGGGGTACCGCTGCATCTGCCCTTGACAGTGAAGTAAGTACCAGCCCTTACATTTGTTGATCTGCATGTCTCGGTCGTTCATGCTCAATTGGCCCTTCCATTTCTCGATCTGAATGTTTGGTGTATTTCCTGCACTAAGTTATCGAACTGTGATGCATAGCTACTTTTGCTGTGTTTACCATGTTGGTCTAACTCCCCCCTGTATTTATAACTAAACATGGACTTTGGCACTGTCATAATTTCTTTCACCCTTTTTTCTGTTTTTTCTTTTATCCGCACTTCTGCGTATGAGATGCTAAAACTTCTCCTAAATGAATGCCTGTGTTTATTACATCCAAACATTGGTATGGATCTGGTTATTCAATCCAGAAATACAAGGTTACTGATATTGCTGTTAATTTGTTGTTTTCTTTTTATAGTTCTTTACGACAAAGCCTTATCCCTGCGAGCCATCAAGCCTACCCAAATATCCCCCAAGCAAGGAATACGACGCTAAGCTTCGAGATGAAGAAGCTAGGAGGTGATTCCCTCTCAGAAACCATGACATGCTAAGAATCTGCATTATCAATCTTTTGTTTGTGACATTTCGTATTCAATCCAAGCGCATGGCTTGTTTACAGGCAAAGAGCAGCTGCTAAAGGACAGGAAGCTGAAGCTGGACGAAGGAAGCAACTTCCTGCACCCGATGGCAATAATGGATTGCAGGTACTGGGAATTCACTTGAAATATCAATGTCTTTTACATTCTTTTTTTTTTCTGGTGCCAAGGTGGTAACAGTATTGGGCTTTCGAAATATTGCTGGGAGATTATTGATTTATTATTGAAGCACCACATGTTAGGAGTTCTGTGAATCTTACTGAACACATGATTCATTACTGTAATTAGCAGTCTCCATAACCATACTTCTACTCGTTAAGAAGTCGGTATGGATCTGCAATGCATAGATTCTACATATTCAATTCCAGAACGAAATGTACCATGTATAACAACTAATTCTGTCGTATTCTGCTGTTTCATGTTACTGAATATTTTATGTTCCATGACTTCGCAGCACCGCCGAGTTCAGGTGAATCCCAAAAGCAGCAGTTACAAGTTCACTCCAAAGGAGGATGCTGTTTCTGGATTTCCAATTGATCCGCCAGCAAGAGCTGCAGACAATGGTTACCCTCAGCGTGTTCCTTTGATGCAAGCTGGCCGTTCTTCCTCCACTCTGGGCAGATCAAGTGGAATGGATCCAAAGGCCCAAAGATTTCACACCTCCCAAATTGTTACTGCTGAGATGTCCAGCCAAACTACTGCATCTGGGCAGCGAGGCAATGCTCCTAAGATGTCTAACCTTGGGGAAAGTGCTAGGAGACAATATTTGAGAGAGCATCGGTCCAGTTCAAGATACAGTCAGCTCACTGGTGCTGACCCTTCTGACAGACCTGAATGGAATAATCAATTCCAAGAAAGACCATCGTCTTCCCATCGGAAGGATGATGCTGCAGCAAACAAAGAGCCTACAGTGGTGAGTTTTGAACATCCACTTGTTTAAATATGTGTTTTGTCTAAATGTATTCATAAAGTTGTCTTTGGTCATTGCATATAGTACATCAGTAACAAGTTTTGTTCCTCCATTCCTATATATGCTGTTGACTCGTAGAGGTTAGTATAGATGCTTCCGAGTCATTCTATAGGATGCAATTGTGAATGATTGCACATGGAATGTGTTCCTCATTATAGGAATCAATTTGTTGGTGCCATATGATGAGAATTTTTCACCTTGTTCAGGTGAATGGCACAAAGAAGAACAGAATCCACTATTCGGGACCATTGATGCCTCCTGGAGTGAACATGGATGAGATTCTTAGAGAGCATGAGCGACAGATCCAACAAGCGGTACGAAGAGCCCGTCTTGACAAGGGAAAGGGAAAGCACAATGGTGAAAGAGACCAGTCAGAGGCACTGCTGTTTACTACAGGCAATGTCAGGGCTGATCGCTAAAAACTTCAGTTTGGTGTCGACCCTGATTTGAGCAATCATCAAAAGCATAGAAATAGCATTGAAAGCATTGAATCCCTTCTTTTTTTCTGTCCCCACCAACGCCCCCCCCCCTCCTCCCCCCCCCCCCCCCCCTCTCTCTCTCTCTCTCTCTCTCTCTCTCTCTCTCTCTCTCTCTCTCTCTCTCAAGTGGAGAGGTTTTGTTTTGCCAGAAACAACACTCCTGATGCCGTTTGGGACCCAGGAGGCAGCCTGCCGAAAGAAAACCTGTTCCTGTAGAGATTTACCGCCCCAGAGTTTAGCATAGGCTACCAGAAATATTTTCTGAAGATTTGTTGGTTATCCATAGTCGTCAATTGTATATCTCAAGAGTACCCTCCGCAAAAATGAAAATTGATCCATACACTTGTTTTGGCATATGACAAGATGAATACAAATCAAAATACAGGCCACAGCTATCCTCTGAACTCAGACGTTGTGATTCTGAATGTACTGATGCGTGAGTGATATGTTTTATCTAGTTTGAATTCCTCTGGGCATCCAAAAACCAAAGCTGGATGGTTTTCCTGAAAATCGTCCTGGTTTCCCTTGCTCTAAGAAATGGATAGTATGATCTTGGAATCTGTTTGCGGCAACAGAGTATTGCATGATTCGTAGTTCATGCTTGCCCCTGAAAATAACGTCTTCCAGACTTCCGCCAAAGGGAAAAATCCTAACCGATCTCTACTGGTTCAGTGCTTCTCTTTTTCTTTTCCAGGATTTAAAACGGGGAGGACAGTTCCCTCGCTGGCTAGATATCAGCATTCAGCAGGGCATGTTGCTGGAGATATTCTTGAGGTGGAGATTGGAGAGGTTACCGTATGCCTGTGCATGGTGGTTGCTGACCTCAACAATGTTCTTACGTCGAAGATTGCTCTGAAACGAAAAACCCATTGCTGTATAGGCAGTAGACAGCCAGCCGAAGAACTGAAATTGCCCAACAGTAGGGTTTAAGATGCTGCGAAAATTGCACTATGCAAAAGTATATGTTTTTCAAAAAAAAAAAAAAAAAACAGTTTCAGATTCCACTCGTTTGGTTAGTGTTCTGCTTTTTGGTAGAAAAATCATTTTTCATAAACCAAACATAACATCTGTTTATTTGAGTATTGTTTTTATCCTCATTCCACACAATCATGCATCTTTCCACCAACACACGTAATCTGCGGCAGCAAAGTATCACTTGTACGATGTTTGTTCAAATAAGCCCTCAAAAACAAATGCTATCACTTCTTAGTTCACCTACCACCACAAGCAGTGGCAGGATGCATATTAAAAACTAGTAGTTCTTTTTTCTGGATAACCAGTGATCCACCGATGGCCTGTAGAATCTACATTCAAAAATCTTAGCCAATGCTAGCTTGAGAAAGCTCGGAGATAAATGGTCAAACATGAACTGCAATATCAGAGAGTACTGCACCTTTTTGGTACTTCGGCCTCCAGGCTCCGGCTCCGGGGAAGGAGCAGTGCATGCAAAGCCGTGCCAAACACACTTGCACTATATCAAAATTGCAAAATCAAACTGAAATGGATGTATATTGCACGACTACGGTAACATTTATGATAGAATAAGTATGTTTATCCTCGATGTATGTTTTGATGGTTCAAGAAACAAAGCATGCTTAATTAAATCTAAATAATTATACATTGCACGAATTACAATGATTTCTTCCATGGCACCGGCTGCAGGGCTCCATAACAGTCAGCTTGACTGAAGCTGGAACTTTATCTTCTAATATGTGTTCTGATAGCCAAGAGCACCCTATCAGCTGTCCTGAGGATGCATCTTCCATAGATTTCTAGATGGCACTTACGATGACCATGATTGGCGTTCAATGTAAGACATTCAAGTGACAGTTGCATTCTTAAGAATATAGCACGTTAGTTCAACCAAGCTCTTCTCAGATCTGAATTGATTGATTTTAACGCTCTTAAGGCAGCCATGTCGGTGTTCAGGCATGTGCCTCAAATGTGAGGCATCTGCAAGAATCGAATTTTCATGCTTCATACAACACGGAGTCGCCTGAAGGTGAAAGGGATATATTATAATTAATATGATTGAATTAAGTGGACCAAGAGAGGCATCAGATATGTTTGCGCAGGATGTTGCGAATGAAGAACGTCTTACATTTAATACCAAAGTCTCCATGGAAGGCGACGCATCAAGGAAAGAAACCAGGGAGAAATAGTCATATATATGGCGGGAGAAAGGGCGCCGTCCCTGATGTTGATATCAATTGAACGGTCAGGTGCTTGAGGAAGAGGAATTTGGTAGGCAGCATTGGCGTATTGGGCACCTGCACAATGAATATGTCATGTCTCAGATTCATTATACACAAGATGGATAGTGTATTTTGTGTTTTTGTTTATCACTAGGCTACAACACCTTAAATTTAGAGAATATACCTCAGTTGGTGATCCTATGACAATAATTTCAAGATTAGGCACAATGGAAGGCAGTTTGGTACGAGCAAAATGGACAGCATTTGGACAGTCCACGTCCACCTTCTTCATTTGCAATGTTTCCCCAAGTGAGAAATTTGTGTTCCCTCTAAAGAGCAAACTTGGAGATGTTTGGAGCCTTGCTCTCTATGGGACTATGGTTGTCAGGTTTCCGCACAGACAAACACGATGGCTGGTAAGCTGCTGCAGAGCACAAGATATCTTCAGCCTTATTATATCTGAACAAAACTGAGCTCCAATTGCTCCAAAGCAACTAAGGGAGTTGAAAGAAGGCACTCTAGCTCATCCCTATTAATGCTTACAAGGCACAGACACAGGAGTGTATAGAAATTTCGCAGAAGTTAGTTTATTTTAACAGAAAAACACATGAAGCATGAAAGTTTCCTCCATTCCAAAAACATCCAATTAATCATTTTAAAGTGCAAAAAAAAAACTAAAACAAGCTGTATTAAGTTTTGGTACACCTACAAAAAGTTCTAATATTTTTAAGCATATTTGCACTTATATATTTCTTTAGTGGGAAAAATAATTTATGGGGATCGAAATCTAGTCTAACAGCCAAACAGTTTTCATAAAAGTGTTTCGTATTAGTCATCTAAGGGCCTGTTTAGTTGGGCAAAAAAGGGTGAAAAGTGCATTGTAGCACGTGGGGAATCTTCTCCAATAAGTGTTCAATCATGACCCAAGTAGACTCAAAACATTCGTCTCGAAAAAGTCAGGTAAAAAGTACAAACTGAAGCATCTAGGCCCTAGTGGTTTCGGTGATTAATGACAACAAGACGGTTATTATGACTAACGTGTGTTTTGCAGGATAACATAGATGTTAGGTCATAATAACATGTAGGTTCAAGCCCCTTGAAAGGTCCTAAATGGCTAGAGGGGGGGTGAATAGCCTATAAAAATCTACAAACAACACTTAACAAGCCGATTAGTAACAATAGCAAGCTTTACAAAACAGTAGCTCTAAACTATGCTATGCAAGCCACCTAGACAAGTTTACTACACTATGATCTCTAGTTCACACTCAAAGGCTATGTTACTACTTTGCACTACTCTTAAGTGAGCAACTAATTAACAAGCTACACAAGAGAGAAGTACACAAATGTAAAGAGTAAAGGTGATTTCAATACCGCCGGTGAAGAGAAGATATGAAGTCCAATATAACCAATCAATCACATATAAGGGAAATCCTCGGTAGAGAGATGACACAAGATTTTTTACCGAGGTTCACTTGCTTGCCGGCAAGCTAGTCCTCGTTGTAGCGATACACCCACTTGGAGGTTCACGCGCTAATTGGCATCACACGCCAAACCCTTCTCAAGGGTGCCGCACAACCAACACAAGATGGGGATCCACCAAGCTACGAGCAATCCACTAAAGATGCCTTTCGCGATCTCCCGCGGGGATAGGCTCAAGAACCCCTCACAACTTCACTGATCGGAGGCGGAGACAATCACCAACTTCCCTCAACGATCCTCGCAGCTCCAAGCCGTCTAGGAGTCGGCAAGCTCCAAGAGTAACAAGAGAAACCGCTGCGAATCACCACTACCAAGTGCTTCTAGATGATCTCTATCAATGCAATGCACTTGATGCTCTCCAAACTCACCAAATGATGATCACAATCAAGTAGGATGAGTGAGAGTGGAGTGGGAAGGCTCACAAGTATGTTATGATGTTTAGGAGTGCCAAGAGCTCCTCCCCAAACCGGCCAAGTGACTATTTATAAGCCACACACAAAGAACTAGCCGTTTAGAGTTCACTGCGTACCGTCGGACTGTCCGACGGCCAGAGCGTCGGACTAATCCGCACGGTCCGACGCCTCGGATGAACGCCACGTGTCACTAGCCGTTTGAAGTCGAACGTTGGATCACAACGGCTATTTCCTCGCGCCAAAACGACCGTCGGACGGACGAACGTCGGACTAAATCAACCGGTCCGACGCCCTCAGCTGACCACCGTCGGACTCAGTCAGACGGAGCCGTCGGACTAATGAACGCGGCCGTCCGATGCTTCCAGAGAGCTCCCCGAGCCCTGAAAACCGTCGGACGTTGGTCCGACGCTCACCGTCGGACTAACGCCGAGAGTCCGACGCTCCTCAGCTCTCCACGTGTCGACCTGCTGCGGCTCTGTACCGTCGGACCCTGAGGACAATGGTCCGACGCTCCGAAATCAAGCGTCCGACGCTTGCTGAAGGGGTTAGCCGTCGGACCGAAAACAATGGTCCGACGCTCAGTCAAGTTAGAGTCCGACGCTACTTTTTCTATTGAAACGTTTCCGAAATTCGCCGAATCCTGCCTCGCAAGCTCGGCAGGAGGAAGAGAGGACCAAACCCTCTCTAACCCTCAAACTTCACCCCGTTTCTTAAGTCACTAACACTCCAAAGTGTCTCTCACTTAGGTGCACGTGTGTTAGCCTTTTTCAAAGAGTTTTTCACGGGTCAAGTTAGTGTCACTAGCATCTATATGCATATGCAATGATCATGAACACCTAGTGGCACTTGATAACCGTATTTCATCAACGATTTCGCCCCTCTTGATAGTACGGCTATCTATCCTAAATGTGATCACTCCCTCTATGGAGTCTTGATCACCAAAACCAAAAGAGCTCCTATTGGTTATACCTTTGTCTTGAGCTCCCGGTTTCTTATCAACTTCCTTCTCATCTCTTGATGGACCTTGTGGACACCTATGATGATGGACTTATACCATTTGCATGGATGCCGTCAATAGGGCTTTCTCCTTTGTTGATGGACTTACACCATTTTCATGGACGCCGTCATTGCCCTTCACTTGTGACTTCCACCGACCCGGTCCTTTGCTCCATCTTGCCATTTGCTAATCAATTCTCATGAAACACTTAGAGCAATCGTTAGCAAACTAGGTTTCATCAATTACCCAAAACCAAACATGGGCTTTCAATCTCCCCCTTTTTGGTAATTGATGACAACCTTCACAAAGATATGAAATGAAAACCAAGTTTGCACTTTGGTAGTATTAGCTCCCCCTACATATGTGATTCCATGTGTTTGGTTCAATTTTTCACATATGCATGAATTTGAAAGTTTGGGTGAGCTACTACTATCAAATGATGCTAAGGTATATAGAATGGACCTTTGAAGCGTGATACCATCGGAGTTGCGGAAATATACCATCCTTAGCACCATTGTTTACTAGTCATGCATCACAAACTCAAAATACCTCGTGAGATCAACATTTAAGTAAAAGAGGTACTTTGTATGGCATATAAGTCCTATGCATGCTAGTTTGTCAAATCACCATTCAAATCCTATTTCTAAGCATTTCATCAATTCAAACAAATATAGGAATTGAAGTTTTGACAATGCAACATTTCATATGTTAATGCATACACAAATGCAACAACTTATTCATGAGCTTGCTCCCCCTACTTGTGTGCTTTCAAATTTTTAATTGACCCCTTTCCTCTCTTATCTTTGTGACTTTCTTCTCCCCCTTTGTCAACAATCACCAAAAATGGTGCAAATGATGGGAATATCAAGTCAATAAATGGGGTTTAGTTCATTTACACATTGGTTCAATCTAGATCACTTGCCTAGAATATGTAACTAAGTTTGATCCAAAGGCAAGCTTCTTCACACCTCACTAGTAGGGTTATCTTGACCATGTGAAGTTACACATCATGAGCTCATGTTCTAGATTTAACACTAGGTTTGCAAGCCCATCAATATGTCATATGCTACCACTTGATCATACAAGCAAAAAGAACAAAAATGGTACCATATATACATGAAAGCATTTGATTTTTTATGAATGAGCCTATAACATGCATTTTATGTCTACATGAACTAGACAAATCCTTAACAAAGTATGAATGCCATGTCAACCAATTTTACCTTGCTTTAGCCGAAGGAGAGGCATGGCATATAATGTAGGATGCTTTTCACTTCATGTTGGAGTAGTCTAGTATGTTTAGCTCATTTCTCAACTTGCAAAATCTTGACTCATCAAGTGGCTTGGTAAAGATATCCGCTAATTGATCTTCGGTGCCAACACTTTCAATTGCAATATCCCCTTTGATTTGATGATCTCTAATGAAGTGATGCCTAATGTCAATGTGCTTTGTTCTTGAATGTTGCACGGGGTTGTTGGTTAGCTTGATAGCACTCTCATTGTCACAAAGCAAAGGCACTTTCTTATATTTCAATCCAAAATCACTCAAAGTTGCCTTCATCCAAAGCAATTGTGCACAACAACTTCCGGCACTAATGTACTCCGCTTCGGCCGTTGAGAGAGCAACACTATTTTGCTTCTTTGAAGACCATGATACAAGTACCTTCCAAGCAATTGACAAGTTCCACTAGTGCTCTTTCTATCCACTTTGCAACCGGCATAGTCGGAGTCCGAATATCCAATAAGCTCAAAGTTGGATCCCTTAGGATACCACAACCCAACATCTTGTGTGCCCTTCAAATACCTCAATATTCTCTTTGCGGCTTTCAAATGACTTTCTCTTGGTGAGGCTTGAAATCTTGCACACATGCACACACTAAACATGACATCCGGTCGAGATGCGGTCACATAAAGGAGACTTCCAATCATTGATCTATATAGCTTTTGATCTACCATTTTGCCACTATCATCCAAGTCCAAATGCCCATTAGTTGCCATAGGAGTATTCATGGGCTTTGCATGTTCCAATCCAAATTTCTTCACCATGTCCCTTATGTACTTTCCTTGACTTACAAATGTACCATTCTTCATTTGCTTAACTTGAAGACCAAGGAAGTAGCTAAGCTCACCAATCATGGACATTTCAAACTCACTTGCCATCATATTTCCAAATTCTTCACAAAACTCTTGATTTGTTGATCCAAAGATGATATCATCCACGTATATTTGTAACACAAACAATTCTTTGCCAAGTTTCTTAGTGAAAAGAGTTGTATCAACCTTTCCCATTTTGAACCCTTTTGAGAGCAAGAAATCTCTCAATCTCTCATACCATGCTCTAGGTGCTTGCTTCAAACCATACAATGCCTTTCTTAGCTTGTATACATGGTTGGGCTTCTTCACATCTTCAAATCCGGGAGGTTGTTCTACATAAACCAACTCATTGATGTACCCATTGAGAAATGCACTCTTGACATCCATTTGATATAACTTGATGTTGTGGGCACAAGCATAGGCTAATAAGATTCTAATGGCCTCCAATCTAGCAACCGGTGCATAGGTTTCTCCAAAATCAAGACCTTCAACTTGAGTATAACCTTGTGCAACCAATCTAGCTTTGTTCCTTATTACTATGCCATCTTGATCTTGCTTGTTTCTAAAGACCCATTTGGTTCCTATCACATTGTGTTTCTTTGGTCTTTCCACTAGTTCCCAAACTTGATTTCTTGTGAAATTGTTGAGCTCTTCATGCATAGCATTAACCCAATCAACATCTTTCAATGCTTCCTCAATCTTGGTTGGCTCTATGGTTGACACAAATGAGAAATGCTCACAAATTTGAGCTAGTCTTGCTCTAGTTTGAACTCCACTTTGAATACCACCAATGATTTGATCCAAAGGATGATCCCTTGCAATAGAGACCGGTTGGAGAATATGAACTTGATCATTGGATTGAGATGAACTAGCTTGTTGATCTTGCACTTGAGATTGATCTTGTGAGTCACTTGTACTTGCTTCATTTTCAACTTGCATACTAGTATGAATTGCACCATCATCTTCATTTTCATTGACTTGCCTTGGCCTAATATCACCAATATCCATATTTTTCATTGCATTTGCCAAGTCATTGCCTCTCACGTCACTAAGATTTTCAACTTCTTCTTGAGAGCCTTGGGTTTCATCAAATTCAACATCATGTACCTCCTCAAGAGTACCACTAGCCAAATTCCAAACTCTATATGCCTTGCTTGTGGTTGAATAGCCAAGTAAGAAACCTTCATCACATTTCTTTTCAAACTTGCTCAATCTTGTGCCTTTCTTGAGAATGTAGCATTTGCAACCAAAAACCCGAAAATATGCAATGTTGGGCTTTCTACCATTCAATAGCTCATAAGGAGTCTTTGCAAGCATACCATGGCAATATAAGCGGTTGATGTAGTAGCAGGCGGTGTTGATTGCTTCGGCCCAAAAGGAATGACTAACATTGTATTCACTTAGCATTGATCTTGCCATATCTATCAAGGTTCTATTCTTTCTTTCAACAATGCCATTTGATTGTGGTGTATACTTGGGTGAGAATTGATGTCCAATACCATACTCATCACACAATTCATCAATCTTGGTGTTCTTAATTCACTACCATTGTCACTTCTAACTTTCTTGATGGTTGTTTCAAACTCATTTTAGCTTCTCTTGACAAAAGATTTGAATAGATCATACACTTCACTCTTGTCAACTAGAAAGAATACCCATGTATATCTAGTATAGTCATCCACAATCACAAATCCATACTTGCTCCCACCAATGCTAGTATATGTGGTTGGTCCAAACAAGTCCATATGCAAGAGCTCAAAAGCTTTACTAGTACTCATCATGCTCTTCTTAGGATGTGTATTTCCAACTTGTTTGCCGGCTTGACATGAACTACAAAGCTTATCTTTCTCAAAAGTGACATCTTTCAAGCCTCTAACTAGATCATGCTTCACTAGTTTGTTCAATTGTTTCATTCCAACATGACCAAGCCTTCTATGCCATAACCAACCCAAACTTGACTTAGTGATCAAACAAGTTGACAATTGAGTTTCACTAGCATTGAAATCCACAAGATATAGGTTGTCATATCTAAACCCTTTGAATATTAAATTTGACCCATCAACACTAACAATTTCAACATCATCAACCCCAAATATGCACTTGAAACCAAGATCACAAAGTTGTGCAACCGAGAGTAAATTGAAATTCAAACTTTCAACTAGCAACACATTTGAGATAGACATATCATTGGAGATAGCAATTTTACCAAGTCCTCTCACTTTCCCTTTCTTGTTGTCACCAAATGTGATTGCATCATAGCCACTATTTTTACTTGTGTTGAGAGAGCCAAACATACTAGAATCACCCGTCATATGTTGAGTGCATCCACTATCAAGACCCAATGCCTCCCTCCGGCTTTGTAATTGACCTATAAAAAGAGATCAATTCCTTTTAGGTACCCAAACTTGCTTGGGTCCTTGAAGGTTAGTGACTAAGCTCTTTGGTACCCAAATGGTCTTCTTCTTTGGACCCAACATGGATGTACCAACAAACTTAGCCTTCACACCATTTGAGCCCTTTGTGAGAACGTAGCAAGAATCAAACTTAATTGAGGATACATAAGCATTGGATTTCTTGTTTTTGCAATCTTGCTCTAAGTGACCAACTTGCTTGCATTTTGTGCAATACCGGCCATTTCTCTTCACAAAACAAGTCTTGTGAGGAGCAAAAGCGGTTTTGCCTTTCTTGGGGGTATAGCCCAATCCCTCTTTGTGGAGAGATGCCCTTTGGCTACCCAAGCACATAAGCAAGCGGTCCTCACCACCATAAGCCTTAGCTAAGGAGTGATTAAGTTTTTTAACCTTCTCCTTTAGGTTCTTGTTCTCAACTACTAGTGAAGGGTCACTAGTGGGTGAGGTAGTAGTGGAAGTGCTACAAGAAGGGTTAGTGGTAACAACAATAGGTTCACAAGATATGTCACATGTTACACCTATGTTGCAAGTTTTAGTTTCTTTCTTTTGCACTTGTTGTTGCAAGTCTTCATTTTGCTCAACTAGAGAAGAATGAGCTTCATCAAGCTTAGTGTGAACTTTTAGGAGCTTCTTATGGTCTTCCTTTAGACTCTCATAAGATGCTCTAAGTTCCTCAAGTTCTTACTCAATGGATTGTTTATCTTTGCGCAAGCCCTTGCATTCCTTTCTAAGTTTATCAAAATGAATACGTGCATCATCAAGCATTTCAATTAATTCTTCTTTTGTTAGGTCATCATCACTATCATCATCACTAGATTCGGTGTCGGATGATACCTTAGAGCCCTTGGCCATGAAGCAAGAAGGAGTGTCGAAGATGGAAGGCTTGTCATGAATGGCAATGCTTGCATGTGCCTTCCTCTTGCTCTTCTTATCATCATCACTTTCTTCATCACTTGAAGAGGCATCACTATCCCATGTCACCACATGAGAATAGTTCTTCTTCTTCTTGTATGAAGATTCCTTCTTCTCTTTCTTCTCCTTCTTCTCATGCTTGTTCTTCTTTTTGCCCTTGTGATCATCTTCACTTGAGTGTGGGCAATCGGCTACCAAGTGATCTTTACTTCCACAATTGAAGCATCTTCTTGGGCCATCAAATCTTCTTGCATTCTTCTTTCTTCTTGCCCGGTAGCCCTTCTTCTTCATGAACTTGCCAAATCTTCTTACTAGAAGGGCCATTTCTTCATCACTTTCACTTGTGCTAGAGGGATCTTCACTTGACTCTTCTTTGGCCTTGCTCTTGCCCTTTGATGAGGATGTGGCTTTGAATGCCACACTCTTCTTCTTCTCATCTTTGGAGTCTTCATCTTTTTCTTTCTTCTTCTTATTGATCAACTCTTCTTTATCATCATCATCTCTATAAGCATCATCGGTCATCACCTCCGCTAGCACTTGATTTGGAGTCAATTCACTCAATGTTGTCTTCACCAAGACCGTGATCAATGTGGCAAACCGCTTGGGCAAGCTCTTCAAGAACTTCATGGAGAAGTCACTATCCTTCACCTCTTCATCCACGGCCTTGAGATCATTCACAATGACTTGCAATCTATGGAACATCTCCGGCACGGTTTCATCATCCTTCATCTTGAAGCTTGCAAACTTGTCCTTCAAGATGTATGCTTTGGCGGCCTTTACACCCTTGGTGCCCTCATATGATTCCTCAAGCTTCTTCCAAGCTTCATGAGCGCTCTCAATGTTCTTGATTTGCTCAAACACTTTTTCATCTACGGCCTCATGAATAGCACAAACCTCAATGTCATTGAGTTGAAGCAATCTTTCTTCGGCGGTTGTGGGATTGGCCGCATTGGCAATCTCAATCTTTGTTTCCACAACCTTCCAAACCTCTCTATTGATTGACTTGATGTGTGAGGTCATCTTGCTCTTCCAATATGCATAATTTGTGCCATCAAATTGAGGTGGCTTCTTGGTGTTGTTGATGTGAATGTTGAGTTGAGCCATTTTTACACCGTAGGTTGTTAAACCTCAAATCAACGGTGCCTCGGCTCCGATACCACTTGAAAGGTCCTAAATGGCTAGAGGGGGGGTGAATAGCCTATAAAAATCTACAAACAACACTTAACAAGCCGATTAGTAACAATAGCAAGCTTTGCAAAACACTAGCTCTAAACTATGCTATGCAAGCCACCTAGACAAGTTTACTACACTATGATCTCTAGTTCACACTCAAAGGCTATGTTACTACTTTGCACTACTCTTAAGTGAGCAACTAATTAACAAGCTACACAAGAGAGAAGTACACAAATGTAAAGAGTAAAGGTGATTTCAATACCGCCGGTGAAGAGAAGATATGAAGTCCAATATAACCAATCAATCACATATAAGGGAAATCCTCGGTAGAGAGATGACACAAGATTTTTTACCGAGGTTCACTTGCTTGCCGGCAAGCTAGTCCTCGTTGTAGCGATACACCCACTTGGAGGTTCACGCGCTAATTGGCATCACACGCCAAACCCTTCTCAAGGGTGCCGCACAACCAACACAAGATGGGGATCCACCAAGCTACGAGCAATCCACTAAAGATGCCTTTCGCGATCTCCCGCGGGGATAGGCTCAAGAACCCCTCACAACTTCACTGATCGGAGGCGGAGACAATCACCAACTTCCCTCAACGATCCTCGCAGCTCCAAGCCGTCTAGGAGTCGGCAAGCTCCAAGAGTAACAAGAGAAACCGCTGCGAATCACCACTACCAAGTGCTTCTAGATGATCTCTATCAATGCAATGCACTTGATGCTCTCCAAACTCACCAAATGATGATCACAATCAAGTAGGATGAGTGAGAGTGGAGTGGGAAGGCTCACAAGTATGTTATGATGTTTAGGAGTGCCAAGAGCTCCTCCCCAAACCGGCCAAGTGACTATTTATAAGCCACACACAAAGAACTAGCCGTTTAGAGTTCACTGCGTACCGTCGGACTGTCCGACGGCCAGAGCGTCGGACTAATCCGCACGGTCCGACGCCTCGGATGAACGCCACGTGTCACTAGCCGTTTGAAGTCGAACGTTGGATCACAACGGCTATTTCCTCGCGCCAAAACGACCGTCGGACGGACGAACGTCGGACTAAATCAACCGGTCCGACGCCCTCAGCTGACCACCGTCGGACTCAGTCAGACGGAGCCGTCGGACTAATGAACGCGGCCGTCCGATGCTTCCAGAGAGCTCCCCGAGCCCTGAAAACCGTCGGACGTTGGTCCGACGCTCACCGTCGGACTAACGCCGAGAGTCCGACGCTCCTCAGCTCTCCACGTGTCGACCTGCTGCGGCTCTGTACCGTCGGACCCTGAGGACAATGGTCCGACGCTCCGAAATCAAGCGTCCGACGCTTGCTGAAGGGGTTAGCCGTCGGACCGAAAACAATGGTCCGACGCTCAGTCAAGTTAGAGTCCGACGCTACTTTTTCTATTGAAACGTTTCCGAAATTCGCCGAATCCTGCCTCGCAAGCTCGGCAGGAGGAAGAGAGGACCAAACCCTCTCTAACCCTCAAACTTCACCCCGTTTCTTAAGTCACTAACACTCCAAAGTGTCTCTCACTTAGGTGCACGTGTGTTAGCCTTTTTCAAAGAGTTTTTCACGGGTCAAGTTAGTGTCACTAGCATCTATATGCATATGCAATGATCATGAACACCTAGTGGCACTTGATAACCGTATTTCATCAACGATTTCGCCCCTCTTGATAGTACGGCTATCTATCCTAAATGTGATCACTCCCTCTATGGAGTCTTGATCACCAAAACCAAAAGAGCTCCTATTGGTTATACCTTTGTCTTGAGCTCCCGGTTTCTTATCAACTTCCTTCTCATCTCTTGATGGACCTTGTGGACACCTATGATGATGGACTTATACCATTTGCATGGATGCCGTCAATAGGGCTTTCTCCTTTGTTGATGGACTTACACCATTTTCATGGACGCCGTCATTGCCCTTCACTTGTGACTTCCACCGACCCGGTCCTTTGCTCCATCTTGCCATTTGCTAATCAATTCTCATGAAACACTTAGAGCAATCGTTAGCAAACTAGGTTTCATCAATTACCCAAAACCAAACATGGGCTTTCACCCCTACCGATGGAATTCGTTTTGGTTTTCAAAGGATGGAAGACAAGACGGTGATAGGCTAGTGCCAAGTGTCGTTTGGAGTTGAGAGACACTTGGTGTAGTCTTAGGTTTTGTTTTTCTCTTTGACCGTACTATTAAGAGGGGTTTGGATGGGTAACTTGACTTAGAGCAAGATTAGAGAGTGTAGATGTGATGCACACTTGTCCAACATAGCTCTAGACAGCCCAGGGAGACTCTTGAGAGAGAAAGGATCAAACTTCGTTTTGGAAAGTTTTCGATTCGGCGAAGTTTTGATCAAATTAGAGGCGTCGGACTCTATCTAGTATGGGCGTCGGACCAATAGCTAGAGTCCGATGACACGTGGCAGCCCCTGGACGTTTCTCAGCGTGCCAGGGAGCGTCGGACCCTGGCTGGATGGTCGTCGGACCATTGGCCAGAGTCCGACGGTGCCTCTGGGTGTTCAGCGAGCGTCGGACCGTCGAGAGAGTGAGCGTCGGACTATTTGTTCTTAGCGTCCGACGCTTCCAGAGAGGTTCCGGCAGCGTAAAAGAGCGTCGGACTTGGTCCGACGGTGTGCGTCGGACCATTGATCCGTGATATAGCCGTTGAGAGACACTGTGTCAGTTGTTCGAAAGCGTCGGACTGAGGAGCGTCGGACCATCGAGTTTGGTCCGACGCCCCTCTGGCACAGGGCTGTGCACAGTGCGACTATGAGAGTCGGACCGTGGTGTTTGGTCCGACGGTCGAGCCTCGGCAGCGTCCGACGGTTCGCAGGAAAGTGAGAAACGGCTAGTTTTGGAGAGGGTGAGTATTTATACTCTACCAAAGCCTCCATTCTATCTCTCTTGCCACTTCTAACAGCTGAAGGAACCCTTGTTGATCTTGTGAGAGAGCAAGAGCCCTAAGGAGCATTGAGTGAACTCCATTGCTTGTGAGCGTCTTCCCTAGAGAGATCAAGAGTGATTTGTGTGCATCCATCACCCTCTTTGGTCTTGTTTTTGTCTAGTGAGAGTCTAGGCTTGTTACTCTTGGTGATCGGCATCACCTAGATGGTTTGGTGGCGATCGGTGGCTTGGTGACCGCTTGGAGAGCTTGTGGGTGGCCCAAGTCGAAGTTGTGAGCGGTTGTGGACGATCCACCGCGCCGGAGAGGCAAAGGATCAGCCCGTAGAGAGCACTTGGTCTTTGCGAAGATCAAAAGGGAGCTACGCCCTTGCGTGGGTGCTCCAACGAGGATTAGTGGGGAGTGCTGACTCTCCGATACCTCGGGAAAAATCGGATTTGTCTTTCTAACCCTTTATATTCCCGCATTTCCTTTGTGTTCTTTACTTTCTTAGAGTAGTATACTTGTGATAGGCCTTGGCTCTAGGTTGCATAACTTGTTTTAGGAATAGAATTGACACAAACACTTGTGGGGTGACATTGGGCAAATTGTGATAGGTTGAATTGATTTGCGAAAAATTTATTAGTTGCCCAATTCACCCTCCCTCTTGGGCATCTTTCATCTTTTCATAAACATACAACAGCTACTCCTTTATTTAATGCTCTATGCATGTGTAAAGGACCATCCACATGATGGGGAAAGAGAAAAAAATTGTGAACTAAACAGGGCCTTAAAAACGTTCCGGAGAAAATTTGCATCTCAAACATTTTTAGGCAGGAAGCCTACCAAAGCACCAGAAGAAAGTGGGAGCAAAATCCTACGATTGTTTTCTATATAATAAATAAATATTCCGCAAACAAAGCAGAAACATGTCCGTATTGGGCCAGCCCAAGAGCTTGTACTCTGCGCATATACGGCCATAGCCCTGGAGTTCCACTGACTTGGTGGGCCCACCAAGCCGTCTTGGCGCGACGAGAGCCCAGACGCCAGAACCCAGAGCTTTCCCTCTCTCTCTCTCTCTCTCTCTCTCTCTCTCTCTCTCAATTCTCCCGCCGCTCTCCTCCCTCTCCGCCGGCGGCGAGGTGTGATGCCACGAAGGCGGCGGAGGCGCCGCCCATTTGATGCGCCCACGGCCGCCTCCTCGTGGCGCGCTGTCCAACCATCACCTCCTCCGCATCCGCCGCTGCCTGCCACCCGTTTGGCTTAATGCCGCCCCAGCTCAGGACCCGTCCCCGCCGCAGGCGCCGCCACCCGCTGCCTCCTCCTCCTCGTCACCCGCGTCGCTCTCATCGCTCATACGCTCCTGCACGTCCCAGCGCGCCCGTCGCCCCGGCGAGCAGGCGCACGCGCGCGCCGTCGCGCTCGGCCTCGGCGCGCACCCCTCGGTACTCCCCAGGCTCGCCACCTTCTACATCGCGCTGGGCGACCTCCCCGCCGCGCGAGCCGCCGTCGAGCGCGCGGCGGGAAAGGCGCGGGCGTTCCCGTGGAACCTGCTCATCTGGGGGTATGCCGACCGTGGGCTGTGGAGCGACGTGGTCCTCGCGTACCGCAGGATGCTGGCGCTGGGCGTGGCCGCCGACAGGTTCACGTACCCGTCGGTTCTGCGCGCTTGCGGCGAGCTACGGGATGCCACCGTTGGCCGGGAGATTGAGCAGCGCGTTCGGTCGTGGGGATACGGTCTGGACATGTACGTCTGGAACGCTCTGGTGGCGATGTACGCCAAGTGCGGGGAGATGGAGGACGCGCGCAGGGTGTTTGATGGAATGCCTGCGCGGGATGTTGTCAGCTGGAATGCCATGGTGTCTGGGTACGCGTCGGCTGGTATGTGGGGCGAGGCGTTTGACCTGCTGCAGTGGGTTCCTGGGGCGAACATTGTCACCTGGAATGCGGTTGCGGCAGGAAACTTGAAGGCAGGGAACGACGTTGAGGTGATGAGGTTGGTGTCGCAGATGAGGAGTTGCCGTGGTCCAGGCCTGGATTCTGTGACTGTTGTGATTGGCCTCAGGGCATGTGCTAGGAGTGGGTATCTAAGGATTGGCAAGGAGTTGCATGCTGCGTCTGTTCGTCTATGCTTTGATAGGCTTGAGAAGGTGGAGAGTTCATTGATAACAATGTACTCCAGATGCCAGATGATGAGCTCTGCATATCGCCTGTTTAAAACATGCTCAACTCAGAGCACAGTAACATGGAATTCATTGCTAGCAGGATTTGGATTCATGGACCAGGTTGAGGAAGCTATTTCGCTTTTCAGAGAGATGTTTTATTCCTCTGTCTTTCCAAATGATGTTACTGTGTTAACTATGCTTTCACTTAGTGCACGTTTTGGACACCTCTATCATGGAAGGGAGATGCACTGCTACATTTTCAGGCACGGACTCAGTGCCTCTAACATACTGCAGAACTCACTTGTTGATATGTACTCAAAGTCTAGACAGATGGCAGCTGCCCAGAGAGTGTTTGACCAGATGCAATGTCAAGACAGGCATGCCTATACTTCATTGATTTTGGGCTATGGAATGCAAAGAGAGGGGCATCTATCACTGAAGCTCTTTGATGAAATGATTGCCAACAATATCAAGGTGGACCATGTAACCATGGTTGCTGTTCTTTCAGCATGCAGCCACTCTGGGCTGGTAACTCAAGGGCAGCTACGATTTGCTGAGATGTTTGATGTGTTTGCCATTGCACCAAGGGTGGAGCATTTTTCTTGCATGATTGATTTGTACTGCCGTGAGGGTCTGCTGAGTATGGCTGAGGAGATAATTAACAAGATGCCATTCCAGCCAACAGCCGCGATGTTGGCAACTCTAATTGGGGCTTGCAGGATCCATGGTAAAACAGAAGTTGGGGATCGAGCTGCAAAGAGGCTGCTGGCCATGAGGACAAACAACCCCGGCCACTACAAATTGATTGCGAACATGTATATATCAGCAAAACGCTGGCCAGAACTAGCTAAGGTTAAATCATTAATGAACGTCATGGAGCTAAATATGATTCCAACTCATTCCTTACTGGAGTCAGAATATGACATATGTCCAGTTGAACAAGATTGTTGCTTAAACGGCAGTATGCATGGAGGCTTGTCTGATGACATGACAGATACTGATTGCTCCAGTAGTGAGGAAATGAAATGCAATGAAGCTTTTGGTGGATAACAGTAAAGATGGTATCCAATAGGTTATTTTGGGATCATGGCTTTCATTTTAGGCAAATATCTTAACAACTTGGGTTCTTTGCATCATGGAAGAGGTATTTTCTTTTGCTGTCATACTACTTGCTGGTACTTTGTCTACATGCTTAGAAATTAGAGATATTTGTTTACACTGCTCACTTTGAGGTTTGAACTACCTATTACTTGGATGTGCTTCTATACACAAAACTTGAATGTTGTATAATTTCCTAGATAGAAGTTGTTTGAGGCTTGCAGCTACAATTTTCTGAATTGGCACCCCCCCCCCCCCCCCCCCCAAGGTTCTTTTACATTTGTTCTTGATTTGATTGATTCTGTGGTATTTTGTCTCACTTAGCAAGCGTTAAAGAAGACAGTTACCTCTTGTAGTCTCATGCTAAGTAGTAGAGGCATTGGACTGAACCATTGTGCCCTTTTTTTTTCTCGAACGGGGCTCAGTCTTTGCAATCTATGTTTCAAGCTCTTACTAACATGAGGATTATATTGGGTCTGATGCACTTATTTCTCTTTGTTTGATTGTTCTTTTAACAGAGGACCTTTCATTGCTACATACAAATTAAAGATGTCATTTCCAGTGCTGCCTTCAAGCACGATCACAAACATTTTGGCACAGTAATACAAAAATGTGCATACTATTATCATTTGACACTGTTCTTTTACTGTTTCTTCACTCAAGTGATTCATTATGGTCATTGCAATTTCAGAACCAGCCTACCAGCTCTGTTGCCTCAGGAGCAGCTGGCCAACCTTTGAATTGCACGAATGAAGGACAGCTCTGGTAAATTTGTTCAATCATTTATGGAAGTTGATAATCTTTTTACTGGAGCATATCACCATAAGCAAACTTCAAACCTTTGTTTTTCATTTGATTCGAGATTGTTTGAGTAGGCTGTTGTAAGATAATCTGCTTCTGGGCTCTTGTATTTTGCTGCAGGAAGTTGGCAATATGTCAATTCCTTGCTATCCTTTTCTTCTCCCCTCTCTACTGCAGCTGGTATGGCAATAGACCAAGTCAAGGATGATGTAAGCCATGTAGAGTTGTTGAGGCTGATCTTAGCCATGGTACTAGTGTACCTTATAGTTGTTCAGCTACTACTCTTAGATGTATATACTCTGTAATGGAACAGAGAGAAGACAATTCAGTTGCTGCACTTGGCCGTGTGTACTCTGTTCTCACCCGGCCCCTCTTCCTCCTCCTCTAGCCTATAAGCAGTGTGTGAGTGTGGTTGAAGCTGCTGCGCACCTGTGCAGGGAGGCCAGTTGCCAATAGCTGTCAAGTGTAATGCGCGCTCGCTATCTCAGTAGTTTTTTTTTTTTTTGGGATACTGGGGCTGTTGTTAGCTGCTCTTTTTTCTGGCCTCTAGCTTTAGCCTATCCCACAATCACTGTGTTTATTTTTTGTTGTCCTTTTCGTGTACCCATTGATTACCCTGTTTGTGTAGTTTCTTGGTATTGAATCTTTATTTCCATTATATTATGCAAAAGTACAATAGCTCATAACCTATATTAATAAAATAGTGATGCTGCTCCGTTAGACCTTCATCATGGAAAAGGATGGGGATGGACGGACTTAGAAAGACCCACATGATTTTAATGGGAAATTTGGGACGTCTAATATGTTGGGATGTATCTGTCAACGTGTAGTATAAAAAAAATAATATATCTTGTCTATGGAATCTTCTCTTTGGAAGAGAACCAACCACAATGGTGATTGCTTCCATCTTTTTCAGAAAAGTAGCAGGCCATGCTTTGGTACCACTACCAGAGTAGTATCAGATACGGCAATAAGGCAGCGTTCTGTGGGGTACACTTAAGTGGGCATCTCAGATTATAAGCAGCAGCCTGGAGCGGCAACTGGCAACCATAATGGCAAAAATGGAAGGCTCCACCGGCAGTGTCCAAATTGTGTCTAGGCGTTTGGTCCAGCCAGAGTCAGGAAGCTCACCGGTCATGGCGCCGTCAGAGCCAGAGATCATTCACTTGACTCCATGGGATCTCGCGCTGATCACAATTGACCACATCCAGAAGGGGATCCTCCTGCCCAAGCCTGGGACAGGAGATGCACAACTTGCCAACGACCTTGCTTCGTCCTTTGCTAGAGCGCTGGGCCGTTTCTACCCACTGGCTGGCCGCCTCACCGCCTCAGAGACCACGGATGGTGTTTCAAGTCCAAGCCTCACTATCTCTCTCTGCTGCAATGGTGAAGGTGCCGAGCTCATTCATGCCGTCGCTCCTGAGGTCACCGTGAGCCACATAACCACCCCACTGTACATCCCCTCAGTTGTGTGGTCCTTCCTGCTGAACAGGCTGCTGAATGTGGAAGCAGTCGTGAGCTCCCTCCCTGTGCTGGCCGCGCAGGTCACCAAGCTCGCAGATGGCATCTTTATTGCCATGTCGCTCAACCATGGCAACGCCGACGGGGCCGCGTTCTGGCTCTTCTTCAACACCTGGTCGGAGATAAACCGGCACAGCAGCAGCGGTGGAGGTGGAGGGTACAAGCTCTCCACGCCACCTCCAGTGCTGGACAGATGGTTCCTCGACACCTGCCCTGTGCCAATCCCTCTACCCTTCGGCAGGCTGGAGGACATCTTCCGGCAACCCGAGTACACGCCGGTGCAGGAATGTTTCTTCCATTTCACTGCAGAGAGCATAAAGAGGCTCAAGACAAAGGCAAATGCTGAGATGGCCGAGAATGCAACGGCCACCATCTCCTTGCTGCAGTCTCTGCTCGCTCGAGCGGTGTGCCGAGCCCGGGGGCTCGCACCGCACCTGGAGACCACGTACAAGCTTGCCATTGGATGCCGCGCTCGGGTGAAGAGTATACCACAAGAGTACATGGGCAACGCTGTGGTACTTGATGTCGCAGAATCCACCGTGGGCGACATCTTGGACAAAGGGCTCAGCTGGGTGGCTTGGCTCCTGAACCGCGTCGTGGCGTCATTCAACGAGGCGAAGGTGAGGAACAATCTTATGTGTTGGTCCCAGAAGCCGAACCTGCTGTATGCGAAACCCTCCAGGAACCGTCCGCATACCGTGACCGGGAGCTCGCCACGGTTCGACGTGTACGGCAATGACTTTGGATGGGGTCGGCCATTGGCTGTCCAGAGCGGCCCTGGGAACAAGTTGGACGGGAAGGTGGCCGTGTATGAGGGACGCGCCGGCGGAGGCAGCATGGCCTTGGAGGTGTGCCTGTCTCCTGAGGCGCTCAGCAGGCTAATCGTCGATGAGGAGTTCATGGAGGCAGTGAGCCAGTGAGCGCCGTGTGAAGGCGTGGTGCATCATCGTCGCCGGACAATATTTGCTGGTGGTAGTGCGCGCCATGTGCACTCTTCTTCTGCTTTTGCGAAGTGCTTATAAAATAATGTTGTGTTCATTGATTCGATAGGTAATTTATCTTGTTTTTTTTTCTGTATACTTTGTTGAAAAAACTGTATGCTTCTTTTGTGCTGTTATATACGAAGTCAGGTAATGCTGTTCTAACTATTTTAGTTAAAAAAAAAAAAATGCTGTTATACCTATCCTTGTGCTCTCCTTTATGTTCATTTTTTTACACAAAAATGAATATACTAGATGTTATGTAATATCTATGCGGGTATACTAAATTTATCAATTACTCTGTAGGTTTTTCCAACCATATCATAGAATTTTATTTTGCATCACCCTCTACGTGTCTTCTGTACACAAACATACACGTGTCTTGCGTACGCAAACATACACGTAGTAAAAAAAAATCTTAGGTTATGACGGCTCTTTTTTCTTAATGGTTGTTATTGCATCTTGTTGCAACTCGAGTCTGATGATGTTACAGATGTTTTTATCCCATGTTAATTTCAAAAAACTCTTGTACTTATATGGCACCTTTTATTAAAAAATCCATTTTTTATTTTATCTGAATGAAGAAATGGCCTAACGACTAACTGTTTTCAACTTGTCCCCCTCTAAATTTAAAGGGAGAGAAATAAAAAAAGAAGAATTTTTCAAAGAAATGTGTGAAAGAAAAACGGCCCAAATGAAGGCCCGTGTGCGGATGAGCTCTCGCTGCGCCCAACAAACCCCCAACTGGGCCGGCCGTCGCTGCGTTCCCCCATCCCTCCGCTCCATCCCTCCCAGTCCCGCCGCCGCCGCCCAAAGCCAGGTGCTGAGGCTTTCGTCGGTCTCTTCGCCGGCGACGAGCGAGAATCTACCAGGTACTCCCACTCCTTCTCTTCCATCCCCTTCCCTTTCATGCTGTGCGAAGCTGAGCACCGAAACCCTGACCTAAAGCTATCTACCGGATACGCCCCTGCCCAACGACATGCATATAACTCCGATTTTTTTTGGCAAAAATTCGATTCGCCCGTGGTATACTGAGCAGATTCTTCGCAGGGCACGGGCCTCAGGATGCAATCTTTGGTCCGGAATATCTGCCGAGCCGGAAGCCGTGGAGCGGCGGCGAGGCTACTGGAGCTTGCCGCTGCTCCTGTAGCCGCCGCTCATCCGGGGGCGGCGCAGCCATCCTCGGCCGTCAAGCACCTCGGGCAGCCTTACGTATTAGCGCGCCCGATCGGCGTAGATCAATCCGTGCGTGTGCAGAGCGGGGCCATTTCGCGTGATGGCCGCGTTCCTGCCGCAGCCGCCGCCGCCGCCTTTTATATATATATATATATATATATATATATATATATATATATATATATATATATATATTTCATAAAAAGATGAAAAAACACACACAACTCCACCTTTTTTTTTTTTTGAGCATCACACACAACTCCACCTGAAAGATCGACGAGCTTTTGGGCTGGACACTGAGTCGTCCGTTCACCCTGGCGCGCTGCTAATGAGGCGTGGCTTCGGCCCATTTGGAGAGGCCCACGGCGCACTTTAAAGCCGAGCATTCTACATCAAACGCTAGATGTCCAGTTCCCAATATCCTCTCCCCTTCCCTCACCTCGGCGCCGCCACTCTGGTCCGGCACCGGTGGAGCAGCACGCCGGCACTTCCCCTCCCCGACCGGGCTATCCAGGTTCGCCGCTTGTACATGTGCTGCACTTCGTCCTGTCTGATCGAAAGCCATCGTCTTTGGTTTCGTTTAATCTGTTTTCTCCGTGATTCTCGTTACGCTTTAGTGATGCCCTATTCCCTTTGAAGGCTGAAGCAGGCTCCTGGTTGTAGGTTGTTGGCACAGGATTTGGTAGTCGGATCTCTTTGCTGCCTTCTTCTGGAGGTACACTTTCTTCGTTCCTCATACTTCTAGATCTATCGTCGGCGTCGCTAATACTTCTGTCGAACTGAATGCATCTCTATTACTACTAATTTCTTTCTTTTCCCGATGTTTTTTTTCCCTCCCCAATTGGCAGAGATCGAACTTGGAGTTGACGTCCGATCAACCATGGGCCTCTCGCGGCGTTTTCTGAATCTGATCATGGAAAGCCACGAGCCAGCCCTTAAATCGCTGCGCTGCATCGATCTGAAGCGCCTGCAACTCTTTTATCCAACCCCACCGCCAGCAACACGGCCAGCTACCATGGAGACCTTTGGGATTCCCTCTCCGGACTCCAACTTCCATGCCTGCAGCGTGGATGCTGGGCACCAGTGGAGAGTCGCCTGCTACCCACTCGCGCAACGGAAGGTGCTCTGCACGGATCAGTGTGGGCGCAACTTTCTCTATGATGCCAGCACGCACGAAGTGGCAACTATGCCCGAGTTCCACAGGCCTAGGTTGAATTCCCTCTCGCTCTTCATCCCCAGTGGCGAAGGCAAAGACGACAAACGTGAAGAGGGGCCCAGCGAGGGTGAAGACGACAACCACGAAGAGGGCAGGGAAGATGAAGAACAATGTGGAGGTGAAGGCAGCCTCTTTCTGATGGAGAAGATTCTCAAACCAGTAACAAGCCTAGGCACTGGGCACCAAACTGGTGATCTAGAGGTCTTGTTCTATGGCAATGGCAGCAGTATGTCGCACTGCAAACTGTTGCCACCACCACCCTGCTCCTGGAATGCACCTTCTAAGATCGAATCTTACGCTGTGGTTGGCAATGGCTCTCATGTTTGCATATCCGTCGACGGCAGAGGCACCTATTTCCTGGACACGGCAAGGCACACATGGGACAAGGTTGGCGACTGGACTCTTCCCTTCCTTGGCAAGGCTGAGTACGTACCTGAGCTTAAACTCTGGTTTGGCCTCTCTGCCGATGGCCAGCACTTGGCTGCTGCTGACCTCTCCACCACGGAGTCCCAGCCACAACAGCTAGTTGACGGTTGGAAGGAGTTCCAGCCCCCAGAGGAATGGATTGAACTTAAAGACGCTCAACTTGTGAACCTGGGCTCAGGCAGATTTTGCATGGCAAGGTTCTTCAGATATGACAACTTTGAAGATGACTATTCCCAGGATGTTGCTGTGTTGACTGGTTTGGAGGTGCTCCCTGAACTCAATGGCAATGGAAAAGCGAAACTCAAAATGATCCCTCACAAATCGATGTGTCACCGCTCTTCGCCTGGCAGCCGATCTTCCATCAGTTTAGTGTCCTAATGAATATATAAGAATGGGCTTTCTTCCAAACTCTCTTATCACCATGTGCAGTCTGAATGATTCTAGGACTAGACAGTTAAAATCGACTGTGTGCGCTTTTGTATTTTTCTTTTAAGTTTTAAGGGCTTGCACATGAAGTCTCAGCATCGACTGTTGATTTAGTCGCATGTATTTTGATATAAGCTGGTTTGTGATGTGATGTTTGTTGACCACTTTGAGCAAAGCCGGTCTAAACAAATATTATGTTAGCCTATAATTTATATGACATCTAGTTTTATGCATTATTCCTCCAATAGTAAGTTTCATGATTGTTCGTGTGCTGAAGCAGGCTCATCGTTCTGGTGTTGTCGACCTAGCTAATGCCCTGGTTGGATCTAGGAGGCTAATAGTACTTGACTAACAACTATTTTACTAGGTGTTCAAGATGTTTGGCTCAGCAGCTGTAAACTTAATCAGGAAATCTGGAATATATTTTATCGTTTTGTTGTTTGCAGACCGACCTTCTACCTTGTGTTTGGTTCAACATTTGTAAACTCAATGAGAAGTGGCATTGTTCTCCTCGGATCCTGACTCCTCGGGGACACCGCATCTCCGTCCTAGCCAGCACCCGACCTTCCGCCCTCCCAACACCAACTTCTCCTAGTGAGTTCGTCTTTGATCCCATCATCCTAAATGGCTGCCTGACTGAGTGACTGGGGATCTGGAAGCAGACGCGCGACAAGCTACTAGATCTGCCCTCCGCCGTTCACTCTGCCCTTGCTGCAGCTTCAAGGCTGCCTTGGGCCCTAGGCACCGCGTCAACATCCCCAGCTTACCATAGCATAGCTCATGCCTCACGGTGAGAGTTGGCCTAGTTTCATCATATGCTATTCAATTTTGATTTTTTTAATGAACATCCCCTGCTTACCATAGTGTAGAAAGATAGAATTGGGAGGCAATTGGCCACACCTCAATAGGAGGGGGCGCCTTCTGTTATATAGGGCCGGCTGGCCTTGCTTTACAAGGCAAGGGTAATTCCCTTGATTTACATCTACTAAATATAGTAACTAATCCCTGATTTACATATGCTAATTATAGCAACTAATCTTTGATTTACATCTACTAATTATGGCTACAAATGCCGCAGCATATGGTAAGGGGCTGCGGCATATTCTATTGCCTAACACCCGCCCGCAGTTGCAGCGGGAGGCTCCCGGACGCAAAGACTGGATCGAAATTCTCGAAAGAGTGCTGTCGGAAGCCCTTTAGTCATGATGTCGGCGAACTGGTGAGAGGAGGGCACATGGAGAACCCGAATCTCACCGAGGGCCACTTTTTCGCGGACGAAGTGAATGTCGATCTCAATGTGCTTCGTTCGCTTGTGGTGGACGGGGTTGGCTGTCATGTAGACGGCGCTGACGTTGTCGCAGAAGACAACGGTGGCGGAGGGCAGCCGGATGTGGAGCTCCTGGAGTAACTGTCGAAGCCAGCAGCACTCAGCCACAACGTGAGCCACGGCCCGATACTCTGCCTCGGCGCTGGAGCGGGACACCGTGTTCTGGCGCTTGGAGGACCAAGAAACCAGATTGTCGCCGAGATAGACGCAGAAGCCGGAGGTGGATCGTCGAGAGTCTGGACAGCCTGCCCAGTCAGCGTCAGAGTAGGCAGTCAGCTTGTCGACAGACCCGGTGCCAATGTGAAGACCCGAGGAGAGAGTCCCCTGTACGAAGCGTAGGATGCGCTTGATGAGCGCACGGTGAGGCTCGCGCGGGGCGTGCATGAAGAGGCACACCTGCTGAACAGCATATGCCAGATCAGGACGAGTCAGGGTTAGGTACTGGAGAGCCCCCGCCAAGCTCCTGTACTCAGATGCGTCCTTCTCTGACAGTAGATCCCCGTCGGCTACGGATAGCTTGGCGTGAGTGTCAACAGGTGTCGTGGTCGGATGACACTCAGCCATGCCCGCGCGCTGAAGAAGCTCGACAGCGTACTGTCGCTGGGAGAGGAAGAGGCCATCTGAGGAGCGTGTGACAGTGATGCCGAGGAAGTGGTGGAGGGCGCCAAGATCCGTCATGGCGAACTCGGAGCTCAGCCGAGCCATAGTGCGCTGAAGAAGAGCCGAGGACGAGGCGGTGAGAACGATGTCGTCGACGTACAGTAGTAGGTAGGAGAGGCTCGTCCCCTCTCGTAAAATGAAAAGGGACGTGTCGGAGGCGGAGGTGACGAAGCCGAGCTGCCGGATGAAGGTGGCGAAGCGCTGGTACCAGGCCCGCGGAGCCTGCTTCAGTCCATACAAGGACTTCTGCAGACGGCAGACGTAGTCAGGGGCGCCAGGGTCGACAAATCCTGGCGGCTGCTGGCAGTAGACGGTCTCCTCGAGGTGGCCGTGAAGAAAAGCGTTCTTCACGTCCAGCTGATGAATCGGCCAGGCGCGGGACGCGGCGATGCTGAGTACAGACCGAATGGTGGCCGGTTTGACAACCGGGCTGAAGGTCTCGTCGTAGTCGATGCCCTCACGCTGGGAGAAGCCTCGGACAACCCAGCGAGCCTTGTGGCGGGCGAGGGACCCATCGGCATGGAACTTGTGCCGGAAGATCCACTTCCCCGTCACGACGTTAGCGCCGGGGGGCCGCGGAACGAGCTGCCAGGTGTTGTTGTCGACGAGGGCCTGGTACTCATCCATCATCGCAGCACGCCAGTTGGCGTCGGCCAGCGCGCTGCGGTAGTTCGTCGGAATCGGCGATGGGGAGGATGACGTCGTGGCCGCCAGCCCTTCATAGTTGACGCGAGGGATGGCACCCGTCATGGTGCGGGTGACACGCGGCGGCGGTGGCGGTGGCGGAGCAGGAGATGCCGCCGGTGCTGGTAAGGGCGCCGTAGGTGGAGCCGGGGCGTCAGGAGCCGCAGGGGCTGCTGGGGCAGCAGCCGGCTCGGACGTAGTCGTCGTACGGGAGCGGCGGACGTAGACCCGTGGGAAGGAAACCACGCTGGGTCCAGGCGGGGGCACGTGACCACGCCCGCCCGGTGTCGAAGAAGGCGATGCCGCAACGTCTGAGGGCGGCTGCTCCACAGGCGTTGAGGAGAGAGTCCCACCTGCAACAACAGTAGGGCAAGGCACCGAAACCATATCGTCGTCGAGGAGGAAGTCGAGGGAAGCTGGGGAGGAGGTGTCTAAGGCGGCTGCAAAGGGAAAAGTGGTTTCGTCAAATATGACATGGCGAGAGATGATGATGCGATGGGTCGATAGGTCGAGGCAGCGGTAACCTTTGTGCGAGGGGGGATATCCGAGGAAGACGCATGCTGTGGAGCGAGGGGCGAGCTTATGTTTGGAGGTTGCTTGCATGTTGGGGTAACAGAGGCACCCAAAAACACGCAGATGACTATAGGTTGGTGGCTGGTTATGCAGTCGAGTGTAGGGAATTTCATGCTGAATGGAGGAGGATGGGCGCCTATTATGGAGGTAGCAGGCTGTTAGGAGCCCCTCAGCCCAATATGTGGGCGGCAGGGAGGCATGAAGGAGCATAGTACGAATGGAATTGTTGAGTGTGCGGATGATGCGTTCGGCTTTGCCATTTTGGGGTGATGTGTAGGGGCAGGAGAGGCGGAGGTGAGTGCCTTGAGCAGTGAGGAATTTGGTGGTGGCGGTGTTGATGAATTCAGTGCCGTTATCGGCCTGAACACATTTTAGGGGAAGACTGAATTGTGTTTTGGCAAGCGCAGCAAGCTCGACTACGTGTTGGTGGACCTCAGATTTTTTCCGGAGCGGAAAAACCCAACAGTAGTGACTATAATCATCCAAACATACCAAGTAATATGAAAAACCAGACAGACTGTTGATGGGGGAAGTCCATACATCACAGTGAACAAGTTCAAAGGGTGCATGAGTTATGGAATGCGAGGAACTAAAGGGTAGACGCGTATGTTTGCCTAACTGACATGAGTGACATAGGGAGCGGTCCACTTTATTACAGGAAACAGCATGAATTTTATTAAGACGTTCTAATGCAGCGGGGGCTGGGTGGCCGAGACGTTGATGCCACAGTGTCGACGAAGCAGCCAAGAGAGCATGAGATGGGGCGACAGGTGTGCCGGCAGGCAGTATAGGTCCCCGTCGCTGTTACAGCGGAGAATCACGCGTCCCGTCCTGAGATCCTTAACAGAAAAACCATGTGCGTCAAATTCAAAGGAACAACTATTGTCGCGAGTGAACTGACGGACAGATAACAGGTTGCGGACTATGGATGGTGCGACAAGAATATTGTTAAGAGCGAAGTTTGTTGTAGGTGTAGGAAGGACGGAATGACCTCTAGACGTAACAGGAATGCTAGTGCCATTACCTACTGTTATTGAGGAGATGGAAGGGGGGAGGCGTTGGGTAAGCATACCATCCGAGGACGTCATGTGCGTGGAGGCGCCGGAGTCAACGACCCAGGGCGAGTTGCCCTGCAGTTGCATGTTCTGCAGAGCAGCAATGAGGCCGGCTGCATCCCAGGTGCTGGTGGAGGTGTTGGAGCCGCCGGAGGATGCCTGGAGCGGAGCGAAGGCGGTGTGGGCCTGCGGGGAAGGCCCGAGGATGCTTTGGTTGCGCCCGGCCTGGGCACCAGGACCTCCAGGGGCGCCAAGACCTCCTTGGCGGCGCTGTCCAGGAGGAGTGACGCGCTCTCCAGGGGCCACACGTTCGCCGGTCCAGGGATTGAAGCCCCAAGGAACGCGTTTGTTGGTGCTGGTGCTGCCGGAGGTGTTGGAGAAGCCGCCGTAGGAGTTTGGGAAGGGCTGCTGGCCGCCCTTCTTGGTGTTAGGCCGCCTGCCGCCCTGCTGCTGCTGCTGGTTACCACCAGGAGAGGAGGCAGCAGCCAGGAGGGCGGTGGTGGCGCGCACTTTCTCCTCGTTGTGCAGACGCAGTTCTTTGAGAAGGAGCTGGTGCCGGGCGTCGGCGAAGGTGAGGGGCTGCTTTCCGGCGATGGTGTCGGCGACGGTGGAGTAGACCTCGTTGAGCCCGCGCAGCAGATTGAGGACGAGGTTGGGCTCAGATACGGGCTGCCCGACGTCGCGTAGTTCGTCGGCCTTCTCCTTCATGCGAACGCAGTAGGCGTCAATGGACAGGTCCCCCTGAGTCATCGAGTGGAATTCGTGATTCAGGAAGATGGCGCGAGGAGCTTTGTTCGCCTGGAACACAGCGCCGATGGCCGTCCAAAGGGCGCTTGCCGTCTGCGTGTTGTCGGTCATGGCGAGGTTGAGGACGGCGTCGGAGACGGTGCTGTACATCCATCCGCGGACGCAGAAGTCAGCCTGCGTCCAGGCCTCGTTGGTGGGGCGCGAGGTGGAGGCGGTGGCGAGATGATGCAGCAGCCCGAATTTCCCACACGTGGCCTGGAACGCCGTCGACCACTTGGTGAAGTTGGAGGGCTTCAACTCAAGGGTCATGGGGACGTGGAGCTTGATGTTGATGGTGGCGAAGGGGCAGATGGCGGGGGCAGAGTCGGCCCCTAGGATGCCGCTGGTGGCAGAGGAGATGGCTGCGGTGGTGTCCATGGCAGGGGGGGGGGGGCGCAGGAGGTTAGGGCAGAAGGTGGAGAGGGGCCGGGAGATCAGATCGAGACCCGGACTGCTGATACCATGTAGAAAGATAGAATTGGGAGGCAATTGGCCACACCTCAATAGGAGGGGGCGCCTTCTGTTATATAGGGCCGGCTGGCCTTGCTTTACAAGGCAAGGGTAATTCCCTTGATTTACATCTACTAAATATAGTAACTAATCCCTGATTTACATATGCTAATTATAGCAACTAATCTTTGATTTACATCTACTAATTATGGCTACAAATGCCGCAGCATATGGTAAGGGGCTGCGGCATATTCTATTGCCTAACACATAGCATAGCTCACGCCTCACGGTGAGAGTTGGCCTAGTTTCATCATATGCTATTCAATTTTGATTTTTTTAATGAGTGGAGACAAATGTTTAGTTTCTAAGGATCGTGATTTCATTTGAAACATTTCATATCGTAGGACATATTATGCTAGGCTACAAAGATATTTTAGTAAGATTAATATTTCTACGAATTACTTGAACACTTTAAATTGATATTGACATTTGTATTTCGTTATATGTCTTATTAATGCATGGCTGGTACTATTTTTAGCCCTACATTATTATTTGGCCCCCTCTTAACTCGTTTTTGGATCCGCTACTGGTGTTGGTTCGTTCAGTTCAGGTAAAGCAATGAGCTATCAGAAAGCAAGCAAACGCCTGAGCCATCATCAGTGCTAGTACTATTAGAATTACTGGATTAGGATATATAGGATTAGTACTAGACTACTGGGTTACTGCCTGGTCCAAAACACAAAAAAAAGAAAAAGAAACACGCTAAGAACCCTATAAACACGCTATACACCATGATGAGGCCGTTCCATCGAGGCATCGAACAATCAGTTGGGCTTCAACACAAAACACAGGTATGGAGGCTATTAATGCAGGACTGCATTAATAGTCTCCATACCTGTGTTTTGTGTGTTGTACTCCGGCTGTGGCAATAGGCCTCTTTGTTGCCTCAGCTGCATCCCAGTGGTAGTGATCTATACTCCATTTGCAGTGATTATGGGGGAAACATTGTTGCGTACCTGCATATGCATATGGGTGTGTTGAGGGGTGTGCATTCCTGTGGTTCTTGTTTGTGTTTCTGGAGTCTGTTCACCATCTGCAGTTCGTAGTGATTTCGATGTATGCATATCTGCTGCTACAGCATGATGTACTTGCCAAGTATTCCATTTTTTTTTTATCGTTTCTAGCCTTCCAAATATACCACAAAGTTGTAAAGATTTTTTTCAAAGTGATCATCAGTAACTGAAGGCTGCAGGATAGAGCCTATTATGTGTTATACACCATCATGTTCATTACAAAGAAGTGAGGTGCAAAATCACAATGACAAAAAAGATGAGCATCCAAATGTTTAGGGTTTATTAGTGTTAGGGTTTAGTGTTTAGGGATATGGATATGGGATTTTCGGGCTATTTTGTTGTACTTGTATCCATCTCATTTGCATGTATTGGAGTGAACTGAGATGAAAATTAGTTAATTTTATCTTAACATACTTTTATGCATATGGATTGAGATAAATGTGAGTGTAGTCAAACAATATGTGAGGAGGATTTGAGCTAGCAGGAGAAAAAAAATCCCCTTAATTCTCTCTGCTAGGACAAAAGGCTTTGCGAAACAGGTTCAAACGACGGCCCATTTTAAGCGTCTGCACTAGGCCCATTCAAAGCAGCTTGCACGGGGTTTTAGAGGTCCATAAACCCTAGAGAGACGTCCCCGCCGCCATCCTGCCTCGCATCGCACCGGCCGCTCTCTCCCTTTTTGCACCGGCCGCGCGTCTCAGGTTCGTCAAGATCTGCTCCTTGATTCATCAGAAGACAATTGCTTGCCTGTTTCTTATGTTGGTTATATGTAATCTGCGGTATTTGTGACGCATCTCAGATTTAATTTGAAGGCACCGCTGCAGGAAAGGACGAGTAAGGGACTTGGATCAAATCTGATTGCCGCGGCTAATCTAGTCTAGTCTAGCTTCTGGTTGTTCGTCGCAGGTACACTCTTTCGTCCTTGAGGCCATTCATCACAGTTGCGCTAGACCTAATATTATCAACAAATCCTCGTTCTTCACTAACTAATTTCCCTCCACGTTCTCGATACCCGTGGCGGTCGGTAAGGCAGCTTGAAATTGGGAGGACTATGGGTGTCTTGGCGCGGCGGTTTCTGAATTTGATCGTGCCTGGCCGTGCCCCTAGCGTCAAATCGCTGCGCCGAATCGACCTGACGAGCCAGCAGCTGTTTTACCAAGTCGGATCAGAACCACCACCAGCGCCTCAGGGAGACGGATCTGAACCTACAGGAGGGCAAGACGCCATCTCTCGCCCCTCGGCTCTAGAGATGGGGACGGTCCCGTTTCCTGGTCCGAGCTTCACCTTCTGAGGTTTAAAGAACGATTGGAAGATTGACTGCTTCCCACTCGGGGGTTACAACGACTGCAAGCTCATCTGTGCCGACCAGTCCGGGCACGGCTTCGTCTTCGACCTGTTTGATTCATCCAAGGTGGGCACCATCCCTGCCCTCCACAAGCACTGGTTGGTGCAGCCCATCTCCATCTTCGTCCACAAACCCCACGTCGACAGTAACTTGCACAATGATAACAACGGCAGCAGTCTCTTCCTCATGGAGAAGGTTCCCCAACCAGAGGCCAGACTTGGTGGTGGTAGTGTGCAGGAGAGCGAGCAGTTTGTGGGCTTCATCAACCGCTGTACGGATACCCGCGGCACTGGCAAAACCTGGCACTACCACCTCCTTCCTCCACCACCGTTTGTACAAGAGACATTTCACTGGTCCAACAAGTGCCCCCAGATCACAGCCCATGGCGTGGTTGGCGGTGGCTCGCATGTTTGCATATCCGTCGAGGACGTTGGCACCTACTGCCTCGACACAGAAAGCCTCGCGTGGAACAAAGTCGGTGACTGGACGCTCCCCTTCCATGGCAAGGTTGAGTATGTACCTGAGCTCAAGCTCTGGTTTGGGCTCTCCACTGGTGCCCGGCACTTGGCTGCTGCTGACCTCTCTGGCATGCTGGATTCTTCTCAGCCACAGCGGCTGGTGGGCGGCCCTTGGCAGGAGCTTGTTGATCTGCCAGAGGAATGGAAGGAGAGCAAGGATCCTCAGTTTGTCAGCCTGGGTTCCGGCAGGTTCTGCATTGCAAGGTTCTTCGAAGAAACAGGCTCTAGGGATGGAGTGGCCCACAAAAATTTTACTGTCTTGACTGGAGTGGAGGTCAATAGCAGGGTCAAAGGTGAAGGTGGCACACAGGAATTGGAACTCAAAATGACCCCTCACAGATCAAGACGTGTCAACGACGCTAGCATTGAGTCATTGTTCTAACTGTCTACGGTGCTTTGCTCACCAGGCTCACTGTTTTATCCATTATCAATCGCCTCGAGGAATTTGGGGACTTTGTAGGAGGCAACTTAAATTTATCATAGAACTTAGAAATTATAAATGGAAGCCTAAGGTTGTTGGCCCATTTAATATGTATGTCTTGTGCTGTCTCCTGCAGTGATGCTACATACACCATTAAGCTATCTTGTTTAGTTGATTCCCGTACTGTTTATATGCATGGTTATCTTGATTTGTACATTGTCTCATGTGATGATTAGTTCTACATCTGTTCCGAATTATTACAAGACGTTTTGGCTTAACTAGAAAAATAGATTTTGTTATGCATTTAGATATACATTGTTTCGATAATAACAAAACAATGTATATAGAAAAAGCCAAAATGTCTTAATTTGGAGCGGAAGGAGTAATATAAAGAATGTATCATCTTTTTACTTTCTCCACTAGTCATTTAGTCATCTGTATCGGTCGGTCACAAGCACGTGCCATGTCTCTTACCGTTTGTATGCGGTAATGAAATTTACTTCTGGGAACAACGGTGTTCCGTGGTTCACAAAGCACAGAAATCTATCAGGTGTTGTCCAACCATCTCTGTTACGATTTGATAATTTGATCTGCAACACCTGCACAAGGTAGTGTTTTGTAGTTCACAAGACACAAATCTATCAGGAGCCAAAAACACACCACATCAAACACAGCCACAGCCGAGACGCTACACAGCCAAGACACTACACAGCGCGAGTTGATAGAAGCGCGATGACTTCATCCGTCTTATCCTTCAGCGTCGGCTTGAGAAGTGGCTTCCAAGCTTTGGTGATCGTCAGCATTTTGAAGATACGCGCCTTCGGTGAACTCACCACCTTCTTATTGAACACCACATCATTATGTGTCTTCCAAATCGTCCAGAGACTTAATATAGTCATATATAGATTATATTTGTATATTATTATTGGCTATACGAGAGAGATATTTATATGTTGTATTTTTATCGTGTGGGAGTGAGTTGAAGAGTGTGCTATAAATTGCAAAGTAGAAATATAGCATGGTGATATATAGAATCAAAATCTATCTCTTACTCTATGAATTTGAGGTAGGCTATAAAGTGATGGGGGAGGTAACGTGGATTGGGCGCGAAGCTAGTAGAACCAGACGCTGGGCAGCGGGAGGAGCGAGGCCCGGCCCACTTTCACCGCGCTGCAAATCCATTCAATTGGCCTTGCGGGATCGGGTTTCAAGTAGCCAGCAGCTGCATGAACGGCCCATTTGTATATATCTATCACCTGAATCAAGTATGTGGGCTCTGGGCTCAAACTGAAAGCTTTCAATTTCGAAGACGTTGCAACTTGAACATCTCGTACGCAGCACCAGCACCACATTATAATGTCATCAATATCCGAGCAAGCCTTGGGATATAATTAAAAAGAACTCGACCCGCGGGGGCCAAGACAGGCCCCAGGCTTTGTGCTCAAGATGAAAAACTTCTCTTGCAGGTCGACAAAACCCCAGAACAAAAGCAAAAGTAAGTCTCACTAAAGAAAGAGGGGGTATTGCTGTCTTCTTCCAGGCCACTTGTATGTACGTAGTCATCTTGACCTTTGCCGCATGTAAACATATGCATATGAACAAGTTAGTCCGTGTCATTATTCTTGAATCTTCTTCTCTCTGAATATATAAATAGAGAGAGATAATAAGCACTACGTAAGGTTTACACCTCATCACGCACGTACGTTCCATGTTCAGCTGATGATGGAGTCATGGAGTAGGTAATTTGGCCGATGCGACCATGTATGAAATTTTCTCCCTCCCATCCAATCAAAGGCTAGCGATCTCCCCACTGGCTGAAACTTTCAGACTCTCCAAATAAATGGCGGCAACGTAACGGCGCCAACTCTCCTTTCAATATTTCGTTAGTATTTGTCGATCATATAGTACTTAGAAGGCGGCTGTTAGTGCTCAACAATCAATCAACGTATACACGTGCACGCATCATGTCGTCATGATACTTCTAGTCATTTGCAAGGTCAAGGTCATGGTCCGGCCCTATAGTTTTGAGGACTGTTTGATGAACATGACACCATATGTGGCTAAGGCTAGATTTTTTTTTCTTTTGTAATATGGTGACACCATGGAGAAGAATATGCTAACCAAAATAAATACTTAATCCGTCTCAATTTATAAGTCGTTTGACTTTTTTAACCCTAAGTTTGACCACTCGTCTTATTCAAAAAATTTGCAAAAAAAGAGTTAAATTTAACTTATTCTTGAAGAAGTTTTATTAATAAAGCAGGTCATAGCAAAATAAGTGATATTGTGCATAAATTTTTGAATAAGACAAGTGGTCAAACTTGGAGCCAACAAAATCAAACGACCTATAAATTAAAACGGATGGAGTAATAAGCAAACCAATGATGTAGCATGCTGCTACCATACAATTAGCAATCAACAATGACTGATTACGCGGGCATGATGATGAGGCATTTGTCAACCGACCAGATTAGGGGCAGAACTAGAGCAGTCCTCATTTTATACACACACACACACACGATGAAAATTTGAAGGTAGTAATGGAAAACCTCCACACATTCTCCAAGGCTTTGCCCCGACTTACCTGGTTTTCTTCATTTTTGAACTCCATGCTTAATGGAACCTCCACATACTCCAAGGTTTCTGTTTGTTTAAGCTTTTGGCTACTTTTAGACAACTAGTTTTTGGAATTTTCAAAAGCCAAATAACTTTCAATTTAGAAGGCAAAAGCTCAAAAGCTCACCATGGCTTTTGGTTCCCGCGAGTTTTTTTTTCCCCAAAGGTCTAAAAACTGAGATCTAAAAACGCTTAGAAAGTTCAAACAAACAGGCTCTCAAGTAGGCTCCAGGCAAATAAACTTCTCTATGACCACTAGTAGAGAAACGGCTTTTGATCCACATCAAGTTTTGGCTTTAGTCCCGGTATTTTATTGTGTTCGAGACTAATGATCTTTAGTCCTGGTTGGTAACACTAACCGAGACTAAAGGTTAAATATTAGTCCCGGTTGGTATTACGATCCGGGACTAAAGGTTCTTTTAGTTCATCTACGCGATAGTTCAAAAGGAAAACATTCTATGTAAAGTCACATGTGCTAAATTTTAGTTGCCTCAAGTTTAGGAGTAAAACTCATTACTACTGATTTTATTTTACTGTACAAAGCGTTAGGGCCTGTTTAGTTACTCCATTTTGTAAAAGGTTTTGGTGTTTTGACTCATTATTTAGTAAAATGGATCTAAACACCATGGTATAAAACAACAAAAATTTTAGCATTTTATATTTTGCACTTAGTACCCAAGAGGCTCAAAAGAGGATAAAAAATTGTCATGGAGACACCTGTTGTATTTGCATGGCTAAACTTTTTGGCATGCAACTAAACACCCAGATGTAAAATTTGAATGCCAAAAGTTTATGGCCAAAATTTTTTGGATATAAAGTTTTTGCATTCCAAATGAATGCCAACAGGCCCTTAGTTGTCCCGAAATCACACAATTTTTTCACGCAGTGGCCTCAGGCCTCGCACATTATATTAGTCCCCGAATTGCTCCATCCATATAACACTTGTGTCCAATTGGAATATTGGTTCTCCTCATCTTATGGCCAATTCGATTTTGAAATGAGTACCCTACGCAAATTCAAATGAAATGTTAACTACAAAGTTTTATAACTTTTTGAGATCTACAAATTTGGTTTTAATCCTTTCTCTATACAAGGCCATTTAAAATTTTTAAATTTCAAATGTAAGAAATTCAAACATAATTTTCCATGCATAGAAAAATTCAATTGACAAAGTTGTCAACTACAAAGTTCCGCAGCTTTTTTACATCTACAACTTTTGTTTTGGTCGTTTATCCATCCGAGATCGATTGAAAAATTGAAATTTATAACGTGAGAAATTTAAATATAATTTTCCTTGAATAGTTGATTGCAAATGAAAAAAAAGTATGGGGGAAATTTATCAGCTAGCTAGCAACGATCCAAATACGAGTCAAGTCAATTGGTCTCCCGGCGGCAAGTCAAGCAAATTAAAGGAGCCCAAAGAACACGACGACAGCTAGCTTCCAACACTGCAGCTGCCACTGCCATTGCCACATGGAGGTCGTCGTCGTCGTCTCCTAGCCCGGTGCATGGTGCGGTGTGGGCTGCACGTGCATGGAGGTCGTCGTCGAGTGTGATCGATGTGATCCACATGTGACCTATACGCCTGACGTACGTCTTTGTTGGGTGGGCGGCGACGGACGTGCACTAAATTTATTTTCTGCCCATTCTCCGGCCGGCCGGCTTGCCAATTGCCACTGCTAGGAGGGTAGCGGCTGGCTTTGCGGTGCGCCAGCCGGCCGGCGAACACTATTTCCAGAACTGTGGAAAAGAAGAGTATAACACGGATTCAAAACAAGTCTCTAATCTTATACTACCCCCCTCCCCCTCTTTTATCCGTTATTTTTGTAACTTATGGCTAGTTTTTTTAAACCTTAATTTAACCAGTAGGGGCCTGCCCCTCCTGTTTCACTTCAAAAAAAGTCTCTAATCTTATATTATACTCTGTTTCTAATTAGATGAGTCTCTAATTAGATGTTGTCCATGATCTATAAACTAAACGCGTTAATAATGACAAGATAATTTTAAGAGACTTTTTCCAACTAGATCAGTCTTCTCAGATAATAGGGACACAGGTACAGGAACTCGTGTCTCTAATCATGTCACCCCTATCCGGTCCTGTCCTCCTCCACTCCACTACAGCTATCTCTCTTATTTCCTCTTCCACGCAGCTGCAGCCCCTCTTCTACAGTTGTTTCAAAATAGAGAACAATTCAAATGTAATTGAAGTTTTGACGTGAAAACAAAATAGTATATTTCATAGCGTAACAACCATACTCATTATGGCTAATATTCTACCTCATCTTCTTCTTTGATGTACTTAGACATAACTAATATACAAGTCATATATATATATATATATATATATATATATATATATATATATATATATATATATATATATATATATATATATATATATATATATATATATATATATATATATATATATATATATGTTGTACAAGTGGAGAGATGAAGTATTACAAATTGAACTTAGCTTTACGTATAGCTGGCCACTACGAGTTACAATTCTATACTAAGTTTATCTTGTAATGAATCTAAATGCATGTCACAACTTCTTAACATCATTGTAAAAGTATTGCAGACGTGATAAGAACCATCAGCCAAATATCACTAAAAATATCATCCTGCATATAAGTGTTTTATTAATACTTAATGCTAAATAATATTGATTATCATGAAGAAAAAATATAATGGGAGATATTGCCTTGTTTATGGAGCTAGCACCTCTTTATAAAAAAAATAATTTGTGTATTTACCATTATTGAGATTTGTTTCTTCTTCCCCTTGTTCACGTCCTTAACCATTGTCATGACCAAGATTCTAATGCTAGATCTTGTTGTTGTTCTACGCAGTGCTACTTACAATTGGTCATACGAGAACATTGGTTCTGGCAAATAGATCCCTATGCCAGCGACGGAAGGGCTA
Organism: Eremochloa ophiuroides; assembly: GCA_038502445.1. NCBI lineage: Eukaryota > Viridiplantae > Streptophyta > Magnoliopsida > Poales > Poaceae > Eremochloa > Eremochloa ophiuroides. Next base: position 2,910,407 of record JAHLJS010000004.1, on the reverse strand, counting down.
ATGGAGATGGAGCCCTTGACCACTACTTTTTTTCTCGGGTGTCCAACCTTTTTTCTTTCAATGTATATATACCTAATATTAAGGAGACAAACTTTCTCTCCATTACATTTTTTTTGTTCACCTTCCCCTAACTATCCGTACGGTGGAGAGTTCTCTTTGAATCTCATATGTGACATGGACTTATGACCCACACCCACACTCCTATGAGTTAGGACTTGCATCTATTGATGATGAATACGAAATCTGATTTCAATACATATTAGCTACACTTGAACCAGACTCATGACCTATGTTCGTACGAGTTAGAGCGACTCGTATACAACGATGATACGAAGTCCTATTTCTATGTGTATTGGATTCCATTGCAACATACAAGCACTTTTGGTAGAATATGAATAATAATTCTGAACCTTGCCTTATTAACTTTTTGGTTCTAGTAATAAAATGATTTCTGAACTTGTTTTTATTGGTCAGAGATTAACCATGCCTTCCAAAGGAGATTTGTTGACAACCAAAATATATCCATTTTTATGAAGTTGTCAAAATGTGAAATGGACATCACCATTGCGTCCGTCTCGTCAAGCTGATTGAAAAACATATATGGTTTGCATCGTTCGATGTCCGGACGAAGGAATTACGCCCTCACGAATATGCCGTCACGTCAGAAGTTCCGACCAAACTTCCGACACAACTTCCGACGTGTCGGGAGTTCCGACCTAAGTCGAAAGTTCCGAAAGAATAGGCTAGGCCGGGTTTTGGACCCGGCTAGGCCGGGTTTGGCCCCTGTGCCGGGCCCCGGCAGCTTGCCACGTGTCATCACCAGAGGCCCTGTGAAACCCGGCTTGGCCGGGTTTGGACCCGGCTTGGCCGGATTTGGTCGAGTCCGATCCGATTAATAGATCTAATCGGTTTTTGGCAATATTTTAACGTGGGAAACTTGGAGAGTAAGTCTTAGAGCGGTTTCCTACTAGGATAAGACCACCCCTCTCTATATATGGAGGATCATGGCCGATTGAGATCTTAACCATCCAATCGTCAAAACACATTTACCAAGTAGATTCTCGCGGTGGTTCATCTCTATCCTGCTGTTCGGCTCGACTCTCCGCGAGTTTAGTCGGCGTTCTAGGTGATCTCAGGATCCCTAGGGCAACCTCTACGTGCATCTCTCCAACGGATCTTTCCGAGGGCTGTTCGGGAGTTTCCGGCGAAGGACGGGCGCTTCATCGACCACCAAACGTCCTCTGCTGCTGAAGACGGTCGTCCCGACGACCAGAAGACCGGAACCCTAGCTTCCTCGGTGAACCCGAGGAAACTGGCTCAGCCGACTATCAAAGTCGGCCAGGCCGGGTAGGCGGCTCGGCCGGGTTCTGAAACCGGCCAGGCCGGGTTTCGCGGGCGTGCTGCTCCGTCCTGTTTCGTTTCGTGCGCGACCGTGCGATCTAGCACCTTGCTGTGTGTTGTCCCGTTTTGGCATCAACACACTTTTTGGCGACTCCGTTGGGGAAGAAAGCTCAATCCCAGATCCAATCTACTAGCGGCATGGCGGCCGACGACGGAAAGAAGGCCGACAAGAACATCAATGAAGACAACGTCGTCCACCCCAAGACTATCGACGAGCTTCCTGAGGAGCTCCGGAAAAAGCTGGAGGCCAAGCTTGCTGCCGATACCCAAGCCTTCCTGGATAGCTGTACTAAGGACCGGCGCAACAAGGTCACCCAAGTCTCCGAGCCTAACTTCGGCGACTCGTCTTCTTCATCCGGCGGAGGAGGCGGGAAGACCGAAGCGGAGAGGGCTACTAAGGAGGAGGAAAAGCTCAAGGCTAAGGTAAATAATGATGAGAACCCCTCCACTACTACCCATGATGGTCTTGCATATTTAGTTGAAGATATGGGTAAGCAAATTAAAATTTCTATTGATGCATCCGAAGCTAAAATCGGCAAGCGCATATCTAAAATTGAGAAAAAGTTAGTTGGTTTTTCAGATCCTGATAATTAACTTGAATTTGGTATGCCTTTTGATTTTTATGAAAATCAACCTGATTTTGCTATAGCTAGCCAACTTCAATCGGGTCCTTCGGCGCATGAAACCGATAGAACCGATCACGGCATGGCTAGCTCTTCAGCTAGGCAGGTGAATCCGACTAGGCCATCGGCGGGTCGTAACACTGTTTTACCTAATCCCCCGCCGTCACCTAGTCAGATTCCAGTGGCTAATAATGCGGTCACCGATTCCTCTAAGACCGATGTAGACGCTATCGTAAATCGGTTTAAAGCTGAGATGACTAAATCCATTGAGAGGAATCTGGGGATAACCATTAAGCCTATTCAGAGCTCATACCAAAAACCATATCCTTCCACCTATGATGTTTTGCGGGCACCGATTGAAACGACCTCGATTTCCGTGAAGGAAAATCCACAGGCTCGAATTGTAATTCAACAGATTGCTTGGGACAATCCATGAAATTACCCATATCTCAGTTGACACCAGGATCCATACAACGGTAATTAAGTCTTACATAAACACTTATTACATCGCCACACTGGTGGAATCAACAATCAGAGAAGCTTTAGAAGATGCGGAAACGATTCATCCTTCACGGCCAACTTGAGTGTAGCACGTGACCCTATTCCTCGCCATCGTCTTCCTCGAAGTCGTACTCATTCTCGTCACCTGACAGCAAATTTATCAGTACGATTTGTACTGGCCACGGAGCCCACCTATGCAGCATTTGCTTTGTGAAAAGTGGATGCAAGGCTATACAAGCAGACCTATAGGCTGAGGTTTTCCTATGTAGCTGTAATCAATGTTTAATTAGTCAAGTTTTATCACCAGTTAACACCATTATCCCTTTTCCCATCACCACATCTCACTTACCCACACCTCGCTCTCATTCGACAGGCCCAACTCCCTCTCGGGCCTATCTCAGCGGCACACTACCACAACGGGTACACTGTCGGAAAAATGTCATCCAGGGGGAGAAGAGAACACTCACTACACTAGTAGAAGCTTCACAGGAAAGGTCCATAGCCAACAGGTTGGCATATGTATCGATCGATCAACCGTACACTCTGCAGAGGTTTTCACTACCCACAAGATTAGCCATCATAGGTGTTGCGCAAACACCTAGGCAGAATTCCGGGTGCTTGCTTGCCTAGGTCGATGCCACCCTACCACTCAGCCCTGGGATATTCCGGATCATACACCGTTATGCTGAGACTGGGAGACACAGTACCGGGCCCATCCAGTGGTATTGTGCATCTAGAACGGAACGGGAACCCATCGACCGTCTCCGCCCACCCTTATCACCTTTCAACCTAGCAGTAGTGGCACCGTCCTACCAAGTAGTCCAGCCGTCTCCCGCCCATCAGAAGCGAGTGAGTAGAAAAGGATTCCCATGAACCTGAAACTAGTCCATCCTAGGTTTGACCAAGCAGGCATCTCCACTTAGGGGATACTCTCCCCGTGCCATCACAACACCTCCGTCCACGGGCTTCAAACCACCAAGGCTATCCCACCCGGAACCTCCTCAACAACTTTACCCGCCACAGGTATCTCGCTTGGGGATGCCCAGGTTGCACCCCCGGCACGACTTGCCCCATGGGCTTGTCTCATATCCCACTTGGTCGACATCAACCCTTACCACGCACCCAAGACGCACGTAGCACTCTCTCCCAGTGGTTATAATCAGTTATACACCGTGCCAATTCCACCACATAGCATATAGCAAGTAGAAAGTAGTGGAAGAGTAACAGTAAATTAAGCAGCAGCTAACCTAGCAGCGGACAGCAGGGTAAAGTCTTATCAAGGCAGGGAATTCAAATATTCTACTATGCAACCAATCCATACATAATCATAAAGCAATAGCAACAATGTCATTTGCAATGCGTAAATAGGATCTAAGGATTTGGTGGGACGTGGCACCTTCGTAGTCGTCTACTAGCTCCTGAAAGTACTCGTGGTCGTCCTCCTTAGTCAGATCCTCCTCCGGCTCTGAAATCGAACACGAAATAATCGCGTCAGCGACTCCTATAAAGTATTTCAGAAAAATCCAATAAAATAAAGAGCCAAATGCACACAAACATAGTCTTAGATTGTAGATCTCATTTTTCTAAGAATTTTGATATATGGTGCGCAATTTTTGGACATCGTATGAATAAGTTATGAATTTTCGAAGATTATCCTATTTTCTGAAATGGGAAAACTGGTCGGTTAATCAGGGGCAGCTCGGGATTGGTCCACGTGGCGCGCGGGTCCAGTAGTGCGGCATGTGGCGCCTCATCAGAACACAAACCCAATGGTCGCCCACCAGGTGTTCGATGCTGGTTCCCAGAGAGTCGCCGGTGTCGGCGTAGCTCGGCGGTGGTTCGGCGGTGGTCGGGGGTAGCTCGGCGGGGCTCGGCGTAGTTCGGCGGTGGTCGAGGGTAGTTCGGCGGAGCTCGGCGTAGCTCGGCAGGGCTCGGCGTAGCTTGGCGGTGGTCGGGGGTAGCTCGGCGGTGGTCGGGGGTAGTTCTCAGAGGTCGGGGGAGGGGGGCGTCGGCGTAGCTCGGCGGAGTTCGGCGGTGGTCGGGGGTAGCTCGGCGGAGCTCGGGTGAATCGGAAATTCGGGCGCCGAGGGGGCCGCTGTCCCGAGGTCTACCGGGGAGGCTCGGGCGAATCGGACATTTGGGCGCCGAGGGTGCCGCTCTCCCGAGGTCTACCGGGGAGGCTCGGGCGAATCGGAAATTTGGGCGCCGAGGGGGCCGCTCTCCCGAGCTCTCCTGGGGAGGCTCGGGCGAATCGGAGATTTGGGCGCCGAAGGGGGCCGCTCTCCCGAGGTCTACCGGGGAGGCTCGGGCGAATCGGACATTCGGGCGCTGAGGGGGGCCGCTCTCCCGAGGTCTACCGGGGAGGCTCGGGCGAATCGGACATTTGGGCGCCGAGGGTGCCGCTCTCCTGAGGTCTACCGGGGAGGCTCGGGCGAATCGGAAATTTGGGCGCCGAAGGGGGCCGCTCTCCCGAGCTCTCCTGGGGAGGCTCGGGCGAATCGGAGATTTGGGCGCCGAAGGGGGCCGCTCTCCCGAGCTCTCCTGGGGAGGCTCGGGCGAATCGGAGATTTGGTGCGCCGAGGGTGCTGCTCTCCCGAGCTCTCCTGGGGAGGCTCGGGCGAATCGGAGATTTGGTGCTAGCAGGGTTCCAGGGCGTCTGTTCAAGGCGGCGGTGTCTCTCCGGTGCGGCGGACGATGACAGGGCGGCGATGACCATATTTCTGCAAGACAGGGCTCGGCTTTCCCCAATTGGCGTGCTCAGGCAGTCGTCCGACCAGATGGTGGCGGGTTAGAGTCGTGGTATGGCCTCCTTCTCTCCCTCGGCATACGGCGGTTCTCCGACGAGGTGGAGGTGCACGTAGCCAAGGCGACAGTCGTGATTCGGGGCTCAGCTATCTAGCGGCGGTGCCGAGGCAGACTTGGCGAACCTCGGCGGCCTTTCTCCGCAGCGCGAGGCGACCGAGGGTACTCGGACCGGATTTTAGGCGAGGCGGAACGTGTCGGTGGCGATGTCGCCGCGACTGTGAGGTTCCGGCGGGCTTAAGGAGGTCTTCTAGGAGATGTATACGCCTCCAGGGTCTATGGCGATGGTATACCAACTACCAATTTTGGCTACCGAGATTTCCAAGGTGCTCGGTTGTGGCGGCGGCGTGTCGCCGACGACGGCGGAAGGCGGCAACGTGGCTACGACCAAGTATTGGTTCAATCGAATGCGGTCTTGTCAAATTGGTGAGGCCAGAGAAGCATACAACACTCTAGTGGCGAACTTTAGCCATGGCATGACCTTCTTTTGGCGACGGCTCGCGGCGGCGCTCCGGTAAGGTCGCGGCGCACGCGGCCAAGGCGATTCAGGCTTCCTCTAGCGCTTAGATCCGCGTAGCTAGCTCAAGGGGTCGTGGCGGTGCTCCACGACGCTCTAACCTATACGGGTGCTAGTCGGATTGCTCGGAACGGGTGATTCGACGTCGGAACGCGTCGGTGGTGAGCGCGCTCCGCCGAGAACGCGTCGTGCTGCGTTCTCGGTCTAGCAAGCTTGTAGTCCGAGGGTTTCGGCCGGTCGAATGAGTGCATGGTGCAGGTGATCTTCCCGAGCCGGTAAAGGCTCGTGCCTGCGCGTCCCGTGGGCGGAACGCCATGGCAAAAGCAGGGCGAGGTTCGGACATAGCGTGCGGTGGCTCACCGTGGTGTCGGTGAAGCTAGGATGGCGATGCAGTGGCAAGTCGGAGCCGTGCAGAGCAATCGCAGTGCCGTGCCGCTCCTCGTCCGCAGCTCGGGCTTCTCCTCCGTGTCCGGCTCCGGCGTGCTCCGCGGCGGCGGCGCTCCGGCAGCTTCTCCTCCTCTGCTCCGCCCTTCTCCTACACTCTCTCTCTCTCTCTCTTGGTCTGGTGCAGTGTGCCGGTCTGTGCCGCGGTGGCGGCGAGGGGAAATGAGGGTAGGGCTTCGGGGTGAGCTCCTTTTTATAGGCGAGCTTGGCCAGCTCCAATGGTGAACGGTCCTGATCGCGCTCGACCGATCGAAGGGCCGTGGCTCGAGTGGATCTAGGGCTCCGGATGGGCGCGGGTTCACTTGGCGGCCAAGAAAGGAGGGGACAGGAGGGGGACAGCTTCTGCGGGGCGTGGTGCTGTCGGCCGTGGGTCCGGGGTCACGCGAATTGCGTGCACTCGTCCCCGTCGCCTCTGCGAGGAAGAAGAACAGTGGGGGGGGGGCGAGAGCGGCTGACAGGCGGGGCCGGGTTGGCAGCGAGCGCGAGCGCGTGTGTGCCGGTCGCGCACGCGCGCTGCTGAGCCGCAACGTGGGCCGCGCGCGGGTGAGGTGAGGAGAAGAAGGCCGGGCTGGCTGGCCGAATGGCTGGCCTAACTCCCTTTTTCCTTTTCTATTTTCATTTTAGTGTATATATACATATATTGCCCATTTTAAATATTGAGTAAATTCAAACATAAATTGCAATAAATCCCAAATGTGATGCATAAGTTATTATTCTATGTGAATGGAATTAAAATGCAAACTACACTCCTTTATTTACCAAATTCATAATGAAACCTATATGCTTGCACAAGAAAAATGGGTTTTCATAATAAATAAATAAAAAATTTTAATTGGTTGGGATTTTTAGGTTGTGTGGATTTTTAGGGTTGTTACAGTCCTCCCCCTCATTAGGATCTCGACCTCGAGATTCAGAGATAACGTACCCATCGAAGAGGTAAGGAAACATAATCCGCAAGTCCGATTCTTTCTCCCACGTAGCTTCCCTTTCAGTGTGATTGCTCCACTGTACCTTGCACATCGGAATAGTCTTGTTCCGCGTCTCCTTGGTATCCCGTGCCAAGATCTTGATCGGATGTTCCTTGTATTCAAGTGCGTCTTGCAGGTCTAATGCATCCGTAGGAACTTGCTCCTCGGGAAGCTTCAGACACTTTCTTATTTGCGAGACATGGAACACGGGTGTACTCCAGATAATTCCTCCGGTAGTTCCAGCTTGTAAGCAAGCTTTCCAACCCTTTTACAGATCTTGTATGGCCCAACATATCTTGGTGCCAATTTCCCTTTTACGTGGAATCTGACGGTGCCACGAAGCGGAGATACCTTGAGGTAGACATAATCCCCAACCTTGAACTCAAGCTCTCTACGTCTTCTATCTGCATAGCTCTTTTGCCTACTCTGTGCAATTCTCAAATTTTCTCTTACTTGGGCAACACCTTCTTCTGCTTCCACAATCTTAGCAGGACCGAAGAATGTCCTTTCACCTGGTTCTGACCACATTAGCGGGGTTCTGCACGGTCTTCCATACAACGCTTCAAATGGAGACATCTTAATGCTTGTCTGATAACTGTTGTTGTATGAGAACTCGGCGTGGGGTAGACAGCTCTCCCATCCTTCCTTGTACCTCAATACGCAAGCACGTAACATGTCCTCGAGAATCTGGTTCACTCTTTCTGTTTGCCCGTCTGTTTGCGGGTGGTATGCTGTGCTGTAGTCGAGCTTGGTCCCGATGGACTTGTGCAAGGATTTCCAGAACTGTGATACAAACTGTGATCCTCGGTCAGATATAATACTCAGAGGCGCCCTATGTAACTTCAAAATGTTTGATACGTACAGATCTGCCAGCTTTTCAGCTCTATACTTCCTTTTGACCAGTATAAAATGTGCAACTTTGGTTAGACGGTCCACTATTACCCATATAGAATCATATCCATGCTCGGATCGGGGCAGTCCTATTATGAAGTCCATGGATATGCACTCCCACTTCCATTCTGGTATCTCAACTGGTTGTAGCAACCCTGCTGGTCTCTGATGCTCGGCCTTGATTCTATTGCATGTATCACATCGGGCTACATGCCCTGCAATGTCTGTCTTCATATTCTCCCACCAGAAGTGCTTCCTTAGATCATGGTTCATCTTGGCTGACCCTGGGTGAATGCAATATTTGGAGTCATGCCCTTCTGACAGGATCTCTTCTCGTATCGCTGAATCCGTCGGTACGCAGATTCTATCTTTGTACCATACAGTTCCCTGCTCATCTTCTCGGTATTCAGGGCCTCTTCCCAGCTTCATCAAACCACGGATATAGTCTATCTCAGGACAGTTCTTTTGCGCTTCACGGATCCGTGAGGTGAGATTGTACTCGACGCGAAGCTCATTTAGCATGCCATAGGAGACTACCTCGAGCTGGAATGCGTCGAACTCTCTCCTGAGCTCAGGCGGCATAGAGTTGGTGATGAGGGTATGGCAGTAGATTTTGTGGCTAAGTGCGTCAGCGCCAACATTAGCCTTTCCTGGGTGATAATGGATCTCAAGATCATAATCCTTGATGAGTTCTAGCCATCTGCGCTGCCTCATATTCAGATCTTCTTGTGTGAAGAAGTACTTCAGGCTCTTGTGGTCAGTGTAGATGTCACACTTGTTGCTTATTAGATAGTGTCTCCAAATCTTAAGTGCATGTACCACGGCTGCAAGTTCTAGGTCATGAGTCGGGTATCGCTGCTCATGTTCCTTCAACTGTCTTGAGGCATAAGCTATCACTCTTCCTTCTTGCATTAGTACACAGCCCAAACTTTGCCGAGAGGCGTCACAATATACAACAAAATCTTTGTGAATGTCGGGTAGGGCTAGTACAGGTGTAGTAGTGAGCTTCTCCTTCAAGGTCTGAAAACTCTTCTCACATTCAGGAGTCCATATAAACTTGTTCTCTTTCTTCAGCAAGTTGGTCATGGGTCTTGCAATCTTGGAGAAGTTCTCAATAAATCTGCGATAGTATCCTGCAAGTCCCAAAAAGCTTCTGATTTCTGACACATTACAGGGTTGTTCCCACTCTTTCACAGCTTCAATCTTGGCTGGGTCTACCGCGACTCCTTCTCCTGACAGTATGTGTCCAAGGAAAACAACTTCCTCAAGCCAGAATTCGCACTTGGAGAATTTGGCGTATAGCTGGTTGCGAGACAACCTCTCCAATACGGTCCTCAGATGATGTTCATGTTCCTCTTTGGTGGCTGAATAAACCAATATATCATCAATGAATACCACCACAAACTTGTCTAGCTCATTCATGAAGATCTTGTTCATCATGTTCATGAAGTATGCTGGAGCATTAGTGAGTCCAAATGAGACTACTGTGCACTCATATTGTCCATATCTAGTGACAAATGCAGTCTTCGGGATATCCTCTTCCCTGATCTTCATCTGATGGTACCCTGATCGGAGATCGATCTTCGAGAAGTACTTGGCCTTACTCAGTTGATCTAACAGATCATCGATGCGGGGCAGTGGGTACTTATTCTTGACTGTGACCGCATTCAGATTCTGGTAGTCAATGCACATCCTCATCGTGCCATCCTTCTTCTTGACAAACAAAACGGGAGATCCCCAGGGCGAAGCACTAGGCCTAATGAAGCCCTTCTCCAGTAATTCTCCCAGCTGCTTCTTGAGTTCCTTCAACTCATCAGCCGACATTCTGTAGGGTCTTTTGGCAATCGGTGCAGTCCCTGGCATCAGCTCTATAACAAACTCCACATCTCTATCTGGTGGCATTCCTGGCAACTCCTCTGGAAATACGTCATTGAATTCACAGACTACTGGCACATCTCTGAATGTCAGCTCCATTTTATCTGCTTTAGTCTCCAGAGCACATAGGAGAGCTTGGACTCTCCAGATGCGCGGAACGTCTCATCGACATCTGAATGTGCTCAGTGCAGTAATTATCTTATAGTGGTTTAAGTAGGAGTTAGATGTTTTCAATGATTTAAATGAATTAAAACATTTTTCATGCTATCCTACACTCAACCAAAGAAGCATAGAGAACCATAAGAAGCATAAGATCCAAATGTCACTGATCACATGGTTATTATTACATAAAGGATGTTCCTAGCTGCTAAGAAGATCGTGCTATGCGTAGATAGCCAATGACAGGACAACTCATGGTATCACTAGTCTAAGGGCCACGCAGGGTCCCATAAGCTACTGGTGCATAAGGTCGAGTATGGCGTCAGGTATGCGGCTGTCCTCTGCCTCGATCTCGTCGTCGGTCATGGTCAGGCGCTTGACATAGTCGAGTGCTACTGCTAGCTCTGGAGTGGCCTCAATCTCCTGTATCCTTTGAGACGGACACGCTCTCAGGTTGAGCGTAGTGGGTGGTATGCGGAAGTCTCCCTCCCGGGGCTTCACCATCTCCAGTGGGGGAAGCGAACTCTGTACCTTCCGGACCTCAATAGCTCTCCTGGCGTCGGACTGCTTCCAAGCTGTCTCTGTCCTCCGTAGCTTGTCCTTTAGGAACTCCACCATCTTCACGCGGTCGATCAGAATCCCTTGGTTGCGGGTGGACTTGTCCTCGGCTTTCTCCAGCTGCTTTTCCAACTCCCTGATCCTGGAACGCAACGTGATCATCTCGACTACTCTGTCTCTGCTCCTCTGCTCCCTCTCAGCAAGTGCTCTCTCCTTGTCGTCCAGCCTCCTCTGTAATCCCAACACTCTGCTGTTCAGGTAGTCATTGCGAAGCCCAAAATCTCCGATCTTGTCTCGCAAGTCGGCGATCTCGGCTCGGTGTAACTCATCACGGCGCTGCATCTCCAACTGCAAGTCAGTGACTGCTCTGCTCAAACTCTCCAGGGTCTGAGTCCCTTTCTGCAAACTGTCCTCGACCTCTGCCATGCGTGCTCGGTCACGCCGCCTCCTTTGCTCCAATGAGCTGATGAACTCGTCCTGCTCCTGGAGGTGGTGTGCCACTACGCGTAGGCAGGGGTCAGTCTCGGCCTGAACGATCTGGCTGGTGTACAGAATCCTCTGGATGGGGTCAGGGTGCAGCTCCAAGGCCTGAGGTAGCAGACGGAAGTGGGTCCCCTTAAGGTACTCGTATGCTGTGTACACAACTGCGCGTAGTACCTTGCGGGAGATAGACTGTACTCCGTCCTCCACAGTCTCTCCAGCAGTGTAGTCAGTAAAAACCGGCATTCCTGGAAGGGTCAGGCTGACGGGTGTCTCAACTCTGGTAGTGACAGGTCCTTCAAACCTCTCAGCCTCGACAAGCTTCCCTCGGCTGAAGTACTGGATCTGGTCAGACGGTGCTCCCAGCTCCTCCAGCACCTAGCGTAGTACCATGGCAAATCCGCCGTGGTTCCTCCCATTGATCGGGATCTCAATAGTGCCGTCGTGCAGTGGACGAAGTGGTGGTCCAAGGCTGGTCATCTGCAAATTTTTCAAGAAACGGATTAGCAGGTCCTTGTATTAGATAAGCCATTGCATAAAAAGTGAATGCAAGGTCGGTAATATAACCGAAAGAGAGTCTGGCTTCCTATTCTAACGTCCATTTCCTATGGGTCTCGTCCTACAGTCAAGTATGGCTCTGATACCAACTGAAACGACCTCGATTTCCACGAAGGAAAATCCACAGGCTCGAATTGTAATTCAACAGATTGCTTGGGACAATCCATGAAATTACCCATATCTCAGTTGACACCAGGATCCATACAACGGTAATTAAGTCTTACATAAACACTTATTACATCGCCACACTGGCGGAATCAACAATCAGAGAAGCTTTAGAAGATGCGGAAACGATTCATCCTTCACGGCCAACTTGAGTGTAGCACGTGACCCTATTCCTCGCCATCGTCTTCCTCGAAGTCGTACTCATTCTCGTCACCTGACAGCAAATTTATCAGTACGATTTGTACTGGCCACGGAGCCCACCTATGCAGCATTTGCTTTGTGGAAAGTGGATGCAAGGCTATACAAGCAGACCTATAGGCTGAGGTTTTCCTATGCAGCTGTAATCAATGTTTAATTAGTCAAGTTTTATCACCAGTTAACACCATTATCCCTTTTCCCATCACCACATCTCACTTACCCACACCTCGCTCTCATTCGACAGGCCCAACTCCCTCTCGGGCCTATCTCAGCGACACACTACCACAACGGGTACACTGCCAGAAAAATGTCATCCAGGGGGAGAAGAGAACACTCACTACACTAGTAGAAGCTTCACAGGAAAGGTCCATAGCCAACAGGTTGGCATATGTATCGATCGATCAACCGTACACTCTGCAGAGGTTTTCACTACCCACAAGATTAGCCATCATAGGTGTTGCGCAAACACCTAGGCAGAATTCCGGGTGCTTGCTTGCCTAGGTCGATGCCACCCTACCACTCAGCCCTGGGATATTTCGGATCCTACACCGTTATGCTGAGACTGGGAGACACAGTACCGGACCCATCCAGTGGTACTGTGCATCTAGAACGGAACGGGAACCCATCGACCGTCTCCGCCCACCCTTATCACCTTTCAACCTAGCAGTAGTGGCACCGTCCTACCAAGTAGTCCAGCCGTCTCCCGCCCATCAGAAGCGAGTGAGTAGAAAAGGATTCCCATGAACCTGAAACTAGTCCATCCTAGGTTTGACCAAGCAGGCATCTCCACTTAGGGGATACTCTCCCCGTGCCATCACAGCACCTCCGTCCACGGGCTTCAAACCACCAAGGCTATCCCACCCGGAACCTCCTCAACAACTTTACCCGCCACAGGTATCTCGCTTGGGGATGCCCAGGTTGCACCCCCGGCACGACTTGCCCCATGGGCTTGTCTCACATCCCACTTGGTCGACATCAACCCTTACCACGCACCCAAGACGCACGCAGCACTCTCTCCCAGTGGTTATAATCAGTTATACACCGTCCCAATTCCACCACATAGCATATAGCAAGTAGAAAGTAGTGGAAGAGTAACAGTAAATTAAGCAGCAGCTAACTTAGCAGCGGACAGCAGGGTAAAGTCTTATCAAGGCAGGGAATTCAAATATTCTACTATGCAACCAATCCATACATAATCATAAAGCAATAGCAACAATGTCATTTGCAGTGCGTAAATAGGATCTAAGGATTTGGTGGGACGTGGCACCTTCGTAGTCGTCTCCTAGCTCCTGAAAGTACTCGTGGTCGTCCTCCTTAGTCAGATCCTCCTCCGGCTCTGAAATCGAACACGAAATAGTCGCGTCAGCGACTCCTATAGAGTATTTCAGAAAAATCCAATAAAATAAAGAGCTAAATGCACACAAACATAGTCTTAGATTGTAGATCTCATTTTTCTGAGAATTTTGATATATGGTGCGCAATTTTTGGACATCGTATGAATAAGTTATGAATTTCCGAAGATTATCCTATTTTTTGAAAATGGGAAAACTGGTCGGTTAATCAGGGGCAGCTCGGGATTGGTCCACGTGGCGCGCAGGTCCAGTAGTGCGGCATGTGGCGCCTCATCAGAACACAAACCCGATGGTCGTCCACCAGGTGTTCGATGCTGGTTCCCAGAGAGTCGCCGGTGTCGGCGTAGCTCGGCGGAGCTCGGCGGTGGTTCGGCGGTGGTCGGGGGTAGCTCGGCGGGGCTCGGCGTAGTTCGGCGGTGGTCGGGGGTAGTTCGGCGGAGCTCGGCGTAGCTCGGCAGGGCTCAGCGTAGCTCGGCGGTGGTCGGGGGTAGCTCGGCGGTGGTCGGGGGTAGTTCTCAGAGGTCGGGGGGGGGGGCGTCGGCGTAGCTCGGCGGAGTTCGGCGGTGGTCGGGGGTAGCTCGGCGGAGCTCGGGCGAATCGGAAATTCGGGCGCCGAGGGGGCCGCTCTCCCGAGGTCTATCGGGGAGGCTCGGGCGAATCGGACATTTTGGCGCCGAGGGTGCCGCTCTCCCGAGGTCTACCGGGGAGGCTCGGGCGAATCGGAAATTTGGGCGCCGAGGGGGCCGCTCTCCCGAGCTCTCCTGGGGAGGCTCGGGCGAATCGGAGATTTGGGCGCCGAAGGGGGCCGCTCTCCCGAGGTCTACCGGGGAGGCTCGGGCGAATCGGACATTCGGGCGCCGAGGGGGGCCGCTCTCCCGAGGTCTATCGGGGAGGCTCGGGCGAATCGGACATTTGGGCGCCGAGGGTGCCGCTCTCCTGAGGTCTACTGGGGAGGCTCGGGCGAATCAGAAATTTGGGCGCCGAAGGGGGCCGCTCTCCCGAGCTCTCCTGGGGAGGCTCGGGCGAATCGGAGATTTGGGCGCCGAAGGGGGCCGCTCTCCCGAGCTCTCCTGGGGAGGCTCGGGCGAATCGGAGATTTGGTGCTAGCAGGGTTCCAGGGCGTCTGTTCAAGGCGGCGGTGTCTCTCCGGTGCGGCGGACGATGACAGGGCGGCGATGACCATATTTCGGCAAGACAGGGCTCGGCTTTCCCCAATTGGCGTGCTCAGGCAGTCGTCCGACCAGATGGTGGCGGGTTAGAGTCGTGGTATGGCCTCCTTCTCTCCCTCGGCATACGGCGGTTCTCCGACGAGGTGGAGGCGCACGTAGCCAAGGCGACAGTCGTGATTCGGGGCTCGGCTATCTAGCGGCGGTGCCGAGGCAGACTTGGCGAACCTCGGCGGCCTTTCTCCGCAGCGCGAGGCGACCTGGGGTACTCGGAACGGATTTTAAGCGAGGCGGAACGTGTCGGCGGCGATGTCGCCGCGACTGTGAGGTTCCAGCGGGCTTAAGGAGGTCTTCTAGGAGATGTATATGCCTCCAGGGTCTATGGCGATGGTATACCAACTACCAATTTTGGCTACCGAGATTCCCAAGGTGCTCGGTTGTGGCGGCGGCGTGTCGCCGACGACGGCGGAAGGCGGCAACGCGGCTACGACCAAGTATTGGTTCAATCGAATGCGGTCTTGTCAAATTGGTGAGGCCAGAGAAGCATACAACACTCTAGTGGCGAACTTTAGCCATGGCATGACCTTCTTTTGGCGACGGCTCGCGGCGGCGCTCCGGTAAGGTCGCGGCGCACGCGGCCAAGGCGATTCAGGCTTCCTCTAGCGCTTAGATCCGCGTAGCTAGCTCAAGGGGTCGTGGCGGTGCTCCACGACGCTCTAACCTATACGGGTGCTAGTCGGATTGCTCGGAACGGGTGATTCGACGTCGGAACGCGTCGGTGGTGAGCGCGCTCCGCCGAGAACGCGTCGTGCTGCGTTCTCGGTCTAGCAAGCTTGTAGTCCGGGGGTTTCGGCCGGTCGAATGAGTGCATGGTGCAGGTGATCTTCCTGAGCCGGTAAAGGCTCGTGCCTGCGCGTCCCGTGGGCGGAATGCCATGGCAAAAGCAGGGCGAGGTTCGGACATAGCGTGCGGTGGCTCACCGTGGTGTCGGTGAAGCTAGGATGGCGATGCAGTGGCAAGTCGGAGCCGTGCAGAGCAATCGCAGTGCCGTGCCGCTCCTCGTCCGCAGCTCGGGCTTCTCCTCCGTGTCCGGCTCCGGCGTGCTCCGCGGCGGCGGCGCTCCGGCAGCTTCTCCTCCTCTGCTCCGCCCTTCTCCTACGCTCTCTCTCTCTCTCTCTCTTGGTCTGGTGCAGTGTGCCGGTCTGTGCCGCGGTGGCGGCGAGGGGAAATGAGGGTAGGGCTTCGGGGTGAGCTCCTTTTTATAGGCGAGCTTGGCCAGCTCCAATGGTGAACGGTCCTGATCGCGCTCGACCGATCGAAGGGCCGTGGCTCGAGTGGATCTAGGGCTCCGGATGGGCGCGGGTTCGCTTGGCGGCCAAGGAAGGAGGGGACAGGAGGGGGACAGCTTCTGCGGGGCGTGGTGCTGTCGGCCGTGGGTCCGGGGTCACGCGAATTGCGTGCACTCGTCCCCGTCGCCTCTGCGAGGAAGAAGAACAGTGGGGGGGGGGGCGAGAGCGGCTGACAGGCGGGGCCGGGTTGGCAGCGAGCGCGAGCGCGTGTGTGCCGGTCGCGCGCGCGCTGCCGAGCCGCAACGTGGGCCGCGCGCGGGTGAGGTGAGAAGAAGAAGGCCGGGCTGGCTTGGGCTGGCTGGCCTAACTCTCTTTTTCCTTTTCTATTTTCATTTTAGTGTATATATACATATATTGCCCATTTTAAATATTGAGTAAATTCAAACATAAATTGCTGTAAATCCCAAATGTGATGCATAAGTTATTATTCTATGTGAATGGAATTAAAATGCAAACTACACTCCTTTATTTACCAAATTCATAATAAAACCTATATACTTGCACAAGAAAAATAGGTTTTCATAATAAATAAATGAAAAATTTTAATTGGTTGGGATTTTTAGGTTGTGTGGATTTTTAGGGTTGTTACACCGATTGGGTGGAAGATGCCCGATTTCCAGAAATTTAATGGTGATGATAGTAAAACCACTATGGAGCATATTGGCATGTATCTGGCTCAGTTAGGAGAAGCCAGTGCTCATGATTACATGAAAATTAGATGTTTTCCTTTATCTTTGTCTGGTACAGCATTTGCATGATTTTCTTCATTGCCACCATATTCAATTAGTACTTGAATGATTTGGAGGAAAAATTT
This sequence comes from Eremochloa ophiuroides, assembly GCA_038502445.1. Taxonomy (NCBI): domain Eukaryota; kingdom Viridiplantae; phylum Streptophyta; class Magnoliopsida; order Poales; family Poaceae; genus Eremochloa; species Eremochloa ophiuroides. The sequence continues at coordinate 2,893,586 of JAHLJS010000004.1, read as the reverse complement.
TATAACTATTTCTTTACTGGTGTTCAAGAAACTAAACTGTCACATCTCACATCGGTTCGTCAAGGGCGTGATTTCGTACTTGATTATGCTAAACGTTTTAGGGACGTTAAGAACCGATGCTTTAATTTGAATATTTCTGATAGAGATTTGACAGATTTATTTCTTAACGGTATGAACTCTAATATTAGAGAGAAATTAGAGCACTATGAATTCTATAGCAATAATCAATTATTGCAAAAGGCTATTGCTGTAGAATCTTGTTTAGCAAGTGAATCCAAGAAATCTTATTAGACCCATGTGTTGGAATGCTCTGACAACGAGGACGATGAGAATTTGGAGTGTAACTCTGCTGAATTTGTGTGGTCTCCAAATGAAAAAGGAATTTCTTGCCCATCTCTGAAACCGATTTCTAAAAATCTGCAGGATGAAATTAAATTTACTTTTTATGTTTCTAAATGTGATCGGATCTTTGATGAATTGCTTAGAACCGATAACATTAGAATTACTCATACCTTGCCGTCTAGTGAAGAATTGAAAAAACGGGCGTATTGCAAATTTCATAATTCTTCTAGTCATGCTACTAATGATTGCAACTATTTTCGTCGACAGATACAATCGGCCCTCAATGAAGGACGATTGAACTTAACTGCGATGATGGTTGACAAAGTGTCTTTTCCGATGAATGTCATCGAGAAAGGGGAGCCCGCTATTTTGATTCGTCCAGAGCAAGCCGACACCACGCAAGGCAAGAACGTGATTATCGGCGAACCACGGGAGGCACCAAAACAAGTTTCGGGGCGTCAAGTGGTGCTTGAGAAGGACGAAGACGGCAACACGAAGCTGACAATCTCTGCAGGGTCGTCGCAGTACTTATCTCGGTAGCGGCGCTGGGAGGCCACGGCGGCACAGCAGAGGCCGGCCAGGCCGGTTCCAGGAACCAGCCCAGCCGGGAACATGGCCTAGCCGGCTACAGAAGCCGGCCAGGCCGGTTCTGGCGCCAACCCGGTCAGGCCGGGTACAGTAGCCGGCTCGGCCAGTTTTGTCGGGGGTGGCGGCTCTTCTTCCTCTGCTGCTCCCAGGGCCGCCAGCGCTGGTGGTGCCCAGGTGATCAGGACGTTCGTCCCGAAGCATCCAGAAATTGGCACTTGGAAGACGAATGCAAGTTCAAACAAGGGGAAGGTCGTTTCAAAGAAGCTTTGCACGTTTGACCGGCTCATGGAAAAGTACCGGCAAGAAAAGGCCGATTCCCAGAATCAGCCCATAAAAAGAGAGAGGCTACACCGCCAAAGCGAGATGAGCAACCAAAGAAGATGACGGTGGCTCCGGCAGCGTCTCCGGCGCAGGAGGTTGCTCGCCCCCGCGTCTCTCATTGGGGTCCCCCACCTCCACCTCAGCCGCATTGGGGCCCCAATGGGGTGTTCGTGCCATATCCCTTCCTCATGCAACAGCAGCCGATGAACGGAGCGTCTTCATCATCGGTGTTTAGCCGATTGGGCTACGGTCAATCGGGCTACGGCGGCCAAGGGGCGTCGCTCTCGCCGCCGCCAGTGAGGTAGGTGATTGGTGATGGAAGAGAGAAAGCTCCACCGCGACAAGTCTATGTGCCTAAGAGGGTCGTGGAGTCTCCCATTGTTCCTATTGCTCCTACTGCACCGCCGCTGAAGGAGGCACCTTCGGCAACAATTCTTATCGGCTCTCAAGAGGTGCCTATCGTTGACAACGACGAGCCGATGAGGATTGAGGAGCCATCATCCACTGCTCCGAAGGTCGCCGCTAAGGTTGTGGAGAAGAAGCCGATTGATTCAAAATATTTGCAACCGAAGTGGTGCCCGCCGGGATTGACCAAGACACAGCGGCGGAAGTTACAGCGAGCGCGCCAAACTCAGCAAAAGCGGAAGAAGTTGGAAAAAATGAGAGAGGAGATCTTCAATGCTGCACACCCAATTTTTCCGCAAACTCAGAAAGGAAGTGATCTGGCGTGCTTGAGAAGGTTGCTGGGCAGAAAGTTCTGCCAGAAGCGAAGTCTGCACAGGTCGCAGAAACCGGCCAGGCCGGGTCAGAGCCGGCCCAACCGGGTTTCCCAGGAACCGGCCAGGCCGGGTCAAACCCGGCTAGGCCGGGTTTTGCGGCTTCGTCTCCCGCCGTCGCCGCCGACGCCGGTTCACTGGAATCGGCTGTCGCTGCTGTTTCTTCTGTTGTTGCAGGTTCTGGTGACGCAGAAGATGAGGAGATGGTCGATTATGAGCCGACGCCGCCGCGCGCCGAACTTAATGTTGTTTACCTGTCTTCCGATTACTATGTAATCGATGAAGATGAAGGTTCGCCGACGGCTCAGTTTTGCTTCGCCGCCGAGGATGCCGTCTTCAAGAAGCCGGAGGATTCCGTCAACCACCTTCGGCCGCTCCATATCAACGGGCATATCAACGGCACGCCGGTTCATCATATGTTGGTGGATAGCGGCGCGATTGTCAATCTAATGCCGCATTCGCTCTACAAGAAGCTCAGCGGCACGGAGGGAGAGCTAGTGAAGACCAACATGACGATCACCGGAGTTGGAGGCGGCGAGCCAATTCTAGCTTTGGGCGTAGCAACTATGGAGTTGACCGTCGGCAGCAAAACGTTGGCAACCGCGTTCTTCGTCGCCGAGGTACAAGGTAACTATAATCTCATCCTTGGTCGCGATTGGATTCATGCCAGTCGTTGCGTTCCATCCAGTTTGCACCAGACTTTAATTCAATGGGTGGGGGATCAAGTTGAGGTTATTCATGCTGATTCATCGGCCTCCATTGCTACGGCCGATGCTCCTTCGCTCGTGGGGCACGATGGTATTGCTTGCTTATCTGCTCATGACTTGTCTGGGTTGAGTTTATTAGCGTCACTAAGGAAGGATTTGTGCCTGTGTCATTGAAGCCGATTGATAATCGGCTCAATATCATCGTGTAATTAATTTTTTGCAATGGATGCTAATGTTGAATGGTTGAAACATCGTGTGGATCAATATCGGGCTTCTATGACCGATGTCTGTGAAACAATTGATGATTTTGATGAGCTCAATAAGTTGGGCCAAGGTTTCACGTCGGTCGACCCATTGGAAGAAGTTGACATTGGGGATGGTTCTACACCAAGGCCGACGTTCATTAATAAAAATTTGAAAGCTGATTATAAAGCTGAATTAATCGCGCTTTTAAAAGAATATACTGATTGTTTTCCATAGAGCTATAATGAGATGCCCGGATTGAGCCGAGAGCTTGTTGAGCATCTGCTTCCCATTAAGCCTGGATTCCGGCCTCATAAGCAACATCCTCGCTTCTTTCATGCTAAAATTTACGACCACATTAAAGAAAAAATTAATCGGTCGTTGGAAGCGGGATTTATTCGCCCGTGCAGGTATGCGGAGTGGATCTCTAATATTGTGCCCGTTGAAAAGAAAGGATCGGGTAAGATTAGAGTTTGCATTGATTTTAGAGATTTAAATAGAGCAACTCCAAAAGATGAATATCCTATGCCTATTGCCGATATGCTTATTAATGATGCTTCAGGACATAAAATTCTTAGCTTTCTTGATGGTAACGCTGGTTACAATCAAATATTTATGGCCGAAGAGGAAACATCTAAAACGGCCTTTGTTTGTCCTGGGTTTGTTGGATTATTTGAGTGGATTGTCATGACATTTAGATTGAAAAATGCCGGTGCTACCTATCAACGTGCTATGAACTTAATCTTTCATGATTTAATTGGCGTGATCATGGAAGTATATATTGATGATATTGTGATCAAATCGGCTGCCAATAATTCTCACTTGACCGATTTGCGTCTTGCTTTTGAGAGGATGCGCCGGTATGGTTTAAAGATGAATCCGCTTAAATGTGCTTTTGGTGTATCGGTGGGCAAATTCTTGGGATTTATTATTCATGAGAAGGGCATAGAAGTTGATCCCAAGAGAATAGAGAGTATCAAGCAAGTTCAGGCGCCTGCATGTAAAAAAGACTTACAAAAGTTTCTGGGAAAGGTGAACTACTTGAGAAGATTTGTTGCTAACTTGTCCGGGAAAGTTATTCCTTTCACCCCCATATTAAGATTGAAAGATGAGAGTGAGTTTGCTTGGGGGCAAAGCAACAAGAGGCATTTGAGAAGATCAAGGAATACTTGTTGAAGCCACCGGTTCTTCGTGCTCCAAGGAAAGGAGTTCCTTTTAAATTATATATTGCTGCCGAAAAAAAATAATTGGTGCGGTTTTGACTAAAAGGATGATGGCAAGGAGTATGTTATTGCTTATATTGGTCGTCGTCTTCTTGATCCCGAGACAAGGTATGCCCATATTGAAAAATTATGCTTATCATTATACTTTGCTTGTATTAAGATGAGACATTACTTGTTAGCTAGTACATGCATTGTTGCTTGCCAGGCCGATGTAATTAAACATATGTTATATTGGCTAATCCTTAGTGGAAGGATCGGTAAATGGGCATATGCATTGGTTGAATATGACTTGACTTTTGAGCCTTTGAGAGTCATGAAAGGTCAAGTTCTTGCTGATTTTATTGTTGAGCATGCAATTGATTTAGGAGATGAGATCAATTACATAACTTTTACTCCATGGAAACTTTATTTTGATGGATCGGTTTGCAAACAAGGCCAAGTTGTTGGTATTGTTATTATTTCACCACATGGCGCTGAGATGGATGTGTCAAACCGATTAGAAAATTATTGCACTAATAATCAAGCCGAATATTTAGCTCTTTATTGCGCCTTGGAGATGTTGAATTCCATGAGAATAAAACATGTTGAGGGTTATGGTGATTCTTTATTAGTGGTGCAACAAGTTTCTGGTGAATGCCAATGTTTAGGGGAATCACTTAATGCTCATCTTGATACTTGTCTTGATTTAATTGCATCTTTTGCCGAATTTAAAATTCGGCACATACCGAGACATGAAAATTCAAGAGCCAACATGTTAGCTCAGCGAGCATCAGGCTTTGACGTCGGTGAGCGTAAAGATTTAAAGCCGGTGCAAAACATCTTTTCTGGTTTCTGTGCAGGTACGTGGAAACCGGCCCAGCCGGGTCTAGGAGTCGGCCAGGCCGGCTCTGGACCAAACCCGGCCTGGCCGGGTACAGAAGGCGGCCAGGCCGGTTCTGGCCAGGAACCGGCTAGGCCGGGTGTTGAAGCCGGCTCGGCCGGATATTGCGGCTTTGATCCAAATCGGCCAGAATTGTGCCATGTTGATGGGCAGGCCGATTTGGAGGATTGGAGGACTCCCTTGTTAAATTTTCTGCGAGATCCCAGCACTAAAGCCGATAAAAGTATTCGGCGGATTGCGTTTAACTTCACTTTGCATAATGATGAGCTTTATCGGAGGACCGCCAATGATTTTTTGCTCAAGTGCATGGGACCTGATGAAGCTAAAGTGGCTATGGGGGAAGTCCATGAGGTGTTTGTGGTACGCATCAATCGGCTTCTAAGATGAAATGGCTTTTGAGAAGGGCTGGTTTTTATTGGCCTACTATGATAGCCGATTGTTTTCGCTACTACAAAGGATGTGAGGAGTGCTAACGGTTTGGTAATATTCAGTTAGTGCCTGCTGCAATGCTTCATCCTATAATCAAACCGTGGCCTTTTCGTGGTTGGGGACTAGACTTCATTGGCCAAATTCATCCCCCTTCTTCAAAGGGTCATTGCTTCGTGTTGGTGGCCACAGATTATTTTAGTAAGTAGACCGAAGCGATGCCTTTGAAGAATATGACACATAAGGAGGTGATTGAGTTTGTGACTGAGCATATTATTCATAGATTTGGCATTCCTCAGACTTTGTCTACGGACCAGGGGAAGTCTTTCATATCAAAAGAGGTGCGAGAATTTGCTGAATCATATAAGATTAAGTTGCTCAATTCATCTCCATACTATGCTCAAGCCAGTGGCCAGGCTGAGTCTAGTAACAAGACCTTGATTAAGTTTATCAAGAAAAAGATAGAGGACAATCCAAGAAGGTAGCACGAGGTATTATCAGAGGCTCTGTAGGCTCATCGTATATCTCGTCATGGTGCTACAAAGGTGACTCCTTTTGAGCTAGTATATGGACAAGAGGCCGTGTTACCCGTCGAGGTGAATTTAAATGCATATCGGCTCGCTAAGCAAGATGACTTGTCTGCTATTATATATCATGATTTAATGATGGACAATATTGATGAGGTGACAGATAAAAGGTTAATGGCTCTAAAGGAGATAGAGAAGGACAAAGCACGAGTTGCCAAAGCTTATAATAAGAAAGTGAAGATCAAGTCGTTCCAAGTTGGAGAACTAGTATGGAAAACAGTATTACCAATTGGGATCAAGAGCAATAAGTTCGGCAATTGGTCGCCTAGTTGGGAAGGTCCTTACAAAGTGGTCAAGGTGATATTCGGTAATTCTTATATGCTAAAGACATTTCAAGGTGATCGTCTCCCAAGGGCAATTAACGGGAGGTATTTGAAAAAATACTTTCCAAGTGTTTGGCAAGAAGTCTAGGTGCTCTCCAAGCAATGGCCGGTACATGTATCGCCCTTAGAACAAAAAATGGCCGATGTATACATCTCCCTTAGTCACTAAATAGCCGTTGGGTTAAGTATCGTTGCTGTTTGGTTTTATTTATGTTTTCAGGTTCATGAACATTGATTCACCTGAAAACAGGAGAGCAAATGTTGACAACCAAAATATATCCATTTTTATGAAGTTGTCAAAATGTGAAATGGACATCACCATTGCGTCCGTCTCGTCAAGTTGATTGAAAAACATATATGGTTTGCATCGTTCGATGTCCGGACGAAGGAGTTACGCCCTCACGAATATGCCGTCACGTCAGAAGTTCCGACCAAACTTCCGACACAACTTCCGACGTGTCGGGAGTTCCGACCTAAGTTGGACGTTCCGACAGGCGCCGGAACTTCCGACAGAATAGGCTAGGCCGGGTTTAGCCCCTGTGCCGGGCCCCGGCAGCATGCCACGTGTCATCACCAGAGGCCCTGTGAAACCTGGCTTGGCCGGGTTTGGACTCGGCTTGGCCGGATTTGGTCGAGTCCGATCTGATTAATAGATCTAATCGGTTTTTGGCAATATTTTAACGTGGAAAACTTGGAGAGTAAGTCTTGGAGCGTTTTCCTACTGTGATAAGACCACCCCCCTCTATATATACGGAGGATCATGGCCGATTGAGATCTTATTCATCCAATCGTCAAAACACATCTACCAAGTAGATTCTCGTGGTGGTTCATCTCTATCCTGCTGTTCGGCTCGACTCTCCGCGAGTTTAGTCGGCGTTCTAGGTGATCTCCGTGATCCTTAGGGCAACCTCTACGTGCATCTCTCCGACGGATTTTTCCGAGGGGTGTTCGGGAGTTTCCGGCGAAGGACAGGCGCTACATCGACCACCAAACGTCCTCTGCTGCTGAAGACGGTCGTCCCGACGACCAGAAGACCGGAACTCTAGCTTCCTCGGCGAACCCGAGGAAACCGGCTCAGCCGACTATCAAAGTCGGCCAGGCCGGGTTCTGAAACCGGCCAGGCCGGGTTTCGCGGGCGTGCTGCTCCGTGCTGTTTCGTTTCGTGCGCGACCGTGCGATCTAGCACCTTGCTGTGTGTTGTCCCATTTCGGCATCAACAAGATTACTCCGAGTCTAAGACCCCCGGTCTAGATTCTTTGAATAAAGTTCATTTGTATCTTTGTCTTGTAGTCACAGTTGAGATGCACACACATATGGATGATCGAGTTTATCAATGTCATTTTTAATATTTCTTTCTCAAAAGATAGACACGCAAGCGTGTACACGTAGACCTCATGACGTCGTTGTCGATGTTGAGATGCCGTCGTGGATGAAATATTCTCTCTCCCAGCCAATTAATCCTCATCCCCACATACTGAAGCTTTGGAGTTTCCAAATGGCGTCAACTTTGTTGTCATTTGTTAGTAATGTCCCACTTGGCATGGCTCCACTTCACCAGTGCAGTCATTATTTTTTTTGGCCTCGGTTCCATGAACAACTTCAGAAGTGAAAGTGAAGCTGTTTTAGTAAATCGTTTGGCAAAACGGCTCAACATGTAAAGTTCTTTAAAATATGCTCTCATAAAACCACATGCAGGACCCACCAAAACCGGGTAAAGCTAGGTGAAGCTCTATTTTTTGCTCCACTCTCCATATGTTATCTGTGAGAGCATGATTTAAGAGGCTCCTTTGGTGGAACCATTTGGTTTTACCTTGTTTTGCAGAAAACGGCTCCAAAAGGTTCCTGAGACCGGTCGAGAAGCCCTGCCAAACATGGCCTAAGGCGCGGCTAACTATACAACCATGTATGACATTAGAATGTATGTTTCTAGACTATTGACTATATCAGCCTTTATAGACTATCTATATATACACCATTAAAAATAATACTAAAGACCAAAGGTTTCTTCCATCCAGCTCTTTTAGTTCCTAAAAAGTTGCATGGTCCTGTCTTATATGTGATCCGAACTCATGACTCTCGCTGGTAAGAATTAGAACAACTCGTGTCTATCATTGAGATTGAGTTCCATTCCAAGACGTATTGGGTTCTTTTGCAATGCACAAACATCCATGACAATAATGCAGGCAAGTTGTACAAATATAGTCTATGACCAAAAATCCTTATTTAAACCAAAATCCGCAAATAAAAAGGCAATATAATAAACACAAGAGTTCCAACTTAACCTAGAGATGAAAAAAGTGTAGCAACTACAAGAAGATCATATTTTAAAAGTGAAAACTAGAATCATAATGTCATGAACAATGAACCTCAACCAGAGCCACTGGCACTTAAAACAAGGTTTCAATTGAATGCTTTTTTTTAGAAAGGTGGCAAAAGTTTTGTCGTATTTTTATTAGACGGATAAAGAGAGAAAAACAAAAGTTATGTACAAACTATAGCCTATTTAAGGAAAAAAACAAAAACAAAACGTCCACAACTCAACTAATTCCTGGGACTCCCGCCGGGGCTAGCACTCCTAGAAATTTGTACAAAACTTCCACAGCTCAACTAATCACTTCTACATCTAGTTTTCTACGTTGGGACAGGAGTTCGCCACATGGTACTGATTGAATGCATATTGAAGACACATGTAGATATGTCATACAGAGAGAAACTAGGAACTTAGAAGGTACACATAGATATATCCACAAGTTTATCATAAGCCGGGTACATATTTTAGAGTATACGTGTATTAGAAAACTAACAAAGAGAGTGTGTGACTGTGTGGGAAGCCCCAGTGAGGGCCAGAGCGAGGAGATCGAACTGCACCCAAAGAAAACATGTGGTCCGTCACAACTTCAGCACTTGTTGTCATCAAGAACAACTCAGTCTGTTGTGTTGTCAAAAAAAAAACTCAGTCTGTTCTGGAAGTAGAGCCAGGAATCGTTTGGGAACGTACCGCGCGCTGACTCCCAAGTTAGCCTGCTATATGGGGATGCAAGAATATCTAAGTATTTGCTTGACAAGATTGTAGCTCATGCGGTAACATGGTTTGATGGACTATTATAGTACTATCGTGAGTAAGAATTTGCAAATCCCACCTCTCCTATTTTGAACCTTTATTTGATCTTATGTTAAGTTCCAACAGCCTAGGGTTGACCCTTATTCTCTTCTCTCTCTGACTCTCTCCCCTTCACAGAAAACATCTCTAGGTTTTGCAACATCTAAGGCGACCTAGATCTACTAAATCATGCACTAATTGAGATCTTTTATCATATAGATAGATAGAAACCGAGTATTTTGGATTCCCTCTTTGTCATGTAGTTTGACTCCACGCAAACTGGTCCAAGAACAATGTTGCCGCGTGACGATGCACATGGGGACCAGCAGCAAGGATTCAAATGGAATGACGCGTCAACGTTGCAAGTCAAGTCAATCGGCCTCTTCAAAATTTTATTATTTCTAATCTAATTAAAATATTAAAAAAATAAAGGATTTCTTGTCTCATTTTTTTTACTTTCCAACCATCCTTTGTACTCCCTCCGTTCTAATTTATAAGTCGTTTGACTTTTTTGCCCCAACTTTGATCACCCATCTTATTCAAAAATTTATGTAAAATATTATTTTTTTTTTGTTATAGCCTGCTTTATTAATAAAAGTTCTTCGAGAATAACTTAAATTTAACTCTTTCTATGCAAATGTTTTGAATAAGACGAGTAGTCAAACTTAGGGTTGAAAAAGTCAAACGACTTATAAATTAGGACAGATTAAGTATCTCATATATATGTCCCGCTTATAACTTGTGATCGTATATAAGAGTTAGAGTAACTTGTGTTTAGTTGAGTCTGATTTTAAATTGTATTGGATTTCATTGTAACGTACGGACACATTTGCTCGTAGAGAAAAACATGAATGTCATTGAGAAAAGTGGCACATTTGAACGGGAAGAAGTCATGCGCCCGCCCGTCCCGTCTTCCTTCCCAGACAGCGACCGTGCAGCACCCGCCTCTACGCCACACAGCCATCCCAGCCCCTCCTCGTCCCATCCAGCCACAGATCCGAGATCCACGGCTCCTAATCTATCCATCCATGGGGAGCTCATAGTGGCTTCGTCGAGCACTGGAGTTTTCCCAACCCATTTGGTTGCTTCTTTCCTAGAGATCTCGAGTTCCAACCCGCCGGAAGCTGCTGTAGCTCCAGCAGCAACCCCCCGCCCCTCTCCAGGCCTGTGCCCGTGGGGCCTCCTCCCTCTCCCCCACTGCCACTCCTTACATCCTGAGTTGAGGTGGACAAAAGACTACTCCTTCGACGAGTCCGACGAGGAAGCTCCACTGGCCCCCTCACCTCCCCATTTTGTTGTCGTACGTCAGACGCGACCCAACTGTGCTACAACGACGAGGAGGTCGTCAGGATGGGTGACCATAGCCGCAGCATTGGGGTCGTTGGCCCTTGAGAAGGCAGCCTCGTTGTTGTCGCAAGAGCTCGCACGTTCACCGTGATGCTGCTGGACGGGTCATGAAGGGTGGTGCGAAACATGTGCCGGCCCACGGAGACTCAAACCTCGAGTTACCACAAGCTGCCGCCACCGTCTCTTTGCTCCTAATGAGGATGGTTGGCATGACGTGTTGCCGCACATGGGGAGTGCCGGTCATAGCAGCTCCAAGCTGATAGAGGTGCGGTCGCCAAGACGCAACCACTGAGTCACATCCCGGAGGTCCTGCACGGCAAATGCCTTAACTGTATTGCTTCCTCCCACCGCGAGGCAACCTGTATGCTGTCCCAATGTTGTCTGTGCAATTGTGGTTTCTGTCACATCGCCTCGACTGCAAGTGGCGGCACAAGAACGCCACAAGTGGCTTCGGTATGACAGACGCCTGCAATGGTCTGCCGTGTAGCCGTCGCTTGTCAGCGATCGAGCGTCAGGGGTAGCCGGAGCCTGTGCAGCACTGTGTCTGCTCGTCGATGATCACTCATGGACAAGATCTTGAGGCTATGGTTGTTTCCAAGCCACAGTTGCCCGACATCCCTTGGGATCCAATGTCCTGTGACTGGGGTGTGTGGTCAATGTCAGTTCCACTGGCCATCGCTCTGCATCGATGTGCCAAGCAGTTGGGTGCGGGGCATTTAGACCTAGAGTTCACAGTGGACTATTGCTCAGAGGTTACACACTGGGCCTTTGATCCCATGTTGGCTCAAGTGGAGGCATGCCTGACCAAAAAGTCACCTCCCGACTTTTCTTTAGATGATGATGCCATGTAGCCATGTTCACTGAAGTTGACAACGTCTACGGCACCTACTAACTTGATGGATTGGTCTCCTCAGATCATGCATCAACGTCGGTCTCACTGAATGTCGTCATCGGCTTTGCTTCGCCACAGCGGCCGTCTCACGGGCGAACCTCTTCATGCGTCTGTTGCCCGGGGTGGACCTTGCCTCGAGCAAGGAGTTCTAGATGTTCAACAAGATTCAGTCATTGTCATGTCGTGCACGATCCAGGACGGAGTCTACTTGGCCAATCTCTTGTGCTTCAGGGAAGACCCACACTTAGGGTGCCTCGGGCTAAACCTAGCATCAGAACACCAAGTAGGAGTACTCGCCTGGCTGCTACACTTCGTGCGGCCAAGCCAACAATTCACGAGCAGCAAGTTCTTATGGTCAAGTTGGGGCTCACAGATTCAACTCAGCCCATTGACTCTGCAGCTACGCAGAAGTAGTATGACTCCTTTGCTGAACCACTTTCAAAGTCCAAGCAAGAGGCATTCAAGGTCCTCTTTCAGGAGAACACATTCCTAGATGACTTCACCCCAGTGGTTGACATGCTTCTAGCTGAGTAATGTTAAGGAGCTAGACTTTGCGCTGCCTAAGCGGCCGAGCACGACATCGAGTGGTTAGAGTGCTCGTAGCCCCGGTAGACTTTGCTTGGGCGTTGGTAGGCTTTCTGCAGTTAGTGTCGCCTCTAACCATGTTATAATGCTTAGCCTCTTGTGGTTCACTTTTCTTTCTTGTGTTTTTGTCCTCCTTCTCCTTGCCAAGCTCGGCGCTTACCATCGATGGGGTAGCTTTGTATTGTTTCCCTACTTCCCCTTAATACAATATGCATCTAAGGCACGGACTTGAAAAGACCATTTGCTCTTAGAAAGAAACAAGTACATTTGTTCTGATTGTGTGATTCTACCCATATGATGTTTGGTTGCAAACACCCATCCCAATGACCAAGGGTGAACTAAAAGTAAGGAGGGGTCAATGACAAAACTATTGATGTGGTATTAGCTACCTAAACTTCTCAGATTTGACCATATGTGCAATACTATAAAGCGTCCAAGGGAATCATGCTATCAAAAGCTACAATATATTGTCACCGCCGCTAGGGCCAAAAGAGAAGACGACGTCACCATAAAAAAACTATCCCACTCCTCGCTGTCGTGTTGCCTCTGCCTAGGGCCTCTCTCCTTCGTCCTAACGAGTGCATCTACTAGAGACAAGAAGGGAGGGGATCTGTCCGTCTCGTAGTTTCTAGTGTCATAGCATAAGTCCAAATAAATTTCCAATAAAATCAGATGATTTTCTGTTGAGATCATGTCATGTGATGACTTCGCTAACTGCCACAACGAGATTGTCAATTTCATCAGTAGGAGGCCAATTTGTGGCCTTTGTCTACAAGAGGAGGGGTGCTTCTCGGAGCTCCCTACAAGGACAACGACTCTAGGTCATCGAGGTTATATATCCGCATCATATGTCATATGTGACGATGCAAATGTAGATATTCTTTTAGCGATTTACATATGTTTTGAACTAGTTCTGAAGTGTTGGATCTTGTGACATGCCCAATGTTTTGGGGTTGCTCGTTAGATTCGGCATAATTACACTTTAGCTCCGGCGTTTGAAAGAAGCCATTGGAGAAGAAGACGATGGAAGAATCTGGATAGAATATTTCAAATTTTTATTTAAATTTTTCATGTGTAATTTCGGTGTGTATTGTGCCAAGATGTAACACAAGTCTACCTTCCCTTCGCAAAAAAGGGCTACTACTGTTAGAGGACGGGAGGTGGAGGCCTAGGGTGTGTTTGGTTGAGGCGTGGCTTCTTTTGTGAGTTATGAGCTATGAAAAACTGATGTGATTGTGGGCTATGGAAAAGTTATAAGTTATTTGGTTCAAAAAGGTATAAACCTACCTCGTATATCTATCTTGAAACAACTGTGGAATAGCTCTCTATTTTCATGATTTGAAAAACAGAAAGCCAAAAGCAAGGTCCAAAATACTTTTGAAACTGTACTCTTCTATTCCTACCCTTTAGTTGGCTTTCGTTTTTTTAAGAAAAACAGCTCCAAAAACCTTTACCCCTTTCCCATCCCCAACTCGGTTTTGTCCAAAGATCCAGCACACTACCTGCGGTAACTAATAAGCCAATTATACCATTTTCTGCCTGCTAGAAATTAAACGTCCTATTTATGCAGTTGTGCTATAGTTATTAGATACTATAAAATCATGCCCATATGCTGCAATGGGGAAAAATAATATCTTGATAACCAAGACTTTATAAGATTTATAGCCAAACGCGTAAATCAAATTGGAAGAAAATAATGTGAATTTATTTATGATTTCTATTTGTACCTATAGAGGTGTACATATATGGCAAGCTTCATGGTCTCTTTCCCGGAGCGTTGTCTAGTAACTCTCGCATAGAGTTCTTCTCGTGGCGTTGGCCTTTCCTAATTAATATATATATCTGCTCCATGGGATCTAGCATATATAGGCATTTCGATACAAGTATATGTTAGGTTGATCTCCCACTAGTTGGTTCAACGGCCACTTGGGCTTTGGTCTCGCTCAAAAGCGCTATAAAGAGGAAGTGGAGGCCGGAACACAAGACACGAGGTTCGTCATAGCCGCCACAACCCCACTGTCCAACTAATCCGATTTCGAGGGTCGTGCTACCAGCGACGAGAAGTCCATCGTCACACCATCGCTGGACGTCACCGTCACCGGCACTTCACCGACCGGCGTTGCCGGTGAGCAGCCCCTACTAACGAACCTGGCCGGATCCTCCTCCACCAAGCCCGAAGGTCTGCCTCTCTATCTCTCTCTCCATCGTCTCTTTGTCTCTGAGCACATGCATGTTTATTCAATAAAGAAGAGAATCCCAAGTCTACACCCTAGGCGATCCCACAGTCCAACAGTTTATGCAAGAGCAGCACCCCAAAGAACACGCGCGGTTTCATTCCAAGAAATCAGCTGCCACTTATGGAGGGCGCCTCAGGCTGCGGCGTCCACGTCGTCTCACGGAGCATGGTGCGCCATCGAGCGGTCTGGGACTTCTTCCCCCTAGCACTGGTGCTCGGCGCTGATGCCGCCATCGAGCGGCGGCTTCCCGTGCTCGCCGTGCAGGTCACCATGCTCGCCGACGCCGTCTTCGTCGCCATGTCGTTGAACCACTCCGTCGGCGACGGCACCGCATTCTGGCACTTCTTCAACACCTGGTCGGAGATCAACCGAGCGTCGTCGTTGTCTGGCGGCGGCGTTGGCATCGTCAGTGCCGACCTGCTTGGCGATCTCTCCACGCCGCCGCCGGTGTTCGACAGGTGGTTTCCCGAGACATGCCCGGTGCCGATCCCCATGCCATTCCGCAAGCTGGAGGACATGGTGCGACGGTTCAAGCGCACGCCGGTGAAAGAGTGCTTCTTCACCTTCTCCGTCGCCAGCGTCAAGAAGCTCAAGGCGCGGGCCAACGACGAGATGGCCGGCACCGGCAGCGCCGCGACCACGGCCACCATCTCGTCGCTCCAGGCTGTGCTGGCGCACTTCTGGCGCGCCGTGTGCCGAGCCCGGCACCTCCCTCCGGAGCACGGCACGTTCTACTCGGTCGTCGTCGACTGCCGGGGGCGCGTGAACGGAATACCGCCGGGCTACGTCGGCAACGCCATGGCGTTCGGGAAGGCGGAGGCCACCGCTGGCGAGATCGAGGAGAAGGGGCTGGGGTGGACGGCGTGGCGTCGTTCGACGAGGCGAGCATGAGGGAGTCACTGGCGCGGTGGGTCCGGGAGCCGACTTCATGTACATGGACAAGCTGTCCTCCGCCGGCACGGCGCTGATCACCGGGAGCTCGCCGAGGTTCGACGTGTTCGGGAACGACTTCGGGTGGGGGAGGCCGCTCGCCGTCCGGAGCGGCGCCGGGAACAAGGCCGACGGCAAGGCCACGGTGTTCGAGGGGCCGGAGCGGGGAGGGAGTATATCGCTAGAGGTGTGCATCGCGCCGGACGCGCTGGAGAGGCTCGTCGGCGACCAGGAGTTCATGGACGCGGTGAGCACGCCGGCGGCGTGATCAGGTTCATGTATGATTGCCAGTGCATTGATCACCTACTAGTTGATACATGCAAATTTATGTTTGCTGCATGTGCGTGCATTCGAGTCAAAAAATTTGAAATTATGAAAGTCAACTTGTTGTTTAGGAGTCAAATAATTTAGTTTGCCTAGTTTTATATGAAAGTACGACTTGTTGTTTAAGATCTCTGCGTTGGAGTCAGATAATTTGAAATTGTCAAGTTATAAAATGTCGTGTTTGATGATCTGTCACCAATTCCTAGTTCAAATAATGTCAGGATATGTACTTCATCAGCGAGAATAAGAATTAGGGGAGATGCATAGTTATGTTGGGTATCGCCAGACGCCCAAACTAGCTTTCGAAAAAATCGCCAGAGTCTAGACTAGCTTTCATGCCTAATTATTTTTCTTTCAGTGTCATTTATTTTGTTATTTTCATATTTATGCTGATGATCTGTCACCATATCCTAGTTCAAATATCAGCCAGAATGAGAATTAGGGGAGATGCATATTATCGCCAGACTAGCTTTCATGCCATATTATTTGTCTTTCAATGTCATTTATTTTGTTATTTTCATATTTATGTTGAACAATCCTCAATGATAACCATCGCTCTCTGCTGCAACGGTGAAGGCGCCGAGTTCATTCATGCCGTCGCTCCTGAGGTCACCGTGAGCCACATAACCACCCCATTGTACATCCCGTCAGTTGTGTGGTCCTTCTTCCCACTGAACAGGCTGCTGAATGTGGAAGCAGCCGTGAGCTCCCTCCCTGTGCTGGCCGCGGCAGGTCACCGAGCTCGCAGATGGCATCTTTATTGCCATGTCGCTCAACCATGGCGTCGCCGACGGCGCCGCGTTCTGGCTCGTCTTCAACACCTGGTCAGAGATAAACCGGCGCAGCAGCAGCGGTGGAGGTGGAGAAGGGTACAACCTCTCCACGCCACCGCCAGTGCTGGACAGATGGTTCCTCGACACCTGCCCTGTGCCAATCCCTCGACCCTTTGGCAGGCTCGAGGACATCGTCCGACAACCCGAGTACACGCCGGTGCAGGAATGTTTCTTCCATTTCTATGCAAAGAGCACAAAGAGGCTCAAGACAAAGGCAAATGCTGAGATGGCCGGACATGCAACGGCCACCATCTCCTCGCTGCAGTCTCTGCTCGCTCACCTTTGGCGAGCAGTGTGCCGAGCCCGGGGGCTCGCACCGCACATGGAGACCACGTATAAGCTTGCCATTGGATGCCGCGCTCGGGTAAAGAGTATACCACAAGAGTACATGGGCAACGCTGTGGTACTTGATGTTGCAGAATCCACTGTCGGCGACGTCTTGGACAAAGGGCTCCGCTGGGCGGCGTGGCTCCTGAACCGCGCCGTGGCGTCGTTCGATGAGGTGAAGGTGAGGAACAATCTCTTGTGTTGGGCCCAGAAGCCCAACCTGCTGTACGCGAAACCCTCCAGGAACCGTGTGCATACCGTGACTGGGAGCTCGCCACGGTTCGATGTGTACGGCAATGACTTTGGATGGGGTCGGCCATTGGCTGTCTGGAGCGGCCCTGGGAACAAGGTGGACGGGAAGGTGACCGTGTATGAGGGACGCGACGGCGGAGGCAGCATGGCCTTGGAGGTGTGCCTGTCTCCTGAGGCGCTCGGCAGGCTAATCGCCGATGAGGAGTTCATGGAGGCCGTGAGCGCCGTGTGAAGGCGTGGTGCATCATCGTCACCGGACAATACTTGCTGGTGGTAGTGCGCGCCATGTGCACACTTCTACTGCTTTTGCTAAGTGCTTCTAAAATATTGTTGTGTTCATTGATTCGATAGGTAATTTAGTAGAGAGCAGACTTTTTATCCACTACCGATTTTACCTTTAGTACCGGAATTTTTTGCGCCCGGAAAGAAAGAAACCTTTAATCCCAGCTAGATATAGCAGCTGGTACTAAATCCTCCTTCCCAACGGCTCGCAACGGCTAGGGAGCTTTTAGTCCCGGTTGATGATCAAAACCGGGACTAAAAGTCTATCTTTAGTCCCGGTTTTGATAATCAACCGGGACTAAAAGTTTAACCACGGTTTACAGACAGAACCGGGACTAAACCTTAATTTTTAGCCTGGGTTTGTAGCCTAAACCGGGACTAATGTTCCTCCCTTCCAATTTAAACATTTTCTTCCCCCCGAGCCCGAGGCCCCGAGCCATTCATGCTGTTCTTACTTCTGCTCGTGCATGTTCTTACTTCTTCTCAACTCAAGTGTGGAGCTTGGCTAGGTTACTCCTCCAACTTCCTCAATTCTACGGTTACAAAGGTTACTATCTTTATTCTCTCTTGTTTAATCACTAGGATATTTCTATGGTTATTTCTCCAATAATTTGTATTTCAAAGCCAAAATCACTTGATATTTCTCCAATAATTTATATTTCAAGCTCAAAATCACTTGATATTTCTCCAATAATTTATATTTCAAGCTCAAAATTACTTGATAGTTTGTCTATTTGGTTGAAGGAAGATTTATAGTACGCATAGCTCACATTTGTTACTCAAATGTTGTATGTATATATTTGTGATTTTAATTTTAGGAGTTTTATTTTTTGTTTCACTTGTTAAAATACATTATTAGGAATTTAAGTGCTTTACAAATTTGAGTCTAGAGAGTAAAGAGTAGATGACGAATGCTTCCGGGTCGTCGGCCTATCATCGGGTTCAAAAGAGGCTGAGACCAGACCTCCCTCTCATTGAGTGCGGCGAGTGCAAGAAAAAGAATGTGCTTGAGTTTCGAGTGAAGAAGGAGGGCCCCAACAAGGGGCGCATCTTCTATAAGTGTCCGGATCGTAATGTGAGTTACTCCATCGCATTTGATGATTATAAATAATAAATTATGTATTTTTTTACTAAACTTATGTATTTTTGTCTTAATTTCAGTGGGATGGCAGTAGATGTCCAGGGTGGTACTGGAAAGAAGAGTATGCCAAACACGTGTTTGGAACTCTTGCAGAGGCGGCTGTGGTGGGTGATGAGCTAGCTGATGAGGCACTGAGCCCGTGAACGAAGACCATTGATGTTGAACAGACGAATGATTTGTCTGTTTTAGTTGAGATCGGTCGTGATATGCTTAGGCTGTTGAAGTATATTTTAGGTTTAATTAGTTTAGTGTTAGTTGTGACTGTCTATATTGCAGCGAGACTTCCATAAATTAATTAATGTCCAGTATTGTGATATATGTTCGTTTGTCTTGTAATGTAGATGAGTCGGCATTGGATGTACAACACTGATCGTCGCTCCAAAGATTTCATTGAGGGCGTGCATATTTTCTTAAATGTGGCCGAGTCAAACAAGCGGGATAGATTCATGTGCTGTCCATGTGCTGTATGTAAGAATTTGAAGGAATATTCTTGCTCAAGGATTCTTCATTCTCACTTGTTCAAGTCGGGTTTCATGCCAAACTACATCTGCTGGACCAAACACGTAGAAAGAGGCGTTATAATGGAAGAAGACGAAAAAGAACAATGGGACGATGGTGACACTATTGCTGACTATGACAATGATATTCCAATGGAGGAAGCTGAAGAAGAGGTACCAGCACATGATGATCCCGTTGATGATCTTGCTCAGGCTATTTGCGATGCAAAGAGAGAATGCGAAAGTGAAAAGGAGAAGATCAAGTTCGAGCGTATGCTAGAGGATCACAAGAAGTTGCTATACCCAACTTGTGATGCAGGACAGAAAAAATTGGGTAGCACACTAGAGTTGTTGCAATGGAAGGCAAAGAATGGTGTATCCGACAAGGGATTTGGGGAGTTGCTTACAAAAATAAAGAAGATGCTTCCAAAGGATAATGAATTACCAGCCACTACCTATTAAGCCAAACAGGTTGTCTGCCCTCTGGGATTGGAAATCACAAAGATACATGCATGTCCTAATGATTGCATCCTCTACCGTGGCGAGGAGTACGAGGAGTTGGATTCTTGCCCGGTATGCCATGCATCACGGTATAAGATCAGGCGAGATGACTCTGGTGATGTTGAGGATGAAAGAACCAGAAAGAAAATCCCTACCAAGGTTATGTGGTATGCTCCTATAATATCACGCTTGAAACGTTTGTTCAGAAACAAAGAGCATGCAAAGTTAATGCGGTGGCACAAAGAAAACCGTAAGATAGACAATATGCTGAGACACCCGGCTGATGGGTCTCAATGGAGAGTAATCGATCGAGAGTTCCTAGATTTTGCAGGGGACGCAAGAAACATAAGGTTTGTTTTAAGCACGGATGGTATGAATCCTTTCAGGGAGCAAAATAGTAGTCATAGCACTTGGCCTGTTACACTATGTATCTACAATCTCTCCCCATGGTTATGCATGAAGAGAAAGTTCATTATGATGCCCATGCTAATCCAAGGACCAAGGCAGCCTGGCAATGATATCGATGTGTACCTGAGGCCACTAATTGAAGAACTACTGTTTTTGTGGAACAAACCAGGTATACGTGTTTGGGATGAGCACAAACAGGAGCACTTTGACCTCCGTGCATTGTTGTTCGTAACAATCAATGATTGGCCTGCCCTAAGTAATCTTTCAGGACAGTCGAACAAGGGATATAATGCATGTGTGCACTGTTTCACGGACATTAAAGGTATATTTTTGAAAAAATGTAGAAAGGTTGTCTACCTTTGGCATCGTCGATTCCTGCCTGCGAATCACCCTGTAAGAAAGAAAGGCAAGCATTTTAAAGGTAAGGCGGACCACAAGTCCAAGACTATCAACCGTACCGGTGAGGACGTACTCGATATGGTCAAGGACGTGAAAGTAGTCTTCGGAAAGGGACCTGGCAGTGAACCCATTCTGAACGACGCTAGCGGTCATGCACCTATGTGGAAGAAGAAGTCCATATTTTGGGAGCTACCATATTAGAAAGTTCTAGAGGTCTGCAATGCGATTGACGTGATGCACCTAACAAAGAATCTTTGTGTGAACCTGCTTGGCTTCATGGGTGTGTACGGGAAGAGCAAGGACACACCTGAAGCACGAGAGGACCTGCAGCGTTTGAACGAGAAGACAGCTGATGGACGCCAATACTTAGGACCTGCTAGTTACAGTCTTAGCAAAGAAGAGAAGGAGAGCCTGTTTGAATGCCTAGACAGCATCAAGGTACCATCCGGATACTCCTCAAATATAAAAGGTATAATAAACGTGCCAGAGAAGAAATTCCAAAACTTAAAGTCCCATGACTGCCACGTGCTCATGACACAATTGCTTACAGTTGCATTAAGAGGAATTCTACCTGCAAATGTATGTCTAGCCACCGTGAAGCTATGTGCATTCCTCAACTCAATTTCTCAGAAGGCAATCAATCCTCTAGATCTTGCTAAGCTACAGAATGACATGGTTCAGTGTCTTGTCAGCTTCGAGTTGGTTTTCCCTCCATCCTTCTTCAATATCATGACGCACCTCCTAGTTCACCTGGTCAAGGAGATTATTATTCTAGGTCCTGTGTTCCTACACAACATGTTCCCCTTTGAGAGGTTTATGGGAGTACTAAAGAAATACGTTCACAACCGTGCTCGGCCAGAAGGAAGCATCGCGAAGGGCTACGGAACCGAGGAGGTCATTGAGTTCTTTGTTGACTTTATTCCTGATCTAGTCCCAATTGGTGTTCCAGAATCACGACATGAGGGGAGGCTAAGTGAAAAGGGGACACTAGAGAAGAAAACATATATCGGTCAGGGTGACGATTATTTCAATAAAGCACACTACACAGTTCTGCAAAACTCCACCTTGGTGGAGCCATATATGGACAAACACAAGCAATTCCTACTATCACAGTTTCCAGGCAAGTCTGAAGCTTGGATTTCGCGCCATCGCATGGAATCTTTTAGCGGTTGGTTATGAAAAGAATGTTGGGTGATGAGAGTATTCCGGAGCAACTGTGTTTGTTGGTTAGGCAACCATCATGGCATATCCTCACATACAAAGGGTACGAGATAAATGGAAATACATTCTACACAGTAGCCCAAGATAAAAGGAGCACCAACCAAAACAGTGGTATCCGCATAGATGCCACAGACCCGAACGGGACTAAGTAAACATACTATGGCCGCATAGAGGAGATATGGGAACTAGACTATGGACCTACTTTTAAAGTTCCTTTGTTCAAGTGCTAGTGGGTAAAGGTGTCCGGAGGCGTGGTAACAGTGGACAACCAGTATAGAATCACAATAGTGGACCTCAATAACAGTGGGTTCAAAGACGAACCATTTGTGCTTGTCAAGGATGTCAACCAGGTATTCTATGTCAATGACATGTCTTCGAAACCGAAAAGAGGGAAAAACGATAAGAACCCATTTAGCAATGAGCCAAAGCGTCATATAGTTCTTTCAGGAAAAAGAAACATTGTGGGAATTGAAGATAAGACAGACACATCAGAAGATTATGAGAAGGATGATCGAATCCCACCCTTCATGGTCAACAAAGACCCAAGCATCCTATTGAACAATGAAGACACCCCATGGCTACGTCGATTATGATCAAGGGACATATATTTGAAAAAAGTTCACTACTGTGATTGCTTAGAGCGAATTTAGCTATTATGTAATAATTGTGAGACATTAGATCCATGAATTTACGTTGAAATAAATTGAAAACAACTTTTCTGTCAAATACCAACCATTTTATTTATATTTGTTGAGCACTACATTTTTGCATTAATGAATTACGATTATTATCGTATATTACTATTAATATTTGTAAAGAAATCAAGAAATACAGGTAAAAGTTTTTCTTCTGTGTAGTATGCAGTAAAATAAAGCAGGAACCTTTTTTTTAAAAAAAATTTTGTCAACATTTCCATTTACTATTGAATTAGTAAGGTTTATAAGTATTATAAAGTAAGACAAAAAGAAATGATTCAGTTGGCGGGAGACGAACAGAAATTTCACTTTTAGTCCCGGTTGTAGAATGCAACCGGGACTACAGGTGGGCCGAAATTTACAGTCCCGCCGAAAAACACACTTTTAGTCCCGGTTCCTACCAAGAACCGGGACTAAAAGTATGAGATTTAGTCCCGGTTGGTTGGAACCGGGACTAAAAGTTTTTGTCCCGGTTTTGGATTAGACCCGGGACTAAAAGTCCCGACCTATATATTGAACTCGCCTTCAACCTCGATCCATTGGACTTCTTCGATTCACGCCGTTCGCCCTCGACGCCGCCGCCGCCGCCTCTCGGACCGCTCCAACCGACGCCGGCCGCCAGTGCCCCGCCGGCGCGACGCCCGCCCGCCCGCGGGCCGCCCTGACCTGCTCGAGCTCGCCACCGCCTCGCGCGGGATCTCGACGCCCGGCCCGCCACCGTCTCGCACGGGATCTCGACGTCCGGCCCGCCACCGCCGCGCGCCCGACATCCGCCTCCTCGACCGCCGCACGCAGCCTCCGTGTTGCCGGCCGCCGCCGCGGACTGCCCCTCTGCGGGCCTCGACGCCGGCCCCCGCGCGATCCGCCGCCGGCCCTCTCTCCTCTGCTCACCGCGCGCGCCGCGCCCTACAGCCGAGATATATGCTAGCGATTTTTTTTCATTTAGTTAGTTTGTTTTATTTTTAGTTAGTTAATTAATTTAGTTTAGTTTAGATAGTTTAATTAGTTAATTAGTTAGTAAATTAGTTTTAGTTTAGTTTAGGTTAATATATTAGTAATTAATTAGTAAATTAGTTTTAGTTTAGTTTTTCTAGTTAGTTTAGTTATTAGCTTATACTAATTAATTGTATTATTTTTGGTTAGTTCATTAATTTAGTGGTCAGAGAGATCTCTTGTGGTCCAAGATTGCTCCGCTGACATCACCTGTGCCTTGGATGCCTTTGCGAGATTGCGCTCGAGAGGGATAGGGAAGCTCGGGCGAATCGGAGATATGGGGCGCCGAGGGTGCCGCTCTCCCGAGCTCTCCCGGGGAGGCTCGGGCGCTCGGGCCGCTCTCCCGAGGAGACTCGGGCGAGTCGGAGATTTGGGCGCCGGGGGTGCCGCTCGCCCGAGCACTCCCGGGGAGGCTCGGGTGAATCGGAGGTTTGGGCGCCGAGGATGCCGCTCTCCCGAGCTCTCCCGAGGAGGCTCGGGCGAATCGGAGGTTTGGGCGCCGAGGAGGCTGCTCTCCCGAGCTCTCCCGAGGAGCCTCGGGCGCTCGGGCGCTCTCCCGAGCTCTCCCGGGGAAGCTCGGGCGAATCGGAGACTTGGGCGCCGAGGACGCCGCTCTCCCGAGCTCTCCCGAGGAGGCTCGGGCGAATCGGAGGTTTGGGCGCCGAGGACGCCGCTCTCCCGAGCACTCCCGAGGAGGCTCGGGCGAGTCGGAGACTTGGGCGCCGAGGACGCCGCTCTCCCGAGCTCTCCCGAGGAGACTCGGGCGAGTCGGAGACTTGGGCGCCGAGGACGCCGCTCTCCCGAGCTCTCCCGAGTTTAGGGTTTAGGGTCTCGGGCGAGTCGGACTCCCGGAGAAGCTCGGGCGAATCGGAGACTCGGGCGCCGAGGACGCCGCTCTCCCGAG
This sequence comes from Eremochloa ophiuroides, assembly GCA_038502445.1. Lineage (NCBI taxonomy): Eukaryota > Viridiplantae > Streptophyta > Magnoliopsida > Poales > Poaceae > Eremochloa > Eremochloa ophiuroides. Next base: position 2,869,302 of record JAHLJS010000004.1, on the reverse strand, counting down.
CTCTCCCGAGGAGACTCAGGCGAGTCGGACTCCCGGGGAAGCTGGAGGCTCGGGCGAATCGGAGGTTTGGGCGCCGAGGACGCCGCTCTCCCGAGCTCTCCCGAGGAGGCTCGGGCGAGTCGGAGACTTGGGCGCCGAGGACGCCGCTCACCGGAGGAGGCTGGGGCGAATCGGAGGTTTGGGCGCCGAGGACGCCGCTCTCCCGAGCTCTCCCGAGGAGACTCGGGCGAGTCGGAGACTTGGGCGCCGAGGACGCCGCTCTCCCGAGCTCTCCCGAGGAGGCTCGGGCGCTCGGGCCGCTCTCCCGAGCTCATCCCGAGGAGCCTCGGGCGAGTCGGAGCGAGCTCTCCCGAGGAGACTGTCATTAGTGGAATGATGTCGTGGGCCTCTGTAGACGCGGCCTTCGTGGGCTTCCACTGGCCTTACTCGGGCCAGGCCATGTTGGGAATGAGCGTTTTTTCATCGAAGTTGGGTACCCCTAACTTTGGTACCCGACAATTATACTGTAGTAAACATTTGCTAATGATAGATTAAGTAAACTATGGTGGCGGCGTGTCTTCTGCGTCGGGCGACAGCGGCGTCTTGTGCGCGACGGCACGGGCCCATCAGGCCATCCTCCTCCTCGGCACGGAACGACTAAGCCTCCATAATGCCATGCCTGGATACGCTGACACTATGCAAATAGTGTGAAGGGAGCGTACAACGTACAACGTACTTCATCTCGTTGTAAAAAAAAAATACTCCATAAATCGTTCTAACCTTTTTAGAATGTCAAATTAAACTATTTTTTTAACTTTGTTCAATTTTTTATAATAAAATAATAACATATTTGACAATGTTGGGGTGGCAATTCGCACTTATCATCTCGCTGACGCTTTGCCATCATTGTGCCCACCGTTAAATCATAGAGTATTTAAGTTTAATAGATTTTTCTCGCAAATAGTCTCCACCTATGTAATTTATTTTATAATTAGATTATATTTAATACTTCTAATTAATTAGTATTAATTATTGGATGTGACAGAGGCTAGGAACCTTAAATAAATAGTCTAATTAGTAACGTTTTGCTAAAGTTAATTTTATTTTTCGTCCAATCCAACAACAGTGCTTCTCAATGTTCTGCCGCTGGATCAGCAATGACGTCATCTGGCGTCTTAGGCACGGGCCGATCCGTCGTTCGGTCGTTCCCTAGCTCCCGCCGCACGATCAGCAATAGACGGCATCGGGCGGTCTATGTCCCGGGACGTAGAAGCGGCAAAAGTTAGAGGAGCCGGTTCCGATACGCACTGGTAGGATACGGATACGTCTGTTCCTGCCAAACTACACAAAGAACCCTAACAAAGGAAAATATTACACCGAAGCCCTCGGGTCCTTCGTGAAGCCTCCTCGGCCGTCCACCTCGTCGCCGACGAACGCCGTCCAAGAAGAAGACCACCGGCACCATGAGCTGGAGGAGTCCCTTCGCATTGAAGCTTTGAATGGAGTCAAAGTAGACACCCGACATCGAGGACGGGATGAAGCCAGTGGCGATCGAACGTCGACCGGGGCCGCGCCCCGACGCCTCCAGCTCCCAGATCCGTGCTCGCCGGCGACGACCACCGCCGCCGCGGGCAAATCGAGCCAGATCCGGCACTCCACCAACCACACACCCACAAACAACACCGCATCCCAGCAAAAAAGGCCCAGCAACCCCATCACCTGGTGAAGACGATGAAGCGCAGGCCCCGGACTCCTGGACATACCTCGCCGACCTTGCCGCCAGCGCCGGAGAAGAAACGCCGTCGGGGCGAAGGAAAGGTGGCAAAAACTTATTCCCCAACGCCGCCAGCTCCTCTGCCTCGCCGACGTCGCCCGAACAAACACCAGCTCCGTCGCCAACTGACGACAAGCAAACCCTAACTCCACCGTCAAAGTTCGACGGCGAGTGAAACCTAGACCTAGGACTCCAACTACCTAGCCTATCTACATCCGCGCGGCGAATCCCCGGCCATCCTCCCTCTCCGACGCCGAAACGGCCGCCGGAGAGGAAAGGGCCGGCGAAATCGCCGCCGGAAACGCTCTTCTCCTCCTTTTCGCCCTCTCTCACCTGTAGCAAGGGGAAGGGTCGAGAAGAGGAAAGAAAGTGCTGAGTGCAGCAGCTTTGCCACTGCAGCTAGGGCCAAACAAACCCGTCCAATGAAAAGTGGACAACGCCCTGCACCGGCCAATGAACGTCCCACGCCGCTACCAAGGCCACACAACGGAAAGGCCATTTTTGCCGGTGTCACTGCATATGGGACCAATCGAAGCCAGCCAATGAAGAAGAGACAACGAGCTGCTGCAGCCAATCATCCTTCGACAACGTTGTCCGGACGCCTGGACCATTTGACCGACAAAGATGAACCCCTATTTCTCTAGCAAAGTCAGCGCGCTCGCAGCCATGGATCCAAATCGCAACGGACAAAAAATATTCTGCTACCGTGGCCACCCTAGCGCCGGTCTGTGGCTTGCAGGTATACTATCTTTAATAAATTCGGCCTTGTCTTGGAAGGGAAGAGTCCAGTCGACGACCATGTCCCATGTGTGCCTCGCCGTGTCCAGGAAATAGGTGCCTCTGCCGTCGACTGATATGCAGACATGAGAGCCATTGCCAACCACAGTGTATGAACCGATCTTGGAGGGCTTATGTATGTAGGGCGGTGGTGGCAAGAGCTTGCAGTGTGAGGTTCTTCTGCCATTGCCATAGAACAAGACCTCAAAATCACCGGTTACCGGTTTGAGAAACTTCTCCATCAGAAAGAGATGGCCGTTGCTGCCTCCTCCTCCTCCACGTTGGTCTTCGTCTTCCCTGCCCACTTGGTGTTCCTCTTCATCTTTGCAGCCATTGTCGTCTTCACCTTCGCCGCTGGGGATGAAGAGCGATAGGGAATTCAACCTAGGCCTGTAGAACTCGGGAATAGCTGCCACTTCGTGCGTACCGGCGTCGTAGAGCAAGTTGCGCCGACACTGGTCCGTGCAAAGCACCCTCCGTTGTGCAAGTGGGTAGCAAGCAACTCAATGCCCCCAAGAAGCACCCGTATCGCAGGCACGGAAGATAGGAGTCGGTTCAGGAAGCCCAAAGGTCTCCATGGCAGGTGGTGGCCGTGTTGGTGGTGGTGGGGTTGGATAAAAGAGTTGCAGGCGCTTCAGATCGATGCAGCGTAGCGATCTAATGGTTGGGTCGTGGCTTTCCACAATAAGATTCAGGAGCCGCCGCGACTCGCCATGGTTAATTTGATCGGACGTCAACTCCAAGTTCGCACTGATCTAAATCTGTCAACCTGGAGGGAAAAGACCAAGTGGGGGAGAAGAAAGAAATTAGTAACAGAAGCATTCAGATTGAAAAACAGATGAAATGAAAATAAAGGCGACGGCTTTCCATCAAACAGGATGATCGAAGGTGTCGCAGATGTACAGGCGGCGGGCGGACCTGAGTAGCGCGGTCGGGGAGGGGAAGGGCCGGCGTGGTGCTCCACCTCCGCCTGCGCAGGAGCAATGGCGGCTGAGGAACCGCATGCTCGGGCTTCTGTCCGTGGGCGGGCCTCTCTGAATGGGCCACAGCGACACTGGTAGAAGGAAGCCCAAAGCCCGTCGATTTTCTAGGCCAGTTTTTTTCCTTTTTTTTTAATTTTTTTTTGTATTTTCTTATATGAATTTGGAAATTTAGCCTTGTGCCACCAGTTTATAAATAAACCGTTTTTTATATGTAAACTGCCAAACTAGCCCGTGTTTTTACCCATCCCACCCGTTGACACGACAATGGAAAAAAAAACCCCACATATCCCCTACATCCTAAATTAACTATTATTTTTTTCCGTGCCAACTCGATTTGTAGAAAATATGTATAATATTTGTATTTCTAAATAACCTTGTTAAAAACACTAGATTCAAAATCTATCCGATGATATTAATTAATTGTGTCACATAAATATTAATATTTTTAATATATATATTTAGTCAAAATTATTTATCGGGAAGTGAATAAATATTCATTTGTAGTAAGCATAGATCATGTTTTGAACTATGTATTGTAGTCTCTTATGTATTATAGTGTCAAAATGTGAATTTAGCATTTTTTAATTACATTTTTTCTTGTAAAAAGGACAAGATGAACTTGTAACTTAGTTCAATTTACATGTTTGCATTAATATAGCTAGTTAATAGTTGGAGCTAAAATTAGTAAACCGTTGTATATGTAAACCGACAAACTAGCCCGTTGTTTTTACCCTTCCCACCGACTAACACTCCCTCCATCCTAAATTAACTATTGTTTTTTTATTTTCGTGCCAACTCGATCTATATAAAATACGTGTAATATTTGTGTTTCTAAATAAACTTGTTAAAAATTAGATCCAAAATATTTTTGATGGTACTAATTATGTAACATAAACATTAATTTTTTAATATATATTTAGTCAAAGTTGTTTCACAAAAAGTGAAAATGACACTCTCATAAATATTCATTTCTAGCACGTATACATCGTGCTTTGAACTATGTCTTGTAGTCTCCTATATGTATATAGTGTGAATGAGAATTTAACATTTTTAATTGCATTTTTCATTGTAAAAATATTTAGATTAGCTTTTAATTTAGAACAAAAAAAGATAGGATGGACTTATAGCTAGTTCAGTTTACCTGTTTGCATTAATATGGCTAGTTACTAGTTGGAGCTAAAATAGTCAAAACTAGTTGTGGTTAGCTATCTAGTTAGGTAACAACTAGTTAAAGACTTGATTAGAAAATCAGCCCAACTATTGGTCATCATGTTTCACTACCGGAATCAGGTTCTTTGTCGATAGGCTTTTGCCGAGTGCGGCACTTGGCGAGCCTCATTTGTACTCGGCAAAGGCTTTGCCGAGTGCCGTACTCGGCAAAAGCCTGTCGACAAAGAATTCTTTGCCGAGTGCCACGTATCGGGCACTCGGTAAATTCCATGGCACTCGGCAAAGAAAAAATAAAAAAATCAGAAAAAAATAGAAAGAAATTTAATTGGGGGGATCCACTGGCAAGCCCCCCACCAGCCCCTAGCCATGGTCTTTTTCCTAGGATTTTTGCACACTTTGCGGCGACAAGGATTCGAACTCATGACCTCTCTCTCGCGCGTTTTCTGCCTTAACCACTCCACTACACTATCACATGTGTTTATAAGTAGTTTTAGTTCCCCACATATTATATCAAACCGAGTGTAAATTATTTTTTTATGCCCTAAATAAATTCAAATCAAAAAGTTGTCAACTACAAAGTTTCATAACTTTTTGAGATCTACACTTTTCGTTTATGAAGTTTTTCCATCCGAGGTCGTTTACAAAAATTTGAATTTCAAATTTGAGAAATTCAAACGTAGATTTAGCATGGCAAGATGAACTCAAATCAAAAAGTTGTCAACTACAAAGTTTCATAACTTTTTGAGATCTACACTTTTCATTTAGGAAGTTTTTCCATCCGAGGTCATTTACAAAATTTGAATTTCAAATTTGAGAAATTCAAACGTAGGTTTAGCATGGCAAGATGAACTCAAATAAAAAAGTTGTCAACTACAACCTTTCATAACTTTTCGAGATCTACAAACCTTATTTTGGGTATTTTTCCATCCAAGGTTATTTAAAAAATTCGTATATAATTCACAATTCTCATATATCCTCTCTAGTAGTTTTCATGAAATTTTGTAGAGAGATGTAGAATTTATGAACAACTTTACTATCAATTTGTCAAATGAAGAAATGATCAATACAAACTTTGTAGATCTTAAAAAGTTATGAAAGTTTGTAGTAGAAAACTTTTTCATTTGAGTTAATTTAGTGCCTCTCTTTGCCGAGTGTCAGGAGCTTGGCACTCGGCAAAGAATATACACTCGGTAAAGTCGCGATTTCCGGTAGTGTTTGGATGCAATAGAGCTAATTTTAACTAACTTTTAGCTAGCTAGTAATTAGCCGATCAAATCAGACTAGTCTACACGAATCCACAACCTCGCTCAGCAGTGCGTGGGCTTCGCGGACGTATTAGCCACTCAGTTGCCCGATGCAGCTAGGTTAAAATGGATGGCGGCTTAAAAAAAAGTGACAGCACACGTAGATTTTAGTTTTCTTTTGAGGAACGACAGCACATATAGATGGAGTTCCAAAACTACTATTCTCCCATCACAGCCCAACTTAAATTCTGCCATGTCCAGGAAAAAAGTTTCTTTTTCCAGCCGAGATTCGAATTGTGCTAGGCTCTCTGGTTCTCCATCGAGCGCGCGCTTGTGCCAGTAGCTTTCTGCTATTTGTGAGATCAGGCACTCGGTACCCCTTGCAAATTGCACGCCACTTGGACGCTCTGTAGGGCTACCATTCAAATCGGATGTGGACATTGTTCAAGGCCCGGTGAAGTACCCCAGTGCAGACAACAGCTCGTGATGACGACATCTACAAGAGTGCCTGGGACACGGCCGGGGTCGTACTAGCATTTGCTTTGGCGTGCTCTGGCTCAAGCTTGTGGTCAATTGGTCATGGCTCACTATTTTGCTTGCTTTCTGAATTCTGATAGCGTGGACAATGGTTGCCGACTGCAATGGCAGTCATTGCATTACTGAAACCAAAACAACAGTACGTACCATTTCTGATTGTGTATACAAATGTTGAAGCAAACACCTTACATGTAGCTAAAAGCTAGGCCTGACAACGCCAGAACAATGAAATAAGCTTTGCGGTGAAGTATACGAACAATCATGAAACTTGGTATTGCATTAATTTGAGGAATAACGCACAAAAAAAGATGTCATATAAAAATTACTATAGGCTACCCCGGCTTTGCTCAAAGTGGTCAACAAACATCAAATCACAAACCAGCTTATATCAGAACACCTGCGAACAAAATCATGTGGTCCTTAAAACTCAAAAGAAAGATACAAAATCACACATAGTCGCCTCAATTTAACTGTCCAGTCCTACAAAATCATTTAATTGATTTAAATGACTCAAGATTTTATGTATGCTAGGTAATTTTAAAGGTTTAATTTAAGATTGAGGACTGACCTATTGTAACAACCCTAAAAATCCACACAACCTAAAAATCCCAACCAAATAAATTTTTTGATTTATTTATTGTGAAAACCCATTTTTCTTGTGCAAGCATATAGGTTTCATTATGAATTTGGTAAATAAAGGAGTATAGCTTGCATTTTAATTCCATTCACATAGAATAATAGCTTATGCATCACATTTGGGATTTATTGCAATTTATGTTTGTATTTACTCAATACTTAAAATGGGTAATATATGTATTTATACACTTAAGTGAAAATAGAAAAGGAAAAAGAAAAGAGAAGAGAGGAAGAAGGAAGCCAGTCTGTCGGCCCACGTTGCGGCCCGGCAACGCGCGCGCGACCGGCACACACGCGCTCGCTGCCAACCCGGGCCCGCATGTCAGCCGCCTTCCCCTTCCACTGTTTCTCTTCCTCACGAAGGCGACGCGCCTGCCGGGGGTGTCACGCGAATGGCGTGACCCCGGACCCACGGCCGACAGCACCACGCCCCGCAGAGTTGTCCCCCTCCTGTCCCCTCCTTCCTTGGCCGCCAAGCGAACCCGCGCCCATCCGGAGCCCTAGATCCACTCGAGCCACGGCCCTTCGATCGGTCGAGCGCGATCAGGACCGTTCGCCATTGGAGCTGGCCAAGCTCGCCTATAAAAAGGAGCTCACCCCGAAGCCCTACCCTCATTTCCCCTCGCCGCCGCCGCGCTGCGGCACAACCACTACACCACACCGCACAATAGAGGGAGAGGGAGAAGGGAGAAGGGCGGAGCAGAGGAGGAGAAGCTGCCGGAGCGCCGCCGCCGCGGAGCACGCCGAGCCGGACACGGAGGAGAAGCCGGAGCCCCGTCGCGGTTCGGCACGGCACTGCGATCACTATGCACAGCGTCACCTCGTCACTGCACCGCCATCCTTACCTCACCAGCCCCACGGTGAGCCACCGCACGCCATATCCGAACCTCGCCCTGCTTTTGCCATGGCGTTCCACCCACGGGACGCGCAGGCACGAGCCTTTACCGGCTCAGGAAGATCACCTGCTCCATGCACCTCATACGATCTCGCCGTGCTACCGGTCATGGCGCTCGGCATCACGAGCGTGTAGGCCGCGGGCTGTTTCCGGCCCCTGAACACTTCGCACAACACGCGCACAAGACCGGCCATCAAACCACTGGACATCGGCTATGGACGTCAGGCCACTTCCGACGGGCATCGCCGTCACATGTGCTCGGAGCACCGCCACCTCGGCGGCGTTCCCACGCACAAGCCGTGAAACCGCCGACGCGACCCGCTAGCGTGACCACCAACTCACCGACCACCTCAGACAAGCTTAGTTGCGGAAGATCGAACCTCCATAGCCTGGAACACCGAGAGGTGCGTTCTCGGGGAAACGTGATCGCCGCCGACACGTTCCGCCTCGCCTAAAATCCGTTCCGAGTACCCCCGATCGCCTCGCGCTGCGGAGAAAGGCCGACGAGGTTCGCCAAGTCTGCCTCGGCACCGCCGCGTAGATAGCCGAGCCCCGAATCATGTCTGTCGCCTTGGCTACGTGCGCCTCCACCTCGTCGGAGAACCGCCGTATGCCGAGGGAGAGAAGGAGGCCCACGACATCATTTCACTAATGACAGCCAACCCTCGGCGCACCAAATCTCCGATTCGTCCGAGCCTCCCCGGGAGAGCTCGGGAGAGCGGCACCCTCAGCGCCCCGAATCTCCGATTCGCCCGAGCTACGCCGAGCTCTACCGATTTACGCCGAGCTTAGCCGAGCTACGCCGACGCCCCCCGACCACTGAGAACCGCCCCCCGACCACTGAGAACCACCCCCGACCTCTGAGAACCACCCCCGACCACCGTCGAGCTCGCCCGACCACCGCCGAGCTACGCCGACGCCCCCCGACCAACGTCGAGCTCGCCCGACCAACCGCCGAGCTACGCCGACGCCGGCGACTCTCTGGGAACCAGCATCGAACACCTGGTGGGCGACCATCGGGTCTGTGTTTGGATGAGGCGCCACATGCCGCACTACTGGACCCGCGCGCCACGTGGACCAATTCCGAGCTGCCCCTGATTAATCGACCATTTTCCATTTTCAGAAAATAGGATAATTTTCGGAAATTCATAACTTATTCATACGATGTCCAAAAATTACGCACCATATATCAAAATTCTCAGAAAAATGAGATCTACAATCTAAGACTATGTTTATGTGCATTTGGCTCTTTATTTTATTGGATTTTTCTGAAATACTCTATAGGAGTCGCTGACGCGACTATTTCGTGTTCGATTTCAGAGCCGGAGGATCTGACTAAGGAGGACGACCACGAGTACTTTCAGGAGCTAGGAGACGACTACGAAGGTGCCACGTCCCACCAAATCCTTAGATCCTATTTACGCATTGCAAATGACATTGTTGCTATTGCTTTATGATTATGTATGGATTGGTTGCATGGTAGTATATTTGAATTCCCTGCCTTGATAAGACTTTACCCTGCTGTCCGCTGCTAGGTTAGCTGCTGCTTAATTTACTGTTACTCTTCCACTACTTTCTACTTGCTATATGCTATGTGGTGGAATTGGGACGGTGTATAACTGATTATAACCACTGGGAGAGAGTGCTGCGTGCGTCTTGGGTGCGTGGTAAGGGTTGATGTCGACCAAGTGGGATGTGAGACAAGCCCATGGGGCAAGTCGTGCCGGGGGTGCAACCTGGGCATCACCAAGCGAGATACCTGTGGCGGGTAAAGTTGTTGAGGAGGTTCCGGGTGGGATAGCCTTGGTGGTTTGAAGCCCGTGGACGGAGTTGTCGGTGCTAGTTTTGGCGGGACTAACACCGGCTAGTAAATATGTGTTTTGCGGTTGAGGCTACGGATGGTGTGCAAGGGGGAACACAGGGATTATACTGGTTCAGGCCAAGCAGGCCCTACGTCCAGTGGAGAGGAGAGTCGTGTTGCCTTGCACCGGGGTGCTTGTAGTAGGGGGTTACAAGCTAGGCGAGAGAGGGAAGCGCTCCCAGGTCTCTTGTGTGTGTCTAAGTGTTTAAAGTCGTTTGCTATGGGTACGTTTGTGTGGGAGAGAACTTAGAACTTCTCCATCGTTCTCCTAAAGCTGGCCTCTGCTCTCCCTTTTATAGTCGCAAGGGAGAGGCAGTGGCAGCTACGTATTTTACAGTGAGAGTTGCTCTTTCCCGTTTGACTATGCAGCTACTGCCTTTTCTCCGCGTCTCCGGGGCATGGCTGTCGTGGTTCGCACGATCTTGGTGGGTTCCAAGGTGGGAACAGTCGTCTGACTATGTCATGTCGGCCCGGATGGAAGGCGTGCTCGTCCTTTCGAGTGGACAGCGCAGTAGGCGCTTTTCCTGTTCTTGCGTAGCCCGTCGTCAGGCACTTGTCACAGTCGGAGTTGATAGGTCCCAGCGGAAAACGGGGCGGCGCACCGTGGACCATACCGTGGAGGACAGGTGGTATGGCCGTCAGGGGCGTGCGAAGCACAGTCGCGTCGAGAGTCTCGCCCGACGGGACAGTGTTTGTAAAGTGGTCAGAGAGATCTCTTGTGGTACAAGATTGCTCCGCTGACATCACCTGTGCCTTGGATGCCTTTGCGAGATTGCGCTCGAGGGGGATAGGGAAGCTCGGGCGAATCAGAGATTTGGGGCGCCGAGGGCGCCGCTCTCGGGAGGCTCGGGCGCTCGGGCCGCTCTCCCGAGCTCTCCCGAGGAGACTCGGGCGAGTCGGAGACTTGGGCGCCGTGGGTGCCGTTCTCTCGAGCTCTCCCGGGGAGGCTCGGGCGCTCGGGCCGCTCTCCCGAGCTCTCCCGAGGAGACTCGGGCGAGTCGGAGACTTGGGCGCCGTGGGTGCCGTTCTCCCGAGCTCTCCCGGTAAGGCTCGGGCGAATCGGAGGTTTGGGCGCCGAGGATGCCGCTCTCCCGAGCTCTCCTGAGGAGGCTCGGGCGCTCGGGCAACTCTCCCGAGCTCTTCCCGAGGGGATTCGGGCGTGTCGGAGACTTGGGCGCCGTGGGTGCCGCTCGCCCGAGCTCTCCCGGGGAGGCTCGGGCGAATCGGAGGTTTGGGCGCCGAGGATGCCGCTCTCCCGAGGATGCCGCTCTCCCAAGGAGGCTTCGGACGCTCGGGCCGCTCTCCCGAGCTCTTCCCGAGGAGACTCGGGCGAGTCGGAGACTTGGGCGCCGTGGGTGCCGCTCTCCCGAGCTCTTCCCGAGGAGACTCGGGCGAGTCGGAGACTTGGGCGCCGTGGTTGCCGCTCTCCCGAGGAGGCTCGGGCGCTCGGGCCGCTCTCCCGAGTAGACTCGGGCGAGTCAGAGACTTGGGCGCCGTGGGTGCCGCTCTCCCGAGCTCTTCCCGAGGAGACTCGGGCGAGTCGGAGACTTGGGCGCCGTGGTTGCCGCTCTCCCGAGCTCTCCCGAGGAGGCTCGGGCGCTCGGGCCGCTCTCCCGAGGAGACTCGGGCGAGTCGGAGACTTGGGCGCCGTGGGTGCCGGTCTCCCGAGCACTCCCGGGGAGGCTCGGACGAATCGGAGGTTTGGGAGCCGAGGATGCCGCTCTCCCGAGCTCTCCCGAGGAGGCTCGGGCGCTCGGGCAACTCTCCCGAGCTCTTCCCGAGGGGACTCGGGCGTGTCGGAGACTTGGGCGCCGTGGGTGCCGCTCGCCCGAGCTCTCCCGGGGAGGCTCGGGCGAATCGGAGGTTTGGGCGCCGAGGATGCCGCTCTCCCGAGCTCTCCCGAGGAGGCTCGGGCGCTCGGGGAACTCTCCCGAGCTCTTCCCGAGGGGACTTGGGCGTGTCGGAGACTTGGGCGCCGTGGGTGCCGCTCGCCCGAGCTCTCCTGGGGAGGCTCGGGCGAATCGGAGGTTTGGGCGCCGAGGAGGCTGCTCTCCCGAGCTCTCCCGTGGAGGCTCGGGCGAATCGGAGGTTTTGGGCGCCGAGGACGCCGCTCTCCCGAGCACTCCCGAGGAGACTCGGGCGAGTCGGAGACTTGGGCGCCGAGGGCGCCGCTCTCCCGAGCTCTCCCGAGGAGGCTCGGGCGCTCGGGCCGCTCTCCCGAGCTCTTCCCGAGGAGCCTTGGGCGAGTCGGAGACTTGGGCGCCGAGGACGCCGCTCTCCCGAGCTCTCCCGAGGAGGCTCGGGCGAATCGGAGCGAGCTCTCCCGAGGAGGCTGTCATTAGTGGAATGATGTCGTGGGCCTCTGTAGACGCGGCCTTTGTGGGCTTCCACTGGCCTTACTTGGGCCAGGCCATGTTGGGAATGAGCGTTTTTACATCGAAGTTGGGTAGCCCTAACTTTGGTACCCGACAGAGGTGCTGTGATGGCACGGGGAGAGTATCCCCTAAGTGAAGATGCCTGCTTGGTCAAACCTAGGACGGACTAGTTTCAGGTTCATGGAAATCCTTTTTCTACTCACTCGCTTCTGATGGGCGGAAGACGGCTGGACTACTTGGTAGGACGGTGCCACTACTGCTAGGTTGAGAGGTGATAAGGGTGGGCGGAGACGGTCGATGGGTTCCCGTTCCGTTCTAGATGCGCAGTACCACTGGATGGGTCCGGTACTATGTCTCCCAGTCTCAGCATAACGGTGTAGGATCCGGAATATCCCAGGGCTGAGTGGTAGGGTGGCATCGACCTAGGCAAGCAAGCACCCGGAATTCTGCCTAGGTGTTGCGCAACACCTATGATGGCTAATCTTGTGGGTAGTGAAACCTCTGCAGAGTGTACGGTTGATCGATCGATACATATGCCAACTCGTTGGCTATGGACCTTTCCTGTGAAGCTTCTACTAGTGTAGTGAGTGTTCTCTTCTCCCCCTGGATGACATTTTTCCGGCAGTGTACCCGCTGTGATAGTGTGCCGCTGAGATAGGCCCGAGAGGGAGTTGGGCCTGTCGAATGAGAGCGAGGTGTGGGTAAGTGAGATGTGGTGATGGGAAAAGGGATGATGGTGTTAACTGGAGATAAAACTTGACTAATTAAACATTGATTACAGCTGCATAGGAAACCTCAGCCTATAGGTCTGCTTGTATAGCCTTGCATCCACTTTCCACAAAGCAAATGCTGCATAGGTGGGCTCCGTGGCCAGTACAAATCGTACTGATAAATTTGCTGTCAGGTGACGAGAATGAGTACGACTTCGAGGAAGACGATGGCGAGGAATAGGGTCACGTGCTATACTCAAGTTGGCCGTGAAGGATGAAATGTTTCCGCATCTTCTAAAGCTTCTCTGAATGTTGATTCCGCCAGTGTGGCGATGTAATAAATGTTTATGTAAGACTTAATTACCGTTGTATGGATCCTGGTGTCAACTGAGATATGGGTAATTTCATGGATTGTCCCAAGCAATCTGTTGAATTACAATTCGAGCCTGTGGATTTCCCATCATGGAAACCGAGGTCGTTTCACCTATAATAAGATAAATAAAAGATTTTTGTGAATTGAAAAAAATGATCCGAGCGCCGGGTAAAATATGAGATGTCTTTCCTTAGGAGGTATGTTTGAATGGATGTGTCGAGAATTTCATTAATATTTCTCCATTGTATGTAAAAATTGTTTTTATAAACACATATATACGGCATATATATATATATATATATATATATATATATATATATATATATATATATATATATATATATTTCATAAAAAGATGAAAAAACACACACAACTCCACCTTTTTTTTTGAGCATCACACACAACACCACCTGAAAGATCGACGAGCTTTTGGGCTGGACACTGAGTCGTTCGTTCACGCTGGCGCGCTGCTAATGAGGTGTGGCTTCGGCCCATTTGGAGTGGCCCACGGCCCACTGTAAAGCCGAGCATTTTACATCAAACCTAGATGTCCAGTTCCCAATATCCTCTCCCCTCCCCTCACCTCGGCGCCGCCACTCTGGTCCGGCACCGGTGGAGCAGCACGCCGGCACTTCCCCTCCCCGACCGGGCTATCCAGGTTCGCCGCTTGTACATGTGCTGCACTTCGTCCTGTCTGATCGAAAGCCATCGTCTTTGGTTTCGTTTAATCTGTTTTCTCCGTGATTCTCGTTACGCTTTAGTGATGCCCTATTCCCTTTGAAGGCTGAAGCAGGCTCCTGGTTGTAGGTTGTTGGCACAGGATTTGATAGTCGGATCTCTTTGCTGCCTTCTTCTGGAGGTACACTTTCTTCGTTCCTCATACTTCTAGATCTATCGTCGGCGTCGCTAATTCTTCTGTCGAACTGAATGCATCTCTATTACTACTAATTTCTTTCTTTTCCCGATGTTTTTTTCCCTCCCCAATTGGCAGAGATCGAACTTGGAGTTGACGTCCGATCAACCATGGGCCTCTCGCGGCGTTTTCTGAATCTGATCATGGAAAGCCACGAGCCTGCCCTTAAATCGCTGCGCTGCATCAATCTGAAGCGCCTGCAACTCTTTTATCCAACCCCACCGCCAGCAACACGGCCAGCTACCATGGAGACCTTTGGGCTTCCCTCTCCGGACTCCAACTTCCATGCCTGCAGCGTGGATGCTGGGCACCAGTGGAGAGTCGCCTGCTACCCACTCGCGCAACGGAAGGTGCTCTGCACGGATCAGTGTGGGCGCAACTTTCTCTATGATGCCAGCACGCACGAAGTGGCAACTATGCCCGAGTTCCACAGGCCTAGGTTGAATTCCCTCTCGCTCTTCATCCCCAGTGGCGAAGGCAAAGACGACAAACGTGAAGAGGGGCCCAGCGAGGGTGAAGACGACAACCATGAAGAGGGCAGGGAAGATGAAGAACAATGTGGAGGCGAAGGCAGCCTCTTTCTGATGGAGAAGATTCTCAAACCAGTAACAAGCCTAGGCACTGGGCACCAAACTGGTGATCTAGAGGTCTTGTTCTATGGCAATGGCAGCAGTATGTCGCACTGCAAACTGTTGCCACTACCACCCTGCTCCTGGAATGCACCTTCTAAGATCGAATCCTACGCTGTGGTTGGCAATGGCTCTCATGTTTGCATATCCGTCGACGGCAGAGGCACCTATTTCCTGGACACGGCAAGGCACACATGGGACAAGGTTGGCGACTGGACTCATCCCTTCCTTGGCAAGGCTGAGTACGTACCTGAGCTTAAACTCTGGTTTGGCCTCTCTGCCGATGGCCAGCACTTGGCTGCTGCTGACCTCTCCACCACGGAGTCCCAGCCACAACAGCTAGTTGACGGTTGGAAGGAGTTCCAGCCCCCAGAGGAATGGGTTGAACTTAAAGACGCTCAACTTGTGAACCTGGGCTCAGGCAGATTTTGCATGACAAGGTTCTTCAGATATGACAACTTTGAAGATGACTATTCCCAGGATGTTGCTGTGTTGACTGGTTTGGAGGTGCTCCCTGAACTCAATGGCAATGGAAAAGCGAAACTCAAAATGATCCCTCACAAATCGATGTGTCACCGCTCTTCGCCTGGCAGCCGATCTTCCATCAGTTTAGTGTCCTAATGAATATATAAGAATGGGCTTTCTTCCAAACTCTCTTATCGCCATGTGCGGTCTGAATGATTCTGGGACTAGACAGTTAAAATCGACTGTGTGCGCTTTTGTATTTTTCTTTTAAGTTTTAAGGGCTTGCACATGAAGTCTCAGCATCGACTGTTGATTTAGTTGCATGTATTCTGATATAAGCTGGTTTGTGATGTGATGTTTGTTGACCACTTTGAGCAAAGCCGGTCTAAACAAATATTATGTTAGCCTATAATTTATATGACATCTAGTTTTATGCATTATTCCTCCAATAGTAAGTTTCATGATTGTTCGTGTGCTGAAGCAGGCTCATCATTCTGGTGTTGTCGACCTAGCTAATGCCCTGGTTGGATCTAGGAGGCTAATAGTACTCGACTAACAACTATTTTACTAGGTGTTTAAGATGTTTGGCTTAGCAGCTGTAAACTTAATCAGGAAATCTGGAATATATTTTATCGTTTTGTTGTTTGCAGACCGACCTTCTACCTTGTGTTTGGTTCAACATTTGTAAACTCAATGAGAAGTGGCATTGTTCTCCTCGGATCCTGACGCCTCGGGGACACCGCATCTCCGTCCTAGCCAGCACTTGACCTTCCGCCCTCCCAACACCAACTTCTCCTAGTGAGTTCGTCTTTGATCCCATCATCCTAAATGGCTGCCTGACTGAGTGACTGGGGATCTGGAAGCAGACGCGCGACAAGCTGACGCGCGACAAGCTACTAGATCTGCCCTCCGCCGTTCACTCTGCCCCTGCTGCAGCTTCAAGGCTGCCTTGGGCCCTTGGCTGCCATTTAGGATAGCTCACTCTGCTGGGCACTGCTGACTGCCCACTGCTAGGTCGGCGCAAGCTCCAGAGGCACCGCATCAACATCCCCTGCTTACCATAGCATAGCTCACGCCTCACGGTGAGAGTTGGCCTAGTTTCATCATATGCTATTCAATTTTGATTTTTTTAATGAACATCCCCTGCTTACCATAGCATAGCTCACGCCTCACGGTGAGAGTTGGCCTAGTTTCATCATATGCTATTCAATTTTGATTTTTTTAATGAGTGGAGACAAATGTCTAGTTTCTAACGATCGTGATTTCATTTGAAACATTTCATATCGTAGGACATATTATGCTAGGATACAAAGATATTTTAGTAAGATTAATATTTCTACGAATTACTTGAACACTTTAAATTGATATTGACATTTGTATTTCGTTATATGTCTTATTAATGCATGGCTGGTACTATTTTTAGCCCTACATTATTATTTGCCCCCCTCTTAACTCGTTTTTGGATCCGCTACTGGTGTTGGTTCGTTCAGTTCAGGTAAAGCAATGAGCTATCAGAAAGCAAGCAAACGCCTGAGCCATCACCAGTGCTAGTACTATTAGAATTACTGGATTATGATATATAGGATTAGTACTAGACTACTGGGTTACTGCCTGGTCCAAAACACACAAAAAAAAAATAAACACGCTAAGAACCCTATAAACACGCTATACACCATGATGAGGCCGTTCCATCGAGGCATCGAACAATCAGTTGGGCTTCAACACAAAACACAGGTATGGAGGCTATTAATACAGCTGGACTGCATTAATAGCCTCCATACCTGTGTTTTGTGTGTTGTACTCCGGCTGTTGCAATAGGCCTCTTTGTTGCCTCAGCTGCATCCCAGTGGTAGTGATCTATACTCCATTTGCAGTGATTACGGGGGAAACATTGTTGCGTACCTGCGTATGCATATGGGTGTGTTGAGGGGTGTGCATTCCTGTGGTTCTTGTTTGTGTTTCTGGAGTCTGTTCACCATCTGCAGTTCGTAGTGATTTCGATGTATGCATATCTGCTGCTACAGCATGATGTACTTGCCAAGTATTCCATTTTTTTTATCGTTTCTAGCCTTCCAAATATACCACAAAGTTGTAAAGATTTTTTTCAAAGTGATCATCAGTAACTGAAGGCTGCAGGATAGAGCCTATTATGTGTTATACACCATCATGTTCATTACAAAGAAGTGAGGTGCAAAATCACAATGACAAAAAAGATGAGCATCCAAATGTTTAGGGTTTATTAGTGTTAGGGTTTAGTGTTTAGGGATATGGATATGGGATTTTCGGGCTATTTTGTTGTACTTGTATCCATCTCATTTGCATGTATTGGAGTGAACTGAGATTAAAATTAGTTAATTTTATCTTAACATACTTTTATGCATATGGATTGAGATAAATGTGAGTGTAGTCAAACAATATGTGAGGAGGATTTGAGCTAGCAGGAGAAAAAAAAATCCCCATAACTCTCTCTGCTAGGACAAAAGGCTTTGCGAAACAGGTTCAAACGACGGCCCATTTTAAGCGTCTGCACTAGGCCCATTCAAAGCAGCTTGCACGGGGTTTTAGAGGTCCATAAACCCTAGAGAGACGTCCCCGCCGCCATCCTGCCTCGCATCGCACCGGCCGCTCTCTCCCTTTTCGCGCCGGCCGCGCGTCTCAGGTTCGTCAAGATCTACTCCTTGATTCATCAGAAGACAATTGCTTGCCTGTTTCTTATGTTGGTTATATGTAATCTGCGGTATTTGTGACGCATCTCAGATTTAATTTGAAGGCACCGCTGCAGGAAAGGACGAGTAAGGGACTTGGATCAAATCTGATTGCCGCGGCTAATCTAGTCTAGTCTAGCTTCTGGTTGTTCGTCGCAGGTACACTCTTTCGTCCTTGAGGCCATTCATCACAGTTGCGCTAGACCTAATATTATCAACAAATCCTCGTTCTTTACTAACTAATTTCCCTCCACGTTCTCGATACCCGTGGCGGTCGGTAAGGCAGCTTGAAATTGGGAGGACTATGGGTGTCTTGGCGCGGCGGTTTCTGAATTTGATCGTGCCTGGCCGTGCCCCTAGCGTCAAATCGCTGCGCCGAATCGACCTGACGAGCCAGCAGCTGTTTTACCAAGTCGGATCAGCACCACCACCAGCGCCTCAGGGAGACGGATCTGAACCTGCAGGAGGGCAAGACGCCATCTCTCGCCCCTCGGCTCTAGAGATGGGGACGGTCCCGTTTCCTGGTCCGAGCTTCACCTTCCGAGGTTTAAAGAACAATTGGAAGATTGACTGCTTTCCACTCGGGGGTTACAACGACTGCAAGCTCATCTGTGCCGACCAGTCCGGGCGCGGCTTCGTCTTCGACCTGTTTGATTCATCCAAGGTGGGCACCATCCCTGCCCTCCGCAAGCACTGGTTGGTGCAGCCCATCTCCATCTTCGTCCACAAACCCCACGTCGACGGTAACTTGCACAATGATAACAACGGCAGCAGTCTCTTCCTCATGGAGAAGGTTCCCCAACCAGAGGCCAGACTTGGTGGTGGTAGTGTGCAGGAGAGCGAGCAGTTTGTGGGCTTCATCAACCGCTGTACGGATACCCGCGGCGCTGGCAAAACCTGGCACTACCACCTCCTTCCTCCACCACCGTTTGTACAAGAGACATTTCACTGGTCCAACAAGTGCCCCCAGATCACAACCTATGGCGTGGTTGGTGGTGGCTCGCATGTTTGCATATCCGTCGAGGACGTTGGCACCTACTGCCTAGACACAGAAAGCCTCGCGTGGAACAAAGTCGGTGACTGGACGCTCCCCTTCCATGGCAAGGTTGAGTATGTACCTGAGCTCAAGCTCTGGTTTGGGCTCTCCACTGGTGCCCGGCACTTGGCTGCTGCTGACCTCTCTGGCATGCTGGATTCTTCTCTGCCACAGCGGCTGGTGGGCGGCCCTTGGCAGGAGCTTGTTGATCTGCCAGAGGAATGGATGGAGAGCAAGGATCCTCAGTTTGTCAGCCTGGGTTCCGGCAGGTTCTGCATTGCAAGGTTCTTCGAAGAAACAGGCTCTAGGGATGGAGTGGCCCACAAAAATTTTACTGTCTTGACTGGAGTGGAGGTCAATAGCAGGGTCAAAGGTGAAGGTGGCTCACAGGAATTGGAACTCAAAATGACCCCTCACAGATCAAGACGTGTCAACGACGCTAACATTGAGTCATTGTTCTAACTGTCTACGGTGCTTTGCTCACCAGGCTCACTGTTTTATCCATTATCAATCGCCTCGAGGAATTTGGGGACTTTGTAGGAGGCAACTTAAATTTATCATAGAACTTAGAAATTATAAATGGAAGCCTAAGGTTGTTGGCCCATTTAATATGTATGTCTTGTGCTGTCTCCTGCAGTGATGCTACATACACCATTAAGCTATCTTGTTTAGTTGATTCCCGTACTGTTTATATGCATGGTTATCTTGATTTGTACATTGTCTCATGTGATGATTAGTTCTACATCTGTTCCGAATTATTACAAGACGTTTTGGCTTAACTAGAAAAATAGATTTTGTTATGCATTTAGATATACATTGTTTAGATAATAACAAAACAATGTATATAGAAAAAGCCAAAATGTCTTAATTTGGAGCGGAAGGAGTAATATAAAGAATGTATCATCTTTTTACTTTCTCCACTAGTCATTTAGTCATCTGTATCGGTCGGTCACAAGCACGTGCCATGTCTCTTACCGTTTGTATGCGGTAATGAAATTTACTTCTGGGAACAACGGTGTTCCGTGGTTCACAAAGCACAGAAATCTATCAGGTGTTGTCCAACCATCTCTGTTACGATTTGATAATTTGATCTGCAACACCTGCACAAGGTAGTGTTTTGTAGTTCACAAGACACAAATCTATCAGGTCCTGACCAGACACAGCCATGTCTGTTACAATTTGATCTGCAACACCTTCGGAGATAGGTCTTAATGATGTCGAAATACTCTGCTGACAAAGGTAGTTTGATCAAAGACTTCGATTTGGGCCCATATTGCAGAGAAGATTTAATATTTTATGATTTCATCTGGAATACAACAGCTATTTTAACGTGGGAAACTTGGAGAGTAAGTCTTGGAGCGGTTTCCTACTGGGATAAGACCAACCCCCTCTATATATATGGAGGATCATGGCCGATTGAGATCTTAACCATCCAATCGTCAAAACACATCTACCAAGTAGATTCTCGCGGTGGTTCATCTCTATCCTGCTGTTCGGCTCGACTCTCCGCGAGTTTAGTCGGCGTTCTAGGTGATCTCCACGATCCTTAGGGCAACCTCTACGTGCATCTCTCCGACGGATCTTTCCGAGGGGTGTTCGGGAGTTTCCGGCGAAGGACGAGCGCTACATCGACCACCAAACGTCCTCTGCTGCTGAAGACAGTCGTCCCGACGACCAGAAGACCGGAACCCTAGCTTCCTCGGTGAACCCGAGAAAACCGGCTCAGCCGACTATCAAAGTCAGCCAGGCCGGGTAGGCGGCTCGGCCGGGTTCTGAAACCGGCCAGACCGGGTTTCGTGGGTGTGCTGCTCCGTGCTGTTTCGTTTTGTGCGCGACCGTGCGATCTAGCACCTTGCTGTGTGTTGTCCCATTTCGGCATCATCACACTTTTTGGTGACTCCGCTGGGGAAGAAAGCTCAATCCCAGATCCAATCTATTAGCGGCATGGCGGGCGACGACGGAAAGAAGACCGACAACAACGTCAATGAAGACAACGTCATCCGCCCCAAGACTATTGACGAGCTTCCTGAGGAGCTCCGGAAAAAGCTGGAGGCCAAGCTTGCTGTCGATACCCAAGCCTTCCTGGATAGCTGTACTAAGGACCGGCGCAACAAAGTCACCCAAGTCTCCGAGCCTAACTTCGGCGACTCGTCTTCTTCATCCGGCGGAGGAGGCAGGAAGACCGAAGCGGAGAGGGCTACTAAGGAGGAGGAAAAGCTCAAGGCTAAGGTAAATAATGATGAGAACCCCTCCACTACTACCCATGATGGTCTTGCATATTTAGTTGAAGATATGGGTAAGCAAATTAAAATTTCTATTGATGCATCCGAAGTTAAAATCGGCAAGCGCATATCTAAAATTGAGGAAAAGTTAGTTGGTTTTTTAGATCCTGATAATCAACCTGAATTTGGTATGCCTTTCGATTTTTATGAAAATCAACCTGATTTTGCTATAGCTAGCCAACTTCAATCGGGTCCTTCGGCGCATGAAACCGATAGAACCGATCGCGGCATGGCTAGCTCTTCAGCTAGGCAGGTGAATCCGACTAGGCCATCGGCGGGTCGTAACACTATTTTACCTAATCCCCCGCCGTCACCTAGTCAGATTCCAGTGGCTAATAATGCGGTCACCGATTCATCTAAGACCGATGTAGACGCTATCGTAAATCAGTTTAAAGCTGAGGTGACTAAATCCATTGAGAGGAATCTGGGGATAACCATTAAGCCTATTCAGAGCTCATACTAAAAACCATATCCTTCCACCTATGATGTTTTGCGGGCACCGATTGGGTGGAAGATGCCCGATTTTCGGAAATTTAATGGTGATGATAGTAAAACCACTATGGAGCATATTGGCATGTATCTGGCTCAGTTAGGAGAAGCTAGTGCTCATGATTACATGAAAATTAGATGTTTTCCTTTATCTTTGTCTGGTACAGCATTTGCATGGTTTTCTTCATTGCCACCATATTCAATTAGTACCTGGAATGATTTGGAGGAAAAATTTCATAACTATTTCTTTACTGGTGTTCAAGAAACTAAACTGTCACATCTCACATCGGTTCGTTAAGGGCGTGATTCCGTACTTGATTATGCTAAACGTTTTAGGGACGTTAAGAACCGATGCTTTAATTTGAATATTTCTGATAGAGATTTGGCAGATTTATTTCTTAATGGTATGAACTCTAATATTAGAGAGAAATTGGAGCACTATGAATTCTATAGCATTAATCAATTATTGCAAAAGGCTATTGCTGTAGAATCTCGTTTAGCAAGTGAATCCAAGAAATCTTATCGGACCCATGTGTTGGAATGCTCTGACAACGAGGACGATGAGAATTTGGAGTGTAACTCTGCTGAATTTGTTTGGTCTCCAAATAAAAAAGGAATTTCTTGCCCTTCTCTGAAACCGATTTCTAAAAATCGGCAGGATGAAATTAAATTTACTTTTGATGTTTCTAAATGTGATCGGATATTTGATGAATTGCTTAGAACCGGTAACATTAGAATTACTCATACCTTGCCGTCTAGTGAAGAATTAAAAAAAGGGTGTATTGCAAATTTCATAATTCTTCATGTCATGCTACTAATGATTGCAACTATTTTCGTCGACAGATACAATCGGCCCTCAACGAAGGACGATTGAATTTAGCTGAGATGATGATTGACAAAGTGCCTTTTCTAATGAATGTCATCGAGAAAGGGGAGCTCGCTATTTTGATTCGTCCAGAACAAGCCGACACCACGTAAGGTAAGAACGTGATTATCGGCGAACCACGGGAGGCATCGAAACAAGTTTCGGGGCGTCAAGTGGTGCTTGAGAAGGATGAAGACGGCAAGACGAAGCTGACAATCTCTGCAGGGTCATCGCAGTACTTATCTCGGCAGCAGCGCTGGGAGGCCACGGCGGCACAGCAGAGGCCGGCCAGGCCAGTTCCAGGAACCGGCCCAGCCGGGAACACGGCCCAGCCGGCTACAGAAGCCGGCTAGGCCGGTTCTGGCGCCAACCCGGTCAGGCCGGGTACAGTAGCCGGCTCGGCCAGTTTTGTCAGGGGTGGTGTCTCTTCTTCCTCTGCTGCTTCCAGGGCCGCCAGCGCTGGTGGTGCTCAGGTGATCAAGACGTTCGTCCCAAAGCGTCCAGAAATTGGCACTTGGAAGATGAATGCAAGTTCAAACAAGGGGAATGTCGTTCCAAAGAAGCTTTGCACGTTTGACCGGCTCATGGAAAAGTACCGGCAAGAAAAGGCCGATTCCCAGAATCGGCCCATAAAAAAAAAGAGGCTACACCGCCAAAGCGAGATGAGCAACCAAAGAAGATGACGGTGGCTCCGGCAGCGTCTCCGGCGCAGGAGGTTGCTCTCCCTCGCGTCTCTCGTTGGGGTCCCCCACCTCCACCTCAGCCGCATTGGGGCCCCAGCGGGGTGTTCGTGCCATATCCCTTCCTCATGTAGCAGCAGCCGATGAACGGAGCGTCTTCATCATCGGTGTTTAGCCGATTGGGCTACGGTCAATCGGGCTACGGAGGCCAAGGGGCGTCGCTCCCGCCGCCACCAGCGAGGTTGGTGATTGGTGATGGAAGAGAGAAGGCTCCACCGTGACAAGTCTATGTGCCTAAGAGGGTCGTGGAGTCTCCCATTGTTCCTATTGCTCCTACTGCACCGCCACCAAAGGAGGCACCTTCGGTAACAATTCTTATCGGCTCTCAAGAGGTGCTTATCGTTGACAACGACGAGCCGATGAGGATTGAGGAGCCATCATCCACCGCTCCGGAGGTTGCCGCTAAGGTTGTGGAAAAGAAACCGATTGATCCAAAATATTTGCAACCGAAGTGGTGCCCACCGGGATTGACCAAGACGCAGCGGCGGAAGTTACAGCGAGCGCGCCAAACTTAGCAAAAGCGGGAGAAGTTGGAAAAAATGAGAGAGGAGATCTTCAATGCTGCACACCCAATTTTTCCACAAACTCAGAAAGAAAGTGATCCGGCGTGCTTCACAAAATCTGCAGAGAAGGTTGCTGGGCAGAAAGATCTGCCAGAAGCGAAGTCTGCACAGGTCGCAGAAACCAGCCAGGCCGGGTCAGAGCCGGCCCAGCCGGGTTTCCCAGGAACCGGCCAGGCCGGGTCAGAGCCGGCCAGGCCGGGTCTGCCTGAAGCCGGCCAGGCCGGGTCAAACCCGGCTAGGCCGGGTTTTGCGGCTTCGTCTCCCGCCCCCGCCGCCGGTTCACTGGAATCGGCTGTCGCTACTGTTTCTTCTGTTGTTGCAGGTTCTGGTGACGCAGAAGACGAGGAGATGGTCGATTATGAGCCGACGCTGCCGCGCGCCGAACTTAATGTCGTTTACTTGTCTTCCGATTACTATGTAATCGATGAAGATGAAGGTTCGCCGACGGCTCAGTTTTGCTTCGCCGCCGAGGATGCCGTCTTCAAGAAGCTGGATGATTCCGTCAACCACCTTCGGCCGCTCCATATCAACGGGCATATCAACGGCACGCCGGTTCATCATATGTTGGTGGATAGCGGCGCGATTGTCAATCTAATGCCGCATTCGCTCTACAAGAACCTCGGCGGCACGGAGGGAGAGCTAGTGAAGACCAACATGACGATCACCGGAGTTGGAGGCGGCGAGCCAATTCCAGCTTTGGGCCTAGCGACGATGGAGTTGACTGTCGGCAGCAAAACGTTGGCAACCGCGTTCTTCGTCGCCGAGGTACAAGGTACCTATAATCTCATCCTTGGTCGCGATTGGATTCATGCCAACCGTTGCGTTCCGTCCAGTTTGCACCAGACTTTAATTCAATGGGTGGGGGATCAAGTTGAGGTTATTCATGCTGATTCATCGTCCTCCATTGCTACGGTCGATGCTCCTTCGCTCGGGGGGCACGATGGTATTGCTTGCTTATCTGGTCATGACTTGTCTGATGTTGAGTTTATTAGCGTCATTAAGGAAGGATTTGTGCCTGTGTCATTGAAGTTGATTGATAATCGGCTCAATATCATCGTGTAATTAATTTTTTGTAATGGATGCTAATGTTGAATGGTTGAAACATCGTGTGGATTAATATCGGGCTTCTATGACCGATGTCTGTGAAACAATTGATGATTTTGATGAGCTCAATAAGTTGGGCCAAGGTTTCACGTCGGCCAACCCGTTGGAAGAAGTTGACATTGGGGATGGTTCTACACCAAGGCCGACGTTCATTAATAAAAATTTTAAAGCCGATTATAAAGCTGAATTAATCGCGCTTTTAAAAGAATATGCTGATTGTTTTGCATGGAGCTATAATGAGATGCCCGGATTGAGCCGACAGCTTGTCGAGCATCGGCTTCCCATTAAGCCTGGATTCCGGCCTCATAAGCAACGTTCTCGCTTCTTTCATGCTAAAATTTACGACCGCATTAAAGAAAAAATTAATCGGTTGTTGTAAGCGGGATTTATTCGCCCATGCAGGTATGCGGAGTGGATCTCTAATATTGTGCCCGTTGAAAAGAAAGGATCGGACAAGATTAGAGTTTGCATTGATTTTAAAGATTTGAATAGAGCCACTCCAAAAGATGAATATCCTATGCCTATTACCGATATGCTTATTAATGATGCTTCAGGACATAAAATTCTTAACAGTCTTGATGGTAACGCTGGTTACAATCAAATATTTATGGCCGAAGAGGACACGTCTAAAATGGCCTTTGTTTGTCCTGGATTTGTTGGATTATTTGAGTGGATTGTCATGACATTTGGATTGAAAAATGCCGGTGCTACCTATCAACGTGCTATGAACTTAATCTTTCATGATTTAATTGGCATGATCATGGAAGTATATATTGATGATATTGTGATCAAATCAGCTGCCAATAATTCTCACTTGGCCGATTTGCGTCTTGCTTTTGAGAGGATGTGCCGGTATGGTTTAAAGATGAATCCGCTTAAATGTGCTTTTGGTGTATCGGCGGGCAAGTTCTTAGGATTTATTATTCATGAGAAGGGCATAGAAGTTGATCCCAAGAGAATAGAGAGTATCAAGCAAGTTTAGGCGCCTGCATGTAAAAAAGACTTACAAAAGTTTCTGATAAAGGTGAACTACTTGAGAAGATTTATTGCTAACTTGTCCGGAAAATTTATTCCTTTCACCCCCATATTGAGATTGAAAGATGAGAGTGAGTTTGCTTGGGGGGCAAAGCAACAAGAGGCATTTGAGAAGATCAAGAAATACTTGTCGAAGCTACCGGTTCTTCGTGCTCCAAGGAGAGGAGTTCCTTTTAAATTATATATTGCTGCCGAAGACAAAATAATTGGTGCGGTTTTGACTCAAGAGGATGATGGTAAGGAGTATGTTATTGCTTATATTGGTCGTCGTCTTCTTGATCCCGAGACAAGGTACGCCCATATTGAAAAATTATGATTATCATTATACTTTACTTGTACTAAGATAGACATTACTTGTTAGCTAGTACATGCATTGTTGCTTGCCAGGCCGATGTAATTAAACATATGTTATATCGGCCAATCCTTAGTGGAAGGATCGGTAAATGGGCATATGCATTGGTTGAATATGACTTGACTTTTGAGCCTTTGAGAGCCATAAAAGGTCAAGTTCTTACTGATTTTATTGTTGAGCATGCAATTGATTTAGAAGATGAGATCAATTACATAACTTTTACTCCATGGAAACTTTATTTTAATGGATCGGTTTGCAAACAAGGCCAAGGTGTTGGTATTGTTATTATTTTACCACATGGTGCTGAGATGGATGTGTCAAACCGATTAGAAAATTATTGCATTAATAATCAAGCCGAATATTTAGCTCTTTATTGCGGCTTGGAGATGTTGAATTCCATGGGAGTAAAACATGTTGAGGCTTATGGTGATTCTTTATTAGTGGTGCAACAAGTTTCTGGCGAATGCCAATGTTTGGGGGAATCACTTAATGCTCATCTTGATACTTGCCTTGATTTAATTGCATCTTTTACCGAATTTAAAATTCGGCACATACCGAGACATGAAAATTCAAGAGCCAACATGTTAGCTCAGCGAGCATTAGGCTTTGACGTCGGTGGGCGTAAAGATTTAAAGCCGGTGCAAAGCATCTTTTCTGTTTCTGTGCAGGTACGTTGAAACCGGCCCAGCCGGGTCTAGGAGTCGGCCAGGCCGGCTCTGGACCAAACCCGGCCAGGCCGGGTACAGAAGGCAGCCAGGCCGGTTCTGGCCAGGAACCGGCCAGGCCGGGTGTTGAAGCCGGCTCGGTTGGATATTGCGGCTTTGATCCAAATCGGCTAGAATTGTGCCAAGTTGATGGGCAGGCCAATTTGGAGGATTGGAGGACTCTCTTGTTAAATTTTCTGCAAGATCCCAGCACTAAAGCCGATAAAAGTATTCGGCGGATTGCGTTTAAGTTCACTTTGCATAATGATGAGGTTTATCGGAGGACCGCCGATGATTTGTTGCTCAAGTGCTTGGGACCTGATGAAGCTAAAGTGGCTATGGGGGAAGTCCATAAAGGTGTTTGTGGTACGCATCAATCGGCTCCTAAGATGAAATGGCTTTTGAGAAGGGCTGGTTTTTATTAGCCTATTATGATAGCCGATTGTTTTCGTTACTACAAAGGGTGTGAGGAGTGCCAACGGTTTGGTAATATTCAGTTAGTGTCTGCTGCAATGCTTCATCTTATAATCAAACCGTGGCCTTTTCGTGGTTGGGGACTAGACTTCATTGGCCAAATTCATCCCCCTTCTTCAAAGGGTCATTGCTTCGTGTTGGTGGCCACAGATTATTTTACTAAGTGGACCGAAGCGATGCCTTTGAAGAATATGACACATAAGGAGGTGATTGAGTTTGTGACTGAGCATATTATTTATAGATTTGGCATTCCTCAGACTTTGTCTACGGACCAGGGGAAGTCTTTCATATCAAAAGAGGTGCGAGAATTTGCCGAATCATATAAGATTAAGTTGCTCAATTCATCTCCATACTATGCTCAAGCCAGTGGCCAGGCTGAGTCTAGTAACAAGACCTTGATTAAGATTATCAAGAAAAAGATAGAGGACAATCCAAGAAGGTGGCACGAGGTATTATCAGAGGCTCTGTGGGCTCATCGTATATCTCGTCATGGTGCTACAAAGGTGACTTCTTTTGAGCTAGTATATGGACAAGAGGCCGTGTTACCCGTCGAAGTGAATTTAAATGCATATCGGCTCGCTAAGCAAGATGACTTGTCTGCCGTTATGTATCATGATTTAATGATGGACAATATTGATGAGGTGACAGATACAATGTTAATGGCTCTAAAGGAGATAGAGAAGGACAAAGCACGAGTTGCCAAAGCTTATAATAAGAAAGTGAAGATCAAGTCGTTCCAAGTTGGAGAACTAGTATGGAAAACAATATTACCAATTGGGATCAAGAGCAATAAGTTCGGCAAGTGGTCGCCTAGTTGGGAAGGTCCTTACAAAGTGGTCAAGGTGATATTCGGTAATTCTTATATGCTAGAGACATTTCAAGGTGATCGTGAAGCTCCAAAACCGGGTAAAGCTAGGTGAAGCTCTATTTTTTGCTCCACTCTCCATATGTTATCTGTGAGAGCATGATTTAAGAGGCTCCTTTGGTGGAGCCATTTGGTTTTACCTTGTTTGGCAGAAAACGGCTCCAAACGGTTCCTGAAACTGGTCGAGAGCCCTGCCAAACATGGCCTAAGGCGCGGCTAACTATACAACCATGTATGACATTAGAATGTATGTTTCTAGACTATTGACTATATCAGCCTTTATAGACTATCTATATATACACCATTAAAAATAATACTAAAGACCAAAGGTTTCTTCCATCCAGCTCTTTTAGTTCCTAAAAAGTTGCATGGTCCTGTCTTATATGTGATCCGAACTCATGACTCTCGCTCGTAAGAATTAGAACAACTGGTGTCTAGCATTGAGATTGAGTTCCATTCCAAGACGTATTGGGTTCTTTTGCAATGCACAAACATCCATGACAATAATGCAGATAAGTTGTACAAATATAGTCTATGACCAAAAATCCTTATTTAAACCAAAATCCGCAAATAAAAAGGCAATATAATAAACACAAGAGTTCCAACTTAACCTAGAGATGAAAAAAGTGTAGCAACTACAAGAAGATCATATTTTAAAAGTGAAAACTAGAATCATAATGTCATGAACAATGAACCTCAACCAGAGCCACTGGCACTTAAAACAAGGTTTCAATTGAATGC
This sequence comes from Eremochloa ophiuroides, assembly GCA_038502445.1. Classification (NCBI taxonomy): domain Eukaryota; kingdom Viridiplantae; phylum Streptophyta; class Magnoliopsida; order Poales; family Poaceae; genus Eremochloa; species Eremochloa ophiuroides. The sequence goes on along the minus strand of JAHLJS010000004.1, from coordinate 2,840,026 downwards.
TTTTTTTAGAAAGGTGGCAAAAGTTTTGTCGTATTGTTATTAGACGGATAAAGAGAGAAAAACAAAAGTTATGTACAAACTATAGCCTATTGAAGGAAAAAAAAAACAAAACGTCCACAACTCAACTAATTCCTGGGACTCCCGCCGGGGCTAGCACTCCTAGAAATTTGTACAAATTTCCACAGCTCAACTAATCACTTCTACATCTAGTTTTCTACGTTGGGACAGGAGTTCGCCACATGGTACTGATTGAATGCATATTGAAGACACGTATAGATATGTCATACAGAGAGAAACTAGGAACTTAGAAGGTACACATAGATATATCCACAAGTTTATCATAAGCCGGGTACATATTTTAGAGTATCTGTGTATTAGAAAACTAACAAAGAGAGTGTGTGACTGTGTGGGAAGCCCCAGTGAGGGCCAGAGCGAGGAGATCGAACTGCACCCAAAGAAAACATGTGGTCCGTCACAACTTCAGCACTTGTTGTCATCAAGAACAACTCAGTCTGTTGTGTTGTCAAAAAAAAAAAAAAAAAACTCAGTCTGTTCTGGAAGTAGAGCCAGGAATCGTTTGGGAACGTACCGCGCGCTGACTCCCAAGTTAGCCTGCTATATGGGGATGCAAGAATATCTAAGTATTTGCTTGACAAGATTGTAGCTCATGCGGTAACATGGCTTGATGGACTATTATAGTACTATCGTGAGTAAGAATTTGCAAATCCCACCTCTCCTATTTTGAACCTTTATTTGATCTTATGTTAAGTTCCAACGGCCTAGGGTTGACCCTTATTCTCATCTCTCTCTGACTCTCTCCCCTTCACAGAAAACATCTCTAGGTTTTGCAACATCTAAGGCGACCTAGATCTACCAAATCATGCACTAATTGAGATCTTCTATCATATAGATAGATAGAAACCGAGTATTTTGGATTCCCTCTTTGTCATGTAGTTTGACTCCACGCAAACTGGTCCAAGAACAATGTTGCCGCGTGACGATGCACATGGGGACCAGCAGCAAGGATTCAAATGGAATGACGCGTCAACGTTGCAAGTCAAGTCAATCGGCCTCTTCAAAATTTTATTATTTCTAATCTAATTAAAATATTAAAAAATAAAGGATTTCTTGTCTCATTTTTTTACTTTCCAAACTGTCTCCCATGCTTTGTACTCCCTCCATTCTAATTTATAAGTCGTTTGACTTTTTTGCCCCAACTTTGATCACCCGTCTTATTCAAAAATTTATGTAAAATATTATTTTTTTTGTTATAGCCTGCTTTATTAATAAAAGTTCTTCAAGAATAACTTAAATTTAACTCTTTCTACGCAAATGTTTTGAATAAGACGATTAGTCAAACTTAGGGTTGAAAAGGTCAAACGACTTATAAATTAGGACGGATTAAGTATCTCATATATATGTCCCGCTTATAACTTGTGATCGTATATAAGAGTTAGAGTAACTTGTGTTTAGTTGAGTCTGATTTTAAATTGTATTGGATTTCGTTGTAACGTACAGACACATTTGCTCGTAGAGAAAAACATGAATGTCATTGAGAAAAGTGGCACATTTGAACGGGAAGAAGTCATGCGCCCGCCCGTCCCGTCTTCCTTCCCAGACAGCGACCGTGCAGCACCCGCCTCTATGCCACACAGCCATCCCAGCCCCTCCTCGTCCCATCCAGCCACAGATCCGAGATCCACGGCTCCTAATCTATCCATCCATGGGGAGCTCGTGGTGGCTTCGTCGAGCACTGGAGTTTCCCCAACCCAATTGGTTGCTTCTTTCCTAGAGATCTCGAGTTCCAACCCGCCGGAAGCTGCTGTAGCTCCAGCAGCCACCCCCCGCCCCTCTCTAGGCCTGTGCCCGTGGGGCCTCCTCCCTCTCCCCCACTGCCACTCCTTACATCCTGAGCTGAGGTGGACAAAAGACTACTCCTTCGATGAGTCCGACGAGGAAGCTCCACTGGCCTCCTCACCTCCCCATTTTGTTGTCGTACGTCAGACGCCACCGGTGCGGACCCAGCTGTGCTACAACGACGAGGAGGTCGTCAGGATGGGTGACCATAGCCGCAGCATTGGGGTCGTTGGCCCTTGAGAAGGCGGCCTCGTTGTTGTCGCAAGAGCTCGCACGTTCACCATGATGCTGCTGGACGGGTCATGAAGGGTGGTGCGAAACATGTGCCGGCCCACGGAGACTCGAACCTCGAGTTACCACAAGCTGCCGCCACCGTCTCTTTGCTCCTAATGAGGATGGTTGGCATGACGTGTTGCCGCGCATGGGGAGTGCCGGTCATAGCAGCTCCAAGCTGATAGAGGTGCGGTCGCCAAGACGCAACCACTGAGTCACATTCCGGAGGTCCTGCACGGCAAATGCCTTAACTGTATTGCTTCCTCCCACCGCGAGGCAACCTGTATGCTGTCCCAATGTTGTCTGTGCAATTGTGGTTTCTGTCACATCGCCTCGACTGCAAGTGGCGGCACAAGAACGCCACTAGTGGCTTCGGTATGACAGACGCCTGCAATGGTCTACCGTCTAGTCGTCGCTTGTCAGCGATCGAGCATCAGGGGTAGCCGGAGCCTGTGCAGCACTGCGTCTGCTCATCGATGATCACTCATGGACAAGATCTTGAGGCTATGGTTGTTTCCAAGCCACAGTTGCCCGACATCCCTTGGGATCCAATGTCCTGTGACTGGGGTGTGTGGTCAATGTCAGTTCCAGTGGCCATTGCTCTTCATCGATGTGCCAAGCAGTTGGGTGCGGGGCATTTAGACCTAGAGTTCACAGTGGACTATTGCTCAGAGGTTATGCACTGGGCCTTTGATCCCAAGTTGGCTCAAGTGGAGGCATGCCTGACCAAAAAGTCACCTCCCGACTTTTCTTTAGATGATGATGCCATGTAGCCATGTTCACTGAAGTTGACAACGTCTACAGCACCTGCTAACTTGATGGATTGGTCTCCTCAGATCATGCATCAACGTCGGTCTCACTGAATGTCGTCATCAGCTTCGCTTCGCCACAGCGGCCGCCTCACGGGCAAACCTCTTCATGCGTCTGTTGCCCGGGGTGGACCTTGCCTCGAGCAAGGAGTTCTAGATGTTCAACAAGATTCAGTCACTGTCATGTCGTGCACGATCCAGGACGGAGTCTACTTGGCCAATCTCTTGTGCTTCAGGGAAGACCCACACTTAGGGTGCCTTGGGCTAAACCTAGCATCAGAACACCAAGTAGGAGTACTCGCCTGGCTGCTACACTTCGTGCGGCCAAGCCAACAATTCATGAGCAGCAAGTTCTTATGGTCAAGTTGGGGCTCACAGATTCAACTCAGCCCATTGACTCTGCAGCTATGCAGAAGTAGTATGACTCCTTTGCTGAACCACTTTCGAAGTCCAAGCAAGAGGCATTCAAGGTCCTCTTTCAGGAGAACACATTCCTAGATGACTTCACCCCAGTGGTTGACATGCTTCTAGCTGAGTAATGTTAAGGAGCTAGACTTTGCGCTGCCTAAGCGGCCGAGCACGACATCGAGTGGTTAGAGTGCTCGTAGCCCCGGTAGACTTTGCTTGGGCGTTGGTAGGCTTTCTGCAGTTGGTGTCGCCTCTAACCATGTTATAATGCTTAGCCTCTTGTGGTTCACTTTTCTTTCTTGTGTTTTTGTCCTCCTTCTCCTTGCCAAGCTCAGCGCTTACCATCGATGGGGTAGCTTTGTATTGTTTCCCTACTTCCCCTTAATACAATATGCATCTAAGGCACGGTCTTGAAAAGACCATTTGCTTTTAGAAAGAAACAAGTACATTTGTTCTGATTTTGTGATTCTACCCATATGATGTTTGGTTGCAAACACCCATCCCAATGACCAAGGGTGAACTAAAAGTAAGGAGGGGTCAATGACAAAACTATTGATGTGGTATTAGCTACCTAAACTTCTCAGATTTGACCATATGTGCAATACTATAAAGCGTCCAAGGGAATCATGCTATCAAAAGCTACAATATATTGTCACCGCCGCTAGGGCCAAAAGAGAAGACGACGTCACCATAAAAAAACTATACCACTCCTCGCTGTCGTGTTGCCTCTGCCTAGGGCCTCTCTCCTTCGTCCTCGCGAGTGCATCTACTAGAGACAAGAAGGGAGGGACCTATCCATCTCGTAGTTTCTAGTGTCATAGCGTAAGTCCAAATAAATTTCCAATAAAATCAGATGATTTTCTGTTGAGATCATGTCATGTGATGACTTCACTAACTGCCACAACGAGATTGTCAATTTCATCAGTAGGAGGCCAATTTGTGGCCTTTGTCTACAAGAGGAGGGGTGCTTCTCGGAGCCCCCTACAAGGACAACGACTCTAGGTCATCGAGGTTATATATCCGCATCATATGTCATATGTGACGATGCAAATGTAGATATTCTTTTAGCGATTTACATATGTTTTGAACTAGTTCCGAAGCGTTGGATCTTGTGACATGCCCAATGTTTTGGGGTTGCTCGTTAGATTCGGCATAATTACACTTTAGCTCCGGCGTTTGAAAGAAGCCATTGGAGAAGAAGACGATGGAAGAATCTGGATAGAATATTTCAAATTTTTATTTAAATTTTTCATGTGTAATTTCGGTGTGTATTGTGCCAAGATGTAACACAAGTCTACCTTCCCTTCGCAAAAAAGGGCTACTACTGTTAGAGGACGGGAGGTGGAGGCCTAGGGTGTGTTTGGTTGAGGCGTGACTTCTTTTGTGAGTTATGAGCTATGAAAAACTGATGTGATTGTGGGCTATGGAAAAGTTATAAGTTATTTGGTTCAAAAAGGTATAAACCTACCTCGTATATCTATCTTGAAACAACTGTGGAATAGCTCTCTATTTTCATGATTTGAAAAACAGAAAGCCAAAAGCAAGGTCCAAAATACTTTTGAAACTGTACTCTTCTATTCCTACCCTTTAGTTGGCTTTCGTTTTTTTTAAGAAAAACAGCTCCAAAAACCTTTACCCCTTTCCCATCCCCAACTCGGTTTTGTCCAAAGATCCAGCACACTACCTGCGGTAACTAATAAGCCAATTATACCATTTTCTGCCTGCTAGAAGTTAAACGTCCTATTTATGCAGTTGTGCTATAGTTATTAAATACTATAAAATCATGCCCATATGTTGCAATGAGGAAAAATAATATCTTGATAACCAAGACTTTATAAGATTTATAGCCAAATGCGTAAATCAAATTGGAAGAAAATAATGTGAATTTATTTATGATTTCTATTTGTACCTATAGAGGTGTACATATATGGCAAGCTTCATGGTCTCTTTCCCGGAGCGTTGTCTAGTAACTCTCGCATAGAGTTCTTCTCGTGGCGTTGGCCTTCCCTAATTAATATATATCTGCTCCATGGGATCTAGCATATATAGGCATTTCGATACAAGTATATGTTAGGTTGATCTCTCACTAGTTGGTTCAACGGCCACTTGGGCTTTGGTCTCGCTCAAAAGCGCTATAAAGAGGAGGTGGAGGCCGGAACACAAGACACGAGGTTCGTCATAGCCGCCACAACCCCACTGTCCAACTAATCCGATTTCGAGGGTCGTGCTACCAGCGACGAGAAGTCCATCGTCACACCATCGCTGGACGTCACCGTCACCGGCACTTCACCGACCGGCGTTGCCGGTGAGCAGCCCCTACTAATGAACCTGGCCGGATCCTCCTCCACCAAGCCCGAAGGTCTGCCTCTCTATCTCTCTCTCCATCGTCTCTTTGTCTCTGAGCACATGCATGTTTATTCAATAAAGAAGAGAATCCCAACTCTGCACCCTAGGCGATCCCACAGTCCAACAGTTTATGCAAGAGCAGCACCCCAAAGAACACGCGCGGTTTCATTCCAAGAAATCAGCTGCCACTTATGGAGGGCGCCTCAGGCTGCGGCGTCCACGTCGTCTCACGGAGCATGGTGCGCCATCGAGCGGTCTGGGACTTCTTCCCCCTAGCACTGGTGCTCGGCGCTGATGCCGCCATCGAGCGGCGGCTTCCCGTGCTCGCCGTGCAGGTCACCGTGCTCGCTGACGCCGTCTTCGTCGCCATGTCGTTGAACCACTCCGTCGGCGACGGCACCGCATTCTGGCACTTCTTCAACACCTGGTCGGAGATCAACCGAGCGTCGTCGTTCTCCGGCGGCGGCGTTGGCATCGTCAGTGCCGACCTGCTTGGCGATCTCTCCATGCCGCCGCCGGTGTTCGACAGGTGGTTTCCCGAGACATGCCCGGTGCCGATCCCCATGCCATTCCGCAAGCTGGAGGACATGGTGCGACGGTTTGAGCGCACGCCGGTGAAAGAGTGCTTCTTCACCTTCTCCGTCGCCAGCGTCAAGAAGCTCAAGGCGCGGGCCAACGACGAGATGGCCGGCACCGGCAGCGCCACGACCACGGCCACCATCTCGTCGCTCCAGGCTGTGCTGGCGCACTTCTGGCGCGCCGTGTGCCGAGCCCGGCACCTCCCTCCGGAGCACGGCACGTTCTACTCGGTCGTCGTCGGCTGCCGGGGGCGCGTGAACGGCATACCGCCGGGCTACGTCGGCAACGCCATGGCGTTCGGGAAGGCGGAGGCCACCGCCGGCGAGATCGAGGAGAAGGGGCTGGGGTGGACGGCGTGGCGTCGTTCGACGAGGCGAGCATGAGGGAGTCACTGGCGCGGTGGGTCCGGGAGCATGGCCTTGGAGGTTAATCGCCGATGAGGAGTTCATGGAGGCCGTGAGCGCCGTGTGAAGGCGTGATGCATCATCGTTGCCGGACAATATCTGCTGGTAGTGCGCGCCTTCTACTGCTTTTGCTAAGTGCTTATAAAATAATGTTGTGTTCATTGATTCGATAGGTAATTTTTTTTTTTCTGTATACTTTGTTGAAAAAACTGTATGCTTCTTTTGTGCTGTTATATACGAAGTCAGGTAATGCTGTTCTAACTATTTTAGTTAAAAAAAATGCTGTTATACCTATCCTTGTGCTCTCCTTTATGTTCATTTTTTTACACAAAAATGAATATACTAGATGTTATGTAATATCTATGCGGGTATACTAAATTTATCAATTACTTTGTAGGTTTTTCCAACCATATCATAGAATTTTATTTTGCATCACCCTCTACGTGTCTTCTGTACACAAACATACACGTGTCTTGCGTACGCAAACATACACTTAGTAAAAAAAAATCTTAGGTTATGATGGCTCTTTTTCTTAATGGTTGTTATTGCATCTTGTTGCAACTCGAGTCTGATGATGTTACAGATGTTTTTATCCCATGTTAATTTCAAAAAACTCTTGTACTTATATGGCACCTTTTATTAAAAAATCCATTTTTTATTTTATCTGAATGAAGAAATGGCCTAACGACTAACTGTTTTCAGCTTGTCCCCCTCTAAATTTAAAGGGAGAGAAATAAAAAGAAGAAGAATTTTTCAAAGAAATGTGTGAAAGAAAAACGGCCCAAATGAAGGCCCGTGTGCGGATGAGCTCTCGCTGCGCCCAACAAACCCCCAACTGGGCCGGCCGTCGCTGCGTTCCCCCATCCCTCCGCTCCATCCCTCCCAGTCCCGCCGCCGCCGCCCAAAGCCAGGTGCTGAGGCTTTCGTCGGTCTCTTCGCCGGCGACGAGCGAGAATCTACCAGGTACTCCCACTCCTTCTCTTCCGTCCCCTTCCCTTTCATGCTGTGCGAAGCTGAGCACCGAAACCCTGACCTAAAGCTATCTACCGGATACGCCCCTGCCCAACGACATGCATATAACTCCGATTTTTTTTTGGCAAAAATTCGATTCGCCCGTGGTATACTGAGCAGATTCTTCGCAGGGCTCGGGCCTCAGGATGCAATCTTTGGTCCGGAATATCTGCCGAGCCGGAAGCCGTGGAGCGGCGGCGAGGCTACTGGAGCTTGCCGCTGCTCCTGTAGCCGCCGCTCATCCGGGGGCGGCGCAGCCATCCTCGGCCGTCAAGCACCTCGGGCAGCCTTACGTATTAGCGCGCCCGATCTGCGTAGATCAATCCGTGCGTGTGCAGAGCGGGGCCATTTCGCGTGATGGCCGCGTTCCTGCCGCAGCCGCCGCCGCCGCCTTTTATATATATATATATATATATATATATATATATATATATATATATATATATATATATATATATATATATATATATATATATATGTTGGTTATATGTAATCTGCGGTATTTGTGACGCATCTCAGATTTAATTTGAAGGCACCGCTGCAGGAAAGGACGAGTAAGGGACTTGGATCAAATCTGATTGCCGCGGCTAATCTAGTCTAGTCTAGCTTCTGGTTGTTCGTCGCAGGTACACTCTTTCGTCCTTGAGGCCATTCATCACAGTTGCGCTAGACCTAATATTATCGTTCTTCACTAACTAATTTCCCTCCACGTTCTCGATACCCGTGGCGGTCGGTAAGGCAGCTTGAAATTGGGAGGACTATGGGTGTCTTGGCGCGGCGGTTTCTGAATTTGATCGTGCCTGGCCGTGCCCCTAGCGTCAAATCGCTGCGCCGAATCGACCTGACGAACCAGCAGCTGTTTTACCAAGTCGGATCAGCACCACCACCAGCGCCTCAGGGAGACGGATCTGAACCTGCAGGAGGGCAAGACGCCATCTCTCGCCCCTCGGCTCTAGAGATGGGGACGGTCCCGTTTCCTGGTCCGAGCTTCACCTTCCGAGGTTTAAAGAACGATTGGAAGATTGACTGCTTCCCACTCGGGGGTTACAACGACTGCAAGCTCATCTGTGCCGACCAGTCCGGGCGCGGCTTCGTCTTCGACCTATTCGATTCATCCAAGGTGGGCACCATCCCTGCCCTCCGCAAGCACTGGTTGGTGCAGCCCATCTCCATCTTCGTCCACAAACCCCACGTCGACGGTAACTTGCACAATGATAACAACGGCAGCAGTCTCTTCCTCATGGAGAAGGTTCCCCAACCAGAGGCCAGACTTGGTGGTGGTAGTGTGCAGGAGAGCGAGCAGTTTGTGGGCTTCATCAACCGCTGTACGGATACCCGCGGCGCTGGCAAAACCTGGCACTACCACCTCCTTCCTCCACCACCGTTTGTACAAGAGACATTTCACTGGTCCAACAAGTGCCCCCCAGATCACAGCCCATGGCGTGGTTGGTGGTGGCTCGCATGTTTGCATATCCGTCCAGGACGTTGGCACCTACTGCCTCGACACAGAAAGCCTCGCGTGGAACAAAGTCGGTGACTGGACGCTCCCCTTCCATGGCAAGGTTGAGTATGTACCTGAGCTCAAGCTCTGGTTTGGGCTCTCCACTGGTGCCCGGCACTTGGCTGCTGCTGACCTCTCTGGCATGCTGGATTCTTCTCAGCCACAGCGGCTGGTGGGCGGCCCTTGGCAGGAGCTTGTTGATCTGCCAGAGGAATGGAAGGAGAGCAAGGATCCTCAGTTTGTCAGCCTGGGTTCCGGCAGGTTCTGCATTGCAAGGTTCTTCGAAGAAACAGGCTCTAGGGATGGAGTGGCCCACAAAAATTTTACTGTCTTGACTGGAGTGGAGGTCAATAGCAGGGTCAAAGGTGAAGGTGGCACACAGGAATTGGAACTCAAAATGACCCCTCACAGATCAAGACGTGTCAACGACGCTAGCATTGAGTCATTGTTCTAACTGTCTACGGTGCTTTGCTCACCAGGCTCACTGTTTTATCCATTATCAATCGCCTCGAGGAATTTGGGGACTTTGTAGGAGGCAACTTAAATTTATCATAGAACTTAGAAATTATAAATGGAAGCCTAAGGTTGTTGGCCCATTTAATATGTATGTCTTGTGCTGTCTCCTGCAGTGATGCTACATACACCATTAAGCTATCTTGTTTAGTTGATTCCCGTACTGTTTATATGCATGGTTATCTTGATTTGTACATTGTCTCATGTGATGATTAGTTCTACATCTGTTCCGAATTATTACAAGACGTTTTGGCTTAACTAGAAAAATAGATTTTGTTATGCATTTAGATATACATTGTTTCGATAATAACAAAACAATGTATATAGAAAAAGCCAAAATGTCTTAATTTGGAGCGGAAGGAGTAATATAAAGAATGTATCATCTTTTTACTTTCTCCACTAGTCATTTAGTCATCTGTATCGGTCGGTCACAAGCACGTGCCATGTCTCTTACCGTTTGTATGCGGTAATGAAATTTACTTCTGGGAACAACGGTGTTCCGTGGTTCACAAAGCACAGAAATCTATCAGGTGTTGTCCAACCATCTCTGTTACGATTTGATAATTTGATCTGCAACACCTGCACAAGGTAGTGTTTTGTAGTTCACAAGACACAAATCTATCAGGAGCCAAAAACACACCACATCAAACACAGCCACAGCCGAGACGCTACACAGCCAAGACACTACACAGCGCGAGTTGACAGAAGCGCGATGACTTCATCCGTCTTATCCTTCAGCGTCGGCTTGAGAAGTGGCTTCCAAGCTTTGGTGATCGTCAGCATTTTGAAGATACGCGCCTTCGGTGAACTCACCACCTTCTTATTGAACACCACATCATTATGTGTCTTCCAAATCGTCCAGAGACTTAATATAGTCATATAGATTATATTTGTATATTATTATTGGCTATACGAGAGAGATATTTATATGTTGTATTTTTATCGTGTGGGAGTGAGTTGAAGAGTGTGCTATAAATTGCAAAGTAGAAATATAGCATGGTGATATATAGAATCACAATCTATCTCTTACTCTATGAATTTGAGGTAGGCTATAAAGTGATGGGGGAGGTAACGTGGATTGGGCGCGAAGCTAGTAGAACCAGACGCCGGGCAGCGGGAGGAGCGAGGCCCGGCCCACTTTCACCGCGCTGCAAATCCATTCAATTGGCCTTGCGGGATCGGGTTTCAAGTAGCCAGCAGCTGCATGAACGGCCCATTTGTATATATGTATCACCTGAATCAAGTATGTGGGCTCTGGGCTCAAACTGAAAGCTTTCAATTTCGAAGACATTGCAACTTGAACATCTCGTACGCAGCACCAGCACCACATTATAATGTCATCAATATCCGAGCAAGCCTTGGGATATAATTAAAAAGAACTCGACCCGCAGGGGCCAAGACAGGCCCCAGGCTTTTTGCTCAAGATGAAAAACTTCTCTTGCAGGTCGACAAAACCCCAGAACAAAAGCAAAAGTAAGTCTCACTAAAGAAAGAGGGGGTATTGCTGTCTTCTTTCAGGCCACTTGTATGTACGTAGTCATCTTGACCTTTGCCGCATGTAAACATATGCATATGAACAAGTTAGTCCGTGTCATTATTCTTGAATCTTCTTCTCTCTGAATATATAAATAGAGAGAGATAATAAGCACTACGTAAGGTTTACACCTCATCACGCACGTACGTTCCATGTTCAGCTGATGATGGAGTCATGGAGTAGGTAATTTGGCCGATGCGACCATGTATGAAATTTTCTCCCTCCCATCCAATCAAAGGCTAGCGATCTCCCCACTGGCTGAAACTTTCAGACTCTCCAAATAAATGGCGGCAACGTAACGGCGCCAACTCTCCTTTCAATATTTCGTTAGTATTTGTCGATCATATAGTACTTAGAAGGCGGCTGTTAGTGCTCAACAATCAATCAACGTATACACGTGCACGCATCATGTCGTCATGATACTTCTAGTCATTTGCAAGGTCAAGGTCATGGTCCGGCCCTATAGTTTTGAGGACTGTTTGATGAACATGACACCATATGTGGCTAAGGCTAGATTTTTTTTTTCTTTTGTAATATGGTGACACCATGGAGAAGAATATGCTAACCAAAATAAATACTTAATCCGTCTCAATTTATAAGTCGTTTGACTTTTTTAACCCTAAGTTTGACCACTCGTCTTATTCAAAAAATTTGCAAAAAAAGAGTTAAATTTAACTTATTCTTGAAGAAGTTTTATTAATAAAGCAGGTCATAGCAAAATAAGTGATATTGTGCATAAATTTTTGAATAAGATGAGTGGTCAAACTTGGAGAAAAAAAATCAAACGACCTATAAATTAAAACGGATGGAGTAATAAGCAAACCAATGATGTAGCATGCTGCTACCATACAATTAGCAATCAACAATGACTGATTACGCGGGCATGATGATGAGGCATTTGTCAACCGACCAGATTAGGGGCAGAACTAGAGCAGTCCTCATTTTATACACACACACACACACACACACACACGATGAAAATTTGAAGGTAGTAATGGAAAACCTCCACACATTCTCCAAGGCTTTGCCCCGACTTACCTGGTTTTCTTCATTTTTGAACTCCATGCTTAATGGAACCTCCACATACTCCAAGGTTTCTGTTTGTTTAAGCTTTTGGCTACTTTTAGACAACTAGTTTTTGGAATTTTCAAAAGCCAAATAACTTTCAATTTAGAAGGCAAAAGCTCACCATGGCTTTTGGTTCCCGCGAGTTTTTTTTCCCCAAAGGTCTAAAAACTGAGATCTAAAAACGCTTAGAAAGTTCAAACAAACAGGCTCTCAAGTAGGCTCCAGGCAAATAAACTTCTCTATGACCACTAGTAGAGAAACGGCTTTTGATCCACATCAAGTTTTGGCTTTAGTCCCGGTATTTTATTGTGTTCGAGACTAATGATCTTTAGTCCCGGTTGGTAACACTAACCGAGACTAAAGGTTAAATATTAGTCCCGGTTGGTATTACGATCCGGGACTAAAGGTTCTTTTAGTTCATCTACGCGTTAGTTCAAAAGGAAAACATTCTATGTAAAGTCACATGTGCTAAATTTTAGTTGCCTCAAGTTTAGGAGTAAAACTCATTACTACTGATTTTATTTTACTGTACAAAGCGTTAGGGCCTGTTTAGTTACTCTATTTTGTAAAAGGTTTTGGTGTTTTGACTCATTATTTAGTAAAATGGATCTAAACACCATGGTATAAAACAACAAAAATTTTAGCATTTTATATTTTGCACTTAGTACCCAAGAGGCTCAAAAGAGGATAAAAAATTGTCATGGAGACATCTGTTGTATTTGCATGGCTAAACTTTTTGGCATGCAACTAAACACCCAGATGTAAAGTTTGAATGCCAAAAGTTTATGGCCAAAATTTTTTGGATATAAAGTTTTTGCATTCCAAATGAATGTCAACAGGCCCTTAGTTGTCCCGAAATCACACAATTTTTTCACGCAGTGGCCTCAGGCCTCGCACATTATATTAGTCCCCGAATTGCTCCATCCATATAACACTTGTGTCCAATTGGAATATTGGTTCTCCTCATCTTATGGCCAATTCGATTTTGTAATGAGTACCCTAAGCAAATTCAAATGAAATGTTAACTACAAAGTTTTATAACTTTTTGAGATCTACAAATTTGGTTTTAATCCTTTCTCTATACAAGGCCATTTAAAATTTTTAAATTTCAAATGTAAGAAATTCAAACATAATTTTCCATGCATAGAAAAATTCAATTGACAAAGTTGTCAACTACAAAGTTCCGCAGCTTTTTTACATCTACAACTTTTGTTTTGGTCGTTTATCCATCCGAGATCGATTGAAAAATTGAAATTTATAACGTGAGAAATTTAAATATAATTTTCCTTGAATAGTTGATTGCAAATGAAAAAAAAGTATGGGGGAAATTTATCAGCTAGCTAGCAACGATCCAAATACGAGTCAAGTCAATTGGTCTCCCGGCGGCAAGTCAAGCAAATTAAAGGAGCCCAAAGAACACGACGACAGCTAGCTTCCAACACTGCAGCTGCCACTGCCATTGCCACATGGAGGTCGTCGTCGTCGTCTCCTAGCCCGGCGCATGGTGCGGTGTGGGCTGCATGTGCATGGAGGTCGTCGTCGAGTGTGATCGATGTGATCCACATGTGACCTATACGCCTGACGTACGTCTTTGTTGGGTGGGCGGCGACGGACGTGCACTAAATTTATTTTCTGCCCATTCTCCGGCCGGCCGGCTTGCCAATTGCCATTGCCTAGGAGGGTAGCGGCTGGCTTTGCGGTGCGCCAGCCGGCCGGCGAACACTTATTTCCAGAACTGTGGAAAAGAAGAGTATAACACGGACTCAAAACAAGTCTCTAATCTTATACTACCCCCCTCCTCCCTCTTTTATCCGTTATTTTTGTAACTTATGGCTAGTTTTTTTAAACGTTAATTTAACCAGTAGGGGCCTGCCCCTCCTGTTTCACTTCAAAAAAAGTCTCTAATCTTATATTATACTCTGTTTCTAATTAGATGAGTCTCTAATTAGATGTTGTCCATGATCTATAAACTAAACGCGTTAATAATGACAAGATAATTTTAAGAGACTTTTTCCAACTAGATCAGTCTTCTCAGATAATAGGGACACGGGTACAGGAACTCGCGTCTCTAATCATGTCACCCCTATCCGGTCCTGTCCTCCTCCACTCCACTACAGCTATCTCTCTTATTTCCTCTTCCACGCAGCTGCAGCCCCTCTTCTACAGTTGTTTCAAAATAGAGAACAATTCAAATGTAATTGAAGTTTTGACGTGAAAACAAAACAATATATTTCATAGCGTAACAACCATACTCATTATGGCTAATATTCTACCTCATCTTCTTCTTTGATGCACTTAGACATAACTAATATACAAGTCAAATATATATATATATATATATATATATATATATATATATATATATATATATATATATATATATATATATATATATATATATATGTTGTACAAGTGGAGAGATGAAGTATTACAAATTGAACTTAGCTTTACGTATAGCTGGCCACTAAGAGTTACAATTCTATACTAAGTTTATCTTGTAATGAATCTAAATGCATGTCACAACTTCTTAACATCATTGTAAAAGTATTGCAGACGTGATAAGAACCATCAGCCAAATATCACTAAAAATATCATCCTGCATATAAGTGATTTATTAATACTTATTGCTAAATAATATTGATTATCATGAAGAAAAAATATAATGGGAGATATTGCCTTGTTTATGGAGCTAGCACCTCTTTATAAAAAAAATAATTTGTGTATGTACCATTATTGAGATTTGTTTCTTCTTCCCCTTGTTCACGTCCTTAACCATTGTCATGACCAAGATTCTAATGCTAGATCTTGTTGTTGTTCTACGCAGTGCTACTTACAATTGGTCATACGAGAACATTGGTTCTGGCAAATAGATCCCTATGCCAGCGACGGAAGGGCTAATGGAGATGGAGCCCTTGACCACTACTTTTTTTCTCGGGTGTCCAACCTTTTTTCTTTCAATGTATATATACCTAATATTAAGGAGACAAACTTTCTCTCCATTACATTTTTTTTTCACCTTCCCCTAACTATCCGTACGGTGGAGAGTTCTCTTTGAATCTCATATGTGACATGGACTTATGACCCACACCCACACTCCTATGAGTTAGGACTTGCATCAATTGATGATGAATACGAAATCTGATTTCAATACATATTAGCTACACTTGAACCAGACTCATGACCTATGTTCGTACGAGTTAGAGCGACTCGTATACAATGATGATACGAAGTCCTATTTCTATGTGTATTGGATTCCATTGCAACATACAAGCACTTTTGGTAGAATATGAATAATAATTCTGAACCTTGCCTTATTAACTTTTTGGTTCTAGTAATAAAATGATTTCTGAACTTGTTTTTATTGGTCAGAGATTAACCATGCCTTCCAAAGGAGATTTGTTGACAACCAAAATATATCCATTTTTATGAAGTTGTCAAATGTGAAATGGACATCACCATTGCGTCTGTCTCGTCAAGCTGATTGAAAAACATATATGGTTTGCATCGTTCAATGTCCGGACAAAGGAGTTACGCCCTCACAAATATGCCGTCACGTCAGAAGTTCCGACCAAACTTCCGACACAACTTCCGACGTGTCGGGAGTTCTGACCCTCCGGAAGTTCCGACAGGCGCCGCAACTTCCGACAGAATAGGCTAAGCCGGGTTTGGGACCCGGCTAGGCCAGGTTTGGCCCCTGTGCCGGGCCCCGGCAGCATGCCACGTGTCATCACCAGAGATCCTGTGAAGCCCGGCTTGGCTGGGTTTGGACCCGGCTTGGCCGGATTTGGTCGAGTCCGATCCGATTAATAGATCTAATCGGTTTTTGGCAATATTTTAACGTGGAAAACTTGGAGAGTAAGTCTTGGAGCGATTTCCTACTGGGATAAGACCACCCCTCTATATATATGGAGGATCATGGCCGATTGAGATCTTAACCATCCAATCGTCAAAACACATCTACCAAGTAGATTCTCGCGGTGGTTCATCTCTATCCTGCTGTTCGGCACGACTCTCCGCGAGTTTAGTCGGCGTTTTAGGTGATCTCCGCGATCCATAGGGCAACCTCTACGTGCATCTCTCCGACAGATCTTTCCGAGGGGTGTTTGGGAGTTTCCGGCGAAGGACGGGCGCTACATCGACCACCAAACGTCCTCTGCTGCCGAAGACAGTCATCCCGACGACCAGAAGACCGGAACCCTAGCTTCCTCGGCGAACCCGAGAAAACCGGCTCAGCCGACTATCAAAGTCAGCCAGGCCGAGTAGGCGGCTCGGCCGGGTTCTGAAACCGGCCAGACCGGGTTTCGTGGGCGTGCTGCTCCGTGCTGTTTCGTTTTGTGCGCGACCGTGCGATCTAGCACCTTGCTGTGTGTTGTCCCGTTTCGGCATCATCACACTTTTTGGCGACTCCGCTGGGGAAGAAAGCTCAATCCCAGATGCAATCTACTAGCGGCATGGTGGGCGACGAAGGAAAGAAGACCGACAAGAACGTCAATGAAGACAACGTCATCCGTCCCAAGACTATCGACGAGCTTCCTGAGGAGCTCCGGAAAAAGCTGGAGGCCAAGCTTGCTGTCAATACTCAAGCCTTCCTGGATAGCTGTACTAAGGACCGGCGCAACAAGGTCACCCAAGTCTCCGAGCCTAACTTCGGTGACTCGTCTTCTTCATCCGGCGGAGGAGGCGGGAAGACCGAAGCGGAGAGGGCTACTAAGGAGGAGGAAAAGCTCAAGGCTAAGGTAAATAATGATGAGAACCCCTCTACTACTATCCATGATGGTCTTACATATTTAGTTGAAGATATGGGTAAGCAAATTAAAATTTCTATTGATGCATCCAAAGCTAAAATCGGCAAGCGCATATCTAAAATTGAGGAAAAGTTAGTTGGTATTTTAGATCATGATAATCAACCTGAATTTGGTATGCCTTTCGATTTTTATGAAAATCAACCTGATTTTGCTATAGCTAGCCAACTTCAGTCGGGTCCTTCGGCGCATGAAACCGATAGAACTGATCGTGGCATGGCTAGCTCTTCAGCTAGGCAGGTGAATCCGACTAGGCCATCGGTGGGTCGTAACACTATTTTACCTAATCCCCCGCCGTCACCTAGTCAGATTCCAGTGGCTAATAATGCGATCACCGATTCCTCTAAGACCGATGTAGACGCTATCGTAAATCGATTTAAAGCTGAGGTGACTAAATCCATTGAGAGGAATCTGGGGATAACCATTAAGCCTATTCAGAGCTCATACCAAAAACCATATCCTTCCACCTATGATGTTTTGCGGGCACCGATTGGGTGGAAGATGCCCGATTTCCAGAAATTTAATGGTGATGATAGTAAAACCACTATGGAGCATATTGGCACGTATCTGGCTCAGTTAGGAGAAGCTAGTGCTCATGATTACATGAAAATTAGATGGTTTCCTTTATCTTTGTCTGGTACAGCATTTGCATGGTTTTCTTCATTGCCACCATATTCAATTAGTACATGGAATGATTTGGAGGAAAAATTTCATAACTATTTCTTTACTGGTGTTCAAAAAACTAAACTGTCACATCTCACATCGGTTCGTCAAGGGCGTGATTCCGTACTTGATTATGCTAAACGTTTTAGGGACGTTAAGAACCGATGCTTTAATTTGAATATTTCTTATAGAGATTTGGCAAATTTATTTCTTAACGGTATGAACTATAATATTAGAGAGAAATTGGAGCACTATGAATTCTATAGCATTAATCAATTATTGTAAAAGGCTATTGCTGTAGAATCTCGTTTAGCAAGTGAATCCAAAAAATCTTATCGGACCCATGTGTTGGAATGCTCTGACAACGAGGACGATGAGAATTTGAAGTGTAACTCTGCTGAATTTGTTTGGTCTCCAAATAAAAAAGGAATTTCTTGACCATCTCTGAAACCGATTTCTAAAAATCGGCAGGATGAAATTAAATTTACTTTTGATGTTTCTAAATGTGATCGGATCTTAGATGAATTGCTTAGAATCGGTAACATTAGAATTACTCATACCTTGCCGTCTAGTGAAGAATTGAAAAAATGGGTGTATTGCAAATTTCATAATTCTTCTAGTCATGCTACTAATGATTGCAACTATTTTCGTCGATAGATACAATCGGCCCTCAACGAAGGACGATTGAATTTAGCTGAGATGATAGTTGACAAAGTGCCTTTTCCAATGAATGTCATCGAGAAAGGGGAGCTCGCTATTTTGATTCGTCCAGAGCAAGCCGACACCACGTAAGGCAAGAACGTGATTATCGGCGAACCACGGGAGGCACCGAAACAAGTTTCGGGGCGTCAAGTGGTGCTTGAGAAGGACGAAGACGGCAAGACGAAGCTAACAATCTCTGCAGGGTCGTCGCAGTACTTATCTCGGCAGCGGCGCTGGGAGGCCACGGCGGCACAGCAGAGGCCGGCCAGGCCGGTTCCAGGAACCGGCCCAGCCGGGAACACGGCCCAGCCGGCTACAGAAGCCGGCTAGGCCGGTTCTGGCGCCAACCCGGTCAGGCCGGGTATAGTAGTCGGCTCGGCCAGTTTTGTCAGGGGTGGTGGCGCTTCTTCCTCTGCAGCTCCTAGGGCCGCCAGCGCTGGTGGTGCCCAGGTGATCAGGACGTTCGTCCCAAAGCGTCCAGAAATTGGCACTTGAAAGACGAACGCAAGTTCAAACAAGGGGAAGGTCGTTCCAAAGAAGCTTTGCACGTTTGACCGGCTCATGGAAAAATACCGGCAAGAAAAGGCCGATTCCCAGAATCGGCCCATAAAAAAAGAGGCTACACCGCCAAAGCGAGATGAGCAACCAAAGAATATGACGGTGGCTCCGGCAACGTCTCCGGCGCAGGAGGTTGCTCGCCCTCGTGTCTCTCGTTGGGGTCCCCCACCTCCACCTCAGCCGCATTGGGGCCCCAACGGGGTGTTCGTGCCATATCCCTTCCTCATGTAGCAGCAGCCGATGAACGGAGCGTCTTCATCATCGGTGTTTAGCCGATTGGGCTATGGTCAATCGGGCTACGGCGGCCAAGGGGTGTCTCTCCCGCCGCCGCCAGCGAGGTTGGTGATTGGTGATGGAAGAGAGAAGGCTCCACCGCGACAAGTCTATGTGCCTAAGAGGGTCGTGGAGTCTTCCATTGTTCCTATTGCTCCTACTGCACCGCCTCCGAAGGAGGCACCTTCGGCAACAATTCTTATCGGCTCTCAAGAGGTGCTTATCGTTGACAACGACGAGCCGATGAGGATTGATGAGCCATCATCCACCGCTCCGGAGGTTGCCGCTAAGGTTGTGGAGAAGAAACCGATTGATCCAAAATATTTGCAACCGAAGTGGTGCCCACCGGGATTGACCAAGACACAGCGGCGGAAGTTACAGCGAGCGCGCCAAACTCAGCAAAAGCGGGAGAAGTTGGAAAAAAATGAGAGAGGAGATCTTCAATGCTGCACACCCAATTTTTCCGCAAACTCAGAAAGGAAGTGATCCGGCGTGCTTCACAAAATCTGCAGAGAAGGTTGCTGGGCAGAAAGATCTGCCAGAAGCGAAGTCTGCACAGGTCACAGAAACCGGCCAGGCCGGGTCAGAGCCGGCCCAGCCGGGTTTCCCAGGAACCGGCCAGGCCGGGTCAAACCCGGCTAGGCCGGGTTTTGCGGCTTCGTCTCCCGCCGCCGCCGCTGCCGCCGGTTCACTGGAATCGACTGTCGCTACTGTTTCTTCTGTTGTTGCAGGTTCTGGTGACGCAGAAGATGAGGAGATGGTCGATTATGAGCCGACGCCGCCGCGCGCCGAACTTAATGTCGTTTACTTGTCTTCCGATTACTATGTAATCGATGAAGATGAAGGTTCGCCGACGGCTCAGTTTTGCTTCGCCGCCGAGGATGCCGTCTTCAAGAAATCGGATGATTCCGTCAACCACCTTCGGCCGCTCCATATCAACGGGCATATCAACAGCACGCCGGTTCATCATATGTTGGTGGATAGCGACGTGATTGTCAATCTAATGCCGTATTCGCTCTACAAGAAGCTCGGCGGCACGGAGGGAGAGCTAGTGAAGACCAACATGACGATCACTGGAGTTGGAGGCGGCGAGCCAATTCCAGCTTTGGGCGTAGCGACGATGGAGTTGACCGTCGGCAGCAAAACGTTGGCAACCGCGTTCTTCGTCGCCGAGGTACAAGGTAGCTATAATCCCATCCTTGGTCGCGATTGGATTCATGTCAACCGTTGCGTTCCATCCAGTTTGCACCAGACTTTAATTCAATGGGTGGGGGATCAAGTTGAGGTTATTCATGCTGATTCATCGGCCTCCATTGCTACGGCCGATGCTTCTTCGCTCGGGGGGCACGATGGTATTGCTTTCTTATCTGGTCATGACTTGTCTGACGTTGAGTTTATTAGCGTCATTAAGGAAGGATTTGTGCCTGTGTCATTGAAGCCGATTGATAATCGGCTCAATATCATCGTGTAATTAATTTTTTGTAATGGATGCTAATGTTGAATGGTTGAAACATCGTGTGGATTAATATCGGGCTTCTATGACCGATGTCTGTGAAACAATTGATGATTTTGATGAGCTCAATAACTTGGGCCAAGGTTTCACGTCGGCCAACCCATTGGAAGAAGTTGACATTGGGGATGGTTCTACACCAAGGCCGACATTCATTAATAAAAATTTTAAAGCCGATTATAAAGCTGAATTAATCGCGCTTTTAAAAGAATATGCTGATTGTTTTGCATGGAGCTATAATGAGATGCCCGGATTGAGCCGAGAGCTTGTCGAGCATCGGCTTCCCATTAAGCCTGGATTCCGGCCTCATAAGCAACGTTCTCGCTTCTTTCATGCTAAAATTTACGACCGCATTAAAGAAAAAATTAATCGGTTGTTGGAAGCGGGATTTATTCGCCCATGCAGGTATGCGGAGTGGATCTCTAATATTGTGCCCGTTGAAAAGAAAGGATCGGGCAAGATTAGAGTTTGCATTGATTTTAAAGATTTGAATAGAGCCACTCCAAAAGATGAATATCCTATGCCTATTACCGATATGCTTATTAATGATGCTTCAGGACATAAAATTCTTAACATTCTTGATGGTAACGTTGGTTACAATCAAATATTTATGGCCGAAGAGGACACGTCTAAAATGGCCTTTGTTTGTCCTGGGTTTGTTGGATTATTTGAGTGGATTCTCATGACATTTGGATTGAAAAATGCCGGTGCTACCTATCAACGTGCTATGAACTTAGTCTTTCATGATTTAATTGGCATGATCATGGAAGTATATATTGATGATATTGTGATCAAATCAGCTGCCAATAATTCTCACTTGGCTGATTTGCGTCTTGCTTTTGAGAGGATGTGCCGGTATGGTTTAAAGATGAATCCGCTTAAATGTGCTTTTGGTGTATCGGCGGGCAAGTTCTTAGGATTTATTATTCATGAGAAGGGCATAGAAGTTGATCCCAAGAGAATAAAGAGTATCAAGCAAGTTCAGGCGCCTGCATATAAAAAAGACTTACAAAAGTTTCTGGTAAAGGTGAACTACTTGAGAAGATTTATTGCTAACTTGTCCGGGAAAGTTATTTCTTTCACCCCCATATTGAGATTGAAAGATGAGAGTGAGTTTGCTTGGGGGGCAAAGCAACAAGAGGCATTTGAGAAGATCAAGGAATACTTGTCGAAGCCACCAGTTCTTCGTGCTCCAAGGAGAGGAGTTCCTTTTAAATTATATATTGCTGCCGAAGAAAAAATAATTGGTGCGGTTTTGACTCAGGAGGATGATGGCAAGGAGTATGTTATTGCTTATATTGGTCGTCGTCTTCTTGATCCCGAGACAAGGTATGCCCATATTGAAAAATTATGATTATCATTATACTTTACTTGTACTAAGATGAGACATTACTTGTTAGCTAGTACATGCATTGTTGCTTGCCAGGCCGATGTAATTAAGCATATGTTATATCGGCCAATCCTTAGTGGAAGGATCGGTAAATGGGCATATGCATTGGTTGAATATGACTTGACTTTTGAGCCTTTGAGAGCCATAAAAGGTCAAGTTCTTGCTGATTTTATTGTTGAGCATGCAATTGATTTAGAAGATGAGATCAATTACATAACTTTTACTACATGAAAACTTTATTTTAATGGATCGCTTTGCAAACAAGGCCAAGGTGTTGGTATTGTTATTATTTCACCACATGGTGCTGAGATGGATGTGTCAAACCGATTAGAAAATTATTGAACTAATAATCAAGCCGAATATTTAGCTCTTTATTGCGGCTTGGAGATGTTGAATTCCATGGGAGTAAAACATGTTGAGGCTTATGGTGATTTTTTATTAGTGGTGCAACAAGTTTCTGGCGAATGCCAATGTTTAGGGGAATCACTTAATGCTCATCTTGATGCTTGCCTTGATTTAATTGCATCTTTTGCCGAATTTAAAATTCGGCACGTACCGAGACATGAAAATTCAAGAGCCAACATGTTAGCTCAGCGAGCATTAGGCTTTGACGTCGGTGGGCGTAAAGATTTAAAGCCGGTGCAAAGCATCTTTTCTGTTTCTGTGCAGGTACGTGGAAACCGGCCCAGCCGGGTCTAAGAGTCGGCCAGGCCGGCTCTGGACCAAACTCGGCCAGGCCGGGTACAGAAGGCAGCCAGGCCGGTTCTGGCCAGGAACCGGCCAGGCCGGGTGTTGAAGCCGGCTCGGCCGGATATTGTGGCTTTGATCCAAATCGGCCAGAATTGTGTCAAATTGATGGGCAGGCCAATTTGGAGGATTGGAGGACTCCCTTATTAAATTTTCTGCGAGATCCCAGCACTAAAGCCGATAAAAGTATTCTGCGGATTGCGTTTAAGTTCACTTTGCATAATGATGAGGTTTATTAGAGGACCGCCGATGATTTGTTGCTCAAGTGCTTGGGACCTGATGAAACTAAAGTGGCTATGGGGGAAGTCCATAAAGGTGTTTGTGGTACGCATCAATCGGCTCCTAAGATGAAATGGCTTTTGAGAAGGGCTGGTTTTTATTGGCCTACTATGATAGCCGATTGTTTTCGCTACTACAAAGGATGTGAGGAGTGCCAACGGTTTGGTAATGAAACGACCTCGATTTTCGCGAAGGGAAATCCACAGGCTCGAATTGTAATTCAACAGATTGCTTGGGACAATCCATGAAATTACCCATATCTCAGTTGACACTAGGATCCATACAACGGTAATTAAGTCTTACATAAACACTTATTACATCGTCACACTGGCGGAATCAACATTCAGAGAAGCTTTTAGAAGATGCGGAAACGTTTCATCCTTCATGGCCAACTTGAGTGTAGCACGTGACCCTATTCCTCGCCATCATCTTCCTCGAAGTCGTACTCATTCTCGCCACCTGACAGCAAATTTATCAGTACGATATGTACTGGCCACGGAGCCCACCTATGCAGCATTTGCTTTGTGGAAAGTGGATACAAGGCTATACAAGCAGACCTATAGGCTGAGGTTTCCTATGCAGCTGTAATCAATGTTTAATTAGTCAAGTTTTATCTCCAGTTAACACCATCATCCCTTTTCCCATCACCACATCTCACTTACCCACACCTCGCTCTCATCTGACAGGCCCAACTCCCTCTCGGGCCTATCTCAGCGGCACACTACCACAACGGGTACACTGCCGGAAAAATGTCATCCAGGGGGAGAAGAGAACACTCACTACACTAGTAGAAGCTTCACAGGAAAGGTCCATAGACAACGAGTTGGCATATGTATCGATCGATCAACCGTACACTCTGCAGAGGTTTCACTACCCACAAGATTAGCCATCATAGGTGTTGCGCAAACACCTAGGCAGAATTCCGGGTGCTTGCTTGCCTAGATCGATGCCACCCTACCACTCAGCCCTGGGATATTCCGGATCCTACACCGTTATGCTGAGACTGGGAGACACAGTACCGGGCCCATCCAGTGGTACTGCGCATCTAGAACGGAACGGGAACCCATCGACCGTCTCCGCCCACCCTTATCACCTCTCAACCTAGCAGTAGTGGCACCGTCCTACCAAGTAGTCCAGCCGTCTCCCGCCCATTAGAAGCGAGTGAGTAGAAAAGGATTCCCATGAACCTGAAACTAGTCCGTCCTAGGTTTGACCAAGCAGGCATCTTCACTTAGGGGATACTCTCCCCGTGCCATCACAGCACCTCCATCCACGGGCTTCAAACCACCAAGGCTATCCCACCCGGAACCTCCTCAACAACTTTACCCGCCACAGGTATCTCGTTTGGGGATGCCCCGGTTGCACCCCCGGCACGACTTGCCCCATGGGCTTGTCTCACATCCCACTTGGTCGACATCAACCCTTACCACGCACCCAAGACGCACGCAGCACTCTCTCCCAGTGGTTATAATCAGTTATACACCGTCCCAATTCCACATAGCATATAACAAGTAGAAAGTAGTGGAAGAGTAACAGTAAATTAAGCAGCATCTAACCTAGCAGCGGATAGCAGGGTATAGTCTTATCAAGGCAGGGAATTCAAATATACTACCATGCAACCAATCCATACATAATCATAAAGCAATAGCAACAATGTCATTTGCAATGCGTAAATAGGATCTAAGGATTTGGTGGGACGTGGCACCTTCGTAGTCGTGTCCTAGCTCCTGAAGGTACTCGTGGTCGTCTTCCTTAGTCAGATCCTCCTCCGGCTCTGAAATCGAACACGAAATAGTCGCGTCAGCGACTCCTATAGAGTACTTCAGAAAAATCCAATAAAATAAAGAGCCAAATGCACACAAACATAGTCTTAGATTGTAGATCTCATTTTTCTGAGAATTTTGATATATGGTGCACAATTTTTGGACATCGTATGAATAAGTTATGAATTTCCGAAGATTATCCCATTTTCCGAAAATGGAAAATGGTTGATTAATCAGGGGCAGCTCGGGATTGGTCCACGTGGCGCGCGGGTCCAGTAGTGCGGCATGTGGCGCCTCGTCAGAACACAGACCCGATGGTCGCCCACCAGGTGTTCGATGCTGGTTCCCAGAGAGTCGCCGGCGTCGGCGTAGCTCGGCGGAGCTCGGCGTAGCTCGGGCGAATCGGAGATTCGGGGCGCCGAGGGTGCCGCTCTCCCGAGCTCTCCAGGGGAGGCTCGGGTGAATTGGACATTTGGGCGCCGAGGGTGCCGCTCTCCCGAGCTCTCCCGGGGAGGCTCGGGCGAATCGGAGATTTGGTGCGCCGAGGGTGCCGCTCTCCCGAGCTCTCCCGGGGAGGCTCGGGCGAACCGGAATTTTGGGCGCCGAGGGTGCCGCTCTCCCGAGCTCTCCCGGGGAGGCTCGGGCGAATCGGAGATTTGGTGCGCCGAGGGTGCCGCTCTCAGAGGTCGGGGCTGGTTCTCAGAGGTCGGGGGGCGTCGGCGTAGCTCGGCGGTGGTCGGGCGAGCTCAGCGGTGGTCGGGGGTGGTTTGAGACCTTGGCCGACCATTCGGCGTGCCATGACGGCCGGCGGCGAGCTGCCGCAGGGCTAAAGCTCCGGTAGGCTACGTTGCAGCTCACAGCGAGGCAATTTCTCCCCTGCGGGCCCCAATATTCGTTTCTAAGGGATCCAATTTGGCTAACAGGGTCCCTTTTGGTGCTCGGCCACGGCACAGGCGCTTCTCCGGCGAGGCGGGCGGCGGTGTGGTGGCCGGGGTTCGGTTTTGGCACGAACGGGTGTGGTTCCCTTCTATCCCACGGCATACGGCGGTTCTTCGACGAGGTGGAGGCGCACGTAGCCAAGGCGACAGACATGATTCGGGGCTCGGCTATCTAGTGGCGGTGCCGAGGCAGACTTGGCGAACCTCGTCGGCCTTTCTCCGCAGCGCGAGGCGATCGGGGGTACTCGGAACAGATTTTAGGCGAGGCGGAACGTGTCGGCGGCGATCACGTTTCCCCGAGAACGCACCTCTCGGTGTTCCGGGCTATGGAGGTTCGATCTTCCGCAACTAATCTTGTCCGAGGTGGTCGGTTTTTGTTCCTGGTCGCGGTATTGAGATACTCCGGTCATCGGCGGCGATGTCGCTGCGACTGTGAGGTTCCGGCGGGGCTAAGGAGGTCTTCTAGGAGATGTATACGCCTCCAGGGTCTATGGCGATGGTATACCAACTACCAATTTTGGCTACCGAGATTCCCAAGGTGCTCGGTTGTGGCGGCGGTGTGTCGCCGACGACGGCGGAAGGCGGCAACACGGCTACGACCATGTTTTGGTTCAATCGAATGCGGTCTTGTCAAATTGGCGAGGCCAGAGAAGCATACAACACTCTAGTGGCGAACTTTAGCCATGGCATGGCCTTCTTTTGGCGACGGCTCGTGGCGGCGCTCCGGTAAGGTCGCGGCGCACGCGGCCAAGGCGATTCAGGTGGTTCCGGCTTCAATCCCGCGAGGCGGGTTCGTTCGCGAGGTCTCGGTGTACCATCTTGGCTCCCTCCTACCGCGCGAGATACTTAGCTAGACCCTGAACGGACTTCGCCGCGCCAGAACGTGCCATGGCGAGCACGTCTTCCCGCGAGCGCGTCGTGCTGCGCTCCGGGGCCATGGATGGTCGGTCTTTGCGATTCAGGCTAGTCCGTCGTGCCCGCGGAGCTAGTGGTCGTGCCGATGGGTGGCAGGACGATGCTACTGGCTCAGGTGCTCGGGAACGCCGACGAGACGGCGGCGCTCCGAACGCCCATGACTGCGGTGCCCGTCGAAGTCACTCCAGTGTATATGCGCGTCACCCGTTTGGCTTGGCAGGTCTTGTGTGTGCGTGCGCAGTGTTCCAGGGTCGGAATCGACCCGTGGCCTATGCGCTCGTGAAGCCGAGCGCCATGGCTGAAAGCACGGCGAGGTTGGCAAGGTGCTCGGGTGGCTCACCGCGGTGTCGGTGAAGATAGGATGGCGATGCAGTGGCGAGTCGGAGCCGTGCAGAGCATACGCAGTGCCGTGCCGAACCGCGACGGGGCTCCGGCTTCTCCTCCGTGTCCGGCTCGGCGCGCTCCGCGGCGGCAACGCTCCGGCAGCTCCTCCTCCTCTGCTCCGCCTTTCTCCTACGCTCTCTCTCTCGGTGTGGTGCAGTGTGCCGGTCTGTGCCGCGGTGGCGGCGAGGGGAAATGAGGGTAGGGCTTCGGGGTGAGCTCCTTTTTATAGGCGAACTTAGCCAGCTCCAATGGCGAACGGTCCTGATCGCGCTCGACCGATCGAAGGGCCGTGGCTCGAGTGGATCTAGGGCTCCGGATGGGCGCGGGTTCGCTTGGCGGCCAAGGAAGGAGGGGACAGGAGGGGGACAGCTCTGCGGGGCGTGGTGCTGTCGGCTTGGTGGGGCCGGGGTCACGCAATTCGCGTCTTCCCCCTCCGGCTCGACGGTGAAGAAGAACAGGGAGGGAAGGCGTGGTGCTGACACGCGGGCCCGGGTTGGCAGCGAGCGCGAGCGCGTGTGTGCCGGTCGCGCGCGCGCGTTGCCGGGCCGCAACGTGGGCCGCGCGCGGTGAAGAGGAGGATGGGGCAGCCTGGCTGGGCCGGCGCGGCGCGTGGGTGAGGCCAAGCAGGCCGGTTGGGCCGAATGGCTGGCCTAACTCCCTCTCCCTTTTCATTTTCTTTTTCTTTTTCTATTTTCATTTTAGTGTATATATACATATATTGCCCATTTTAAATATTGAGTAAATACAAACATAAATTGCAATAAATCCCAAATGTGATGCATAAGTTATTATTTTATGTGAATAGAATTAAAATGCAAACTATACTCCTTTATTTATCAAATTCATCATGAAACCTATATGCTTGCACAAGAAAAATGGATTTTCATAATAAATAAATGAAAAATTTTAATTGATTGGGATTTTTAGGTTGTGTGGGTTTTTAGGTTTGTTACATATTCAGTTAGTGTCTGCTGCAATGCTTCATCCTATAATCAAACCGTGGCCTTTTCGTGGTTGGGGACTAGACTTCATTGGCCAAATTCATCCCCCTTCTTCAAAGGGTCATTGCTTCGTGTTGGTGGCCACAGATTATTTTACTAAGTGGACCGAAGCGATGCCTTTGAAGAATATGACACATAAGGAGGTGATTGAGTTTGTGACTGAGCATATTATTCATAGATTTGGCATTCCTCAGACTTTGTCTACGGACCAGGGGAAGTCTTTCATATCAAAAGAGGTGCGAGAATTTACCGAATCATATAAGATTAAGTTGCTCAATTCATCTCCATACTATGCTCAAGCCAGTGGCCAGGCTGAGTCTAGTAACAAGACCTTGATTAAGCCTATCAAGAAAAAGATAGAGGACAATCTAAGAAGGTGGCACGAGGTATTATCAGAGGCTCTGTGGGCTCATCGTATATCTCGTCATGGTGCTACAAAGGTGACTCATTTTGAACTAGTATATGGACAAGAGGCCGTGTTACCCGTCGAAGTGAATTTAAATGCATATCGGCTCGCTAAGCAAGATGACTTGTCTGCAGTTATGTATCATGATTTAATGATGGACAATATTGATGAGGTGACAGATAAAAGGTTAATGGCTCTAAAGGAGATAGAGAAGGACAAAGCACGAGTTGCCAAAGCTTATAATAAGAAAGTGAAGATCAAGTCGTTCCAAGTTGGAGAACTAGTATGGAAAACAGTATTACCAATTGGGATCAAGAGCAATAAGTTCGGCAAGTGGTCGCCTAATTGGAAAGGTCCTTACAAAGTGGTCAAGGTGATATTCGGTAATTCTTATATGCTAGAGACATTTCAAGGTGATCGTCTCCCAAGGGCAATTAACGGGAGGTATTTGAAAAAATACTTTCCAAGTGTTTGGCAAGAAGCCTAGGTGCTCTCCAAGCAATGGCCGGTACATGTATCGCCCTTAGAACAAAAAATAGCCGATGTATACATCGACCTTAGTCACTAAACAACCGTTGGCTTAAATATCGTTGCTGTTTGATTTTATCTATGTTTTTAAGTTCATGAACATTGATTCACCTGAAACAGGGGGGTATATGTTGACAACCAAAATATATCCATTTTTATGAAGTTGTCAAAACGTGAAATGGACATCACCATTGCGTCCGTCTCGTCAAGCTGATTGAAAAACATATATGGTTTGCATCGTTCAATGTCTGGACGAAGGAGTTACGCCCTCACGAATATTCTGTCACGTCAGAAGTTCCGACCAAACTTCCAACACAACTTCTGACGTGTCGGGAGTTTCGACCTAAGTCGGAAGTTCCGACCCTCCGGAAGTTCCGACAGGTGCCGTAACTTTCGACAGAATAGGCTAGGCCGGGTTTGGGACCCGGCTAGGCCGGGTTTGGCCCCTGTGCCGGGCCCCGGCAGCATGCCACGTGTCATCATCAGAGGCCCTGTGAAGCCCGGCTTAGCCGGATTTGGTCGAGTCCGATCCGATTAATAGATCTAATCGGTTTTTGGTAATATTTTAACGTGGGAAACTTGGAGAGTAAGTCTTGGAGCGGTTTCCTACTGGGATAAGACCACCCCCCCTCTATATATATGGAGGATCATGGCCGATTGAGATCTTAACCATCCAATCGTCAAAACACATCTACCAAGTAGATTCTCGCGGTGGTTCATCTCTATCCTGCTGTTCGGCTCGACTCTCCGCGAGTTTAGTCGGCGTTCTAGGTGATCTCCGCGATCCCTAGGGCAACCTCTACGTGCATCTCTCCGACGGATCTTTCCGAGGGGTGTTCGGGAGTTTTTGGCGAAAGACGGGCGCTACATCGACCACCAAACGTCCTCTGCTGCGGAAGACGGTCGTCCCGACGACCAGAAGACCGGAACCCTAGCTTCCTCGGCGAATCCGAGGAATCCGGCTCAGCCGACTTTCAAAGTCGGCCAGGCCGGGTAGGCGGCTTGGCCAGGTTCTGAAACCGGCCAGGCCGGGTTTCGCGGACGTGCTGCTCCATGCTGTTTTGTTTCGTGCGCGACCGTGCGATCTAGCACCTTACTGTGTGTTGTTCCATTTCGGCATTAACAAGATTACTAGGAGTCTAAGACCCCCGGCCTAGATTCTTTGAATAAAGTTCATCTGTATCTTTGTCTTGCAGTCACAGTTGAGATGCACACACATATGGATGATCGAGTTTATCAATGTCATTTTTAATATTTCTTTCTCAAAAGATAAACACGCAAGCGTGTACACGTAGACCTCATGACGTCGTTGTCGATGTTGAGATGCCGTCGTGGGTGAAATATTCTCTCTCCCAGCCAATTAATCCTCATCCCCACATACTGAAGCTTTGGAGTTTCCAAATGGCGTCAACGTAACGCCGTCAACTTTGTTGTCATTTGTTACTAATGTCCCACTTGGCATGGCTCCACTTCACCAGTGTGGCCATTATTTTTTTGGCCTCGGTTCCATGAACAACTTCATAAGTGAAAGTGAAGCTGTTTTAGTAAATCGTTTAGCAAAATGGCTCCACATATAAAGTTTTTTAAAATATGCTCTCATAAAACCACATGCAGGACCCACCAAAACCGGGTAAAGCTAGGTGAAGCTCTATTTTTTGCTCTACTCTCCATATGTTATCTGTGAGAGCATGATTTAAGAGGCTTCTTTGGTGGAGCCATTTGGTTTTACCTTGTTTGGCAGAAAACGGCTCCAAACGGTTCCTGAAACCGGTCGAGAAGCCCTGCCAAACATGGCCTAAGGCGCGGCTAACTATACAACCATGTATGACATTAGAATGTATGTTTCTAGACTATTGACTATATCAGCCTTTATAGACTATCTATATATACACCATTAAAAATAATACTAAAGACCAAAGGTTTCTTCCATCCAGCTCTTTTAGTTCCTAAAAAGTTGCATGGTCCTGTCTTATATGTGATCCCAACTCATGACTCTCGCTCGTAAGAATTAGAACAACTGGTGTCTAGCATTGAGATTGAGTTCCATTCCAAGACGTATTGGGTTCTTTTGCAATGCACAAACATCCATGACAATAATGCAGGTAAGTTGTACAAATATAGTCTATGACCAAAAATCCTTATTTAAACCAAAATCCGCAAATAAAAAGGCAATATAATAAACACAAGAGTTCCAACTTAACCTAGAGATGAAAAAAGTGTAGCAACTACAAGAAGATCATATTTTAAAAGTGAAAACTAGAATCATAATGTCATGAACAATGAACCTCAACCAGAGCCACTGGCACTTAAAACAAGGTTTCAATTGAATGCTTTTTTTAGAAAGGTGGCAAAAGTTTTGTCGTATTGTTATTAGACGGATAAAGAGAGAAAAACAAAAGTTATGTACAAACTATAGCCTATTTAAGGAAAAAAAAAAACAAAACGTCCACAACTCAACTAATTCCTGGGACTCCCGCCGGGGCTAGCACTCCTAGAAATTTGTACAAAACTTCCACAGCTCAACTAATCACTTCTACATCTAGTTTTCTACGTTGGGACAGGAGTTCGCCACATGGTACTGATTGAATGCATATTGAAGACACATATAGATATGTCATACAGAGAGAAACTAGGAACTTAGAAGGTACACATAGATATATCCACAAGTTTATCATAAGCCGGGTACATATTTTAGAGTATCTGTGTATTAGAAAACTAACAAAGAGAGTGTGTGACTGTGTGGGAAGCCCCAGTGAGGGCCAGAGCGAGGAGATCGAACTGCACCCAAAGAAAACATGTGGTCCGTCACAACTTCAGCACTTGTTGTCATCAAGAACAACTCAGTCTGTTGTGTTGTCAAAAAAAAAAAACTCAGTCTGTTCTGGAAGTAGAGCCAGGAATCGTTTGGGAACGTACCGCGCGCTGACTCCCAAGTTAGCCTGCTATATGGGGATGCAAGAATATCTAAGTATTTGCTTGACAAGATTGTAGCTCATGCGGTAACATGGCTTGATGGACTATTATAGTACTATCGTGAGTAAGAATTTGCAAATCCCACCTCTCCTATTTTGAACCTTTATTTGATCTTATGTTAAGTTCCAACGGCCTAGGGTTGACCCTTATTCTCATCTCTCTCTGACTCTCTCCCCTTCACAGAAAACATCTCTAGGTTTTGCAACATCTAAGGCGACCTAGATCTACCAAATCATGCACTAATTGAGATCTTCTATCATATAGATAGATAGAAACCGAGTATTTTGGATTCCCTCTTTGTCATGTAGTTTGACTCCACGCAAACTGGTCCAAGAACAATGTTGCCGCGTGACGATGCACATGGGGACCAGCAGCAAGGATTCAAATGGAATGACGCGTCAACGTTGCAAGTCAAGTCAATCGGCCTCTTCAAAATTTTATTATTTCTAATCTAATTAAAATATTAAAAAATAAAGGATTTCTTGTCTCATTTTTTTTTACTTTCCAAACTGTCTCCCATCCTTTGTACTCCCTCCATTCTAATTTATAAGTCGTTTGACTTTTTTGCCCCAACTTTGATCACCCGTCTTATTCAAAAATTTATGTAAAATATTTTTTTTGTTATAGCCTGCTTTATTAATAAAAGTTCTTCAAGAATAACTTAAATTTAACTCTTTCTACGCAAATGTTTTGAATAAGACGAGTAGTCAAACTTAAGGTTGAAAAGGTCAAACGACTTATAAATTAGGACGGATTAAGTATCTCATATATATGTCCCGCTTATAACTTGTGATCGTATATAAGAGTTAGAGTAACTTGTGTTTAGTTGAGTCTGATTTTAAATTGTATTGGATTTCATTGTAACGTACAGACACATTTGCTCGTAGAGAAAAACATGAATGTCATTGAGAAAAATGGCACATTTGAACGGGAAGAAGTCATGCGCCCGCCCGTCCTGTCTTCCTTCCCAGACAGCGACTGTGCAGCACCCGCCTCTATGCCACACAGCCATCCCAGCCCCTCCTCGTCCCATCCAGCCACAGATCCGAGATCCACGGCTCCTAATCTATCCATCCATGGGGAGCTCGTGGTGGTCAAGCACTGGAGTTTCCCCAACCCATTTGGTTGCTTCTTTCCTAGAGATCTCGAGTTCCAACCCGTCGGAAGCCGCTGTAGCTCCAGCAGCCACCCCCCGCCCCTCTCCAGGCCTGTGCCCGTGGGGCCTCCTCCCTCTCCCCCACTGCCACTCCTTACATCCTGAGCTGAGGTGGACAAAAGACTACTCCTTCGACGAGTCCGACGAGGAAGCTCCACTGGCCTCCTCACCTCCCCATTTTGTTGTCGTACGTCAGACGCCACCGGTGCGGACCCAGCTGTGCTACAACGACGAGGAGGTCGTAAGGATGGGTGACCATAGCCGCAGCATTGGGGTCGTTGGTCCTTGAGAAGGCGGCCTCGTTGTTGTCGCAAGAGCTCGCACGTTCACCATGATGCTGCTGGACGGGTCATGAAGGGTGGTGCGAAACATGTGCCGGCCCACGGAGACTCGAACCTCGAGTTACCACAAGCTGCCGCCACCGTCTCTTTGCTCCTAATGAGGATGGTTGGCATGACGTGTTGCCGCGCATGGGGAGTGCCGGTCATAGCAGCTCCAAGCTGATAGAGGTGCGGTCGCCAAGACGCAACCACTGAGTCACATTCCGGAGGTCCTGCACGGCAAATGCCTTAACTGTATTGCTTCCTCCCACCGCGAGGCAACCTGTATGCTGTCCCAATGTTGTCTGTGCAATTGTGGTTTCTGTCACATCGCCTCGACTGCAAGTGGCGGCACAAGAACGCCACTAGTGGCTTCGGTATGACAGACGCCTGCAATGGTCTGCCGTCTAGTCGTCGCTTGTCAGCGATCGAGCGTCAGGGGTAGCCGGAGCCTGTGCAGCACTGCGTCTGCTCGTTGATGATCACTCATGGACAAGATCTTGAGGCTATGGTTGTTTCCAAGCCACAGTTGCCCGACATCCCTTGGGATCCAATGTCCTGTGACTGGGGTGTGTGGTCAATGTCAGTTCCACTGGCCATCGCTCTGCATCGATGTGCCAAGCAGTTGGGTGCGGGGCATTTAGACCTAGAGTTCACAGTGGACTATTGCTCAGAGGTTACGCACTGGGCCTTTGATCCCATGTTGGCTCAAGTGGAGGCATGCCTGACCAAAAAGTCACCTCCCGACTTTTCTTTAGATGATGATGCCATGTAGCCATGTTCACTGAAGTTGACAACGTCTACGGCACCTGCTAACTTGATGGATTGGTCTCCTCAGATCATGCATCAATGTCGGTCTCACTGAATGTCGTCATCGGCTTCGCTTCCCCACAGCGGCCGTCTCACGGGCAAACCTCTTCATGCGTCTGTTGC
Source organism: Eremochloa ophiuroides (assembly GCA_038502445.1). Taxonomy (NCBI): domain Eukaryota; kingdom Viridiplantae; phylum Streptophyta; class Magnoliopsida; order Poales; family Poaceae; genus Eremochloa; species Eremochloa ophiuroides. The sequence goes on along the minus strand of JAHLJS010000004.1, from coordinate 2,805,482 downwards.
CCGGGGTGGACCTTGCCTCGAGCAAGGAGTTCTAGATGTTCAACAAGATTCAGTCACTGTCATGTCGTGCACGATCCAGGACGGAGTCTACTTGGCCAATCTCTTGTGCTTCAGGGAAGACCCACACTTAGGGTGCCTCGGGCTAAACCTAGCATCAGAAAACCAAGTAGGAGTACTCGCCTGGCTGCTACACTTCGTGCGGCCAAGCCAACAATTCACGAGCAGCAGGTTCTTATGGTCAAGTTGGGGCTCATAGATTCAACTCAGCCCATTGACTCTGCAGCTATGCAGAAGTAGTATGACTCCTTTGCTGAACCACTTTCGAAGTCCAAGCAAGAGGCATTCAAGGTCCTCTTTCAGGAGAACACATTCCTAGATGACTTCACCCTAGTGGTTGACATGCTTCTAGCTGAGTAATGTTAAGGAGCTAGACTTTGCGCTGCCTAAGCGGCCGAGCACGACATCGAGTGGTTAGAGTGCTCGTAGCCCCGGTAGACTTTGCTTGGGCGTTGGTAGGCTTTCTGCAGTCGGTGTCGCCTCTAACCATGTTATAATGCTTAGCCTCTTGTGGTTCACTTTTCTTTCTTGTGTTTTTGTCCTCCTTCTCCTTGCCAAGCTCGGCGCTTACCATCGATGGGGTAGCTTTGTATTGTTTCCCTACTTCCCCTTAATACAATATGCATCTAAGGCACGGTCTTGAAAAGACCATTTGCTCTTAGAAAGAAACAAGTACATTTGTTCTGATTTTGTGATTCTACCCATATGATGTTTGGTTGCAAACACCCATCCCAATGATCAAGGGTGAACTAAAAGTAAGGAGGGGTCAATGACAAAACTATTGATGTGGTATTAGCTACCTAAACTTCTCAGATTTGACCATATGTGCAATACTATAAAGCGTCCAAGGGAATCATGCTATCAAAAGCTACAATATATTGTCACCGCCGCTAGGGCCAAAAGAGAAGACGACGTCACCATAAAAAAACTATCCCACTCCTCGCTGTCGTGTTGCTTCTGCCTAGGGCCTCTCTCCTTCGTCCTCGCGAGTGCATCTACTAGAGACAAGAAGGGAGGGGACCTATCTGTCTCGTAGTTTCTAGTGTCATAGCGTAAGTCCAAATAAATTTCCAATAAAATCAGATGATTTTCTGTTGAGATCATGTTATGTGATGACTTCGCTAACTGCCACAACGAGATTGTCAATTTCATCAGTAGGAGGCCAATTTGTGGCCTTTGTCTACAAGAGGAGGGGTGCTTCTCGGAGCCCCCTACAAGGACAACGACTCTAGGTCATCGAGGTTATATATCCGCATCATATGTCATATGTGACGATGCAAATGTAGATATTCTTTTAGCGATTTACATATGTTTTGAACTAGTTCCGAAGTGTTGGATCTTGTGACATGCCCAATGTTTTGGGGTTGCTCGTTAGATTCGGCATAATTACACTTTAGCTCCGGCGTTTGAAAGAAGCCATTGGAGAAGAAGATGATGGAAGAATCTGGATAGAATATTTCAAATTTTTATTTAAATTTTTCATGTGTAATTTCGGTGTGTATTGTGCCAAGATGTAACACAAGTCTACCTTCCCTTCGCAAAAAAGGGCTACTACTGTTAGAGGACGGGAGGTGGAGGCCTAGGGTGTGTTTGGTTGAGGCGTGGCTTCTTTTGTGAGTTATGAGCTATGAAAAACTGATGTGATTGTGGGCTATGGAAAAGTTATAAGTTATTTGGTTCAAAAAGGTATAAACCTACCTCGTATATCTATCTTGAAACAACTGTGGAATAGCTCTCTATTTTCATGATTTGAAAAACAGAAAGCCAAAAGCAAGGTCCAAAATACTTTTGAAACTGTACTCTTCTATTCCTACCCTTTAGTTGGCTTTCGTTTTTTTAAGAAAAACAGCTCCAAAAACCTTTACCCCTTTCCCATCCCCAACTCGGTTTTGTCCAAAGATCCAGCACACTACCTGCGGTAACTAATAAGCCAATTATACCATTTTCTGCCTGCTAGAAGTTAAACGTCCTATTTATGCAGTTGTGCTATAGTTATTAAATACTATAAAATCATGCCCATATGTTGCAATGAGGAAAAATAATATCTTGATAACCAAGACTTTATAAGATTTATAGCCAAATGCGTAAATCAAATTGGAAGAAAATAATGTGAATTTATTTATGATTTCTATTTGTACCTATAGAGGTGTACATATATGGCAAGCTTCATGGTCTCTTTCCCGGAGCGTTGTCTAGTAACTCTCGCATAGAGTTCTTCTCGTGGCGTTGGCCTTCCCTAATTAATATATATCTGCTCCATGGGATCTAGCATATATAGGCATTTCGATACAAGTATATGTTAGGTTGATCTCCCACTAGTTGGTTCAACGGCCACTTGGGCTTTGGTCTCGCTCAGAAGCGCTATAAAGAGGAGGTGGAGGCCGGAACACAAGACACGAGGTTCGTCATAGCCGCCACAACCCCACTGTCCAACTAATCCGATTTCGAGGGTCGTGCTACCAGCGACGAGAAGTCCATCGTCACACCATCGCTGGACGTCACCGTCACTGGCACTTCACCGACCGGCGTTGCCGGTGAGCAGCCCCTACTAACGAACCTGGCCGGATCCTCCTCCACTGTAACAACCCTAAAAACCCACACAACCTAAAAATCCCAACCAATTAAAATTTTTCATTTATTTATTATGAAAATCCATTTTTCTTGTGCAAGCATATAAGTTTCATGATGAATTTGGTAAATAAAGGAGTATAGTTTGCATTTTAATTCCATTCACATAGAATAATAACTTATGCATCACATTTGGAATTTATTGCAATTTATGTTTGTATTTACTCAATATTTAAAATGGGCAATATATGTATATATACACTAAAATGAAAATAGAAAAAGAAAATAAAAATGAAAAGGGAGAGGGAGTTAGGCCAGCCATTCGGCCCAACCGGCCTGCTTGGCCTCACCCACGCGCCGCGCCGGCCCAGCCAGGCTGCCCCATCCTCCTCTTCACCGCGCGCGGCCCACGTTGCGGCCCGGCAACGCGCGCGTGCGACCGGCACACACGCGCTCGCGCTCGCGCTCGCTGCCAACCCGGGCCCGCGTGTCAGCACCACGCCTTCCCTCCCTGTTCTTCTTCACCGCCGAGCCGGAGGGGGAAGAACACGCGAATTGCGTGACCCCAGCCCCAACAAGCCGACAGCACCACGCCCCGCAGAGCTGTCCCCCTCCTGTCCCCTCCTTCCTTGGCCGCCAAGCGAACCCGCGCCCATCCGGAGCCCTAGATCCACTTGAGCCACGGCCCTTCGATCGGTCGAGCGCGATCAGGACCGTTCACCATTGGAGCTGGCCAAGCTCGCCTATAAAAAGGAGCTCACCCCGAAGCCCTACCCTCATTTCCCCTCGCCGCCACCGCGGCACAGACCGGCACACTGCACCACACCGAGAGAGAGAGAGCGTAGGAGAAAGGCGGAGCAGAGGAGGAGGAGCTGCCGGAGCGTTGCCGCCGCGGAGCGCGCCGAGCCAGACACGGAGGAGAAGCCGGAGCCCCGTCGCGGTTCGGCACGGCACTGCGTACGCTCTGCACGGCTCCGACTCGCCACTGCATCGCCATCCTATCTTCACCGACACCGCGGTGAGCCACCCGAGCACCTTGCCAACCTCGCCGTGCTTTCGGCCATGGCGCTCGGCTTCACGAGCGCATAGGCCACGGGTCGATTCCGACCCTGGAACACCGCGCACACACACACAAGACCTGCCAAGCCAAACGGGTGACGCGCATATACACTGGAGTGACTTCGACGGGCACCGCAGTCATGGGCGTTCGGAGCGCCGCCGTCTCGTCGGCGTTCCCGAGCACCTGAGCTAGTAGCATCGTCCTGCCACCCATTGGCACGACCACTAGCTCCGCGGGCACGACGGACTAGCCTGAATCACAAAGACCGACCATCCATGGCCCCGGAGCGCAGCACGACGCGCTTGCGGGAAGACGTGCTCGCCATGGCACGTTCTGGCGCGGCGAAGTCCGTTCAGGGTCTAGCTGAGTATCTCGCGTGGTAGGAGGGAGCCAAGATGGTACACCGAGACCTCGCGAACGAACCCGCCTCGCGGGATTGAAGCCGGAACCACCTGAATCACCTTGGCCGCGTGCGCCGCGACCTTACCGGAGCGCCGCCGCGAGCCGTCGCCAAAAGAAGGCCATGCCATGGCTAAAGTTCGCCACTAGAGTGTTGTATGCTTCTCTGGCCTCACCAATTTGACAAGACCGCATTCGATTGAACCAAGACATGGTCGTAGCCGCGTTGCCGCCTTCCGCCATCGTCGGCGACACTCCGCCGCCACAACCGAGCACCTTGGGAATCTCGGTAGCCAAAATTGGTAGTTGGTATACCATCGCCATAGACCCTGGAGGCGTATACATCTCCTAGAAGACCTCCTTAGCCCCGCTGGAACCTCACAGTCGCGGCGACATCGCCGCCGATGACCGGAGCATCTCAATACCGCGACCAGGAACAAAAACCGACCACCTCGGACAAGCTTAGTTGCGGAAGATCGAACCTCCATAGCCCGGAACACCGAGAGGTGCGTTCTCGGGGAAACGTGATCGCCGCCGACACGTTCCGCCTCGCCTAAAATCCGTTCCGAGTACCCCCGGTCGCCTCGCGCTGCGGAGAAAGGCCGACGAGGTTCGCCAAGTCTGCCTCGGCACCGCCGCTAGATAGTCGAGCCCCGAATCATGTCTGTCGCCTTGGCTACGTGCGCCTCCACCTCGTCGGAGAACCGCCGTATGCCGTGGGATAGAAGGGAACCACACCCGTTCGTGCCAAAACCGAACCCCGGCCACCACACCGCCGCCCGCCTCACCGGAGAAGCGCCTGTGCCGTGGCCGAGCACCAAAAGGGACCCTGTTAACCAAATTGGATCCCTTAGAAACGAATATTGGGGCCCGCAGGGGAGAAATTGCCTCGCTGTGAGCTGCAACGTAGCCTACCGGAGCTTTAGCCCTGCGGCAGCTCGCCGCCGGCCGTCATGGCACGCCGAATGGTCGGCCAAGGTCTCAAACCACCCCCGACCACCGCCGAGCTCGCCCGACCACCGCCGAGCTACGCCGACGCCCCCCGACCTCTGAGAACCAGCCCCGACCTTTGAGAGCGGCACCCTCGGCGCACCAAATCTCCGATTCGCCCGAGCCTCGCCGGGAGAGCTCGGGAGAGCGGCACCCTCGGCGCCCAAAATTCCGATTCGCCCGAGCCTCCCCGGGAGAGCTCGGGAGAGCGGCACCCTCGGCGCACCAAATCTCCGATTCGCCCGAGCCTCCCCAGGAGAGCTCGGGAGAGCGGCACCCTCGGCACCCAAATGTCCGATTCGCCCGAGCCTCCCCGGGAGAGCTCGGGAGAGTGGCACCCTCGGCGTCCCGAATCTTCGATTCGCCCGAGCTACGCCGAGCTTCGCCGAGCTACGCCGAGCCCCGCCGAGCTCCGCCGAGCTACGCCGACGCCGGCGACTCTCTGGGAACCAGCATCGAACACCTAGTGGGCGACCATCGGGTCTGTGTTCTGATGAGACGCCACATGCCGCACTACTGGACCCGCGCGCCACGTGGACCAATCCCGAGCTGCCCCTGATTAATCAACCATTTTTCATTTTCAGAAAATAGGATAATCTTCGGAAATTCATAACTTATTCATACGATGTCCAAAAATTGCGCACCATATATCAAAATTCTCAGAAAAATGAGATCTACAATCTAAGACTATGTTTGTGTGCATTTGGCTCTTTATTTTATTGGATTTTTCTGAAATACTCTATAGGAGTCGCTGACGCGACTATTTCGTGTTCGATTTCAGAGCCGGAGGAGGATCTGACTAAGGAAGACGACCACGAGTACCTTCAGGAGCTAGGACACGACTACGAAGGTGCCACGTCCCACCAAATCCTTAGATCCTATTTACGCATTGCAAATGACATTGTTGCTATTGCTTTATGATTATGTATGGATTGGTTGCATGGTAGTATATTTGAATTCCCTGCCTTGATAAGACTATACCCTGCTATCCGCTGCTAGGTTAGCTGCTGCTTAATTTACTGTTACTCTTTCACTACTTTCTACTTGCTATATGCTATGTGGTGGAATTGGGACGGTGTATAACTGATTATAACCACTGGAAGAGAGTGCTGCGTGCGTCTTGGGTGCGTGGTAAGAGTTGATGTCGACCAAGTGGGATGTGAGACAAGCCCATGGGGCAAGTCGTGCCGGGGGTGCAACCTGGGCATCCCCAAGCGAGATACCTGTGGCGGGTAAAGTTGTTGAGGAGGTTCCGGGTGGGATAGCCTTGGTGGTTTGAAGCCCGTGGACGGAGGTGCTGTGATGGCACGGGGAGAGTATCCCCTAAGTGAAGATGCCTGCTTGGTCAAACTTAGGACGGACTAGTTTCAGGTTCATGGGAATCCTTTTCTACTCACTCGCTTCTGATGGGCGGGAGACGGCTGGACTACTTGGTAGGACGGTGCCACTACTGCTAGGTTGAGAGGTGATAAGGGTGGGCGGAGACGGTCGATGGGTTCCCGTTCCGTTCTAGATGCGCAGTACCACTGGATGGGCCCGGTACTGTGTCTCCCAGTCTCAGCATAACGGTGTAGGATCCGGAATATCCCAGGGCTGAGTGGTAGGGTGGCATCGACCTAGGCAAGCAAGCACCCGAAATTTTGCCTAGGTGTTTGCGCAACACCTATGATGGCTAATCTTGTGGGTAGTGAAACCTCTGCAGAGTGTATGGTTGATCGATCGATACATATGCTAACCTGTTGGCTATGGACCTTTCCTGTGAAGCTTCTACTAGTGTAGTGAGTGTTCTCTTCTCCCCCTGGATGACATTTTTCCGGCATTGTACCCGTTGTGGTAGTGTGCCGCTAAGATAGGCCCGAGAGGGAGTTGGGCCTGTCGAATGAGAGCGAGGTGTGGGTAAGTGAGATGTGGTGATGGGAAAAGGGATGATGGTGTTAACTGGAGATAAAACTTGACTAATTAAACATTGATTACAGCTGCATAGGAAACCTCAGCCTATAGGTCTGCTTGTATAGCCTTGCATTCACTTTCCACAAAGCAAATGATGCATAGGTGGGCTCCGTGGCCAGTACATATCGTACTGATAAATTTGCTGTCAGGTGGCGAGAATGAGTACGACTTCGAGGAAGATGATGGCGAGGAATAGGGTCACGTGCTACACTCAAGTTGGCCATGAAGGATGAAACGTTTCCGCATCTTCTAAAAGCTTCTCTGAATGTTGATTCCGCCAGTGTGACGATGTAATAAGTGTTTATGTAAGACTTAATTACCGTTGTATGGATCCTGGTGTCAACTGAGATATGGGTAATTTCATGGATTGTCCCAAGCAATCTGTTGAATTACAATTCGAGCCTGTGGATTTCCCTTCGCGAAAATCGAGGTCGTTTCATCCACCAAGCCCGAAGGTCTGCCTCTCTATCTCTCTCTCCATCGTCTCTTTGTCTCTGAGCACATGCATGTTTATTCAATAAAGAAGAGAATCCCAACTCTACACCCTAGGCGATCCCACAGTCCAACAGTTTATGCAAGAGCAGCACCCCAAAGAACACGCGCGGTTTCATTCCAAGAAATCAGCTGCCACTTATGGAGGGCGCCTCAGGCTGCGGCGTCCACGTCGTCTCACGGAGCATGGTGCGCCATCGAGCGGTCTGGGACTTCTTCCCCCTAGCACTGGTGCTCGGCGCTGATGCCGCCATCGAGCGGCGGCTTCCCGTGCTCGCCGTGCAGGTCACCGTGCTCGCTGACGCCGTCTTCGTCGCCATGTCGTTGAACCACTCCGTCGGCGACGGCACCGCATTCTGGCACTTCTTCAACACCTGGTCGGAGATCAACCGAGCGTCGTCGTTGTCCGGCGGCGGCGTTGGCATCGTCAGTGCCGACCTGCTTGGCGATCTCTCCACGCCGCCGCCGGTGTTCGACAGGTGGTTTCCCGAGACATGCCCGGTGCCGATCCCCATGCCATTCCGCAAGCTGGAGGACATGGTGCGACGGTTCGAGCGCACGCCGGTGAAAGAGTGCTTCTTCACCTTCTCCGTCGCCAGCGTCAAGAAGCTCAAGGCGCGGGCCAACGACGAGATGGCCGGCACCGGCAGCGCCACGACCACGGCCACCATCTCGTCGCTCCAGGCTGTGCTGGCGCACTTCTGGCGCGCCGTGTGCCGAGCCCGGCACCTCCCTCCGGAGCACGGCACGTTCTACTCGGTCGTCGTCGGCTGCCGGGGGCGCGTGAACGGCATACCGCCGGGCTACGTCGGCAACGCCATGGCGTTCGGGAAGGCGGAGGCCACCGCCGGCGAGATCGAGGAGAAGGGGCTGGGGTGGACGGCGTGGCGTCGTTCGACGAGGCGAGCATGAGGGAGTCACTGGCGCGGTGGGTCCGGGAGCCGGACTTCATGTACATGGAGGTTAATCGCCGATGAGGAGTTCATGGAGGCCGTGAGCGCCGTGTGAAGGCGTGATGCATCATCGTTGCCGGACAATATCTGCTGGTAGTGCGCGCCTTCTACTGCTTTTGCTAAGTGCTTATAAAATAATGTTGTGTTCATTGATTCGATAGGTAATTTATCTTTTTTTTTCTGTATACTTTGTTGAAAAAACTGTATGCTTCTTTTGTGCTGTTATATACGAAGTCAGGTAATGCTGTTCTAACTATTTTAGTTAAAAAAAAATGCTGTTATACCTATCCTTGTGCTCTCCTTTATGTTCATTTTTTTACACAAAAATGAATATACTAGATGTTATGTAATATCTATGCGGGTATACTAAATTTATCAATTACTTTGTAGGTTTTTCCAACCATATCATAGAATTTTATTTTGCATCACCCTCTACGTGTCTTCTGTACACAAACATACACGTGTCTTGCGTACGCAAACATACACTTAGTAAAAAAAAATCTTAGGTTATGATGGCTCTTTTTCTTAATGGTTGTTATTGCATCTTGTTGCAACTCGAGTCTGATGATGTTACAGATGTTTTTATCCCATGTTAATTTCAAAAAAATCTTGTACTTATATGGCACCTTTTATTAAAAAATCCATTTTTTATTTTATCTGAATGAAGAAATGGCCTAACGACTAACTGTTTTCAGCTTGTCCCCCTCTAAATTTAAAGGGAGAGAAATAAAAAGAAGAAGAATTTTTCAAAGAAATGTGTGAAAGAAAAACGGCCCAAATGAAGGCCCGTGTGCGGATGAGCTCTCGCTGCGCCCAACAAACCCCCAACTGGGCCGGCCGTCGCTGCGTTCCCCCATCCCTCCGCTCCATCCCTCCCAGTCCCGCCGCCGCCGCCCAAAGCCAGGTGCTGAGGCTTTCGTCGGTCTCTTCGCCGGCGACGAGCGAGAATCTACCAGGTACTCCCACTCCTTCTCTTCCGTCCCCTTCCCTTTCATGCTGTGCGAAGCTGAGCACCGAAACCCTGACCTAAAGCTATCTACCGGATACGCCCCTGCCCAACGACATGCATATAACTCCGATTTTTTTTTTGGCAAAAATTCGATTCGCCCGTGGTATACTGAGCAGATTCTTCGCAGGCTCGGGCCTCAGGATGCAATCTTTGGTCCGGAATATCTGCCGAGCCGGAAGCCGTGGAGCGGCGGCGAGGCTACTGGAGCTTGCCGCTGCTCCTGTAGCCGCCGCTCATCCGGGGGCGGCGCAGCCATCCTCGGCCGTCAAGCACCTCGGGCAGCCTTACGTATTAGCGCGCCCGATCTGCGTAGATCAATCCGTGCGTGTGCAGAGCGGGGCCATTTCGCGTGATGGCCGCGTTCCTGCCGCAGCCGCCGCCGCCGCCGCCCCCGGTTTCGGTCTCTGCGCGAAAGTTCTCGTTGCGACGAGGGGTTTGTCGACGGTGGGGGATGTGGCTGAGGTTGCTTCTGATTCGGACGATTCCACCGCTCCTGCGGTTGAGCACCCCCCGCGCATCAAGTTCAAGAGACCCGACAAGACCGCCAGGCACATTATGAATGTAAGTAAGCTGAGTGAGTGTTACGTAATTGCAGGGACTATATTGTTAGTTGTTACATCCAGTGACAGGTACAAAATCACCATGGAAACAATAAAGCTGCTTGTTGTTTGACTATATGCAGATCCTGAACAAAGAGGCAGTCGAAAAAGTCCGCTCGGAGAGGGAGATTCCTGATGTGCAGCCTGGATGCATGATTCAGATGAGATTGGTAATACCATTTCTTCATGTCCCTGCTTTAGCACTGTTCGGATATCTTTCTGGTACTGATCCTTCCTGTGAATAAACAGCAAGTTCCCGAGAACAAAAGGCGCGAGTTGACATTGAAAGGGATTGTGCTAGGAAGGCGCAACGCTGGGATCAATACAACATTCAGATTGCGTAGATTAGTAGCTGGTGTTGGAGTCGAGTCTGTCTTTCCACTGTAAGTCAGTCCAAACGTTTGCCCCTCTACTCTAATTTTTGGGATGCTTTTATGCGGCTTTGTTTTGGAACATATCATGCTGAGGTTGAAGTGCTTCTGCTATAGATTCTTTAATATCCTTGAGCTGCGATGCTGCCAGAACTAATTTCTTGTTCATTGATACCTGATAATTATTCAACAACCACTAAGTTTCGTGTTTCTACTATCTAGTGGGCATTTCTCCCTATCCGTTATGATAGCAGACATGGAGTTCTTGTCTTCTGTCTGTGCATAACTTTGCAATATACTCGTATAAAATAATGTGTGGTTTCTGCATGAGAAATGTAGTTGGATGTTTGCAAAACTGGGAAAACTGTGCTCAGGAAATCGTTTTTTTTCCCCCCTTCTGTTTGTTGTAAATCCATGAAAACTATATTCATCAGAACCATGCTGACACATAGCTAATGACCCTGAAGCAAGTTAATGATGATATACCAAACAGTAGGCAGTTTGGCCATTTTGCAGAATGATGGACATAACCTCTTGTGACGTGTTCGCAAGCATCCTAGTACGAGTGGAGATTATAGTTTCAGAAACACATCATCCAGTTGTGTTCATACCCCAGTTCTGAATTCGTAGCATATTGTGCGGGGTGTTCGGCAGCAAGAAAAAGCTGCTTCTGCTGCAAACTTTTGCTGTGCCTACAGTATTTCACCGAGACAAAGACAGCACAGCCGCTGCAAGCTCAAGTGTGACAAAATTCTATTAGTACTTTATATTTTTCCCTTTTTTTTTATTGTCAGGATCGTTGTGCTTTGTTCAGCATTCAACTTTTAATATTTAGAGCTAGCATAACCATGGAAAGATACCACTACGTACGGCTGCATATACAATACTAGATTGATTTAGATTTCACCAAATTTTGTTTTATGGTTTGAATGGAAACCTGCCGCTGTTATCTTTCGTTTTTTTGAATGTCCACATGCCTTTCTTCTAATTAGCTATTAACTATTTTCTTGATACGAGTTTCCCTATTTTGTTCAGTTACTCGCCAAACATCAAAGAAATCAAGATCTTGGACAGGAAGAAAGTCAGGAGAGCTAAGCTGTACTACCTGAGGGACAGGGTGAATGCACTTAAAAAATGAGGTTGTCCACTTGTTGTTTCTAGTTTTTTTTTTTTTTTTGCCCTGTGGATCAGCATGGTTTCTGAAGATACAACAGTTGCAGTCTGAGAATCGCATTATCTGATTTGATATTTGAAAAGCCATACGTTGTAGTTGTCATGCTTAGATTTGAGCTGCAAGTGCTAGCAGAATATGTTTCTGACACAGTTTAACAATGCTCAGGTCTATTATATTACTTCCCCACCCTTATTTTGGATGTTCGTTTGGCATAAACAAACTGGAAACTCTACTTATCAAAGTGAAACAATTGTGTTATGCTTCATGCTATCGAGATTACGGTTTTATATATCAAACCGTTTAGTGTATGTTCACAGAAATCTATTGATCTCAAGAATGGTGTAGGCGTATCTGTTTCTGTCCAGCTTGACCTGCTGTTAATAAGAACTGGTATAAGCTCTATGGACACCTATGGAACTGAATTTTATTGGAGTTTTTATGGCTCAGTATGCGTGGTGCGAGATCGTAAGTGGCCGTTATTGTAACAACAATTCAGGTCGGCTAAAGGTTTTTTTTTTTTTCAAAAAATACAAAACTGACAAAACTTTCATGGCCGTCGCTTTACTCCGTGTGCAGGGGAGGGGAGCCTTCAGTTATTACAAATTGGCAGCCTTTCTCCGTCTTGGAGAAAAATGAGAATAACTGCATCGTTTTGCTTTTACATAGGAAATTTGCTGATGAAGTGATGTCAAGGTGGACCACGCAACAATCACTTGTTTCATTACACACATACAATACATTATTATATAGCAAGCAAAGCAATCCCATGAGCGCAGCTGTCAAACCGCAAGACTGGTGCGGATGACGCGCCTCTTATTACAAGCATCTGGGCTGAGGTAGCAGATACACATACACACGGACTGACACTTATTGTTCGTCAAGCTGAAACACACACACAAACGCAGACAACCAGGTAGGTGGCTGCCTCGCGGGACACGGCATGGCCTGCACTTAACACCGGCGTGCAGGCATGAGGCACCAAATAATAGGCGCCTGGCAGTCTTTTTTTATTTCAAAACCAAACCAAACACACTTAGATTTGCAGTTGCAAATTGCAATTACAAAACAGGGGGTGGTCATTCACACAACAAACAAACCGATGATCAACAGTCAGACAACATCCATCAAACCGTAGAGATGATCCGACATAGCAGCAGCGGCAATAGAGGCATACTTTGGAATGAGTTTTCCATCACCTGGGCAGAGTGAGTGATCGAGAGGCAAATAAAATCAATTAAGAGCATGTATATATATATATATAAGCTGCCTTGTTGCTATAGCAATTAGCAACAGATGTATGTATGTACTTATTGTTACCTGAGAACGGTGGTCCTGAGCATGCGCCTCTTGTAGTAGCGAGAGTGCACCGGCACCTCGTACAGGGAAGGTTGGTGACCAGCGTCCACCCCGTCCCACTCCAGCGCGTCCCACACGTCCTTCTCTATCTCCACGGCCGGCCTCCTCTTTCCTGTCTCGCGGCCCTTCAAGGCCGGCAGGCGGCGCAGGCTCCAGCACCCCCTGATCTTGATGGTCTCCAGCGCGGGAGCCAGCATCTCGGCGCCCTCGCATATCTGCTGCAGCGCCGGAAGGTCGTGTAGATGGATGGTGGTCAGCTTCGGGAACTCCACGCTTGTATGCTGGTGGTACTTCTCGTCACGAGGTACGAAGATGTGCCTGAGTTCGCCGCAGTGGATGATGTGGATGGTCTCCAGGCTGGGGAAGGATGGGCGCACGCCCATCGCAAGCCCGAACTTCAAGCTTGGACAGCAGCGCAGGTGCAGGTGCCGTAGGCCTCTGAAGCGAGCATCAGAATAGTATCTGGGGACACCTTTGCTCCATACACAACGAGCCATCAGGAGATCCGATGCCCAGATGGTCTCCAGCTTCTCACGATAATCCTCTGCACCCGGAGGAAAGACGGCGTGCAACTTGGGGCACCTCTCGACGCGGCACCACCTGAGGGAATCCCACTCTCCTGTAGGCATAGTATTGCTGCAGGTCGAGACATCATGCACATGCAGGGATTCGGTATACACTCTCATCAACCCAGCCAAATTTTCACCATTATTGGGATCTGTTTCCACCTCACTCTGCAAGCTACGACTTCCGTCACCAATCTCTATATGCCGATCCAATTGTCCCGTCGGGCCCTTCGGGAAGGCCTGCATCGGGGCTAGGCCATCGCCAACTTTGGTAAAGATGTCACGGTACATGTCTCGAGTAGCTATGTCATAGTGTCGTTGATGATCAATGGACCCAGTCACCTTCTCCTTGTTTGTTGCCCCTTCAGGTTGGATAGTCTTCGTACATGTAGCTGAAGAGGTAATACTGATGTTGAGATAAAGGGCATCGGAAGTTTCACAACTAGATATGGGAGCCCATAGGGACCGAGCAAGCCTAGCATCCGCAAAGATTGCGTGCACCTGCAGTTGGAAGGATTTCTGTTGGGCACAAAGGGACAATGGCCGAGCACATCCAACTCTAGGCCGTGTGTCTATGCAGATCATCTCCAGTCGCTGCTCATCTGAGCCCCATTTTATTGCACGAAGGTTCTCACAGCCTAGCAGGAAGAGGCGCTTGAGACTCGGGACATCCACCACCATAGCTCCGAAGTCAAGTACCTTGATCGCACATCCTGAGAGGTCCAGCTCCTCTAGATTGGGAAGCCCACGCAAGAACAGATCCTCCAACAATGTGCAACCTTCTAGAGATATCCTGCGGGCTCTGGCATCCTCCTTATCTACATCAGATGGACGAGAACTCATTGGAGGTAGCTTGCCGGTTGATGTCCAATGGGATGCTGGTCCATAGCCATCAAAACTGAATGACCTTAGCGAGGAGTTGTGTAGCACAACATTCTCAAGCCCATCGCAACCATCTAGAACAAGTACTTGAAGTTTGTTTGCCTCTGATAAGCTTCTCGGCAGACTTTTCATGTCACTGTTACCAGACAAATCAAGTATTTCCAGCTGTTTCTTCTCCACAAATGAGCTGTCCATTTCCATGGATGTCTCTTCCTGATGTGTAGGTTTGATTATTCGAAGTCTTTCAAGGTAAGGTAGACTTTTCTCTAATAATTGACCTGTATACTGCCAGCACCAAACTCCTTCTATATTTAGCTCTGTGAGATTAGCCATAAGACCTATCTTTTCCTCTGATAATATGTCACCCCAGTCTGTGTAACGCATGTCAAGCACTAATAGGTTTTGCAGAAATGATGTCCACTTGGTTACATAGTCCCCTCCTTCAAGTTCACTTGTATTATTCTGATGTGTGCAGCTGCCCAGCCCAAGGAATTTTATTGTGTTGGAGTGGAGGAAAGGAGGGGATACAAAATTGAAGGCACAATTGGACAGAACTAGAACACCAAGTTTGTTGCACTGTTTAAACAAGGCATTTGGCAACCTAGGTGCACTTACAGTCTTGTCAAACGATAGGAAAATTGATGATGCCGTTGCCAGTATAGTTTGCATGTTGTCATTAAGTATCTTATTCTTTGAGGTGACAGAAATCCAACGGTAAGGCCTCTTTTTATATTTATCAATGTTGCCATCATCTTCACCTTCAACTAGCAGATGAGAAGACTCTGCAAACACCTCACCAAGCCGGGAATCATCACCGTTAAAATTGATTTCTGAATCCAATGTATTGACGATTTCCCTTGTTCTATCCCCCTTTGGAATGATCCCATCGCATATCCAAAAGTTGGGAGCATGAGGTGCCCAATCCAATCCAAAGTTGCGGCGGCGCAGAAGAAATGCATAGCGACAACAATCAATGATCATTGGTAAGTCAATGTCCCTCATAAGTGGATAGCTGGCAGCAACTACGTTGGCAGCCTCCTCAAGAAACAGTGCATTGAGCTGTGAGTTTGAAAACTCGGTGAGCCAGTATAGACAAGGAATGGAAAGGCCTGTGTATCTAAAATTCTCTGTTAGTCTATCGAAGTGATCGGGGCGATGCACAGTCACGAACCTTCTTCCAAATGTCCATATTATTATGCCGTAATATTCTGGAATACCATACTCGCTTAGGAAAACCTCATCAGCACTCCCATTAATGAAAATCATCATAAATCTACTTTCCCTCAGGGTTTGGTCAATCAATATTGAAACTTGTCGTATCACATCCCTAGATCCAGGATCCACTCCGTTGAAGTCGTCCTCCTCGTCCTGCTCCTCAAACATGGCCATGGTCTTCCGGTCAAGTCTCAGCTCCTCTGCAATTTTTCTCTGCATGGCCCTTTTACTTTCCCACCTTGAGCAATCGATGTAAATGGTTCTGCCAAAGCATAATTTTGGAGGGGGCGACTTCATAGCTGGAATTGCTTGTGCTATGGATCTAAGAACCGCGGTTGCCCCAAAGCCATTCCACCCATCAAAGTAGATTATGTTGTTCTTAAGGTTCCCCTGAATAAGATCCAGTATTTCCTCTCTGGCACCAACGACATCTGCTGCCCAGATTCCCTGGAACATGGGGATGGATAGCTAGTTAAAATCCGCTCGGCATTTATATAAGGAATTTGGTAAAGAAAACAAAGTAGCTAGGAAATTGTATACCTTCGTTACTGGTGCCATAGTGAACGGAACTCCTCTGCTAGTGTACAAGAGGAACAAATTATATCAGCAGGGAGTACGCGCGCAGACGACGGTTATGGATGGATCAATCATATCATCAGAAGACCTATCCGATGCCCAATGTACACTGCATCATTCCCTGTATGAAGGCGTACGTGCACACAACATTATATATAATATTATAGTTTAATAACGTGTCAGCGAGTCGATCGGGACGAGTAATAACTTAATATGAAAATGTATGTTTTTTTGAGACTTATTGCATTGCACGCACGTACCTACGCAGCATCGACGATCTTGCATCAATTTTATTTTATTTCGATTTCAAGACGGCAAGCAAGCAGTGCAAAGCAGAAAGCATGCACGCACAACATTAATCAGTTTCTTAATTATCTATCTACCTATCTAGGAGTAGCTTTTTAGTAACAAAATTGGCAACGTAATAAGGTACCTTGAGTCTCTGCGGAAGAGGAGGAACGGATGGAGATGAAGATGCTTGGCCGTACGCCGGAATGAAATGAACGATCCAATGCTTGACGCTTGACGAAGCAGGGAGATCGATCGATTCGAGAGGATTTATGTTAGTTGCAGTGCCGACTCGTTTCAAAAGAAAACTAATGGGTAAACCTTTTTTTTTTTTGAATGCTCGAAACAATTAAATGGACAACAATGTACACACCTCTAGTTTGTGCGGAAGATGAAGATGAAGAGGAAGAAGCCGATGGAATTGGAATGAAGTAGCAGCCTGCTAGCTGTTGCCGATCTGACAAGGCAACAAAAAGCAAAAGCACACACTCACAAGCCAGGCACCAGTACGTACGATCCCTTGCTTGCATTGTTAGTTGCAGCATCTGATATGCATGGACGTTGCTTTTTTCTTCTTTGTTGCATTGGGAGGCCGCTTTATTTGTCTTTCCTGCAAAGCTTGGCATGCGTATATGAGCTGCCCCCTTTACTTTTTTTTTCTTTGTTTTGTTTTACACCCTCTCTTTTATAAAGTAAGGGTTAATTAGATGAGAAATTTTACTACGCATGGAAATAATAAGAGCCCTCCATTTTATCAGATCGGATGGTTTAAAATAGGAGGAATTAGATGGAAGGAACTTATGACCTGTGGATCAGAATAACAAAATATGTGGACTCAGAACTGACTTCTAATTAAATTTGTAGGGTATAATAGTATTTTGACATCTCAGAGCCGTTTATCTGAATTAAGAAAGGAGCCGCTTCTCTAAATCACAAAAATAAAAGCTGCTTCTCATCTCCATCTCTTATCCGAAGTTCTCCCCCAGCTCTATTCCTCTCGATGCGCTGGCGGCAGAAGCACCAGGATTTCATTTTTGCTGATGTGATATTTATACCTGTGATTGGTTTTTTTTAAGATCCGAGAGAACATATTGTTCGGGTGTACCTACAAATAAGAATAAGAGAATGGACACAGTTGATAAGAGAAACCGGATCCAAAAAACTAGTCAAACCACCAAGCGACAAGCGTCACCAAATCAAACGTCAACAAGATAAACAAAGTCCACAAAGGTTCTCCCTGCTAACCATCGCAACACAAACCAAGACACGGCTTCGAGCCATCGTCGCCAAGCTCATCGACACCGATGCAGCAGCTCTGACTTCCCGTGAACCACAATTGAGTGTTATCTTCAGTCAAGAGGTGCCGGACACGACATTCAATTCCCATGATGGCAACGCCGTCAGGAAGGCCATGACACCAGTTGTGAAAGGACCGAATCGATGCCTAGAGGGCGGGGTGAATAGGCTCTTCAAAAGTTAGACAAAGCTTAGTAAACAATCTACACCCCGACAAAACCGGCTAGGCCGGCTCCTCAACCCGGCTGGGCCGGCTAACCCGGCTTGGCCGGTTTTACCACCCGGCTTAGCCGGGTTTCACGACTTTGCCCAGAGGTTCCCCGGAACTTCCGGGTTGCGTCGGAACTTCCGACACGTCGGAACTTCCGACCTGCACAGCTGAATAACGATGTTCGAACCGTTTCTTCTCTTCACTAATATTGCAACTCGACTTGTAGAGCTTATGTAAGTGTATGGACAAATCTGTGACGGAACCGCCTTAATCACAGGGCCCACATGCCTCGTCATCATCCCTAAGGACCGTTGACTAGTCTGCACGAGTTCCCTTTGACTTAGGTGGCCCGTCGGGTCTCATAGGAAACCCTAATTTCCCCGAGGATCTCATTGTAAAGACCTTGCAAGTATTACAACAGTTTACACAAATAATTTGAATCAGAGTAAAGAGTGCGGAAGTATTACTTAAACATAGATTACAATTACATTATCCCAAACCAGAGTTTCGCAGTGGAGTAGCTGTATACAACTAAACACCCTGCCCAAGGGTTTCATTATATACACATCTTCATTCATGTACGATCCGATGACCGGCACGATCCTTCGTAGAACTGTTTACTCAACTTACCTGCAACAGGGGGTTAACAAACCCTGAGTACATGGGGTACTCCGCAAGACTTACCCGACTAAAGATGTAAAATTAGACTCAGGAATGCAGGCTGAGGGGAGTCAAGGTAAGGCTTAGCAAGAGTCAAAGGATTTTGCAGAAAAGCAATACTAATCCTATTTTCAGTATTTTATCTCAATAATATTATTAATCATTAACCATATCTCCAAGTTCCTTCTCAAATATCAACATTCTTTCATTTACTTCGTCCATTCAAAAACATCCTAGTTCCGAACCACTCTTCGCTGTAAGTGTGAGGATCATGTCTCCATTAACCGAGGAGCAGCGTCGATTTGAATCCAGAAGTACCCAGCTGGGGATCCCTATCCACACTGCATATGTAGCACTTAAACTTGCATATGCCAACCCCGCCTACCACGGCTTTTCATACCCCGGAACCGGTCCTGCGCCACCCGAGAGCACAGTACCCCTCTAGTCTCCAGGCACGACGGCCACGAGGGTACACGCTACTCTCGCCATCTCTCCACTCTCAGTGCGTGGTTGTCGGTTCCAGCAGTAGAGCCACCGGAGTCAGAGGCTTTCCGTAGTATGTGGCTAGTTGCAAAGTCATGATCACAGCAGGCCGACAACGAATGGTCCCTAATATTTTTCCGTTAGAAACCATGCATTGGGACTTCAACCCAAGTACACTGGTAACTACCCGGTTTTCACATTTCTTTCCCGATGGCGACGAAAGTTGGGACTCTAACCCAAGCAGTTGGCCAACCAAACGGGAAAACCCATCCACGTTGATGATAATGGACTGGCCAAGTACACCATCACCAAATGAGGACAATACCAATCCCATAAAATGATTCATTTGTTTCATATCATCACAGTTTTCAAAATAGCATTTTTGCAACTCTATCATTAAGCATGACTAAGCATTTTTCAATACTTTACATAAATCAGGGTCTCAGGTATAATATGTGGTCAAGGAAAGGTAATACATCAATAGGTTATCACTCAACTCCTATTAACCTAATGCAGTAGATTAACTCAAGTGATAAATATTTTCAAATAACAAGGAGGGGCTGAATGCACCGGGGCTTGCCTGTTGCTTGAAGTAGACGAAACCCTGACGTCAATCACTGAGAAGGATCCACGTCCACCGAGTGAAGACCTTACTCGGGACACGCTTCAGATAATAATCACCGCGCGTTCACTACACGAAATAATAATACAACACTTATATGATGACATGTATGCCATGATGCAGGAGATGCATTAAACGTAAAAGTAAACTTACTTTAGAAAGTTGAGTACAACTTTCCTTAACGATAAAGTTTTTAAAACAAACTTCATTAGACAAGTTGGTGGCTATATAATCGATTTATTGACCAATTTAACAGTCATAGAAAGCCTAGTTAATCTACCTATAATAGCATCAGGTGTTCGCTAACAAGTTAGAAAACCCTAATGACATGTATTGACCTATTAAGCATAGTTAATTATTAAAAATCAAATAATATCAAACTCATCAAGCAAACAAATTGCTAAAGACCATTCAAGACTTTATGATTTATGGTCTTCATAAAATCACACACAAAACCTAAGTGATTGCAGTTAACATGGGTTTTAACCATTTAATTCTAATAACCTTTTCTTAATTAATCAATTAATCAAGTAATAAATAAGAAATAATTAAATTATTTCCATTTGAGCTCAAATTTTTTTTATAGATAGATCTTGACCCAAAATAGATATAATTTAAATTTTATGATTTTTGGATAAATATTTTGGCCTATAAAAATCCTAGAATTCCCATTTATTAATTAAAACACATATTTTTAATACCTAGCAAAATCACTAAAATACCTATTTCATATTTTTCCTAAACAAAGTACACCACAGAGGGGCTTCATAATTATTTTTATGATTTTAGGAACTGTAAATTTATCTCTATGAAAATGAGAAAGTGCACTACTATTCACTCATAAAAAAAATCAGAAAATCCACTTAATTCCCGAGAAAATAAAAAACTTCCTTTTGGCCCAAGGCGGCCCACGAAGAGCGACCGGCCCAACCGGCCTATTCTCTCCCTCTCTTCTCACCGCTCTCACCCGACCCAACTGGGCCGGCCTATTACGGCCCAGCCAGTCCAGGCCTGCCTGGCCAGGCACTGGCCGGCTCGTGCCCTCGGTGGCCGGCTGGCCGAGCCAGCTCCGGTGAAGGCCGAGAGCGGCCGGCGGCGGCCGAGTGGCCGGGAGTGGGCCACGAGGTTCCCTACAACAAGACCTATGCACAGATATACCCCAGCGACGAATCAGAGACTCAATGAGCATGACCGCAACCATGGCGGCCATGGTGACCCGGCGGCGACGGCGGCGCCGGCGTTCCTGCGGAGACGAAACTCCCCGAGCCTAACCAAGTACTGCTAGAGCTTCAAGGTGCTCACCAAAACGTGATGCCCGCACTGGTTGGACGAAAGATGGTTGAAGGAGAGAGCTCGACGGTGACCGCAGCCTCGGCGGCGGCTCCCGTCGACACGGCTTCGTTCCACACACTGCAGTGCATCAAATGCGAAACCACTGGCCGAGTGAGCCTCACGGATCGCCCAGAGATATGAAACAGAGGTTTAGAAGAGAATCTTAGCTCACCGGGTGAAGCTTACCCCGACGAGCAGAGCCACGGCGCGTCCCGCCGGAGCCGATGAAGAGGAAGACAGCGTTCCGGCGACTCCGACGACTAACTATTGGCTTCAATGGGTCGGGAAGATGCGCAAGGATGAGGCGGATACGATGGCATGAGGAATTGGACAGCGGTGACTCGACGAACACGAATTCGAATACGAACCGGACGTGCTCATCGGCGTCAATGGAGGAGATGGTGGTCGGCTCGGCTTATATAGGGCAGAGGAGAGGCTCTTGGCAGGCTCGGGACGCGTAGAGGACCCCTACGGACCCGGCCCCGTCGGTGACACGCGGCCGGCCGGCCCCGGGCAGCACCGGCGAGCGGCGCGGCACGCGCGGCTCTGCTCGCGAGCAGAGCTCGACAGCGCATGCCGGACCCCCCCGGAACACTGTAGCAGTATACACCCCCCTCTTCCCTTTTTTTGCAAAATTACCCCTTATTTTGTATACAAACTTGAAAAATGTCCTTAATAAAAGTTGTAGCAAATTAAATTTAGAACAACTTTTGTTTTTGAACCAAATTCAAATTTTGAATGGATTTTTGACAATTCAAAAAGGGGTAAAAGCTTGATTTGAAATTTATTTCAAATTCAACTAAATTCTCAAACTTTTTCTCACTAACTTGAAAATATGCAAAAATAAAAGTTATTCAAATTGTCAAGTCCTATAACTTTCATTAAATGAGTTTCACCAGATTATTTATAGTTTTTGAAATAACATTTCAAATTTAAATTTCAAAACACTATTTAGGGTTTAATTGGAAATCTTTCTATATAACATCAAAATCCTCAAATATAAAAGTTGTTCAATTTAAAAAGCCTTACAACTTTTACTAAAGTAGTTTGCCCTAATTCTTGATATTTTTGAAATGGCATTTTAAATTTTATTAAACAAACACTAATTGGGTTTTAAATTTAAATTTCTACAAGTAAACTTTAAAATCTATAAACATGAAAGTTGTTCCATTTTGTAAGGGCTAAAACTTTCATTAAAGGACCATCGCCAGATTCCTACTAGTTTTTGAACTCGTATTTCAAGTTTAAACTTTAAAACCTAAATTAAGATTTTATTTGAAATTACTTTTAATAACTTCAAAATTTCCCAAAATAGAAGTTGCTTAACTTTTAAAGATTTGCAACTTTTGTTTAAGGCCCAACACTTAATTATGCTTAGTTTTTGATTTAGGGTTTCGGGTCCGCTTTAGGGTTTATAATTTGTTTTTCTTTTTATTTCCCAACTTAATCTAGATAATTGCATACAACCCAAAGATTCATAACAAATCACTCTCAAGCACTTATGCATAATCACATGTTGAAATAAAAATCAGTTTTGTTAATGCATAGTAAAAAAAATGAGTTTATGCAGGATGATTTACATGCAATGATGATGACATGGCAGGTTTTAATTAACCGTAACACCAGAGGTGTTACAAAATCCAAACACCTCCTGCAAACACAAACCACAACAACCGAGTAGCACAAGTGGAATATGGAAGTAAAGGTGTGATGAATGAGCAAAGAGTGAGGCAAACCAAGAGAAGACACGAGGATTTGTTTGACCGAAGTTCGGCACACCCAAAGGTGTCCTACTCTTCGTTGTGGAAGCCGGTGAGGACCCAACCAAGGTCAACTCGTGGCCGGACCCGAAACGGTCTCTTTCCACCTTCTTCACTAAGGAGCTTTCTTTTCTTTTTCAGCGGGGAAGCAACCCTTACAACAATGGCCACCAAGGCAGCCTACAACACCCCATGGGTGCTCGTCGGTGACGCCTTGTCACCATGGAGTCGAAGCTCCAAGCGGAAGAACGCAATGAATTAGAGAATCTTTGACTTGCTCAAGTGCTCAAGAATGAGATTGCTCACACAAACTCTTTGGATCACTCTTGCCACAAAGACAAATCTCTCAAGGCTCAAGCTCACTCACTAATCACGGATTAGGAAGTTGTAATCTTTTCATTCACAAAGAGAGAGTAGAGAGAGCAAGAGGGCTTTTCTGGTCGTGGATGGGTATTAGGAGAATCAGCAACCTTGGAAGAGGGAGTGGGAGAGGTATTTATAGCCTCCTCTCCAAAACTAGCCGTTGGGGCTGAATCGACAAACCCGGCCTGGCCGGGTTGGCCAGTTCAAAGTCCAACTAGCCGTTGGAGAGGCGGCCTGACCGGGTTGCCTACCCGGCTTGGCCGGGAAAGCCGGCCTGGCCGGGTTGGGCTGCCCAGCCAGCTGCCTCTCTCACTTTCTCCCTTTTCTCTCAACCTCTTTTCTCTCTGGTTTTTGTCCTTGAGCACTGTCACTTGTCTCCAATACTTTAGTGATGCGACTCTCCAAGAGGGGCAAACACAAATACAACTCACACAAATTTTGTTTTGTCCTTCACTTGAGTTGTTCTTGATCTTCAAATATTTTGCCGCTTTGAACTTTGAATTGTTGAGAGCTTCATCACTTTATCTTCATGATCCCTTCGTCTTGAGCATGTGACTTGTGTCGAATCCAAGTCATTTTTGAACATTTGATTGATCTTCCACATTGATAATCACCACTTGCATGGCTAACTTCAAGTTGGCTTCTTCTTCACCCTAGCTAGGTCCCTCGGCCGCCAAGTCGTCACTTGCCCTTCACCTTCGCTTAGTCCCTCGAAGTTGCCCACTTATCATTAACACCACATCAAGATTTATGTGCATTGCCCATGCTTCACATCATGCTTTGAATACCATTTCAATTATATAATTGTTGTCTTTTGCTTCACCTAGATTGTTTCTAATCATCAATATAAGCTAGACAACCGAAGATTTGCAATCTCATATGGATTTAGAATAGTTCAACCATCAATGTGTACTTGTAAATAAATACCTAGAAATCTCACAATGTTCATTAGTTCTTTAATCGTGTTGTTATTAATCACCAAAACATTTAGAGATTCTAGATGCTCTTTCAAGTTGGCATCGCCATTGACGGCCTAGGAATAGGTTGGGTTTTCACCCATGCAAATTAGCATATCGGACGGGGTGGACGCCTCCAGGGAGGAAACGACATCCGGAGACATCGCTGTCTAGGCTTTTGCCTTGACCTTAACCTTTCTATCACCGTCGGTCAAGGCAGCACATCTGACATCACGGTTGTAGCACATGGAGATGGCAGAGAAAACCAAAACGGACGAATATCTTGTCGAGTTGGACCACCGCCGGCAACCACCAGCTGCAGCCACACATCACAACCGACGGCGTCACCACGCGCCGTCCACCTCAACACCGCCGGCAACCACCAGCTGCAGCCACACATCACAACCGACGGCGTCACCACGCGCCGTCCACCTCAGCTACAGCAGCAACAAGGCTCTCTAGAATGTGTCCGGGTCTTCGCCGTAGCCACCAACCTGGCATCACAAGCGGATCTGCATCCTTCACCCGAGCCTGGCATCACCAACTAGCGCCGCCACGGCACCGCTGGAGCCTACCCAGCCAAGCCAGGGCCGACCACACCACCACAGTGTTGCCGACGAACAACCGCACCGTCGCCGCCCCCTCAGGCACTGTATCAACGTCTCGCAGTATTGTAGATCAGGTCGACCCATCTTCCTCCACCACCACAGTCGCTGACGCACCACCACTCCACCACGCTGCCACCTCACCCGGCTATCCACGCCACCACGGCGTCACCGATGAACTGCCACAGCAACGCCGCCTCCGCGCACTTCCACCGATGGCTCGAGGCCATGCCACCGTGCAGCAGATCAGAGCTACAGGAGCACCACACGCAACCCGCGGCCAACTCCTCTGTCGTGCCTCCACGAGCATCAACCACCGTGGCAAGATGCTACAGCACGGTCCTCCGCGCCACTGCCGCACCACCATGCCATCACCTCACCACCGGGCCGCCGCAACCACTTCCTACCACCACGCCGCAGATCTGCGCGCCGACAGGCCGGATCCAGCCGAGAGGACGCCGGATCCAAGCGCAGCCGACCGGAATCCCGTTTTTATCTTACTCTTAGGCTCGTTTTAGAAACTTCTCGCCCACCCCCCGTGATTGTAATCGGGGCTCATGAGCCTGCACACCAGTGTCTCTATAGGACTCGGGTAAGCATATTTGGCATGACCCCCTCCCAAACTTTGTACCAGCACATTCTCTCCCTACCAATTGCAACAACTTCCCGAAGAGAAGCACATGCCACGTCACCTAGAAATCCCTCAGCCGTCCAATCTCGCAGTCGACAGCCTAGATCGCTCAAAGCGGATTCTTGCCTTTACCTGCTTCTCATGCTTCTAGTTCGCTTCTCTCGCTTCTCATCCAAATCTGTAAAATCAAATATATATACTCCAGCTTCTGCTTCTTCTTCCAGAGGCTTCTCTTCCTCTCGTCTCCTCTCTTCGCTCTCTTTTCCCCCGATGCGGGGACGGCGACGGCGACGGCGCCCGCGCGCAGCAGCGACTGCAGCCGTCCTCCTCCTCCTCCCCCACCTCGGGTCGTGGCATCCACCTCCCTCCCTCCCTCTCTCCCGATGTGGTGCCGCACCAGGTGAGGCCTGCGTGCAAGCCCTAGGTCGGAGAAGCGGCGGCGCATCAGACGACCACCGTCATGGCGCTCGTCGTGACCGCTGCAAGCCCCCTCCCCACGGCGTGGGCGGGCCCCGGCGGTTTACCGGCGCCGCGCTCACCGTAGGCTCCGTCCCGATGCAACGACGACCAGCGCGGTTTCGTCCTCTCCTCTCGTCGCTCTATCTCGCTCACTCTCTCTTCCCGACGCGGTCACGGCGATGGCCGCTGCTGCGACCGCGGCGCGGCGGCCACGGCCTCCCTCCTCCTCCTCCTCTCCCCCTCCGTCGCGGTCTGCCAGTCGGGCCCGACCTGCCGCCTCCTCACGTGAGGCGCTGGCGGCGCACCACACCTGCGTCGCGGCGTCGTGCATCGGCGCGGGCTCGTGACCTGCCCCAGCCGTCCCCCCTATCTCTCTCGTGGCGCTGGTGCACCCGCGGTGGCCCCCCGTGGTTGGTGCCCTCTAGCATGGTGGCACCCCTCGCCCTCGCACGCAGCTCTCTCTCCCTGTATCGGCATGCATTTTTTTGGGGATTTTGATTCTTTCCTGCAGAGCATGGAGTAGGTGATAGATTTTAGGGCCTTTCATGTCCTAGGGCTTTCTGAAGATTGATTTCAGGTCCACATTCTTCGTATTTTAATTCGTTCGTGCAGACCCAGCAGTGGATGAACCGGATATTGTGGCCGAGGTTTCAAGATGGAAATCAGCCGGAGCAACACCAGCACTAGATGCATGGTCAGAGCTCCTCTCCATAATCCATTGTTTTTAGCCTCCTGATTTATGAATTCTACGCAGGTGTACTTGCTTACAAACTGATCTGTGTTAACAACCTGTAGATGCATATGCAATCCTGAATTATGAATTCTGCACACATGTATTTGATTCGACAAATTGATACGTGTTAATTGCTGCTAACCTGAAGATGCATTTGCCCCTCCCCTTATTACACATATGGCAATTTAAATTTCGACCAGGGGTAAGAATGCTCATTTCCTTGTGTGTATTTCGGTTCCTGGTAAATTAGACGCTGCATTTTTTGCACACATGGGATCAATATGTCTTTGTCTTACATAATCTAATAAATTCAAGTGCATGCTTGCCCATTTCAAACTATTGTCGTTGTGGATTCATAGTTGTAGAGTTAATCTGAACTCTACTGTATTTCAGTCTCACTCTTATCTCCTATGTATATGCAGCCATTGGGTTTGCCATATTGAGGCAGCCTTGAATCATACATGTTCTGTTACTGTGTTCATAATCATAGGTGGTTCTCAACGTGTGTTGCAGGTCCCAAATTTTAACATGATTGATGAGCACACTGAAACTCTGTCTTTATCATGATTTATATGTATTACTTTCCTCAGCCTAAAGTGCTCCACAGATATGATGACTCAACTGAAAATCAAATTTACCCTGGATTGTAACATTTGACAGGTTTGCTGCACTAATCAATAATTTATTAAATTCATCACAGATCTGCAGTTCAATTTGTTTCTAGAGCTGCTTCCTTAGCAAGAGCAGTATTGCTTTCCACAATTACTGTGTCCTCAGTTTCGTCTACTAACTATGGATTGTTTGCTTCAGTTCTACGTCTTCATAATGTTGATGTCGCAAGGGACAGGAGATGTGACCAGGACGGTCAACAATGACTTCCTATGGAGTGCCCTCTGAATCCATGCCAACAGACGGAGATGGCACCTCAACTTATGGACACAACACTGTCAGCAACCCACCCTCGCTTTAACCTGTTTGATTTAATTCTTTGTTATGGTTTCTTTTCGACACGTAGTGACTTAGTTCAACAACAAATGAAGGCTAATCCTCTGCATCCAGAGAAAACAATCTTAGTAACGAAGTAGAGAGAATGCTAGACAAAAATAGACAGTCCATTCAGTGTTTGACCGCATGCCTAATAATACTAAAAAAAGTTTAGTATTACTTAGCTGTTTCATCAGTTTTTATATAAGAAAACAATTACAGTTTACTTACTCAGTGTTTCAACATATGCCCTGCTCTCTGAAATTTGAAGTCTCCGAAATGTAAGTTTCTTGGTCTCCTGCTGCACTGAAGTAATACCGTCGACCACTTTCACATGAGATGGCCCACTTAAATACATTATTTGATTCTTCCCATATTGTCATGCTCTTAGAACTTATATCTTCTCTGCAGGAAATTTGAAGACATCTTTGATGTTCATCGTTTTATAAGTTATTTATATCCCTGACTGTTTCATACAAAAGGATGAGCTCTTTACCAGTATAAGGTAAGTGTTTTTTTACTCTGTTTTAGTTACCTGAAATATTCAATCATGGTGACAGAAGCAAATTAGCTATGGTTTATTTCAAATCACGGCACAAAAAGGACAAATTGGATAATCTTTATCCTTGCCTTTGCGTTTGCCTTCCACGGTGATTATTAAAAAGAAAAGATGTCTTGCCTCAAATATTTTCCAATGCTTCTCATTACACTATTGCAGTATATATGACTCAAGGAGGACATAGCTCCACCAGGTTGAACTGAGTTAACCCTTGTTTCTGCAGAGATCAGGTAACCGCTAATATCACTTTTTGGCTTCTGTTACAATTACGCAGCCTACAAGATAGTGCAACGAACTTTCTGCCAAGGTGAATATGCTGAATTTAAATGATCGGTCCATTGCTATGTCATCCTAACCTTGACACAAGAGTGGTGAAATTTGGTAATCAATGGTCCAATAGTCCACTGCTTCTCAGGCAACAGATGACGTCAGATCCCCCTGCCTTTCTCTCTCTCTCTCTAACCACTACTACTTCACAGGAATCTTCCATCCTACACTAGATTAACAATTACTTTAGTAT
Organism: Eremochloa ophiuroides; assembly: GCA_038502445.1. Classification (NCBI taxonomy): domain Eukaryota; kingdom Viridiplantae; phylum Streptophyta; class Magnoliopsida; order Poales; family Poaceae; genus Eremochloa; species Eremochloa ophiuroides. The sequence goes on along the minus strand of JAHLJS010000004.1, from coordinate 2,776,803 downwards.
TTTGCCAGATTACAATACTGCCAGGCCTGGCCTGCAGTGCTATTTACATGTACTCTTTTGTTAGGTACCTAGGATTATGCTGAATCGATGTAAGACTTCCAGGTGTATATGTTAAGTGCTGCATTGTATCCGACACACAAAAGCCTCATATCTTACTAGGTACAAGCATTATGAATTCTGTTTACAAATACATACTTCCACACAAGCAGGCAGTAAAAAAGTGTGCTTTTCTGCCAATGTCGGCAACAAGAACTACATCATACTGAGTAGAAACGCAAAAGTTTCTTATGTACAGCGCGAAAAAAATATTGTAGCTATACTACCTACTATTATTTTATATTCTTATTAGCTTTTGGCCTCCACAGCTTTTTCAAAACCTTCTGTAATTGGTTTGACTTATGTTATTTATCATCGTTACCTTCCGTTTATAGTGTATCTGAAAAGATTTCTGTTCTTACCCTTTATTTATTTTTGTTTTTGTTGTTCCCAGTTTGAGGACACACCGTTTTTTGTATGGGCATGCATTTTATGCCACGAATTGAAATTTGGAGTGCGCCTACATTTCAAATTTGAAGTGTCTTTATAGTATGCCTTTATGTTTTATGCCTCAAATTGAAATTAAGAGTCCACCTTGATTTCAAATTTAGGATATCTCTATACTCTCGCTTTGTGTCACCAACTTGAAAATTTGATGCCTTCAAATTCTTTTCTTTTTTTTTGTTGTTGTTACAGTCGGTTGGCTATTGTCGTGGATTATTATGTCACATTCTATGACTCCGAGCTGTAGCATGTATTGTAATGCAGACCACTAAATCCACGCTATATGATTGGCGTAGCACCACTTTAAACGTCTTAACCCACTCTACTTCAAATTATACAGAACATTTAATCTGAATTGGCGCGCGATGGCGCGCCTCCCTACACTAGTGCACTACATGATACTGATGCATCGGTGGTGATTGAGAGTCGTGATTTTCAAAAAAAAAAAAAAGGAGGCTGCCTGTGTTTACATGAAGAATCCATTATTTTGCTTTCCCTTTTCTGGTGTGCCAAATATGGTGATGTGTAACGACAAGTTAAATGACTTGTTATCTCTAATATTGTAATAATGTTTATTTTTGTCAGCTTTAACCTATAGGACTGCTGAGTTGTAGTGTCTGAAAATAAATATAAATGATCGAAAAATTCCTCTTAAGTCATGCTGGCAATGGTGCCACATGTATTATGGAGCCTACCATCCTGATCTTCTTGGGCAAATAATAACGTGGCAAGCAATTTCTACTGTTGTTTTCTTCAATGTTCTCTTCCAAACCAGTGGTGGGAGCTGACAGGAAGACCAAGAGAGTGGTGAGGCTCCGCTCAACAAGATTGACATCGAGAGAAACATAAGCCTGCCGGCCTCGTCCACGCATGTCCAGTGGCGTAGCTACGATTTGTAGCTACAGTGGTCCATTGTTTAAATTTCTTTTTAACCGATATAAATTTAACAAGTCGGCGCATAAATATATGTGATTACAAACCACAATTAATGAAAATGACTTAAAAAGTTCATAAAATAGATTAGTATCTTTCATAACATAGAATTAAAATATTACATACCCGCAACATTCCTTCTTTTTTTATTCATATTTCTATAAAAGAGAGGCAATATCACTACTACTATTTATTTTTAACAAATCTGCAAGTGAATTATACAATGTTTCAATTTACCAAACCAATAATCCAATATTGTAGAAAACATATAATTAAAATTAAATTAGTTTTATACACTTCTGCAGTTAGTGGCTTGCTAATTGGTGAAAGCCTGAAACATGGATCCTCTGCTCCTGGATGAAAGATACCAAAAGAAAAAAGACGATGAGCACATAGTAGGGCCTTTGCTTAGCATTAGCAAATACCAATTGAGTCTTCATCTTAGGTTTATGATGTACATACACAACTGTTGACTCGCGGCACACCTCTGACTGCTGAATTGCTGCGCTCCTGAATGCCTGAAAGCTCCTTTGAGTCCCTAACTGATGGCTGCATCACTCCGCTCTTGCCGTAACAGCATGCCAGCGTCGCGCCGTCGGCCGCACGGAGGATGGAAGGAGAATACGAACGGTTGCTCCGAATCTAACAGGAATATGCGGCGTCACAGCCACGCGAATCAGGAAGGCCAAGCGACATAATTCTCCGTAGCTGACTCCATCCATGGGGTTCGGTTGGGCCAAGCGCAGGGGACCACCCTGTAGCTCCGCCAGTGCGCATGTCCGACGACCTCATCAACATGCTGGAGGAGCACACCGCGATTTTTTTTTTCGATCACCATACTGAGAATTTCTGTGAAGCCACCCGGCCCTGCGATGTACCCTGTACATAGTGCCATCGTTCTGAGGAGTTTATCAAGTAGGAGATTAGTACAATTAATTAATTAACATGCGAACCATTTCACGACTCACATTCTTGCACTTCTAACGCCCAGCAGAGCAGAACCAGATCACAGCATCAATCTATATGCTAATTGAAGTGCACAAGCACCTCAAACACACCATTCTGAGTATTCATCAATTTAAGAAAGCGTAGTTCTAGGGTAGAACAGTCACGTTCACGTGTCCTTGTTACAACCTTACAAGCTCACTGAAGGACCTAAAACCCATCTCAGCAGCAGAAGTTGAGAATCCACCAAGCAGGCGGAGTTATCTTGGATAATGTAGTTCATTAGTGCAAGCCTGTCCTCGAGCTGCTTGCCCTGCCAAAATGAGGTGCTTGCTGGCCAGGACATGCCCTCCTTGTCCTGACTCTTTGCCTTCACATTGTCAGCTATATATATCCAACCTCAAAACTCAAAAGTGATATATTGTCCTGCCAGTGAGTGCATCGTCAAGGTTTGCATTCAACCCTGCATGCAAACCAGCCCACCACAACAAGTTCAGAAATCAGAAACCACAATGAAGGGTGGATTCCTTCTGGATGTTGTAATCTACCGGTGAGCGCCTTAACAAATATCCACATTTAAGCACGCAGCCAGAGGACAAGGTGAAGGGTGGACCCGTCCTGGATCTTGTAGTCAGCCAGCGTGCACCTGTCCTCGAGCTGCTTTCCGGCAAAGATGAACCGCTGCTGCTCGGGCGGAATCCCCTCCGTATCTTGAATCCTGGCCTTCACCCTGTCAACTGTGTCTGAGGACTCCACATTCAAAATTTTGGTGCTGCCTGTGAGGGTCTTCAGAAAGACCTGCATGCCACCATGTGGGTTGTGCACAAGGTGCAGGGTGGACCTGCGACGGATACCATAGTTGCGCAGCAGCTTGTATCGATCCTTAAGCTGCTTGCCGGCAAAGAAGATATTATATTGGCTCGGCAGAATACCCTCCTTACTGTGAATCTTTGCCTTGAGATCGGCGACCCTGTGACGCAACTCCATACCGTCAAGGGTAATGTACTTGCCAGCAATGGTCTTCACGAAAATCTGAAAGCTATCAGATAGCTGTCTAGAGTCAAGGCACAGGGTGGACTCATTGTCAATATTGTAATAGGCAAGTGTGTGCCTATCCTGAAGCCGCTTGCCAGAAAAGATAAGTTGCTGCTCGTCCAGAGGAATGCCTTCCTCGGCATCGATCATTTCTTTGACGTTGGCAATCGTATCAGATGACTCTACCTTGAGGGTGATATACGTGTTATTGAATGGGAACAATTCCTGTTCCACAAAGATCTTCATACCTGCACGTGGATGACGAAGGACAAGATGCAGGGTGGACTGATTCTGAACGCCATAATCAGCTAGTGTGTGCCAGTCCAAAAGCTGCTTGTCAGTAAAGATGAGCAGCTGCTGGTCTGGGGGGAATACCCTCCTCACCCTGAATCATTGCTTTGACTCTTTATATCTTGTCAGATGCATCAACCTCAAGGGTAAATATCCTGTAAGAAAGGGTCCTCACGGAAATCTGCATGCCACCACGTAGGCGCAAGGTAAGGTGCAGGGTGGACTCCTTATGGATGTTGTAATCAGCAAGCGTGCGGCCATCCTCAAGTTGCTTCCCAGCGAAGATAAGGCGCTGTTGGTCCGGGGGAATCCCCTCCTTGTCATGGATCTTTGCCTTCACAAAGTTTGTCGTGTCAAATGATTCCACGTCCAGGGTAATGGTCTTCCCAGTTAGAGTCTTCACAAAGAGCTGCATCTAAACTAAGCAACAAAACATGTTAGGATATAAAATGCCCGCATTAATTCTAGCATCATACTATAGTACCAAGTAGCAGCAGTTTGCAAAGCATCATGGTTATAACGACATACAAACCCTGTAAACCAAATAGCAGCAGAAGTGCTGCTTGAAGAACTAACTGGCTTGAAGTAGTACATATAATTATTCAAATGCATATGCCTCGTACCACCAAGTATATATGGGTATTGTAGCAGTAGCGTTGAAAAATTATACCAAGACAAATGAGAAAAATGATCACCCCAAGGTATGCTCAATTCGGAAATATGAGTAACTTAATCTGGCGCATGTGTGATGCAATCAGGGAAATGATCGATCACACTGACGTATGAGGGTGTTCAAGACAGTCCATGTCCAAAAAGAAAACTCGAACAGAATTCCTAAGCATCCTACGCTAACAAGGTTTGTGAACAGAATTCCTAAGCATCCTACTGCTGCTGCTCCGCGTGACGGTGAGCCTCAACGCCGGCCATCTCGGTCCTCAGGTTAGGGTTCCCCATAGCCCCTTGCTTCCTCCTACCATCCTTGTCCATCAATTGTGTGTACTGGTGGCCGGATGAGTAAGTCGCTTCTCCTTAATCGAAGGTGCATTGTTGCCTGACGAGCCAGATGGTGTCCGGAGCCGGAGGTGCAAAGTAGTTTGATTGGCAGCGGACCGATTACGACACGGTGGCTCCGTTAATCGTTGTGGTAAATTTTGGCGAATTTTTACTATTTTTACAGGTATTGGATTCTTATATTCTATAAGGTGCTTGGAAGTGAACTGTACGACACCTATGAAGCTGCTCCTGCTAATTCTTTTTATGTCTACCTTTAAGCACCATTTGATGTGGCCCTCCTTTCGTGTAGCTCTTTAGCTTTTAAATTGATGCCTGCCTTTTAGGATTTTGTAAGTAGCGTTTGCCTGCTTAAGAGAAAAAAAAAAGTTCAGGGTAGCAACTTAATCAGCCTCTATTATGGTCCTCATGGCTGAGGTGAAAACTTCAAGTCCAGTACATATGTTGGCAGGATTATATCTATCTTAATTGTTGGGGGACACTGATCCAGCTATAATGAACTACTCCGTAGAATCAATCTGATCCCTTACGTGGTAAACATGAGGTATCAGTTGCTTTGGTTGTTTACTTATTTTACTCTGCTCCTGTTCCTTTTGAGAAGATGAATCTGGCTTGTGTAGGACGTTGTAATTACAGAGCGGTGCAGATTGGTCACGGCGCCTTTGGTACTGCCATCCTTGTCAACTACAATACAGTGAAAAGGAAGTATGATGCGTTGGTTCAGTTTAGTTATTGAGTCTACTTCCCCACGAATTTGCCTAGCCGACAGCTGTTTTGCATTGCTACGACAGGTATGTGTTGAAGAAAATACTTCTTTGCAAGGCAGACGGAGCGATGCTGCAAGTGCCATGTGCTCCTCTTTGGCAGGGCTGAATTGATGAAAAAAACAAATGGGACATATTTCCTAGAGGCGGTTGCTATAATTTTTCAGTTCCTTTCTTGACGCATCAAGAAAACAATTTGGAAATATGCACTGATTGTTTCTTAGGGACCTACAGAAACTATTGAAATGGTTTGTGCCATTAGCATTAGCTATTGACTACTTGCATTCAAATTTTATTCTGCATCGAGATCTACATTGTTGCCTGGCAGTCACGAGTCACGACCGTGCCCAGGTTCAGCAAACAATAGAAGGCAGCAGCGACCATAGAATTTCAATCAGTGTAAATTCTTCATCGTTAGCACGATCGTCGTGTCAGACTGTCAGGTGAACAGGCTTCTGCATTGGTATTTTTTCTTTAGAGAGGCCGCAAAATCTTTGCCTGTTTTTTTATTAGACGATGAATAGGGGGGGAAAGCAGAGTTACAAAAACGTTTTTTTGGAGACAGAACTCCAAACCACCAAGGTGCACGTATTCCCCTTATGAACCGAGGGAGTATCTGTTTACCTGGCTTTTCTCAAAGTGGTCAACAGACATCACATCACAAACCAACCAGATTATATAGAAAATCAACGCTGAGACTTCATGTGCAACTCCTTACAATTTAAAAGATATACAAAATCACGCAGAGTTGCCTTGAACTGTCCAATCCAAGAATCATTCAGACTGCACATGATGATAAAAGACAGTTTGGAAGTAAACCCCCAAAATTATTCATTAGAACAATATATCGACGGAATTTCCATAGGCAGGCGAAGACATGTGGCGCATCTATTTGTGACGGATCATTTCGAGTTTCACTCTACCATTGCCTCCTTTGCCATTGCCATTGCCATCACCATCGCGGACACGCGGGACAACCTCCAAACCGGTCAAGACAAAATAATCCCGGGCAGAGTCGTCTTCTTCAATAAACTTTAAGTCTTGCTTGAAGAACCTTGCAATGCAAAATCTACCTGAGCCCAAGTTCACAAGTTGAGCGTCTCTGTGTTCCAACCATTCTTCCGTTGGCTGAAACACCTTCCAACTGTAAATTGGCTGTGGCCGGGAGTAAGTGGTGGAGAGGTCAGCAGCAATCAAGTGTTGGGTATTGGCAGAGAGGCCAAACCAGAGTTTCAGCTCAGGTACATACTAGTGATTTGCGCGCGCCCATGCGCGCGAGTTATGGCCACATTAGCATTTGTAAAGAAAACGCAACATGGAGATTAGATGTGCAGATATGAACTAAATATTACAGTAGGATGTCTAGCCGAACTAAATATTACAGGTGGATTGATAGATGTTCAGAGTCTACAGAGGAAGCGCGGTTTCTGAGATGGCCTAAAAGGAATGCATGTCTTCATGTAGGAGTGAAGCGTTGTGGCGCCAGCGTCAAAGATATCACCAATCTTTCACAGCATCAGTGCAGGTGCCAGCTCAGTCTGGGAAGCACATATTTAAACATTAGGCCATACCATCTTAGTGTATACATGCAGTTGCTGTGGTATACCTGACAGCAGGTAGAAAGACTCGGTCGGAGGAGACGCTATAGGATCGAGGAGTTGGGATCTAACACATCACTTTTTAATCATGTCATTTTCAAAAAATGTCGATACGGTGGATGTGTACTAATATGAATATCTAGCACCGATTCAATATTGCAAGGTTCTTGAAGGAACAACAGGAATATGAATAGCTTTTAGGCATATATACATGTGTTATCCTGTTTTGTCTAGAGATATAATCTCATTTAACGAAGATTGGAAGTAAATGTAAGCATTTGTAATAGGGCACCCTTTGTTTTCACTGAAAGATTATCCATGCATATAACAGGAAGTGAAGAACAGATGACAGAAACTGTTTATCAAAGAACTATATCGTGCATATTTGTACCGTCCAGTCACAACATTTCGAATAGGTCTGCAAGGCAAATAAAATAGTGTAAAGTCTGTAAAGAAAACAAAGGCAATGGCGTCTTTAAATCAAATACTGGCTATCATATGCAGAATAAATCAATCCAGAACCCACCAGATCAGAACCTCTTGTCTAGCAAAGGAAACATCATATTGATTTTGTGAATTGAAACTTGCATATTCTTGACACAGGTGAAAATAAAACTCAACCCAAGCATTCGGTCCAGTAACCAACCTTTGATATTGTGAATGTTTCAAATGGTTTATATCATTTTGAATGGCTAGTCGAAAGCAATTTTATGCAGGAACATACACAGAGTAAAATTCTCGAGAAAACATGTGGGAAGTTTTATTTATTTTCATGTTCAAAATACAAAATGTTCATGACAAATACCGAATCATAAATCTCTGGTAACCCTCACAAGGTTCAGGTCATGTTTGATTCCTGTGTTCACCTGTAGCTGAACTTCTGGAAGTTCAATTTGCTTCTAAGATGGTGATGACTTGTCTGATTTGACCTGTGAGTTGTGGCCAATGGTGTTTCTTCAGTGACACAACTGCAGGGGCATCATCAGTCAGGAGTAAAAGGAGCATTAGACTACGCGAGTATCTTTACAGATTGGTGTTCACCAAGTGAGCTACAAATAAAGGAAAAATTGGAAAAACAGGAGTTGCATTACCTTTCTTTGCTTGCAGCTTGTTGCTCGGTAGTCGGTACTGAAAGAAACTCCTACTGCTCGCTACTACTGTGAGCGCAGGGGTGCTAGATCCGATAGCCAGTGAGGGAAGTCTGCACGCCTGGTGCCTGCTTCTTCCAGGGCCGCCTTGCATGCCTGCTGCAATATGGAGCGCCGCCGTCAGCACTGGCTGCGCCGCCTGAAGAGAACAGAAAGGTGCATAGAGGAAGCCCCGCTGCTGCGAGGATCAAGAGCCCCTGTCGGCGCGAGACCCTGCAAGGCTCGAAACCGGCGAGCGGCGCCTCGCGGACTGCCGGCACCAGGCCGCGCCGGGCGGCACCCGCGCCGTGCCGGGGCGCCAGCGTGCCCACGAAATCGTCGCCCTTCTGGTCCAAGACGCCCGCGAGGCCACGACAGGCCCGGGCAGGGCGTGGAGCAGCCGGCGACGGGCGACGGAGACGGCGTAGGGCCGCCGATCCACCTCCGCCGAATGCTGGAGTCCTCGCCGGCCGGCCGTGACGGAGCCGCCACGTGGGGCTTGGTCGCTGGCGCCGGCGACCTCCGTGCCTGGACTCGCCCAGGCCGGCGACCTCCACGCCGGGGGGATGGCGCGCTCGCCGGCCGCGCTCATCCTGCACCCACGGCCAGCGACGAGGCCCGCCGTAACCGCCGCCGTCGTCCTGCGCTGGGGAGGGAGTACGAGAGGGACGGAGAGAGAGCGTCGGGAACGAGAGTGGGGATTATCAGATGAGTGCAGCAGCTTTTTTTTTTTTTTTTGATTAAACGTATCTGTATATTAGATAAGGAAAACGTACAAAACATCATACGAGTACAGATACGCAGGAACCGGCTCCTCTAACTTTGCTCCCTTCTACGTCCCAGGACGTAGAACGCCCGATGCCGTCTGTTGCTGATCGAGCGGCAGGAGCTAGGGAACGGCGGATCGGCTCGTGTAGGTGGTTAAGTAGCATCGAGAAGCACCGCTGATTAAGGAAAACCAAAAATAATTTGCACTCATCTGTAAAAATAATTTTTACACCCATCAGATCGAATGTTTAAATATATACTTGAAGTATTAAATATAGATAAAAAATAACTAATTACACATATTGCGTGTAATTGTATGACGAATCTTATAAACCTCATTAGTCCATGATTTGATAATATTGTTGTCGGTGCTAGTTTTGGCGGGGCTAACATCGGCTAGTAAATATGTGTTTTGCGGTTGAGACTACGGATGGTGTGCAAGGGGGAACACAGGGATTATATTGGTTCAGACCAAGCAGGCCCTACGTCCAGTGGAGAGGAGAGTCGTGTTGCCTTGCACCGGGGTGCTTCTAGTAGGGGGTTACAAGCTAGGCGAGAGAGGGAAGCGCTCCCAGGTCTCTTGTGTGTCTATTTGTTTACAAGTCGTTTGCTATGGGTACGTTTGTGTGGGTGAGAAGTTAGAACTTCTCCGTCGTCCTTCTAAAGCTGGCCTCTGCTCTCCCTTTTATAGTCTCAAGGGAGAGGCAGGGGCAGCTACGTATTTACAGTGAGGAGTTGCTGTTTCCGTTTGACTATGCAGCTACTGCCTTTTCTCCGCGTCTCCGGGGCATGGCTGTCGTGGTTCGCACGATCTTGGTGGGTTCCAAGGTGGGAACAGTCGTCTGACTATGTCATGTCGGCCCGGATGGAAGGCGTGCTCGTCCTTTCGAGTGGACAGCGCAGTAGGCGCTTTTCCTGTTCTTACGTAGCCCGTCGTCAGGCGCTTGTCACAGTCGGAGTTGATAGGTCCCGGCGGAAAACGGGGCGGCGCACCGTGGACCATACCGTGGAGGATAGGTGGTATGGCCGTCAGGGGCGTGCGAAGCACAGTCGCGTCGAGAGTCTCGCCCGACGGGACAGTGTTTGTAAAGTGGTCAGAGAGATCTCTTGTGGTACAAGATTGCTCCGCTGACATCACCTGTGCCTTGGATGCCTTTGCGAGATTGCGCTCGAGGGGGATAGGGAAGCTCGGCCGAATCGGAGATATGGGGCGCCGAGGGTGCCGCTCTCCCGAGCTCTCCCGGGGAGGCTCGGGCGCTCGGACCGCTCTCCCGAGGAGACTCGGGCGAGTCGGAGATTTGGGCGCCGTGGGTGCCGCTCGCCCGAGCACTCCCGGGGAGGCTCGGGTGAATCGGAGGTTTGGGCGCCGAGGATGCCGCTCTCCCGAGCTCTCCCGAGGAGGCTCGGGCTAATCGGAGGTTTGGGCGCCGAGGAGGCTGCTCTCCCGAGCTCTCCCGAGGAGGCTCGGGCGCTCCGGCGCTCTCCCGAGCCCTCCCGGGGAAGCTCGGGCGAATCGGAGGTTTGGGCGCCGAGGACGCCGCTCTCCCGAGCTCTCCCGAGGAGGCTCGGGCGAATCGGAGGTTTGGGCACCGAGGACGCCGCTCTCCCGAGCTCTCCCGAGGAGGCTCGGGCGAGTCGGAGACTTGGGCGCCGAGGACGCCGCTCTCCCGAGCTCTCACGAGGAGACTCGGGCGAGTCGGAGACTTGGGCGCCGAGGACGCCGCTCTCCCGAGCTCTCCCAAGGAGACTCGGGCGAATCGGAGACTTGGGCGCCGAGGACACCGCTCTCCCGAGCTCTCCCGAGGGGCGAGTCGGAGACTTGGGCGCCGAGGACGCCGCTCTCCCGAGGAGACTCGGGCGAGTCGGACTCCCGGGGAAGCTCGGGCGAATCGGAGACTTGGGCGCCGAGGACGCCGCTCTCCCGAGCTCTCCTGAGGAGACTCTGGCTAGTCGGACTCCCGGGGAAGCTGGAGGCTCGGGCGAATCGGAGGTTTGGGCGCCGAGGACGCCGCTCTCCCGAGGAGGCCCGGGCGAATCGGAGGTTTGGGCGCCGAGGACGCCGCTCTCCCGAGCTCTCCCGAGGAGACTTGGGCGCCGAGGACGCCGCTCTCCCGAGCTCTCCCTAGGAGGCCCGGGCGAATCGGAGGTTTGGGCGCCGAGGATGCCGCTCTCCCGAGCTCTCCCGAGGAGACTCGGGCGAGTCGGAGACTTGGGCGCCGAGGACGCCGCTCTCCCGAGCTCTCTCGAGGAGGCTCGGGCGCTCGGGCCGCTCTCCCGAGCTCTTCCCGAGGAGCCTCGGGCGAGTCGGAGCGAGCTCTCCCGAGGAGGCTGTCATAGTGGAATGATGTCCTGGGCCTCTGTGGACGCGGCCTTCGTGGGCTTCCACTGGCCTTACTTGGGCCAGGCCATGTTGGGAATGAGCGTTTTTGCATCGAAGTTGGGTACTCCTAACTTTGGTACCCAACAGTAGCCCCCGAGCCTGTGGCGGAGTGAAGGCACTCCTCCACAGGTTCACGCTGGTTCTTCCTGTCAAAAAAGATAAAGTGTGGGTTGTTTTTTCCGGGGGGTGCGCGCGAGCGCACCCGCCGGGTGTAGCCCCCGAGGCTTTGGAGGGATGATATATCCCTTCAAAGGCTTAGAATCGTGTTCGTTAGTCCTCGGGTGTTTTTCGAGTGTTGTTTCCTTGGAAGCGGAGCCCCCGAGCCTCCCACCGTGTGGGAGATCGTTCGGTGGTCTTTCCAAGGTGCAGGGCAAGTTTCCGAGCCTACGTTTTCGTATCGGAGATCGATCGGGTTCTTCCCTGTCTTTTTAATTCGACCTTCACGCTCTTTTTTCGGGAAGAGGAAGGTTTGGCCTGCTCGACTTCCCCGCTGGGGCACGAGTCGGCATTTCCGGTGAGCTACAAACGGGTTGGTCCAAATGGAGGTCCGTGCCCTATTCGTTAAGGGTCGGCTAGTGACCTGAGCACACTCCAATTATTTCCCAAGGGTCAGTTAGTGGATGTCGGGTCCCTTCGATGGGTCCCGAGGGCATGATGCCTCCCACGGAGGGATTCCACGTAACCGACTCGCTACTGGGACTTGGACACAGCATGGGATGTCCCTTGTGACGTTCCGGGCGTCGGGATACTGGCCGTTTCCGTGACCCATCCACTAGCTGTCCCTAACTCGATTTCCTGGGGCGACTGTTCGAGCCTCGGAGGGCCAGTCTTCGATCCCCTGGGAACGTAACGGGCGCCCGAGCCCGGGGTTTCTTCGTTGAGAAAATGAAGGTGGAATCGAGGCGCGCGGTTGTAATGATTCGGCTCACCTTTTGAGGCGCGAAGCCTGACGGACGCGACGGTTCGGCTCAGTCGAGGCGGTTTGCGTGCGCGGTGATGGCGGGACTCTTCCAAGCCGAGGTCGAGCTCCCTCCTCTGAACCTGCCGTGAAGAAGAAGCGGGCCATAGTGCCCTTGTAAAAAGTAACCTTTGTGATGAAAGTTGAGGACTTAGCATTTTTAGGGATGCCGTAGCCTCGGTGGTGTAGACAGAGCCAGAGCTGTGCCAGTCCGACCCGAGGGCTTCCCACTTTGTCGTGCACACAGCTAGGTATCTCAGAGAAGGCTCGAGTGAGATCGTTTTTTACTAAATTTCCCAAACGCCCGTCTCTCTTCTCGCACTCAGGCAAAATTCGCGAAATCTTTCTGGAGCGCAAGTTGACCCTCGGGCGGAGGGTGGTGAGTGGAGGTGCCGTAGCCCGGAGGCGTAGGCGATCTCACGGCTCGGCCAGCCCTGCCCTAAGAGTGTTCTTTTACGTCTTTGGATCTCGCAAGTTTTGCTAGAGTGCAGAAAGGAGTTTGGCGCGGAATTTTCGAAAAAGCGATCGAAAAGGCGCAGAGAAAATTAGATCGTCGGTCCCCAAGCGTCCACCCCTCGTCCTGTACTTGAAAAACTCCATGAAATTGCCTCGAAGCGTAAGTCACCCATCGGACGGTGGGTGGTGAGTGGAGGTGCCGTAGCTCGGAGGCGTAGGCGGTCTCGCGGCTCGGTCGGCCATGCCCTAAGGGTGTTCTCTTGCCTGTTCGGGTTTCACGGATTTTTTCAAAAGTGCTGGAGAGGTTCGGACGTAAGGGAGGTTTCAGTTTAAATCTCAAAATTCGTGATAATTAAAGAACGCTTATTTATCGATTCCGAGACCACAAATATGAACAAAGCTTGGAAGCTTACGGGTAACTGTGACTTAGTTGCTCGAGCTACCAGCGTTGCGCTGGTGATGATCGTAGAGGCGGTGTCCCGCGCGGGGGGCGCCGGATTGGTCGGGTTGACGCGGATGCGCTTCCCCCGCCTAGTTCGGCGGGAGCGGCGCGTGGCGTTCCCTCTGTTTCCCTGAAACGGGTGGAGGTGTCGCCGGGGTCCCTTTCCCAGCCACCTGCTGGGCCGGGGTCAGGATGATGATGGCTCGGGGCTCAGGTTGGGCGGAGGTTCATCTCGAGGCCGAGGACAGTGGTCGCGAACTCGAGGCTCCCGAACAGGAGCACCGCGCCAGCAGGAAGCGCAGGGACGTTGGCTGCCATCCGCAACCGGGATCAACACGCAAAAGGCCCCTACCTGGCGCGCCAACTGTCGGTGCTAGTTTTGGCGGGGCTAACACTGGCTAGTAAATATGTGTTTTGCGGTTGAGGCTACGGATGGTATGTAAGGGGGAACACAGGGATTATACTGGTTCAGGCCAAGCAGGCCCTACGTCCAGTGGAGAGGAGAGTCGTGTTGCTTTGCACCGGGGTGCTTGTAGTAGGGGGTTACAAGCTAGGCGAGAGAGGGAAGCGCTCCCAGGTCTCTTGTGTGTCTACTTGTTTACAAGTCGTTCGCTATGGGTACGTTTGTGTGGGTGAGAAGTTAGAACTTCTCCGTCGTCTTCCTAAAGCTGGCCTCTGCTCTCCCTTTTATAGTCGCAAGGGAGAGGCAGGGGCAGCTACGTATTTTATAGTGAGGAGTTGCTGTTCCCCGTTTGACTATGCAGCTACTGCCTTTTCTCCGCGTCTCCGGGGCATGGCTGTCGTGGTTCGCACGATCTTGGTGGGTTCCAAGGTGGGAACAGTCGTCTGACTATATCATGTCGGCCCGGATGGAAGGCGTGCTCGTCCTTTCGAGTGGACAGCGCAGTAGGCGCTTTTCCTGTTCTTGCGTAGCCCGTCGTCAGGCGCTTGTCACAGTCGGAGTTGATAGGTCCCGGCGGAAAACGGGGCGGCGCACCGTGGACCATACCGTGGAGGACAGGTGGTATGGCCGTCAGGGGCGTGCGAAGCACAGTCGCGTCGAGAGTCTCGCCCGACGGGACAATGTTTGTAAAGTGGTCAGAGAGATCTCTTGTGGTCCAAGATTGCTCCGCTGACATCACCTGTGCCTTGGATGCCTTTGCGAGATTGCGCTCGAGGGGGACAGGGAAGCTCGGGCGAATCGGAGATATGGGGCGCCGAGGGTGCCGCTCTCCCGAGCTCTCCCGGGGAGGCTCGGGCGCTCGAGCCGCTCTCCCGAGGAGACTCGGGCGAGTCGGAGATTTGGGCGCCGTGGGTGCCGCTCGCCCGAGCACTCCCGGGGAGGCTCGGGTGAATCGGAGGTTTGGGCGCCGAGGATGCCGCTCTCCCGAGCTCTCCCGAGGAGGTTCGGGCGAATCGGAGGTTTGGGCGCCGAGGAGGCTGCTCTCCCGAGCTCTCTCGAGCTCTCCCAAGGAGGCTCGGGTGCTCGGGCGCTCTCCCGAGCTCTCCCGGAGAAGCTCGGGCGAATCGGAGACTTGGGCGCCGAGGACGCCGCTCTCCCGAGGAGGCTCGGGCGAATCGGAGGTTTGGGCACCGAGGACGCCGCTCTCCCGAGCACTCCCGAGGAGGCTCGGGCGAGTCGGAGACTTGGGCGCCGAGGACGCCGCTCTCCCGAGCTCTCCCGAGTTTAGGGTTTAGGGTCTCGGGCGAGTCGGACTCCCGGGGAAGCTCGGGCGAATCGGAGACTCGGGCGCCGAGGACGCCGCTCTCCCGAGGAGACTCGGGCGAGTCGGACTCCCGGGGAAGCTGGAGGCTCGGGCGAATCGGAGGTTTGGGCGCTCGGGCGCTCGGGCCGCTCTCCCGTGCTCTTCCCAAGGAGCCTCGGGCGAGTCGGAGCGAGCTCTCCCGAGGAGGCTGTCATTAGTGGAATGATGTCGTGGGCCTCTGTAGAC
Organism: Eremochloa ophiuroides; assembly: GCA_038502445.1. Taxonomy (NCBI): domain Eukaryota; kingdom Viridiplantae; phylum Streptophyta; class Magnoliopsida; order Poales; family Poaceae; genus Eremochloa; species Eremochloa ophiuroides. The sequence continues at coordinate 2,761,603 of JAHLJS010000004.1, read as the reverse complement.
GCGGCCTTCGTGGGCTTCCACTGGCCTTACTTGGGCCAGGCCATGGGAATGAGCGTTTTTGCATCGAAGTTGGGTACCCCTAACTTTGGTACCCGACAATTGTACTATAGTAAACATTTGCTAATGATAGATTAAGTAAACTATGGTGGCGGCGTGTCTTCTGCGTCGGGCGACAGCGGCGTCTTGTGCGCGACGGCACGGGCCCATCAGGCCATCCTGCTCCTCGGCACGGAACGACTAAGCCTCCATAATGCCATGCCTGGATATAGACCTCGGCACGCTGACACTATGCAAATAGTGTGAAGGGAGCGTACAACGTACAACGTACTTCATCTCGTTGTAAAAAAAAATACTCCACAAATCGTTCTAACCTTTTTAGAATGTCAAATTAAACTATTTTTTTAACTTTGTTCAATTTTTTATAATAAAATAATAACATATTTGACAATGTTGGGGTGGCAATTCGCACTTATCATCTCGCTGACGCTTTGCCATCGTTGTGCCCACCGTTAAATCATAGAGTATTTAAGTTTAATAGATTTTTCTCGCAAATAGTCTCCACCTATGTAATTTATTTTATAATTAGATTATATTTAATACTTCTAATTAATTAGTATTAATTATTGGATGTGACAGAGGCTAGGAACCTTAAATAAATAGTCTAATTAGTAACGTTTTGCTAAAGTTAATTTTATTTTTCGTCCAATCCAACAACAGTGCTTCTCAATGTTCTGCCGCTGGATCAGCAATGACGTCATCTGGCGTCCTAGGCACGGGCCGATCCGTCGTTCGGTCGTTCCCTAGCTCCCGCCACACGATCAGCAACAGACGGCATCGGGCGGTCTATGTCCCGGGACGTAGAAGCGGCAAAAGTTAGAGGAGCCGGTTCCGATACGCACCGGTAGGATACGGATACGTCTGTTCCTGCCAAACTACACAAAGAACCCTAACAAAGGAAAATATTACACCGAAGCCCTCGGGTCCTTCGTGAAGCCTCCTCGGCCGTCCACCTCGTCGCCGACGAACGCCGTCCAAGAAGAAGACCACCGGCACCATGAGCTGGAGGAGTCCCTTCGCATTGAAGCTTTGAATGGAGTCAAAGTAGACACCCGACATCGAGGACGGGATGAAGCCAGCGGCGATCGAACGTCGACCGGGGCCGCGCCCCGACGCCTCCAGCTCCCAGATCCGTGCTCGCCGGCGACGACCACCGCCGCCGTGGGCAAATCGAGCCAGATCCGGCACTCCACCAACCACACACCCACAAACAACACCGCATCCCAGCAAAAAAGGCCCAGCAACCCCATCACCTGGTGAAGACGATGAAGCGCAGGCCCCGGACTCCTGGACATACCTCGCCGACCTTGCCGCCAGCGCCGGAGAAGAAACGCCGTCGGGGCGAAGGAAAGGTGGCAAAAACTTATTCCCCAACGCCGCCAGCTCCTCTGCCTCGCCGACGTCGCCCGAACAAACACCAGCTCCGTCGCCAACTGACGACAAGCAAACCCTAACTCCACCGTCAAAGTTCGACGGCGAGTGAAACCTAGACCTAGGACTCCAACTACCTAGCCTATCTACATCCGCGCGGCGAATCCCCGGCCATCCTCCCTCTCCGACGCCGAAACGGCCGCCGGAGAGGAAAGGGCCGGCGAAATCGCCGCCGGAAACGCTCTTCTCCTCCTTTTCGCCCTCTCTCACCTGTAGCAAGGGGAAGGGTCGAGAAGAGGAAAGAAAGTGCTGAGTGCAGCAGCTTTGCCACTGCAGCTAGGGCCAAACAAACCCGTCCAATGAAAAGTGGACAACGCCCTGCACCGGCCAATGAACGTCCCACGCCGCTACCAAGGCCACACAACGGAAAGGCCATTTTTGCCGGTGTCACTGCATATGGGACCAATCGAAGCCAGCCAATGAAGAAGAGACAACGAGCTGCTGCAGCCAATCATCCTTCGACAACGTTGTCCGGACGCCTGGACCATTTGACCGACAAAGATGAACCCCTATTTCTCTAGCAAAGTCAGCGCGCTCGCAGCCATGGATCCAAATCGCAACGGACAAAAAATATTCTGCTACCGTGGCCACCCTAGCGCCGGTCTGTGGCTTGCAGGTATACTATCTTTAATAAATTCGGCCTTGTCTTGGAAGGGAAGAGTCCAGTCGACGACCATGTCCCATGTGTGCCTCGCCGTGTCCAGGAAATAGGTGCCTCTGCCGTCGACTGATATGCAGACATGAGAGCCATTGCCAACCACAGTGTATGAACCGATCTTGGAGGGCTTATGTATGTAGGGCGGTGGTGGCAAGAGCTTGCAGTGTGAGGTTCTTCTGCCATTGCCATAGAACAAGACCTCAAAATCACCGGTTACCGGTTTGAGAAACTTCTCCATCAGAAAGAGATGGCCGTTGCTGCCTCCTCCTCCTCCACGTTGGTCTTCGTCTTCCCTGCCCACTTGGTGTTCCTCTTCATCTTTGCAGCCATTGTCGTCTTCACCTTCGCCGCTGGGGATGAAGAGCGATAGGGAATTCAACCTAGGCCTGTAGAACTCGGGAATAGCTGCCACTTCGTGCGTACCGGCGTCGTAGAGCAAGTTGCGCCGACACTGGTCCGTGCAAAGCACCCTCCGTTGTGCAAGTGGGTAGCAAGCAACTCAATGCCCCCAAGAAGCACCCGTATCGCAGGCACGGAAGATAGGAGTCGGTTCAGGAAGCCCAAAGGTCTCCATGGCAGGTGGTGGCCGTGTTGGTGGTGGTGGGGTTGGATAAAAGAGTTGCAGGCGCTTCAGATCGATGCAGCGTAGCGATCTAATGGTTGGGTCGTGGCTTTCCACAATAAGATTCAGGAGCCGCCGCGACTCGCCATGGTTAATTTGATCGGACGTCAACTCCAAGTTCGCACTGATCTAAATCTGTCAACCTGGAGGGAAAAGACCAAGTGGGGGAGAAGAAAGAAATTAGTAACAGAAGCATTCAGATTGAAAAACAGATGAAATGAAAATAAAGGCGACGGCTTTCCATCAAACAGGATGATCGAAGGTGTCGCAGATGTACAGGCGGCGGGCGGACCTGAGTAGCGCGGTCGGGGAGGGGAAGGGCCGGCGTGGTGCTCCACCTCCGCCTGCGCAGGAGCAATGGCGGCTGAGGAACCGCATGCTCGGGCTTCTGTCCGTGGGCGGGCCTCTCTGAATGGGCCACAGCGACACTGGTAGAAGGAAGCCCAAAGCCCGTCGATTTTCTAGGCCAGTTTTTTTCCTTTTTTTTTAATTTTTTTTTTGTATTTTCTTATATGAATTTGGAAATTTAGCCTTGTGCCACCAGTTTATAAATAAACCGTTTTTTATATGTAAACTGCCAAACTAGCCCGTGTTTTTACCCATCCCACCCGTTGACACGACAATGGAAAAAAAACCCCACATATCCCCTACATCCTAAATTAACTATTATTTTTTTCCGTGCCAACTCGATTTGTAGAAAATATGTATAATATTTGTATTTCTAAATAACCTTGTTAAAAACACTAGATTCAAAATCTATCCGATGATATTAATTAATTGTGTCACATAAATATTAATATTTTTAATATATATATTTAGTCAAAATTATTTATCGGGAAGTGAATAAATATTCATTTGTAGTAAGCATAGATCATGTTTTGAACTATGTATTGTAGTCTCTTATGTATTATAGTGTCAAAATGTGAATTTAGCATTTTTAATTACATTTTTTCTTGTAAAAAGGACAGGATGAACTTGTAACTTAGTTCAATTTACATGTTTGCATTAATATAGCTAGTTAATAGTTGGAGCTAAAATTAGTAAACCGTTGTATATGTAAACCGACAAACTAGCCCGTTGTTTTTACCCTTCCCACCGACTAACACTCCCTCCATCCTAAATTAACTATTGTTTTTTTATTTTCGTGCCAACTCGATCTATATAAAATACGTGTAATATTTGTGTTTCTAAATAAACTTGTTAAAAATTAGATCCAAAATATTTTTGATGGTACTAATTATGTAACATAAACATTAATTTTTTAATATATATTTAGTCAAAGTTGTTTCACAAAAAGTGAAAATGACACTCTCATAAATATTCATTTCTAGTACGTATACATCGTGCTTTGAACTATGTCTTGTAGTCTCCTATATGTATATAGTGTGAATGAGAATTTAACATTTTTAATTGCATTTTTCATTGTAAAAATATTTAGATTAGCTTTTAATTTAGAACAAAAAAAGATAGGATGGACTTATAGCTAGTTCAGTTTACCTGTTTGCATTAATATGGCTAGTTACTAGTTGGAGCTAAAATAGTCAAAACTAGTTGTGGTTAGCTATCTAGTTAGCTAACAACTAGTTAAAGACTTGATTAGAAAATCAGCCCAACTATTGGTCATCATGTTTCACTACCGGAATCAGGTTCTTTGCCGATAGGCTTTTGCCGAGTGCGGCACTTGGCGAGCCTCATTTGTACTCGGCAAAGGCTTTGCCGAGTGCCGTACTCGGCAAAAGCCTGTCGACAAAGAATTCTTTGCCGAGTGCCACGTATCGGGCACTCGGTAAATTCCATGGCACTCGGCAAAGAAAAAATAAAAAAATCAGAAAGAAATAGAAAGAAATTTAATTGGGGGGATCCACTGGCAAGCTGCCCCCCACCAGCCCCTAGCCATGGTCTTTTTCCTAGGATTTTTGCACACTTTGCGGCGACGAGGATTCGAACTCATGACCTCTCTCTCGCGCGTTTTCTGCCTTAACCACTCCACTACACTATCACATGTGTTTATAAGTAGTTTTAGTTCCCCACATATTATATCAAACCGAGTGTAAATTATTTTTTTATGCCCTAAATAAATTCAAATCAAAAAGTTGTCAACTACAAAGTTTCATAACTTTTTGAGATCTACACTTTTCGTTTATGAAGTTTTTCCATCCGAGGTCGTTTACAAAAATTTAAATTTCAAATTTGAGAAATTCAAACGTAGATTTAGCATGGCAAGATGAACTCAAATCAAAAAGTTGTCAACTACAAAGTTTCATAACTTTTTGGGATCTACACTTTTCATTTAGGAAGTTTTTCCATCCGAGGTCATTTACAAAATTTGAATTTCAAATTTGAGAAATTCAAACGTAGGTTTAGCATGGCAAGATGAACTCAAATAAAAAAGTTGTCAACTACAACCTTTCATAACTTTTCGAGATCTACAAACCTTATTTTGGGTATTTTTCCATCCGAGGTTATTTAAAAAATTCGTATATAATTCACAATTCTCATATATCCTCTCTAATAGTTTTCATGAAATTTTGTAGAGAGATGTAGAATTTATGAACAACTTTACTATCAATTTGTCAAATGAAGAAATGATCAATACAAACTTTGTAGATCTTAAAAAGTTATGAAAGTTTGTAGTACAAAACTTTTTCATTTGAGTTAATTTAGTGCCTCTCTTTGCCGAGTGTCAGGAGCTTGGCACTCGGCAAAGAATATACACTCGGTAAAATCGCGATTTCCGGTAGTGTTTGGATGCAATAGAGCTAATTTTAACTAACTTTTAGCTAGCTAGTAATTAGCCGATCAAATCAGACTAGTCTACACGAATCCACAACCTCGCTCAGCAGTGCGTGGGCTTCGCGGACGTATTAGCCACTCAGTTGCCCGATGCAGCTAGGTTAAAATGGATGGCGGCTTAAAAAAAAGTGACAGCACACGTAGATTTTAGTTTTCTTTTGAGGAACGACAGCACATATAGATGGAGTTCCAAAACTACTATTCTCCCATCACAGCCCAACTTAAATTCTGCCATGTCCAGGAAAAAAGTTTCTTTTTCCAGCCGAGATTCGAATTGTGCTAGGCTCTCTGGTTCTCCATCGCGCGCGCGCTTGTGCCAGTAGCTTTCTGCTATTTGTGAGATCAGGCACTCGGTACCCCTTGCAAATTGCACGCCACTTGGACGCTCTGTAGGGCTACCATTCAAATCGGATGTGGACATTGTTCAAGGCCCGGTGAAGTAACCCCAGTGCAGACAACAGCTCGTGATGACGACATCTACAAGAGTGCACGGGACACGGCCGGGGTCGTACTAGCATTTGCTTTGGCGTGCTCTGGCTCAAGCTTGTGGTCAATTGGTCATGGCTCACTATTTTGCTTGCTTTCTGAATTCTGATAGCGTGGACAATGGTTGCCGACTGCAATGGCAGTCATTGCATTACTGAAACCAAAACAACAGTACGTACCATTTCTGATTGTGTTTACAAATGTTGAAGCAAACACCTTACATGTAGCTAAAAGCTAGGCCTGACAACGCCAGAACAATGAAATAAGCTTTGCGGTGAAGTATACGAACAATCATGAAACTTGGTATTGCATAAATTTGAGGAATAACGCACAAAAAAAGATGTCATATAAAAATTACTATAGGCTACCCCGGCTTTGCTCAAAGTGGTCAACAAACATCAAATCACAAACCAGCTTATATCAGAACACCTGCGAACAAAATCATGTGGTCCTTAAAACTCAAAAGAAAGATACAAAATCACACATAGTCGCCTCAATTTAACTGTCCAGTCCTACAAAATCATTTAATTGATTTAAATGACTCAAGATTTTATGTATGCTAGGTAATTTTAAAGGTTTAATTTAAGATTAAGGACTGACCTATTGTAACAACCCTAAAAATCCACACAACCTAAAAATCCCAACCAAATAAAATTTTTGATTTATTTATTGTGAAAACCCATTTTTCTTGTGCAAGCATATAGGTTTCATTATGAATTTGGTAAATAAAGGAGTATAGCTTGCATTTTAATTCCATTCACATAGAATAATAGCTTATGCATCACATTTGGGATTTATTGCAATTTATGTTTGTATTTACTCAATACTTAAAATGGGTAATATATGTATTTATACACTTAAGTGAAAATAGAAAAGGAAAAAGAAAAGAGAAGAGAGGAAGAAGGAAGCCAGCCTGTCGGCCCACGTTGCGGCCCGGCAACGCGCGCGCGACCGGCACACACGGGCTCGCGCTCGCGCTCGCTGCCAACCCGGGCCCGCATGTCAGCCGCCTTCCCCTTCCACTGTTTCTCTTCCTCACGAAGGCGACGCGCCTGCCGGGGGTGTCACGCGAATGGCGTGACCCCGGACCCACGGCCGACAGCACCACGCCCCGCAGAGTTGTCCCCCTCCTGTCCCCTCCTTCCTTGGCCGCCAAGCGAACCCGCGCCCATCCGGAGCCCTAGATCCACTCGAGCCACGGCCTTTCGATCGGTCGAGCGCGATCAGGACCGTTCGCCATTGGAGCTGGCCAAGCTCGCCTATAAAAAGGAGCTCACCCCGAAGCCCTACCCTCATTTCCCCTCGCCGCCGCCGCCGCGCTGCGGCACAACCACTACACCACACCGCACAATAGAGGGAGAGGGAGAAGGGAGAAGGGCGGAGCAGAGGAGGAGAAGCTGCCGGAGCGCCGCCGCCGCGGAGCACGCCGAGCCGGACATGGAGGAGAAGCCGGAACCCCGTCGCGGTTCGGCACGGCACTGTGATCACTCTGCAGTCTGCACAGCGTCACCTCGTCACTGCACCGCCATCCTTACCTCACCAGCCCCACGGTGAGCCACCGCACGCCATATCCGAACCTCGCCCTGCTTTTGCCATGGCGTTCCACCCACGGGACGCGCAGGCATGAGCCTTTACCGGCTCAGGAAGATCACCTGCTCCATGCACCTCATACGATCTCGCCGTGCTACCGGTCATGGCGCTCGGCATCACGAGCGTGTAGGCCACGGGCTGTTTCCGGCCCCTGAACACTTCGCACAACACGCGCACAAGACCAGCCATCAAACCACTGGACATCGGCTATGGACGTCAGGCCACTTCCGACGGGCATCGCCGTCACATGTGCTCGGAGCACCGCCACCTCGGCGGCGTTCCCGCGCACAAGCCGTGAAACCGCCGACGCGACCCGCTAGCGTGACCACCAACTCACCGACCACCTCGGACAAGCTTAGTTGCGGAAGATCGAACCTCCATAGCCCAGAACACCGAGAGGTGCGTTCTCGGGGAAACGTGATCGCCGCCGACACGTTCCGCCTCGCCTAAAATCCGTTCCGAGTACCCCCGATCGCCTCGCGCTACGGAGAAAGGCCGACGAGGTTCGCCAAGTCTGCCTCGGCACCGCCGCGTAGATAGCCGAGCCCCGAATCATGTCTGTCGCCTTGGCTACGTGCGCCTCCACCTCATCGGAGAACCGCCGTATGCCGAGGGAGAGAAGGAGGCCCACGACACCATTTCACTAATGACAGCCAACCCTCGGGAGAGCGGCACCCTCGGCGCACCAAATCTCCGATTCGCCCGAGCCTCCCCGGGAGAGCTCGGGAGAGCGGCACCCTCGGCGCACCAAATCTCCGATTCGCCCGAGCCTCCCCAGGAGAGCTCGGGAGAGCGGCACCCTCGGCGCCCCGAATCTCCGAGCTACGCCGAGCTTAGCCGAGCTACGCCGACGCCCCCCGACCACTGAGAACCGCCCCCCGACCACTGAGAACCGCCCCCCGACCTCTGAGAACCACCCCCGACCACCATCGAGCTCGTCCGACCACCGCCGAGCTACGCCGACGCCCCCCGACCAACGTCGAGCTCGCCCGACCAACCGCCAAGCTACGCCGACGCCGGCGACTCTCTGGGAACCAGCATCGAACACCTGGTGGGCGACCATCGGGTCTGTGTTCTGATGAGGCGCCACATGCCGCACTACTGGACCCGCGCGCCACGTGGACCAATCCCGAGCTGCCCCTGATTAATCGACCATTTTCTATTTTCAGAAAATAGGATAATCTTCGGAAATTCATAACTTATTCATACGATGTCCAAAAATTGCGCACCATATATCAAAATTCTCAGAAAAATGAGATCTACAATCTAAGACTATGTTTGTGTGCATTTGGCTCTTTATTTTATTGGATTTTTCTGAAATACTCTATAGGAGTCGCTGACGCGACTATTTCGTGTTCGATTTCAGAGCCGGAGGAGGATCTGACTAAGAAGGACGACCACGAGTACTTTCAGGAGCTAGGAGACGACTACGAAGGTGCCACGTCCCACCAAATCCTTAGATCCTATTTACGCATTGCAAATGACATTGTTGCTATTGCTTTATGATTATGTATGGATTGTTTGCATGGTAGTATATTTGAATTCCCTGCCTTGATAAGACTTTACCCTGCTGTCCGCTGCTAGGTTAGCTGCTGCTTAATTTACTGTTACTCTTCCACTACTTTCTACATGCTATATGCTATGTGGTGGAATTGGGACGGTGTATAACTGATTATAACCACTGGTAGAGAGTGCTGCGTGCGTCTTGGGTGCGTGGTAAGGGTTGATGTCGACCAAGTGGGATGTGAGACAAGCCCATGGGGCAAGTCGTGCCGGGGGTGCAACCTGGGCATCCCCAAGCGAGATACCTGTGGCGGGTAAAGTTGTTGAGGAGGTTCTGGGTGGGATAGCCTTGGTGGTTTGAAGCCCGTGGACGGAGGTTGTCGGTGCTAGTTTTGGCGGGACTAACACCGGCTAGTAAATATGTGTTTTGCGGTTGAGGCTACGGATGGTGTGCAAGGGGAACACAGGGATTATACTGGTTCAGGCCAAGCAGGCCCTACATCCAGTGGAGAGGAGAGTCGTGTTGCCTTGCACCGAGGTGCTTGTAGTAGGGGATTACAAGCTAGGCGAGAGAGGGAAGCGCTCCCAGGTCTCTTGTGTGTGTCTAAGTGTTTAAAGTCGTTTGCTATGGGTATGTTTGTGTGGGAGAGAACTTAGAACTTCTCCGTCGTTCTCCTAAAGCTGGCCTCTGCTCTCCCTTTTATAGTCGCAAGGGAGAGGCAGGGGCAGCTACGTATTTTACAGTGAGAAGTTGCTGTTTCCCGTTTGACTATGCAGCTACTGCCTTTTCTCCGCGTCTCCGGGACATGGCTGTCGTGGTTCGCACGTTCCAAGGTGGGAACAGTCTTTTGACTATGTCATGTCAGCCCGGATGGAAGGCGTGCTCGTCCTTTCGAGTGGACAGCGCAGTAGGCCCTTTTTCTGTTCTTGCGTAGCCCGTCGTCAGGCACTTGTCACAGTCAGAGTTGATAGGTCCCAGCGGAAAACGGGGCGGCGCACCGTGGACCATACCGTGGAGGACAGGTGGTATGGCCGTCAGGGGCGTGCTTAGCCCAGTCGCGTCGAGAGTCTCGCCCGACGGGACTGTGTTTGTAAAGTGGTCAGAGAGATCTCTTGTGGTACAAGATTGCTCCGCTGACATCACCTGTGCCTTGGATGCCTTTGCGAGATTGCGCTCGAGGGGGATAGGGAAGCTCGGGCGAATCGGAGATTTGGGGCGCCGAGGGCGCCGCTCTCCCGAGCTCTCCCGGGGAGGCTCGGCGCTCGGGCCGCTCTCCTGTGCTCTCCCGAGGAGACTCGGGCGAATCGGAGGTTTGGGCGCCGAGGATGCCGCTCTCCCGAGCTCTCCCGAGGAGGCTCGGGCGCTCGGGCAACTCTCCCGAGCTCTTCCCGAGGGGACTCGGGCGTGTCGGAGACTTGGGCGCCGTGGGTGCCGCTCGCCCGAGCTCTCCCGGGGAGGCTCGGGCGAATCGGAGGTTTGGGCGCCGAGGATGCCGCTCTCCCGAGGAGGCTTCGGGCGCTCGGGCCGCTCTCCCGAGCACTTCCCGAGGAGACTCGGGCGAGTCAGAGACTTGGGCGCCGTGGGTGCCGCTCTCCCGAGCTCTTCCCGAGGAGACTCGGGCGAGTCGGAGACTTGGGCGCCGTGGTTGCTGCTCTCCCGAGCTCTCCCGAGGAGGCTCGGGCGCTCGGGCCGCTCTCCCGAGCTCTCCCGAGGAGACTCGGGCGAGTCGGAGACTTGGGCGCCGTGGGTGCCGTTCTCCCGAGCTCTCCCGGGGAGGCTCGGGCGAATCGGAGATTTGGGAGCCGAGGAGGCTGCTCTCCGAGCTCTCCCGTGGAGGCTCGGGCGAATCGGATGTTTTGGGCGCCGAGGACGCCGCTCTCCCGAGCACTCCCGAGGAGACTCGGGCGAGTCGGAGACTTGGGCGCCGAGGACGCCGCTCTCCCGAGCTCTCCCGAGGAGGCTCGGGCGCTCGGGCCGCTCTCCCGAGCTGTTCCCGAGGAGCCTCGGGCGAGTCGGAGACTTGGGCGCCGAGGACGCCGCTCTCCCGAGCTCTCCCGAGTTGGCTCGGGCGCTCGGGCCGCTCTCCCGAGCTCTTCCCGAGGAGCTCTCCCAAGCTCTCCCGAGGAGGCTCGGGCGAATCGGAGCGAGCTCTCCCGAGGAGGCTGTCATTAGTGGAATGATGTCGTGGGCCTCTGTAGACGCGGCCTTTGTGGGCTTCCACTGGCCTTACTTGGGCCAGGCCATGTTGGGAATGAGCGTTTTTGCATCCAAGTTGGGTACCCCTAACTTTGGTACCCGACGAGGTGCTGTGATGGCACGGGGAGAGTATCCCCTAAGTGAAGATGCCTACTTGGTCAAACCTAGGACGGACTAGTTTCAAGTTCATGGGAATCCTTTTTCTACTCACTCGCTTCTGATGGGCGGGAGACGGCTGGACTACTTGGTAGGATGGTGCCACTACTGCTAGGTTGAGAGGTGATAAGGGTGGGCGAAGACGGTCGATGGGTTCCCGTTCCGTTCTAGATGCGCAGTACCACTGGATAGGCCTGGTACTGTGTCTCCCAGTCTCAGCATAACGGTGTAGGATCCGAAATATCCCAGGGCTGAGTGGTAGGGTGGCATCGACCTAGGCAAGTAAGCACCCGGAATTCTGCCTAGGTGTTGCGCAACACCTATGATGGCTAATCTTGTGGATAGTGAAACCTCTGCAAAGTGTACGGTTGATCGATCGATACATATGCCAACTCGTTGGCTATGGACCTTTCCTGTGAAGCTTCTACTAGTGTAGTGAGTGTTCTCTTCTCCCCCTGGATGACATTTTTCCGGCAGTGTACCCGCTGTGGTAGTGTGCCGCTGAGATAGGCTCGAGAGGGAGTTGGGCCTGTCGAATGAGAGCGAGGTGTGGGTAAGTGAGATGTGGTGATGGGAAAAGGGATGATGGTGTTAACTGGAGATAAAACTTGACTAATTAAACATTGATTACAGCTGCATAGGAAACCTCAGCCTATAGGTCTGCTTGTATAGCCTTGCATCCACTTTCCACAAAGCAAATGCTGCATAGGTGGGCTCCGTGGCCAGTACAAATCGTACTGATAAATTTGCTGTCAGGTGACGAGAATGAGTACGACTTCGAGGAAGACGATGGCGAGGAATAGGGTCACGTGCTACACTCAAGTTGGCCGTGAAGGATGAAACGTTTCCGCATCTTCTAAAGCTTCTCTGAATGTTGATTCCGCCAGTGTGGCGATGTAATAAATGTTTATGTAAGACTTAATTACCGTTGTATGGATCCTGGTGTCAACTGAGATATGGGTAATTTCATGGATTGTCCCAAGCAATCTGTTGAATTACAATTCGAGCCTGTGGATTTCCCTTCGTGGAAATCGAGGTCGTTTCACCTATAATAAGATAAATAAAAGATTTTTGTGAATTGAAAAAAATGATCCGAGCGCCGGGTAAAATATGAGATGTCTTTCCTTAGGAGGTATGTTTGAATGGATGTGTCGAGAATTTCATTAATATTTCTCCATTGTATGTAAAAATTGTTTTTATAAACACATATATACGGATGAACAAACACACACAACTCCACCTTTTTTTTTGAGCATCACACACAACACCACCTGAAAGATCGACGAGCTTTTGGGCTGGACACTGAGTCGTTCGTTCACGCTGGCGCGCTGCTAATGAGGTGTGGCTTCGGCCCATTTGGAGTGGCCCACGGCCCACTGTAAAGCCGAGCATTCTACATCAAACCTAGATGTCCAGTTCCCAATATCCTCTCCCCTCCCCTCACCTCGGTGCCGCCACTCTGGTCCGGCACCGGTGGAGCAGCACGCCGGCACTTCCCCTCCCCGACCGGGCTATCCAGGTTCGCCGCTTGTACATGTGCTGCACTTCGTCCTGTCTGATCGAAAGCCATCGTCTTTGGTTTCGTTTAATCTGTTTTCTCCGTGATTCTCGTTACGCTTTAGTGATGCCCTATTCCCTTTGAAGGCTGAAGCAGGCTCCTGGTTGTAGGTTGTTGGCACAGGATTTGATAGTCGGATCTCTTTGCTGCCTTCTTCTGGAGGTACACTTTCTTCGTTCCTCATACTTCTAGATCTATCGTCGGCGTCGCTAATTCTTCTGTCGAACTGAATGCATCTCTATTACTACTAATTTCTTTCTTTTCCCGATGTTTTTTTCCCTCCCCAATTGGCAGAGATCGAACTTGGAGTTGACGTCCGATCAACCATGGGCCTCTTGCGGCGTTTTCTGAATCTGATCATGGAAAGCCACGAGCCAGCCCTTAAATCGCTGCGCTGCATCAATCTGAAGCGCCTGCAACTCTTTTATCCAATCCCACCGCCAGCAACACGGCCAGCTACCATGGAGACCTTTGGGCTTCCCTCTCCGGACTCCAACTTCCATGCCTGCAGCGTGGATGCTGGGCACCAGTGGAGAGTCGCCTGCTACCCACTCGCGCAACGGAAGGTGCTCTGCACGGATCAGTGTGGGCGCAACTTTCTCTATGATGCCAGCACGCACGAAGTGGCAACTATGCCCGAGTTCCACAGGCCTAGGTTGAATTCCCTCTCGCTCTTCATCCCCAGTGGCGAAGGCAAAGACGACAAACGTGAAGAGGGGCCCAGCGAGGGTGAAGACGACAACCACGAAGAGGGCAGGGAAGATGAAGAACAATGTGGAGGCGAAGGCAGCCTCTTTCTGATGGAGAAGATTCTCAAACCAGTAACAAGCCTAGGCACTGGGCACCAAACTGGTGATCTAGAGGTCTTGTTCTATGGCAATGGCAACAGTATGTCGCACTGCAAACTGTTGCCACCACCACCCTGCTCCTGGAATGCACCTTCTAAGATCGAATCCTACGCTGTGGTTGGCAATGGCTCTCATGTTTGCATATCCGTCGACGGCAGAGGCACCTATTTCCTGGACACGGCAAGGCACACATGGGACAAGGTTGGCGACTGGACTCTTCCCTTCCTTGGCAAGGCTGAGTACGTACCTGAGCTTAAACTCTGGTTTGGCCTCTCTGCCGATGGCCAGCACTTGGCTGCTGCTGACCTCTCCACCACGGAGTCCCAGCCACAACAGCTAGTTGACGGTTGGAAGGAGTTCCAGCCCCCAGAGGAATGGGTTGAACTTAAAGACGCTCAACTTGTGAACCTGGGCTCAGGCAGATTTTGCATGGCAAGGTTCTTCAGATATGACAACTTTGAAGATGACTATTCCCAGGATGTTGCTGTGTTGACTGGTTTGGAGGTGCTCCCTGAACTCAATGGCAATGGAAAAGCGAAACTCAAAATGATCCCTCACAAATCGATGTGTCACCGCTCTTCGCCTGGCAGCCGATCTTCCATCAGTTTAGTGTCCTAATGAATATATAAGAATGGGCTTTCTTCCAAACTCTCTTATCGCCATGTGCGGTCTGAATGATTCTGGGACTAGACAGTTAAAATCGACTGTGTGCGCTTTTGTATTTTTCTTTTAAGTTTTAAGGGCTTGCACATGAAGTCTCAGCATCGACTGTTGATTTAGTTGCATGTATTCTGATATAAGCTGGTTTGTGATGTGATGTTTGTTGACCACTTTGAGCAAAGCCGGTCTAAACAAATATTATGTTAGCCTATAATTTATATGACATCTAGTTTTATGCATTATTCCTCCAATAGTAAGTTTCATGATTGTTCGTGTGCTGAAGCAGGCTCATCATTCTGGTGTTGTCGACCTAGCTAATGCCCTGGTTGGATCTAGGAGGCTAATAGTACTCGACTAACAACTATTTTACTAGGTGTTCAAGATGTTTGGCTCAGCAGCTGTAAACTTAATCAGGAAATCTGGAATATATTTTATCATTTTGTTGTTTGCAGACCGACCTTCTACCTTGTGTTTGGTTCAACATTTGTAAACTCAATGAGAAGTGGCATTGTTCTCCTCGGATCCTGACGCCTCGGGGACACCGCATCTCCGTCCTAGCCAGCACTTGACCTTCCGCCCTCCCAACACCAACTTCTCCTAGTGAGTTCGTCTTTGATCCCATCATCCTAAATGGCTGCCTGACTGAGTGACTGAGGATCTGGAAGCAGACGCGCGACAAGCTACTAGATCTGCCCTCCGCCGTTCACTCTGCCCCTGCTGCAGCTTCAAGGCTGCCTTGGGCCCTTGGCTGCCATTTAGGATAGCTCACTCTGCTGGGCACTGCTGACTGCCCACTGCTAGGTCGGCGCAAGCTCCAGAGGCACCGCATCAACATCCCCTGCTTACCATAGCATAGCTCACGCCTCACGGTGAGAGTTGGCCTAGTTTCATCATATGCTATTCAATTTTGATTTTTTTAATGAACATCCCCTGCTTACCATAGCATAGCTCACGCCTCACGGTGAGAGTTGGCCTAGTTTCATCATATGCTATTCAATTTTGATTTTTTTAATGAGTGGAGACAAATGTCTAGTTTCTAACGATCGTGATTTCATTTGAAACATTTCATATCGTAGGACATATTATGCTAGGATACAAAGATATTTTAGTAAGATTAATATTTCTACGAATTACTTGAACACTTTAAATTGATATTGACATTTGTATTTCGTTATATGTCTTATTAATGCATGGCTGGTACTATTTTTAGCCCTACATTATTATTTGCCCCCCTCTTAACTCGTTTTTGGATCCGCTACTGGTGTTGGTTCGTTCAGTTCAGGTAAAGCAATGAGCTATCAGAAAGCAAGCAAACGCCTGAGCCATCACCAGTGCTAGTACTATTAGAATTACTGGATTATGATATATAGGATTAGTACTAGACTACTGGGTTACTGCCTGGTCCAAAACACACAAAAAAAAAATAATAAACACGCTATACACCATGATGAGGCCGTTCCATCGAGGCATCGAACAATCAGTTGGGCTTCAACACAAAACACAGGTATGGAGGCTATTAATACAGCTGGACTGCATTAATAGCCTCCATACCTGTGTTTTGTGTGTTGTACTCCGGCTGTTGCAATAGGCCTCTTTGTTGCCTCAGCTGCATCCCAGTGGTAGTGATCTATACTCCATTTGCAGTGATTACGGGGGAAACATTGTTGCGTACCTGCGTATGCATATGGGTGTGTTGAGGGGTGTGCATTCCTGTGGTTCTTGTTTGTGTTTCTGGAGTCTGTTCACCATCTGCAGTTCGTAGTGATTTCGATGTATGCATATCTGCTGCTACAGCATGATGTACTTGCCAAGTATTCCATTTTTTTTTATCGTTTCTAGCCTTCCAAATATACCACAAAGTTGTAAAGATTTTTTTCAAAGTGATCATCAGTAACTGAAGGCTGCAGGATAGAGCCTATTATGTGTTATACACCATCATGTTCATTACAAAGAAGTGAGGTGCAAAATCACAATGACAAAAAAGATGAGCATCCAAATGTTTAGGGTTTATTAGTGTTAGGGTTTAGTGTTTAGGGATATGGATATGGGATTTTCGGGCTATTTTGTTGTACTTGTATCCATCTCATTTGCATGTATTGGAGTGAACTGAGATTAAAATTAGTTAATTTTATCTTAACATACTTTTATGCATATGGATTGAGATAAATGTGAGTGTAGTCAAACAATATGTGAGGAGGATTTGAGCTAGCAGGAGAAAAAAAAAATCCCCTTAATTCTCTCTGCTAGGACAAAAGGCTTTGCGAAACAGGTTCAAACGACGGCCCATTTTAAGCGTCTGCACTAGGCCCATTCAAAGCAGCTTGCACGGGGTTTTAGAGGTCCATAAACCCTAGAGAGACGTCCCCGCCGCCATCCTGCCTCGCATCGCACCGGCCGCTCTCTCCCTTTTCGCACCGGCCGCGCGTCTCAGGTTCGTCAAGATCTGCTCCTTGATTCATCAGAAGACAATTGCTTGCCTGTTTCTTATGTTGGTTATATGTAATCTGCGGTATTTGTGACGCATCTCAGATTTAATTTGAAGGCACCGCTGCAGGAAAGGACGAGTAAGGGACTTGGATCAAATCTGATTGCCGCGGCTAATCTAGTCTAGTCTAGCTTCTGGTTGTTCGTCGCAGGTACACTCTTTCGTCCTTGAGGCCATTCATCACAGTTGCGCTAGACCTAATATTATCAACAAATCCTCGTTCTTCACTAACTAATTTCCCTCCACGTTCTCGATACCCGTGGCGGTCGGTAAGGCAGCTTGAAATTGGGAGGACTATGGGTGTCTTGGCGCGGCGGTTTCTGAATTTGACCGTGCCTGGCCGTGCCCCTAGCGTCAAATCGCTGCGCCGAATCGACCTGACGAGCCAGCAGCTGTTTTACCAAGTCGGATCAGCACCACCACCAGCGCCTCAGGGAGACGGATCTGAACCTGCAGGAGGGCAAGACGCCATCTCTCGCCCCTCGGCTCTAGAGATGGGGACGGTCCCGTTTCCTGGTCCGAGCTTCACCTTCCGAGGTTTAAAGAACGATTGGAAGATTGACTGCTTCCCACTCGGGGGTTACAACGACTGCAAGCTCATCTGTGCCGACCAGTCCGGGCGCGGCTTCGTCTTCGACCTGTTTGATTCATCCAAGGTGGGCACCATCCCTGCCCTCCGCAAGCACTGGTTGGTGCAGCCCATCTCCATCTTCGTCCACAAACCCCACGTCGACGGTAACTTGCACAATGATAACAACGGCAGCAGTCTCTTCCTCATGGAGAAGGTTCCCCAACCAGAGGCCAGACTTGGTGGTGGTAGTGTGCAGGAGAGCGAGCAGTTTGTGGGCTTCATCAACCGCTGTACGGATACCCGCGGCGCTGGCAAAACCTGGCACTACCACCTCCTTCCTCCACCACCGTTTGTACAAGAGACATTTCACTGGTCCAACAAGTGCCCCCAGATCACAACCTATGGCGTGGTTGGTGGTGGCTCGCATGTTTGCATATCCGTCGAGGACGTTGGCACCTACTGCCTCGACACAGAAAGCCTCGCGTGGAACAAAGTCGGTGACTGGACGCTCCCCTTCCATGGCAAGGTTGAGTATGTACCTGAGCTCAAGCTCTGGTTTGGGCTCTCCACTGGTGCCCGGCACTTGGCTGCTGCTGACCTCTCTGGCATGCTGGATTCTTCTCAGCCACAGCGGCTGGTGGGCGGCCCTTGGCAGGAGCTTGTTGATCTGCCAGAGGAATGGAAGGAGAGCAAGGATCCTCAGTTTGTCAGCCTGGGTTCCGGCAGGTTCTGCATTGCAAGGTTCTTCGAAGAAACAGGCTCTAGGGATGGAGTGGCCCACAAAAATTTTACTGTCTTGATTGGAGTGGAGGTCAATAGCAGGGTCAAAGGTGAAGGTGGCTCACAGGAATTGGAACTCAAAATGACCCCTCACAGATCAAGACGTGTCAACGACGCTAGCATTGAGTCATTGTTCTAACTGTCTACGGTGCTTTGCTCACCAGGCTCACTGTTTTATCCATTATCAATCGCCTCGAGGAATTTGGGGACTTTGTAGGAGGCAACTTAAATTTATCATAGAACTTAGAAATTATAAATGGAAGCCTAAGGTTGTTGGCCCATTTAATATGTATGTCTTGTGCTGTCTCCTGCAGTGATGCTACATACACCATTAAGCTATCTTGTTTAGTTGATTCCCGTACTGTTTATATGCATGGTTATCTTGATTTGTACATTGTCTCATGTGATGATTAGTTCTACATCTGTTCCGAATTATTACAAGACGTTTTGGCTTAACTAGAAAAATAGATTTTGTTATGCATTTAGATATACATTGTTTAGATAATAACAAAACAATGTATATAGAAAAAGCCAAAATGTCTTAATTTGGAGCGGAAGGAGTAATATAAAGAATGTATCATCTTTTTACTTTCTCCACTAGTCATTTAGTCATCTGTATCGGTCGGTCACAAGCACGTGCCATGTCTCTTACCGTTTGTATGCGGTAATGAAATTTACTTCTGGGAACAACGGTGTTCCGTGGTTCACAAAGCACAGAAATCTATCAGGTGTTGTCCAACCATCTCTGTTACGATTTGATAATTTGATCTGCAACACCTGCACAAGGTAGTGTTTTGTAGTTCACAAGACACAAATCTATCAGGTCCTGACCAGACACAGCCATGTCTGTTACAATTTGATCTGCAACACCTTCGGAGATAGGTCTTAATGATGTCGAAATATTCTGCTGACAAAGGTAGTTTGATCAAAGACTTCGATTTGGGCCCATATTGCAGAGAATATTTAATATTTTATGATTTCATCTGGAATACAACAGCTATGTCAACCTTGATATAAAATAGAATTCCAGCTGTTGTATTGTATTTCCAGATCAGTTGGGATCTGCGCTCCAGTTTTATATCAAGTTCATTGTATGGCAAAATGCTAATTTTTTTGTATGATTGTATGTAGATCTAGTCTAACTTTAGTCAAGCATTATTTCTTACCTAACTTCAAAAGTTCCATACCTTCTATTCTAAAGTGTTTCAAACGTGCCCGGTAGCACAACCGCTTGTTTCACTTAAAATTTGAAGGAAAGCGTCACTATATATAATGAAACTTATGTAAAACACCGACATCCCTGAAGGGACATCGGCCACTCCCTGAGGCAATGGTTGGTTCACCACATATAAAACTCTGATCAATCAACATCTCCACTTCTCCACTATCCATCCAGAGTGGGAGCTTATGCATTTCCATACACACTTAAAATATATCACATTTTGATTTGCCGTTAGTCTTGGTTGGCTGAGTACACATATAACTATTGTATCTCAGCGTGTGCAAAGATATTTATAAATTTTAAAATTCATAAATTCTCATACAATCTCCTTTCCAATTTAAAATCTGAAGTTGACATACCGACTTGGCAATTTGACATACCATCTGAAGGCCAACTGTACACTCTTTTGCCACACTATCTGTAAGGCAGAAGCATTCCTTTTGATAAAATGTAAATGGCAATTTTACATGCATTCAACAGTGTTTGAATATTGGATTGCTATTCTGATCCCTTTGGATGGAAGCAGAAGATTTAAAATCAGCAGCATCAAGGGAACAACCAAATGAATGCTTCTGATCCTAGCCACACTGTTTGGTGTGGCTAGAGATGTTGTGGAGAAACAGTTTGGGAAGAACTTCGATGACATATTCGTATCCTTTGATGTCGAAACTGTCGGGGTCTGTTTCTATTGTACAGGTTTGTGCTTACTTCATCTGTGAAACCTGGGGAGTGGGGTAACATCTGTGCTTAGGTATTCTTTGTAACATAACATAATATACTTATTGGGAACAGATCGCTTATTTTCTCACCAAATTTTTGAGTGAATTTCTTTTTTTAAACAAACCAGGCAGGAGAGCTGCCGATTATATTAAAAAGAAGATAAACTCAGACTGAGCACAACGATACAACTAGACGGCCACAATTAACAACCAGAACAACTAACGACAACAAAGACACAACAACTACCAACAACGAGCTACCGACAACGAGAACAAAAGAAACAAACAGACAACTAATTTTTTGAGACAATTTTGAAGTTTTATTTTGGTTCACATTTGTTCATCGAGCGAGGCTTATATTATCAAAGACAGACATTGCTATTAGGGTTAGTAATATGGTTATGTGTTTTATAAACAGTAGTTTGAAACCTCAAAATTTTAGATTCCACGCCCCCTCCTCTCCTTTGTGATGTGTTTCAGTGTTGAGATGGGCTGTTTATTTCTCCATCGTCTGAACTTTGGTTATCTGAGCCATACTACACATATTCAAGACCGGAAGGGCATTAAGCTGATTAAGATTTCCAAGAAATTGATATCTTGGTCAATAATTATCTGAAGTTTTTTTTTTGAAAATGCCTAAATTTCTTGATGCAAAAACTTACAGGTCATCTGAACATCCACTATTTTAACCTTATTGATGTGTTTACCACGATGTCATGTGAAACTGGAATCTGAAGATCAGCCAACCTCAATGAATGCATTTGAACTGATTTCACTAAACCAAACACTGAATCTGGAGAATTTGTTTGAAGCAAAGGAGGTCAGTCATTGTTCTCCTGTCTTTGCCAATTTTAGGTTACCAAATTTTATTACTTCATTGTTGTTTGAAATATCCTGTTAAAGAGAGCAAGTTTCACCTCACAGTGTCCCCAAAAAGAGATATTCACAAAGATTGAACAAGCTGCAAAGCAACTTGGCTTCGATGTTCAGAAGAAAAAAAATACAAGGTATTTCCTACTGAACTTGGTTGTGTTTTTGTTTTTATTCAAATTTTCTATCTCACTTATTAATGTTCTTTTTTAAATATGTTATGTTAATTTAAAACAGGTTGAGGAGGAAGCTGCAACTACAACAGGTTAATTTCAGAATGCAGGATAAAACCATTGCTTATGTGGTTGATTCTTTCCAGTCGTAGGTACTGAGTTGCCATGTCGAGTTCAGTCTTCCTTATGGCATTACCTAGGTTTAATCCTTTTTAATTTTTTATTTTAAGATGTTGCCTGATGGGTTTTATCTTCTCTTCTCTCTCTCTCTCTCTCTCTCTCTCTCGCAAGATATAGATCTAGAGGCAATTTCAGTTTATCTGCTGATGGAAATTTGTGTGCATTGCTGATTGACAACTCCGTCTTTGCACTGGACCACTTTACTGACACCATAGAAAAGCTGCAGCTCTTCTACAACGACAGTGTGCTCCTCAAGGTGGAGAAGATATTCTTTTCAGAAATGAAGTTGTTGCTAGCTTTGGACAATTCTTTTTGCCTAAATATTTCATCGCATCAGTGTCCATTATAGAGTGTTTTCCTTCTTAATTAATTGGTACTGCTGGCTGAAACACAGCCTTAATTGAGCATACACAAGCTTGCTAAAATGATTCGCTTTTGGTCTGTGGATGGCTGCACAAGGGGGGTCACTAGGAAAAGGAATGGACATGGCAGTAAGTATTCTTCTCTATTCTCTATGTGCAAGATGGTTGCAGTGACAGAGCTAGGACTTGGGATGATGTTTCTGAAATGCGAACAAGTGGTCTAGATGCTTGGGTTCTTCTGCCATTTTGAGATGTGAAATCAAATAAAAGTTCACGAAACTGATCCATAGACCGTAATCAAATTTGAAGATACCTATATCATAGCTATTTCTGCTGATTGGTCAACATGAGGCTTACTGAACTCGCATCATAGAGTTCTTGACTATGATACATACTTCTAATTTCAATTATATTTTCCATGTATGATAAAAACCTCAGCTTCCAGTTTAGGGCTGATTGAAAAATACTTTGGTGTTGCCAGATTTGAACATGATTAGCCTTAATTCCATTTTACACTCTTTGTTGCTGTTTTTTCTTGCTTGGAATATACTGATTTAATAATTTTACAGAACTATTTTCTTTTGCTTGATAACATTGCTTAATGTCTAAGATATTCTTATGTTTTTTGGTTCTTACTAAATGTATGCCAAGTTCCAAGATCACACTTTATTATTAATGGAAGTGTAACTTTCTCCCCAGTGAATTTACTGAATCAATATATATTCAGGTGGGGAATTCAATCCTCCTGGTGATAGTTCAAAAAATAAAAGTTACTGAGTCAATCTTTATGTCAGTTGGCCAGGAACTTCACAACACAAAAACATGACTTTTTTCTACATGATGCCAGTATTTCTACCTAGAGGCTCATAACAAGCATGATCCAGATGATCTTCTCATTGTAGGTTGCTATTGGCAATACAGTCCTTGGCATTATACGGGAGAGCTATGGAGTTTCAGATTCCAGAAAGCTACATCACCATATTCGACCTACAATTAGAGGGATCAGTGTACTACATTAAGTATTTCCAAGTCAGTGGCCCGCCTGTTAATCACCTGTAGATGATGTGATTCACTTCCTACACAAAGCTTCAGGATATACAAGAGGATTCATGAATTCTTTAGTAAATTGAGATTTTATAGGAACTCGGTTTGGGTTTCAGTAGCATCAACTAGATATGAAAGGAAATGCTACTGATTGTTACGTTCTATTTATCTTGTCATCGTTTGAGCATTTTTGGCAAAATATACATGTGCTTATGTATTTCCATACACGCTTAAAATATATCACATTTTGATTTGTTGTTGGTCTTGGTTGGCTGAGTACAAATTTAACTATTGTATGTCAGCACGTGCAAAGAGATTCTCAGGCCAACTGGACACTCTTTTGTCACACTACTACTAACGTCTCATTATTTCCTCCTTAAATATTGTGATCATATATGATGCTTAATAAGGATGGAATTATTGGTGGACATTTTGAAGAGTTATGAAAATGAATGTGAAAACTTGCTTAGAGAACTCAAAGATCTGCTTATGCAATTCAGAACTTATTTATAGTATGCGAGACATGACTTTATTATGCTATGGATGAATGTATTCTAGATTATATTGGTCATATACAATTGCATGGGATAAAAACTTTGGAAAAACCTACCGTCAACAAGCTCCCCAAAGCTTAAACCTTGTCCGTCTGTGAGCAAAGCAAAACTCAGAAATGGATCAGGAGTTGCTACAATGCTTTCATGCTTCAAAAGTACACATGTGTTCAAACAAGAACTCTCCTCTGGATTAGAGTAAATTACTCTGACTTTCAAACTTACCCATATTACCTTCAATTATGGGGCTTGTAGTCTTCACTTGGGTCTTGAGCAATTGAAAGACACAACGGTCAAGTCAAGCACTATGTCTCGAGTTCATCGATCAACCTTCATTCTGGAGTTTTGCAGATTTCTTACTTGCTATGTTTAATTTGAACATTCCCACATGCTTGCATTCAAACTAATGTCGATATCCATCTCAACTTGTGAACTCAACTAATTAGCCTTCACACACTAGATTCAAAGGTTAGTCCACAAGTGTTATGTTCTCAATTATGTTATTCATTGCTTATCTAGATTATATACTTTGTATAGTTAGGATGTATTCATATTCATACATAGGTTTGTATAGCTCTCATTCATTGACGTCATGGATGGGTGACCAACAGCATGTAAGCATGGTGCTTAGATGTAGTTTGTCTGCAAATGCGCCTTATATTCTGGGTTCTGTGGGAGATCGCGGATGTGACACTCCCGTTGAGTCCTTTATAGTCCACACCTCGAATGTAGGGAGAGTAGGGAGTTATTATTACTATAGAAAGTTGGTTATGATCTTGATCTTTCTTAGTAATATTCCCCTAAGTATGAGTATAAAGTATCTTCGCCATGATTGCGAGTATAATTGCACCAATCTAATATGTCTTTAGTAGTATAGTTAGAATGACTTAGTAATATTCTTATGCTTCTGCCTAATCCATGTTAGTGCCTAGATAGGAAGTTGTCGGTTATAAGTTAGGGGTACCCAACTTCAACTTCCATGCAAAAACGCTCATTCCCAACATGGCCTGGCCCAAGTAAGGCCAGTGGAAGCCCACGAAGGCCGCGTCTACATAGGCCCACGACATCATTCCACTAATGACAGCCTCCTCGGGAGAGCTCGCTCCGATTCGCCCGAGCCTCCTCAGGAGAGCTCGGGAGAGCGGCGTCCTCGGCGCCCAAGTCTCCGACTCGCCCGAGACTCCTCGGGAAGAGCTCGGGAGAGCGGCCCGAGCGCCCGAGCCTCCTCGGGAGAGCTCGGGAGAGCGGCGTCCTCGGCGCCCAAGTCTCCGACTCGCCCGAGTCTCCTCGGGAAGAGCTCGGGAGAGCGGCCCGAGCGCCCGAGCCTCCTCGGGAGAGCTCGGGAGAGCGGCGTCCTCGGCGCCCAAGTCTCCGACTCGCCCGAGTCTCCTCGGGAAGAGCTCGGGAGAGCGGCCCGAGCGCCCGAGAGCGGCGTCCCCGGCGCCCAAACCTCCGATTCGCCCGAGCCTGCTCGGGAGACCTCGGGAGAGCGGCGTCCTCAGCGCCCAAGTCTCCGATTCGCCCGAGCCTCCTCGGGACAGCACTCCTCGACGCCCAAACTCGGCCTCCTCGGCGCCCAAGGCTCCCAAACCTCCGATTCGCCCGAGCCTCCTCGGGAGAGCTCGGGAGAGCGGCGTCCTCAGCGTCCAAACCTCCGATTCGCCCAATCCTCCTCGGGAGAGCTCGGAAGAGCGGCCTCCTCGGCGCCCAAGGCTCCGATTCGCCCGAGCCTCCTCGGGAGAGCTCGGGAGAGCGGCGTCCTCGGCGCCCAAACCTCCAATTCGCCCGAGCTCACCTCCGATTCGCCCGAGCCTCCTTGGGAGAGCTCGGGAGAGCGGCCTCCTCGGCGCCCAAGTCTCTGATTCGCCCGAGCCTCCTCGGGAGAGCTCGGGAGAGCACGGGAGAGCGGCACCAGCTCGGGAGAGCTTGGGAGAGCGGCATCCTCGGCGCCCCAAGTCTCCGATTCGCCCGAGCTTCCCTATCCCCCTCGAGCGTAATCTCGCAAAGACATCCTAGGCGCAGGTGATGTCAGCGGAGCAATCTTGGACGATCTCTCTGACCACTTTACAAGCACTCTCCCGTCAGGACAGACTCTCGACGCGACTGTGCTACGCACGCTCCTGACGGCCATACTCTCTCTGACCACTTTACAAGCACTGTCCCGTCAGGACAGACTCTCGACGCGACTGTGCTTCGCACGCCCCTGACGGCCATACCACCTGTCCTCCACGGTATGGTCCACGGTGCGCCGCCCCGTTTTCCGCCGGGACCTATCAACTCCGACTGTGACAAGCGCCTGACGACGGGCTACGCAAGAACAGGAAAAGCGCCTACTGCGCTGTCCACTCGAAAGGACGAGCACGCCTTCCTTCCGGGCCGACATGACATAGTCAGATGACTGTTCCCACCTTGGAACCCACCAAGATCGTGCGAACCATGACAGCCATGCCCCGGAGACGCGGAGAAAAGGCAGTAGCTGCATAGTCAAACGGGGAACAGCAACTCCTCACTATAAAATACGTAGCTACCCTTGCCTCTCCCTGGCGACTATAAAAGGGAGAGCAGAGGCCAGCTTTAGGAGGACGACGGAGAACGAGGACGGAGAAGTTCTAAGTTCTCACCCACACAAACGTACCCATAGCAAACGACTTGTAAACACTTAGACACACATAAGAGACCTGGGAGCTCTTCCCTCTCTCGCCTAGCTTGTAACCCCCTACTACAAGCACCCCGGTGCAAGGCAACACGACTCTCCTCTCCACTGGACGTAGGGCTTGCTTGGCCTGAACCAGTATAATCCCTGTGTTCCCTCTTGCACACCATCCGTAGCCTCAACCGCAAAACACGTATTTACTAGCCGGTGTTAGCCCCGCCAAAACTAGCACAGACAGAAGTGCTCTAAGTGATTACATTATTATCTATTGATTGATTGATCATTATGCTTATCATACATATCATTATTATTGTGACATAACTCCTGTTCTGATGCATGGTTATCTCCATATTAGCATGTGCATATGACAACTATCTATCTGCAACATTTATTACCAAACCCTTCCTAGTGGTAAAATATAAATCGACAACCCAGAATACTCTTGGGTAAAATGCTACAATGGTGTATATTTTATCTGTGCGCTTGTGGATACAATATAATAATTTCAGTCACTTGCTAGAAGAAGATGAGATCTTTTAGAATCATGATGGGGATGACAGCTTAGTTATATCTAAGAGATAGAGGTTAAGAGTTCAAGAGATTTGTAGGCTAATCAGGTGGCACATTAATCTATACCTAGCTCCCAGCATTTCTGGTATCGTTACTGGGATAGAGTCTAACTCTATTTCGAGTAGCGATGTTAAGAAATGTCAAAGTCTTTAGCTTCTAACTAGTATAATGCCCGTGCTAACGCTACTAGTTCATCTTAGTGACGCACATGAAATCAACAAATTATAATCGAAAAAAGACTATGTCAAAGCATAATAAAGTTTTGTGATAGTTTGTTGTGATTTCGACATGGTCTTCACTTTTGTTCTCGCTGGATGGCCCGGTTCTACACATGACAAGAGAGTATTCGACGATGCATTGACCACATACAGCCATAGGTTTCCTCTTCCACCTACAGGTACACACATACGTCCGATTGCAGTATAGATTTCTAATTTATTGAATTGACATTTACAGGTAATTGGTGCTATAGGGAAGTATTATCTGGTGGACTCCGGGTACCCGAACTGTCCCGGTTACTTGGCACCTTACAAGGGGACCACATACCATCAAAACGGTGTAGAACCACTAGGTAAAAAGGCGGTATTGAGCTATGCACATTCATCGCTTAGAAATGTCATCGAATGGGCCTTGGCGTGCTGAAGATGAAGTGGTGTATGTTGGAGCAAATTCCCAGTTATCCACTTCAAACACAAAGCCAAATCATAGTTGCTTGCTGTGCTCTCCATAACTTCATTAGGATGAGTGAAGTACTTGATTGGGACTTTGAACGTTGTGACAGTGATGACAACTATGTGCCTCCTGAAGCCTCTCTCAATCAGCCGTCGTGTGTTCCCGCGTCAACTAGAGATGAATGTGCAGAGATGAATGCAATTCGTGAGTCCATTGTGTTGGGCCTGTTGAATAGATCTTAATTACAGCTGTGTGTCTTGTTGAGGTCATGTAATTCTTGTTACCAACATGCCCAAGTCTTGTTGATTATGTGTATGGTTGAGGACTTGTACTATTTGTTTCTGACAAATTAATATGAGCTATTGAGTACCTATACATGTTGGTTTTTTATTGTGTTGACAAATGTATTATTTCGATTGTGGATACAGTTTCAATGCATGCAGCATGAAGACCGGTTGGTAAACAGTTTCTTGTGTAGGCTATCACAACCGGTTGATAAACCAATCCGACAGTGATAGCTCACACATATCACTGTTGGTTTGTTCTACCAACCGGCAGTGATAGCTCACACATCACTGCCGGTTCGTGTCTGATCAGTTCATCACTACCGAGTTGGTTATGGCGGTTCAAAATCCATCAGTGAAGGGGTTTTTGAAACACCAGTGATGTCTTTCTCTGGTGTAGTGGATGTATTTATATGGATTGCAAATCTCAGACAAATATATGCCAAAATTTTTAATAAATTTTATAAATTATTTCTATGGATTCCAGATATCAAAGAAATAAAAGGCAAATTATTCATAAATGCCAAGATGTCAGAGAAAGAGCATATATGGGGGTGTTTAGATACATTCAGTTGGAAGTTAGAAGCACTGTAGCAGTATTTTATTTTTTACAATAAATGTCCAATCATCCAATCATAACCTAAGTAGGCTCAAAAGATTCGTGAGATAACATTTGCCGAGCTGTCAAATTAGTTTCAGTTTTTATCTATATTTAATGCTCCATATATGTATCCAAAATTGATGTGACTAGTTTGATGGGAAGTTAGAAGGGATATAAACACCCCTTATGTTAACGAATCGAACCGATTCACTTCTCTTCTCTCCTATCTCTGGTTGACGACCACCTGGGACGCCGCCCGCGCCGAGGGACGCGCGGGGATGCCGGGGCGGCGGTCCGCACTTGCGCCAGGGCAGCAGCGACAGCCTGCCTGCCGGGTATGTCCGCGCTCGTCCGAGCGGATGAACGGCCAGAAATTCGGTTGCTGGAAACCTCCGAAATATGCGGTTGTTAGATAGCAATTCTGTACAAGTATTGACTTTTCCATAAACTTGGTCAAACTTCAAAAATTGACTAAAGATGGAGATAGAGTTGCATTCCTTTTCGACAAAGGTAGTACAATAGATAAGGGACTGCATGAACTTTTATATAAAAAGTTCATAAAAGTATATTTCAAAAAGCACCAAATATATTAGGAAAATTTTTCAACAAAAAACAAAATTGAAGGCTAGAATAAAAAAGGACTGCATAGACATACGCACACATACAAGCATCAGTACAGCAAACTTTATTGGTGTCACTTAAGAACGGCCACTATAAATATTCCTGTAGTATTAACACTACTAGATTTTGAAATGAAGATTTAGAGCCTCGAACGGATTCAAATGGAAAAAGTTTCAACTACAAAGTTTTAAATCTCATCGGGATCTATAACTTTGCTTTTTTGATCATTTTTTTTCATCCAAGGATTAATCTTAAAACATTAATTTCGAGCCTTAAATATTTTCAAATAAAAAAGTACTCAACTACAAAGTTGTAGATCTTCTCGATTACTACAACTTTCATTCAAACTATTTCTCTATCCGAGATCATTTGAAAAATTCAAAAAAAAATAAACTTCATATTATTTGCATTGCGCTACGTTAAGAAAACTGACAATACAAATGCATTTTACTGTTTGTTTGCTTATTTTGTTAAGGCTACCACGAGTAAAAATGCATGATTTCTCCTGATGGTAGACTTAGAAATGAATTTTCTCTGGCGGTTTATAGCATGGACCCACAATTTTCTTTTTACATAGCCTATAGATTATTAACCGTCAGTAAAAAAAAAAAATTAATGAGCATCAGCAAAAATTGTTTTTACTGGTGATTGGTTCGCATGCATATATACATATACCCACGCAGTCCACTATATATATATACTGCCATAGTGGCCTTGGCACCGACGCACCATGCTCGCAGGTTTGCAGAAGTAGCAGATCTCGTACTCGTAGACATGAACGGCTGCATGGCGAGCTTCTGCGCCACCTGACGTGATGCTAAACGGCCTGTCCGGTGTCGAGTCCGGCGAGGATTCGACTTCGCTGTGCGAGAAGGCGGACCCGGTGAACCAGGACTTGTTGGTGTGCACGAACACGGCCCAGCAGGCGCCGTGCCCTTGGCAAGGTCCCGTCGACTCGAAGCCGGAACACACAAGGTGACGCGCGTTCGGCAGGCAGCGCATCGATCTCCTCAGCCTGGAAAACCAGGTGAAGTACAAGGAGGCCGAACCCGCTGAGCTTCGCGGCGCAGGCTGCCATCCATGCACGAGTCCTACTGCATGCGACGGCTACTACAGCTACCTGCATGGGTCGTCCGGTGGCTCGACGCCGCCGACGTTCGACGACGTGCACTTCTCGTGGCTCTTCGCGCCGTGGCACCACATGTACATCTACTTCTACGAGCGCGCCGGCCCTCGGGCAGCTCATCGGCGACCACACACACCTTCGCGCTGCCGTTCACACCGGCCGGCATGGGCATCCCGGACATCTTCAAGCTCAAGGAGGGATCGCTTTATGACGTCAACCGGAACCCGTCGCACATCGATGCCCTGATCGACCTAGACTACACCGTACCCACAACACGGATAAGGTGGACACCATCCCCTTCAAGGGCTACAACGACATGGGGTTCCTGGGGTCGGCGGGGTGGCACCCGCTCTTCTACTCGCACCACGCCAACGTGGACCGCCGGCCTGTGGCACATCTGGTCCAGGTCCACCAGGCTCGGCGGCGGGCAGGGCTTCACGGACCCGGACTGGCTGAACGCCAGCTTCGTCTTCTACGACAAGTTCTCCGACGTCCTGGTCCTGGACACGCGCAACCTCGGCTACAAGTACGACCCCAAGTCCGACAAGGACCTGCCGTGGCTGCGCCCCAAGATCACGACGCTGGTGCCCCACGGCAAGGACAGCGGCGCGGCGGCGAGGTCGAAGGCGGCGGCGCCGGTGTTCCCGCTCGCCCTTACCAAGGGCCAGGTCGTGGAGGTGCCGGCCGTGGCTGTGCCGGCCACGGAGCCGGGGAAGGAGCAGGTGCTGGTGATCGACCGCATCCAGTTCGACCCCCAAGCGAACAACAAGTTCGACGTCGATCGCCATCAACGTGCCCGCGGACAAGGCGTTGCAGGTGGGGCCGCAGTACAAGGAATACGCCGGCCATAAGTTTTTTCTTCTTTAGCACCACCTTCGCCCTTCCAGCAACATACGAATTACTCGTCTGCATCTGTGGCAAATATCATAATAATAATCACATAAATCCTCCAAAGAAATAAAGGCACAGCAGATTTTTTTTTTTTTAACAAATGGAAAAAGTTTTCGGCGCACACAGCCAAGTTCTTACCATATTTCCAACTAATTAGCTGAAAAGGGAATGGGTACAAAAGTAAATTAAAGCAGTTCTAAGCGAAGTCTAAACCATCCGTTCTAAGCAAAACTGTCCAAAACAACAACCTCGAGTGCTTGACCCGCTGGTCGGGCCATTGCATCATCACGTTGCAATAATGTCCAAAACCGCTGCCAGCATGTTCCTCTCAAGATAGTCTGCAGAAAAGAAGCAATTCGTTACTTCTGAAAATCAAAATCATTCCTTGTACACCAAATAGCCCAAAAAAGAACGACGACACCCATAAATATTAGTTTTCGTTTATTATTTGTCAATGCTGGTTAACCAATTCCTAAGCATATGATGTATGGACCTAGGAGGTGTTAACCCAGTAGCTATTTGAATTATACGCCGGATAATGATTGCAATCAAAGAAGATGTGCTTAATTGTTTCATTGAGATCATAGAAACAACACTTTTGACTCCCATACCAATTTCTTCTAGCTAACTTATCCTTTGTTAGAATCAGCCCTCTTTGAAGAGACCAAAGGAAAATCTCTATCTTGAAGGGAAGTTTGAACTTTCAAACTATTTTATTCATGAAGGGAGAATCCTGGTTCATAAGATAATGTTACATAGATCCTACCATAAAAAATACCATGCCTATGTAAATCCTAGGAAAAAAGTCCTGCATATTGGAAAGTGGATATTAGCAATTTTAGCTACTAGATTATGCCCAGCAGTCAATTTATTCCCTAATTAATCTCTTCGAAAAGACACATTCAGTGGCACTTGGTTAATGATGACATGTGCCACTGCGACATTGGGATAATTGACTATGTTATAGTCGTTGTGAAAGAGGAACATATCCATATAACAATAAGCCGAGTTAAGATATATATTGTTGTTCAGTCAATGTTAGGAAAGAATGATGGGATTACCTCCTTCGGAAATGGAACAATAACCTGTGGATTTTTTGACCCTTTAGGAAGCAGTACCTGCAACATTAAAAAGTAGAGGTGATTCTGCTAGATGTGAATACCCAAGAAAACGATCCTTATTTGATGACAGCAATGTATGGATAGTTGGCCAAATCCTGGGACACTCAGGTCTAACAAGAAAGTTCTGAATGAGCGAGTGATTCAATTCGTGCAGCTTCGAATGCATGAAAGGATCCAAACACTCACAGATAGAAACTTGACCTATATTATAACCCAACAAGACATTTTTAGACCCAGATAAAAATGCGTTTTTAGACCCTGATACATTGTTTGGTGCATTTGTTTGGCACTTCTCCTATATACCACATGCCTGAATTTTAAGATGATTTCAAATAATTCTCTTATACTGCCAATTAGTACAAGTAAATTATCACTTTTATTATTTGTTATCTGTCTTTATGTCATAACATATAAAATTTTAATCCTTGTCTAACTACAGAAATAATTGTAAATTGTTGAATTGTCTTTGTACCAACGCATATCAAATTTTGTCAGGTTTCGGTTTTGTCTGGCGGGTTTTTTTCTTCTTGGAACAAAAAATTGCATATTGTACCTACAAAAATTGCAACAACCTGAAGTTATAATTTTAATACAAAATATATGCAATAACCGGTGCTTTAAAGAAAACTAAATTTCAGACACCTGAAATTTAGCAAATCCCTTTTGTTTGGTGCATTTGTCTGGAGCCGAGTGCATTTTTAAACCAGCTGAGACGCTGACGACGGATTAACAGCCTTCGCCGGATACGGGTCCAGAACATATGTCAGCACGTATAACACTTCGAGGGTGGCTGCCTCGCCAGGTTTCAGATGAGTGTTGAGCAGAACAAAGTAGAGGCGAGCGCCATTCTTGGTCGCGTGGAGATCGGAAGCTTGGACCCCTCAGGGTTGGTATGCCTTGTTCCTATGCTTTCCCTCCACTCTGCTGGCCTTGACAACAGCGAGATGTTCAACCTCCCAGGGCGTGAACGCGAGAAGAACTTGAGATGCGGCGTTGGCGGCGGCGGCATTCTCGATCTGGAAGGCAGAGACATGATCGGAAGCTGTGAAGAGTACGTAGAAAAGCAGCAGGAAGCAACAATTAATAACTCACTGCCGAAGCGGAGCAACACTAGTTACCTCCAACGTTAGGATCACTGTGGCAATGGGACCAGTTAGGATTTTGACTAACTCCTTTTTGATCATTCGTCTTATTCAAGAATTTTACGAAAAAATTAATTATTTTACTATGAAATGATTCATTATTAGGAGTATTTTAATCTTGATTTGTTTATTTTTATATTTTCATATTAATAAGACGAATGGTCAAACGTCGATTTTAAAAAGTCAAAAACGACACTTATTTTGGGACGGAGGGAGTATATAATTGAAGCGGTCAAATCTTAGTATTCAGTGGGCAGACTAGTTTGTTGTGGGATGATCTCTGGAATGGTAAAGTGAGAAAACTGCTCTTTCCAAAACTAAACTCCTTTGCAAAAAACAAGTCAATAAGTCTGAGAACGGCATATAACACTGAAAACCTGTTGGTTCAGTTTAACCTGCCTCTGTCAGTGGAAGCCCATTCACAATTTCTAGATCTTCAAATGGAACTGTCTGAGCTCTCTCTTGATGAGTCAAATGATAGTTGGGCTTATATCTGGGGCTCGCCTAATTTTTTTTTCCCTCCAAAGCTTACAGAACTCGGTCAGGGCACTCTCAAGTAGAGCTAATTTTCAGATGGCTGTGGAAGACAGCATGCCAAGGGAAGCATAAAATTTTCTTCTGGCTAACTCTGAGGGATAGACTAAGTACAAGAAACATGGTCAGAAGAAGAGGAATGTTTTTGGAGGACTATCAATGTGTTCTTTGTCAGCAATCAACAGAGGAAACAGTGATGCATCTGCTATTTCATTGCCCCTTCTCTAAGGACTGCTGGGGTGCTCTGAACTTCCAAGTTAATGAGCAACTCTCTATACCTCAAATTTTTCACAAATGGAAATCACTGTTACAATTGGAGTTTGCTCTGGATATCTTCATCATTTCCTGCTGGGGAATATGGATGATGAGAAATGATGTCATTTTTAGAAACAAGAACCCGTCGGTGCAACAATTCAAGAGAAATGTTGGTGAAGAAGCCACCTTTCTTTTGCATAGGATAAAATCTAGTTTGTTCCCTTTGTTAGAGACATGGTTAACCTCTCTACTGTAATTTTTTGGATTTTTTCCCTCTCTTTCTCTATCCCCTGATCGGGCAGCTCTGTGCTCTTAGCCTTGTATTTTCTGTTCTTTGTTTCTTCTTATTAATGCATTTTCAGTGGGCGCTTCTGGCTCCTTCTGTTTCTTAAAAAAAAAAATCTTATTGTGCCTTGAGAGAGAGCTAGTAGCCTAGTAGAGCTCGATTTGTCAAAAGCAGCAATCGACCTCCCAAAACTAGACCGAGCAGCTTATTCTTTCCCCAATCCAAGTGAACCGGATCACTAATTCACTATAGAATACCCCCCCCCCTCCTGGTCCAAGTGATCCGGATCACTAAAGAGTACGTACTGGGATTTAAGTGCAACCATAAATAAATTCGAAATGGAAAGCTAGTAATCATTCTTCTTCTTCTTGCAGAACACAAGAATCCATATTTTTGAGTTATAACATAATGAATAAAGGATCAAGAAAACAATTCACAGACTAGAGAGAGAGTGCGAGCGAACGGTGCTTTGGTGAAGTTTTTACTGGGTGGTGTAGCAGAGTTAGTACGTATTATACATGTACACACAAGTAGAGCTCGATTTGTCAAAAGCGACAATCGACCTCCCAAAACTAGACAGAGCTTATTCTTTTCCCAATCCAAGTGAACCGGATCACTAATTCACTATAGAGTACCCACCCCACCCCACCAAGTCCAAGTGATCCGGATCACTAAGGCTTCGTTTGGCATCGATGGAGTAGAACTCACGTGGTAAATGCCCCACGTGGGGATTGGGTGATCCCCTGTCCACCACCCGATCCCCACCCACCTGGTGTTCAAATCCCGTAAATCCCGTTGGTTATTTGGATGCGGGGCGATTAGCTCTGGATTGGTTTATTGGCGGGGTGCAACAAGCAAGTGCCGTGGAAAGGACCAAAAGTGTATTCCTCCAGACTAGACTATATGCATCCCGTTACATCTCTCCAATATCATTACGAAACAGTCTACAAATTTAAAAATAAAAATTACATCTCTCCATACTCATAGAACGACAAGACTGAATTGAAGATATTAAAATCAAAGCAATATTGCTTCGCTGCCAACCAAACAAGACTGAACATGACTTAATTGTATGGAATACATATTGCTAGGGATGTGTATGTCTGCATTGCAACTTTGGCCATGAGAATATCAATCTTTGTTGTTCCGGAAGCATCTTTCATTCCTTAGCTCCTTATACCTATTCCAAAAGGCACTGTTCGCTTCAGCTGAAAAGCTGAGCTGATTTGTTGTGAGGGGAAATACTGTTCCAGAGCTGAAAAATATGTGCTGTTTAGTTGAAGCGAACAGAGCCTAAGATAAGTAGGTTACATGTCTCAAATTCAGTAGTTACTACATATTGCATTTGTGAATACCAAGAGGTTATACCTATTCCAAAAGGGAAGCATTAAAGATAAGTAGGCAATATGTCTCAAATTCAGTAGCTACTACATATTGCATTTGTGAATAACAAGAGGCTCTGAACTGGACATGGCAAAGAGTCATCCTTTAATCCTACAGGCTACATATATTCAGTTATCCATCAAAGGTACATAATAATTCTAAAGCTGATTAGAAGCTGACAATTCAAACGTTGACAACTATGAACATAAGTCATGGATGGAAGATCCTACTGAACTAGAAAAGAAATAAAGTTGTATGTACACTAATCATAAGAAAAATAAAGCATAGTCAGTTCAACAAGCAATCTTTTCAGTTTTCCATTTCTTCACTATACAAATTAGCAAGAGTGCAAATTGGCAAATCCTTGTATGCTTCATTGATAAAATAGGGTAAAATCATATGCATGGAAAGTAAAGGGGCACAACAACATGAAAGTATTACCTGAAGAACCTTCTTCCATGTCCTCAGATTCAGGGGCTTCAGAGGGGTCAACGTCGATGGTAGTACGAGCTTCAGATGGTTGCTCAATTGCAACACTACTGCCAAAGATAATTTGCATTGGAATGTAGTTGATGATGGGCCTGTTGAGAAATTCAGCATCTTTTGGGTGTAACTAAAAGTAAATCGATGCATTAGACCGATATTTGGATATGAATGTATGTACAAATATGAAAAACATGCAAACTGGAAATAAGAACGGACCTGCACGTGCCCTTTGTATTGGGACTCCTCAAGCATGATCATGTAGCTTTGTTCATCCCAGCCAGCCCTGATTAGTTCCTTCAGCTTGCACACCTTGATCCAGCGAGCACGCCACTTGTTGAGATCGTTGTAGACATGTTTGCTTGTGCAAGGTTGGCCTGTGCATTGCCGATAGGCACATCGTGTCCACCCATCTCAGCCATCACATCTGAATTAAAAATTGACAGTAAACGTAACATACAAAAATTATATGTCAGGTATGCAAGCGAGGCTACGGACAAAATTAGTAGAAGAACCGAAAGTCCTTTCATATGTAGAAAACAAAATATTCATGTTGCCAGGAAAAATATTATCGCAAGTAGAAGAACCGATAGACTAAAATTCCTTTCATATGCATAAAACAAAAAAGAGTGATATGTGTCCTTGGTACCCTGCACTACCCTCCACAATCTAAGTAATATGTCCACTCACATATACTACTGATGCATAGAACTGCTTGCAGTGGCGCCCAAAGCAAGGAAAAGACAAAGCAAAAGACTGCTTGCAGTGTCCATTTCATCATAACATACAAAATCATCTGTATGTTGAAATATGTTGAAGGACAGCCTACTTCTCTTGTTTGAGCAGAAGCAAGATATAAAGCAGATCCACACAAGTAGCACAAGGCACAAGTTAACTATGTTCAGATTTTCAACTGACAGGGCATGGACACAACATCGCATGGGAAATGAAACCAAAAAAAATATTGCAATGTAGGATGTCCCTTGCAATAGGTTTTGCACTCAACTAGTTCCTGTTAGCTAGTGTTACAATGTAGAGAAAATAAATGGGGGCAAGAAGTGAAGCTTAATTTGATGAAGCTTAGCTTCGACGGTGCAGGTAGAGGTAGCGAGCTAAGAGTACATAATGAACTGCCAATAAAGCAGTAGTAGCAGTGGCTGATTAATTATGCTACCTATAATACTCCTACACAATTAATGATTAAGGCAGTAATAAGTCGAAGTGCTTATTTTTGGTAACTATGTAAGACAAAAGGAAAAAAAAAACTAGAATATATTTCAGTCCAGATCAATAGTGCAGAATGTAGATATAGTGATTTGCAGAATATATTTTCCACTTAGCCAGCATAGTTAGCCTCTGAAAATGCAGAATGTTGAGTACCATAATATTTGGAATCATCACCTGACCAGCTACAGATGCACTCCAAAATGTAATTTCTAAGAAATTAGCTAGGATTTTGTCAAAAGATGCCGAAAGTGGACAGGAAGAGGGGCCCGAACCTAGAGAAGACGGATGGTGCCACGGATCTTGGAGGAGATGTCTCGCAGATCTAACATACGAACAAGCGATTCAGATATAGCAAGGAGAGAAGTTGGGAGGGAATGGGGAGGAGACACACACCTTGGAAGACGAATCGATGCCAGCAGGAGTCGCTGCCGCCGCCACTGACTCCAACCCTAGCAAGAAAAACGGATGAGATAAGAAGAGGAAGGAGGAAGGGAAGAGGCATAGGAGGAGACGGAGGCGGAGCGGCGTACCTAGATCGGAGTGAGTAGTGGCGGTCGCCGCCCGCAGCAGCCCTGGCGGCGGCGCAGAGTCGTGGAGTTCTCACGGTCGCAGAGTCGGGAGGAGCGGCTGCGCGACGGGGCCGTTTTCCCGGCCTCAGGTGGAGTTGCGTGATACTCTCTTCGACCCCGTGGTTGGGCGTGGAACCATTTCAACCCACGCTCCACGCTTGAGCTAAATACACAATCAGTTCGTTGCGAGGTTCTAAATCCGGCGTGGTTCTGGGTCCGCGGGAGGCGGGATTTGCCCCCAATCCACGCCAACTCATGCCTATCCAAACGAGGCCTGGTACTCTCTTCGACCCCCGTGGTTAGACGTGGAACGATTTCAACCCACGCCTGAGCCAAATACACGATCAGTTCGTTGCGGGGTTCCAAGCCCGGCGTGGCTCTGGGTCCGCGAGAGGCGGGGTTTGCCCCCAATCCACGCCAACCCATGCCTATCCAAACGAGGCCTAAAGAGGACGTGCGGGGATTTCGATTGGTAAGCGCAACCACAAAAAAATTCGAAATGGAAAGCTAGTAATCACTCTTCTTCTTCTTGCAGAACACAAGAATTCATATTTTTTACTAGTAATAATATAATATAATAAATAAATAAAATGGTCCTGGCCGCACAATACAACTAGCCTGCTGGATCTGAGAAAGGAAAGATCAAGAAAACAATTCACAGACAAGAGCGGAAAACAATTCACAGACAAGAGCGGAAAACAATTCACAGACAAGAGCGAGAGTGCGAGCGAACACACAAGAAGAGAAACATACCAGTTTCTCGGCGAAGACGACCCGGATACCGTCCTCCGGTTCCGTTGGCAAGGAAGATGAGGGGACAGCAGAGAGGACGAAGAGGAAGCCGATGATGGGGATGGCTAGGGTCCGGATAGGGGATGCCATCACACCAGCAGTGGTCTGTTCTCCCCTGTCTCGCCAGCAAGCAGAGGAGTAGTGCGTCCCTTTTTTTCTTTTCTTTTTTTTCTTTTTTTTTTGGGGGGGGGGGGGGTGTGGAAGAGGAGTAGTGCGCTCGTGACTCACTGCTAGGCCCAGATTTGTTAGAGGAAAGTGACCTTTAGTGATTCTTTTAATAAGATAAATAAGCTCTGTAAAATAAGTAAATCAGATACTCAGGACCCGGGCATTCTTTGGTTAAAGTACATTTATTAATGGTTAAAGTACATCTGATGGCACAGGTTCGATCGCCTTCTCGCCCTACTCCATCCGTTGAAAGTGTCGATTTTGATTTTTAAACTTCTTATTTGACCGTTCATTTTATTTAAATTTTTTATGTGAATCATAAAATAATTAAATTATTATTAAAGTATCTCTAATGATAAAAATAAGTCATAACAAAATAAATAATATTTGTAAAAAAATTTAAATAAGACGAACGTTCAAATAAGATGGTATGAAATCTAAAACAACATTTTTAATAAGACCGAGAGAATACGGTATAAAAAATACAGTTCGGCATCGTAGCAACACTGTAACACAGAGCTCTTTTTCTTTCTCGTGGACAAAATGAACTAATATCTCTTATGACAAATAAGTCATAACAAAATAAATAATATTTATACAAAAATTTAAATGAAACAAACAGTTAAACAAGATGGTACGAAATTTAAAACAACATTTTCAATGAGACAGAGAGAGTACAGTATGAAAAATACAGTTCGGCATCGTAGCAACACCGTAACACAAAGCTCTTTTTCCCTGTACAAAATGAACTAGTATCTCTAAAATAAGACGAACGGTCAAATAAGATGGTACGAAATCTAAAATGACACTTTTAGTGAGACAGAAGAAGTACAGTATAAAAAATACAGTTTGGCATCACAGCAACACTGCAACACGGAGCTCTTTTTCCCTCTCCTGGACAAAATGAATGAACTAGCAACAAGTGAAGCGAGTGAAACCCGTGAAACTAAGTGCGTCTCCAGTGACTAGCTTTTGGCTAGCTCATACAATTTTTTCTTATATTTTAATAGGAGAGAGAAGACTATCTCTTGTTCAAGAGATAATCTTATACACATACTTCGAGGTTATGTGAGAATGACATGTAAGGTCATTTATATTATGAACTATGTGTTAAGAGATAGATCATTAGAAGGGTTGTCTTTTAGAGTACTTAGAGCTAGATACTAGCTCTTGTTGTTGAGGATGGCCTAAGGCCCTGTTTAAATACCCTGCAACTTTCAATTGCAACTAGTTATATCAATGTAGTGGCATATGCATGGAGTATTAAATGTAGACAAAATGTTTGCATGTTTACACAGTTTGCATGTACATCACGAGACGAATCTTTTAAGCCTACTTATGCCATGATTACACACTTATTAGAAAAGATTCCTTACTATTACAGTGTTAAAATTCCAAATTCCAACTAGATCTAGACGCAGTGTAAGCTTGGCCTGACTTCTCGCTACAGTGGTGCTATAGCACAGAAAACTGCTCGCCATTTCGCAGAACTCATCTTCGAATCATTTTGGAAGCTGCGACGGCGGTGGGCGGATTTGGTGATATATAGCTATCGTGCTCATAACGAGAAAGACACAAGTGTGGTCGTTAAAGTATTAATTAATGGTATCGCTCGGAGGACGAACCTGATCATAGCCTGAACATATAGAGATTAGCATGGGCAACATTGTCTTTTCATGTAGCTATATATGATTTATGACATTTGTCTTTTAATGTCGCCAATTATTTTTGCTCCTGTAAGCTAATGGCTGTTTGGACAAGCGGTGGCAAACATAGGGTAATATGAGCACCTCAGGTGGAATCTTTAAACCCATGTCTACTCTACTTTTTAGGCCCTATTGGAACACAATTTTTTTTCTTCAATATTCATGTGGAACTGATTCATATGAAATTTCTACAAAATTCTTGTGAAATTTTACGTTCCAAACAAGATCTAAAGGTGGAGTAAAAGAATCCATGTCCAACACAATTCCTACTTAGGCTATCTGCACTCGTCATCCTCTAAATTCATCCTCTAAAAAGAATATTCCGTCTTGGTCATCGATATTCTCTCCTCTATACAACTTTCTCCTGCATCCATCCATCCATCCTCTATGTCTCTACTCTATATTTCTTTTTCTTTTTTTCTATTTCCCTCCCCACTCTCCTCCCTTCCCATTCTCTCTCTCTCGAGCGCGCGCGGCCGGCTCCCTCTCCGGCGCTTCCCCGGCAGGCGGGGCAAGGCGGCCCGGCGAGGCGCACGGCGGCCCGGCGAGGGCGCGCAGCCCCGGCGAGCCCGGCCTCTCCCTCCCCGCGAGCTCCGGCGAGCTCGACGGCGGATCCGGCGGCGGAGGTGGCCGGGGAGGCCGAGGGCGACGCGGTAGGGCCGGATCCGGCGTGCGGGCGGGCATGGAGGCGCGGCGTGTGGGCGGACACGGCGGCCAAGCTCCCTCTCCGGCGCGCGCTCCACCGGCGGCTCCCTCGCGCACCACCGACGTGCTCTCTCTCTCCTCTGTCGCGTTGGGGGGCCCGTAGCGTCCTTTGGAGGAGCTCCTCTACCGCGCCAGATTTGGCGGAGCCGCTACCGTCACGGACGCGGTAGGGGACGCCGCTGTAGCTCCCCCGTCCTGTATCTGCATCCTGGAGGACGGGATACTGGACCCGGTGCGGACAGCCTTAGACCTCCCAAATCCTTACTCCCACTCTCTTTTCCTAGGGATCAAGTAGGGAGCACCTACTTTTCCATTTGGCCATCCCCTGCCCCTCCTCTCCCTCCCCTCGTCACATCCCTTCCTCTTTGAAGGACCGAGCAAGGCGGCCAGAGGAGTGAATGAGAACCTAATCTAATTTTTTTTAATTTCGGTTGTTGTCCCAATACGGCTCAATCAAGCGCTCAAAAACACTAAAACTTTGAGGAGAGTACACACGCATCAACCGGTGGCTAGATGCACTCGAGAGACACGAGGACCACGAGGACGCAGCGGAACAACCATGGAGAGTCAGTTTGTTTCAGCCCACGAAGGTGAAAAAAGACAAAAGCCAATCGACGATTTCAAAGAGACTTGAAATTTGGTGGAGTTTAAAACACCAAGAAGAAGATCACAAAAAATCAGCTCAATCGGAGCAACTCAAAAACTCGGGCTGAGCTGGTAGATTACAGATGAATTCTCTTACTCGGGCTGAGTTGGTAGATTACAGATGAAATCTCTTTTATAAAAATTCAAAATAAATTCAAATGGGCTCCCAAAAAAATTGAAAAACACATATTGTAGTGGAATTCTCTTCTACAAAAAGTCAAAATAGATTCGATTGAGATCCGGAAAATCTGAAATACGTAGATTACAGTGGAATTCTCTTCTATAAAAATTCAAAATAAATTCGAATGAGCTCTGGAAAATCTGAAATACGTAGGTTGCAGTGGAATTCTCTTCTATAGAAATTCAAAATAAATTCAAATGAGAACTGGAAAATCTGAAATACTAATGGTGGCCATTTTTTTTTGTAATAAGCTACCAAAGAACCACTAAGAGTCATCTTCTTGTACCGCGTCGTCCAACGAGGACTACTTGGACGTGGTGACCGTGCAATTTAGTTGGGCTAGATCAAGTAGGTCCATCCCGGGCTGTGTGGGCCACCACTATACGTTCAAATCTTCCGTGAAATTTAGTGGGGCTAGATCAAGTCGTCCGGCCAGCCCACACTTCTTGCACCATCAAATCCTCAGCAGGCCCTTCATATCACTCATCCTCGACTGGCCGGACCTTCGTGATTTCTAGAACACCTATATTATTGTGTAATTTGAACTAGAACACCTATATTATTGTGTAATTTGAAAGAGGAAGATTTATGCCGCGTTTGGTAGAGCTTCAGCTCCAGCTTCTCAAAAAATCACTCACAACCAGTTAAACGCTCAAAACGTCAACTGATTCTGGTGGACATCAGCAGAGAATCATTTTTTCATTTAGACGGAGCTAGGAGCTAAAAAAAACTTGCTTCCCCGGATTCTCTCCCGCTCCCTGTTATATTTTGGTGGGGATCAGCTGAAAATCAATTTTTTACTAATCTCCACCCTGCTCTCTCTTAAGAATCTAATGAAATCACTCCAGCGAAGAATCGAGAAGCAGAGCTGAAGAATTTAGGAGCGGAGCTCTACCAAACGGGCCCTTAACTTCCCCAATTAGGAAGCAAACTGGCTTTTGATTCTTTCACAAAGATATTTTTGTGCATTAGACTTGATATAATTTGTTTTCGGTCCAAGTGTACTTACACATCAGGAACATTTATCGGAATGCGTCTCTAATAACTGCCCTCGTCATCAGACACCTAGAGGCTCCACTTGACAGAGTGACAGGATGGCGTTTCGTGCACTAGCTATGGGTGACAACTCATTGAATCACACATTACAGAGCATGCCAACAAAACGCATCTCTATCGTACATTACAGACGCGTATCAGGGCGTCCGCAATGATGCTACCTACGTAGCTAGCTGAAATAGAGATGAGAGACAAAAGTAAAGACTATTTTATATATTTTCTGCACGGAGAAACCACATGTTTGTCTCGTTTTTTAAACCACGTGAAATAGATAGGCT
Organism: Eremochloa ophiuroides; assembly: GCA_038502445.1. Classification (NCBI taxonomy): domain Eukaryota; kingdom Viridiplantae; phylum Streptophyta; class Magnoliopsida; order Poales; family Poaceae; genus Eremochloa; species Eremochloa ophiuroides. The sequence goes on along the minus strand of JAHLJS010000004.1, from coordinate 2,718,138 downwards.
ATGATCCATCGCTAGTGGCTATTCTCTCTCCTACTTTTTGTATGCCCATGTCATAATAGCTAGCTAAATAGCTAACCATTGGGGACGCCCTCAAGAAGATGCATGCGTGTGTGTGTGTGCGCGCTGGCCCGCTGGCCCAGGCATGCCGCCACGCAGCCGCCGGAATCAGGTATCCTGCCGTGTGCTCTGCTCTGTACATATAGGGAAGGAAGAAAGAATAGAACCTTGTTCAGGGTTCCCAATACACATGTGTGACTCATGTGAACAGTATTACATAGTACGTATGTATAGGGAAGGAAGAAATTAATAGCTATAATTTTTTACTTAAAAAAAATTTCACTGATTTTTATAGCATTAAATACATTTTAGTATTTTTAAATACATTTATTCTAGAAAAAATTGTTTTTTGAAAAAAAATATTAAAGTAATTTTCTGAACTATTATGAATGTTTAATTTACCTCTCTCATGGCTGACATGGCACCACGTAGGACGGCCGACGCGGCGCCACGTCAGAAAAGTTGTTTTGAAAACTACGTAGGGAGGTAAATCGGCCAGTTTCAATAGTTCAAGGAGCACAGGCATCTGATTTTCTAGTTCAACCTAACTTTCACAAAAATTGAAGGATGTAATGTGCACTTTTTCCCTCAACAAATACTCATGGCCACCGACCAGCATTCGCAACAAGGTAGACAGCCCCAGCCAATCCTAATTTTTCGGGGCCAGAGAGCAACCCTCGCTGGTTGACCCCCAAACATCGATCTCCATATCCACCAGATTGTGACGAACGGGCGGTTCAGGAGCGTGAAGTAGCAGGTGGTGGCGCCGGAAGGAGCGCAACACTGTTGTCCATGATCTACTTCGGACAGGATAAGACTTGTTGCTTCTCGTTGTAGGCTCTCTGTGCCTGAGTCTTACCGTTGCTTATAGCAGCCTGTATGTAAATGGTCGTGCTTGTAACTTCCTTTCTTGTTGACTTGCACTAATGTTGTTTGTGCATGCGGTCAGACTTTCTATGATTTTGATAACATTAAAGAATATTTTATTATTTTTAAATGTACATTTATTCCAAAAAATATTTATTTCTTTTAAATATTTCTATTATTTTTTATGAAGTCTAGTGGAGCTACTTGAATTATTGTGAAAGTTCAATTTACCTCCTTCATGGCTGATGTGGCGCCACGTAGGACAGCTGATATGGCATCATGTCAGCAAAACCCACTTTGAAAATCGTCCAGAGAGGTAAATCATACGGTTTCAATAGTTTTAGGAGCACAAGCATTTGGTTTTCGATTCAGGAAAAAAATGACTTTAGACCCCGTTTAGATCATTGGAATTGGATTTATTTTAAGAATAATAATTTACACACATATTAATTAACGTAATATGGTTATTTTTAGATCAAAGGCATTCCCCGGCTTTATTGAAAGCTTAACGAAAGTCCAAGATCACACTGGCGTTTCCAGTTTTACAGATAAAGTTCACGCAGAAACAATCAGCACATAGCAAACCTCTAAGACCTCAACGTGCAGACTCAACAACAACTCTAACCCAACAAGCGAAAACGAGAAACTCTTACAGAAGTAGCTCCTGGGAACCGACACCAGGCCAAAAACACACCACATCAAACACAGCCACAGCCGAGACGCTACACAGCCAAGACACTACACAGCGCGAGTTGACAGAAGCGCGATGACTTCATCCGTCTTATCCTTCAGCGTCGGCTTGAGAAGTGGCTTCCAAGCTTTGGTGATCGTCAGCATTTTGAAGATAAGCGCCTTCGGTGAACTCATCACCTTGTTGTTGAACACCACATCATTACGTGTCTTCCAAATCGTCCAGAGACTTAATATAGTCATATATAGATTATATTTGTATATTATTATTGGCTATACGAGAGAGATATTTATATGTTGTATTTTTACCATGTGAGAGCGAGTTGAAGAGTGTGTTATAAATTGTAAAGTAGAAATATAGCATGATGATATATAGAATTAAATTCTATCTCTTGCTCTATGAATTTGAGGTAGGCTATAAAGTGATGGGGGAGGTAACGTGGATTGGGCACGAAGCTAGTAGAACCAGACGCCGGGCAGCGGGAGGAGCGAGGCCCGGCCCACTTTCACCGCGCTGCAAATCCATTCAATTGGCCTTGCGGGATCGGGTTTCAAGTAGCCAGCAGCTGCATGAACGGCCCATTTGTATATATCTATCACCTGAATCAAGCATGTGGGCTCTGGGCTCAAACTGAAAGCTTTCAATTTCGAAGACGTTGCAACTTGAACATCTCGTACGCAGCACCAGGACCACATTATAATGTCATCAATATCCAAGCAAGACTTGGGATATAATTAAAAAGAACTCGACCCGCGGGGGCCAAGACAGGCCCAGGCTTTGTGCTCAAGATGAAAAACTTCTCTTGCAGGTCGACAAAACCCCAAAACAAAAGCAAAAGTAAGTCTCACTGAAGAAAGAGGGGGTATTGCTGTCTTTTTCCAGGCCACTTGTATGTATGTAGTCATCTTGACCTTTGCCGCATGTAAACATATGCATATGAACAAGTTAGTCCGTGTCATTATTCTTGAATCTTCTTCTCTCTGAATATATAAATAGAGAGAGATAATAAGCACTACGTGAGGTTTACACCTCATCACGCACGTACGTTCCATGTTCAGCTGATGATGGAGTCATGGAGTAGGTAATTTGGCCGATGCGACCATGTATGAAATTTTCTCCCTCCCATCCAATCAAAGGCTAGCGATCTCCCCACTGGCTGAAACTTTCAGACTCTCCAAATAAATGGCGGCAACGTAACGGCGCCAACTCTCCTTTCAATATTTAGTTAGTATTTGTCATATAGTACTTAGAAGGCGGCTGTTAGTGCTCAACAATCAATCAACGTATACACGTGCACGCATCATGTCGTCATGATACTTCTAGTCATTTGCAAGGTCAAGGTCATGGTCCGGCCCTATAGTTTTGAGGACTGTTTGATGAACATGACACCATATGTGGCTAAGGCTAGATTTTTTTTTCTTTTGTAATATGGTGACACCATGGAGAAGAATATACTAAGCAAAATAAATACTTAATCCGTCTCAATTTATAAGTCGTTTGACTTTTTTAACCCTAAGTTTGACCACTCGTCTTATTAAAAAAATTTGCAAAAAAAAGAGTTAAATTTAACTTATTCTTGAAGAAGTTTTGTTAATAAAACAGGTCATAGCAAAATAAGTGATATTGTGCATAAATTTTTGAATAAGACGAGTGGTCAAACTTGGAGCTAAAAAAGTCAAACGACCTATAAATTAAAACGGATAGAATAATAAGCAAATCAATGATGTAGCATGCTGCTACCATACAATTTGCAATCAACAATGACTGATTACGCGGGCATGATGATGAGGCATTTGTGAACCGACCAGATTAGGGGCAGAACTAGAGCAGTCCTCATTTTATACACACACACACACACACACACACACACACACACACACACGATGAAAATTTGAAGGTAGTAATGGAAAACCTCGACACATTCTCCAAGGCTTTGCCCCGACTTACCTGGTTTTCTTCATTTTTGAACTCCATGCTTAATGGAACCTCCACATACTCCAAGGTTTCTGTTTGTTTAAGCTTTTGGCTACTTTTAGACAACTAGTTTTTGGAATTTTCAAAAGCCAAATAACTTTCAATTCAGAAGGCAAAAGCTCAAAAGCTCACCATGGCTTTTGGTTCCCGCGAGTTTTTTTTCCCCAAAGGTCTAAAAACTGAGATCTAAAAACGCTTAGAAAGTTCAAACAAACAGGCTCTCAAGTAGGCTCCAGGCAAATAAACTTCTCTATGACCACTAGTAGAGAAACGGCTTTTGATCCACATCAAGTTTTGGCTTTAGTCTCGGTATTTTATTATGTTTGAGACTAATGATCTTTAGTCCCAGTTGGTAACACTAACTGAGGCTAAAGGTTAAATATTAGTCCTGGTTGGTATTACGATCCGGGACTAAAGGTTTTTTTAGTCCATCTACGCGTTAGTTCAAAAGGAAAACATCCTATCTAAAGTCATATGTGCTAAATTTTAGTTGCCTCGAGTTTAGGAGTAAAACTCATTACTACTGATTTTATTTTACTGTACAAAGCGTTAGGGCCTGTTTAGTTACTCTATTTTGTAAAAGGTTTTGGTGTTTTGACTCATTATTTAGTAAAATGGATCTAAACACCATGGTATAAAACAATAAAAATTTTAGCATTTTATATTTTGCACTTAGTACCCAAGAGGCTTAAAAGAGGATAAAAAATTGTCATGGAGACACCATGGCTAAACTTTTTGGCATGCAACTAAACACCCAGATGCAAAGTTTGAATGCCAAAAGTGTATGGCCAAAATTTTTTGGATATAAAGTTTTTGCATTCCAAATGAATGTCAACAGGCCCTTAGTTGTCCCGAAATCACACAATTTTTTCACGCAGTGGCCTCAGGCCTCGCACATTATATTAGTCCCCGAATTAAAGGAGCCCAAAGAACACGACGACAGCTAGCTTCCAACACTGCAGCTGCCACTGCCATTGCCACATGGAGGTCGTCGTCGTCGTCGTCTCCTAGCCCGGCGCATCGTGCGGTGTGGGCTGCACGTGCATGGAGGTCGTCGTCGAGTGTGATCGATGTGATCCACATGTGACCTATACGCCTGACGTACGTCTTTGTTGGGTGGGCGGCGACGGACGTGCACTAAATTTATTTTCTGCCCATTCTCCGGCCGGCCGGCTTGCCAATTGCCATTGCTAGGAGGGTAGCGGCTGGCTTTGCGGTGCGCCAGCCGGCCGGCGAACACTATTTCCAGAACTGTGGAAAAGAAGAGTATAACACGGACTCAAAACAAGTCTCTAATCTTATACTACCCCCCTCCCCCTCTTTTATCCGTTATTTTTGTAACTTATGGCTAGTTTTTTTAAACGTTAATTTAACCAGTAGGGGACTGCCCCTCCTGTTTCACTTCAAAAAAAGTCTCTAATCTTATATTATACTCTGTTTCTAATTAGATGAGTCTCTAAGTAGATGTTGTCCATGATCTATAAACTAAACGCGTTAATAATGACAAGATAATTTTAAGAGACTTTTTCCAACTAGATCAGTCTTCTCAGATAATAGGGACACGGGTACAGGAACTCGCGTCTCTAATCATGTCACCCCTATCCGGTCCTGTCCTCCTCCACTCCACTACAGCTATCTCTCTTATTTCCTCTTCCACGCAGCTGCAGCCCCTCTTCTACAGTTGTTTCAAAATAGAGAACAATTCAAATGTAATTGAAGTTTTGACGTGAAAACAAAACAATATATTTCATAGCGTAACAACCATACTCATTATGGCTAATATTCTACCTCATCTTCTTCTTTGATGCACTTAGACATAACTAATATACAAGTCAAATATATATATATATATATATATATATATATATATATATATATATATATATATATGTTGTACAAGTGGAGAGATGAAGTATTACAAATTGAACTTAGCTTTACGTATAGCTGGCCACTAAGAGTTACAATTCTATACTAAGTTTATCTTGTAATGAATCTAAATGCATGTCACAACTTCTTAACATCATTGTAAAAGTATTGCAGACGTGATAAGAACCATCAGCCAAATATCACTAAAAGTATCATCCTGCATATAAGTGATTTATTAATACTTATTGCTAAATAATATTGATTATCATGAAGAAAAAATATAATGGGAGATATTGCCTTGTTTATGGAGCTAGCACCTCTTTATAAAAAAAATAATTTGTGTATGTACCATTATTGAGATTTGTTTCTTCTTCCCCTTGTTCACGTCCTTAACCATTGTCATGACCAAGATTCTAATGCTAGATCTTGTTGTTGTTCTACGCAGTGCTACTTACAATTGGTCATACGAGAACATTGGTTCTAAAAAAAATAATTTGTGTATGTACCATTATTGAGATTTGTTTCTTCTTCCCCTTGTTCACGTCCTTAACCATTGTCATGACCAAGATTCTAATGCTAGATCTTGTTGTTGTTCTACGCAGTGCTACTTACAATTGGTCATACGAGAACATTGGTTCTGGCAAATAGATCCCTATGCCAGCGACGGAAGGGCTAATGGAGATGGAGCCCTTGACCACTACTTTTTTTCTCGGGTGTCCAACCTTTTTTCTTTCAATGTATATATACCTAATATTAAGGAGACAAACTTTCTCTCCATTACATTTTTTTTCACCTTCCCCTAACTATCCGTACGGTGGAGAGTTCTCTTTGAATCTCATATGTGACATGGACTTATGACCCACACCCACACTCCTATGAGTTAGGACTTGCATCTATTGATGATGAATACGAAATCTGATTTCAATACATATTAGCTACACTTGAACCAGACTCATGACCTATGTTCGTACGAGTTAGAGCGACGCGTATACAATGATGATACGAAGTCCTATTTCTATGTGTATTGGATTCCATTGCAACATACAAGCACTTTTGGTAGAATATGAATAATAATTCTGAACCTTGCCTTATTAACTTTTTGGTTCTAGTAATAAAATGATTTCTGAATTTGTTTTTATTGGTCAGAGATTAACCATGCCTTCCAAAGGAGATTTGTTGACAACCAAAATATATCCATTTTTATGAAGTTGTCAAATATGAAATGGACATCACCATTGCGTCCGTCTCGTCAAGCTGATTGAAAAACATATATGGTTTGCATCGTTCAATGTCCGGACAAAGGAGTTACGCCCTCACGAATATGCCATCACGTCAGAAGTTTCGACCAAACTTCCGACACAACTTCCGACGTGTCGGGAGTTCTGACCCTCCGGAAGTTCCGACAGGCGCCGCAACTTCCGACAGAATAGGCTAGGCCGGGTTTGGGACCCGGCTAGGCTGGGTTTGGCCCCTGTGCCGGGCCCCGGCAGCATGCCACGTGTCATCACCAGAGATCCTGTGAAGCCCGGCTTGTCCGGGTTTGGACCCGGCTTGGCCGAATTTGGTCGAGTCCGATCCGATTAATAGATCTAATCGGTTTTTGGTAATATTTTAACGTGGGAAACTTGGAGAGTAAGTCTTGGAGCGGTTTTCTACTGGGATAAGACCACCCCCCCTCTATATATATGGAGGATCATGGCCGATTGAGATCTTAACCATCCAATCGTCAAAACACATCTACCAAGTAGATTCTCGCGGTGGTTCATCTCTATCCTGCTGTTCGGCTCGACTCTCCGCGAGTTTAGTCGGCGTTTTAGGTGATCTCCGCGATCCCTAGGGCAACCTCTAAGTGCATCTCTCCGACGGATCTTTCCGAGGGGTGTTCGGGAGTTTCCGGCGAAGGACGGGCGCTACATCGACCACCAAACGTCCTCTGCTGCTGAAGACAGTCGTCCCGACGACCAGAAGACCGGAACCCTAGCTTCCTCGGGGAACCCGAGAAAACCGGCTCAGCCGACTATCAAAGTCAGCCAGGCCGAGTAGGCGGCTCGGCCGGGTTCTGAAACCGGCCAGACCGGGTTTCGTGGGCGTGCTGCTCCGTGCTGTTTTGTTTTGTGCGCGACCGTGCGATCTAGCACCTTGCTGTGTGTTGTCCCGTTTCGGCATCATCACACTTTTTGGCGACTCCGCTGGGGAAGAAAGCTCAATCCCAGATCCAATCTACTAGCGGCATGGCGGGCGACGAAGGAAAGAAGACCGACAAGAATGTCAATGAAGACAACGTCATCTGTCCCAAGACTATCGACGAGCTTCCTGAGGAGCTCCGGAAAAAGCTGGAGGCCAAGCTTGCTGTCAATACCCAAGCCTTCCTGGATAGCTGTACTAAGGACTGGCGCAACAAGGTCACCCAAGTCTCCGAGCCTAACTTCGGCGACTCGTCTTCTTCATCCGACGGAGGAGGCGGGAAGACCGAAGCGGAGAGGGCTACTAAGGAGGAGGAAAAGCTCAAGGCTAAGGTAAATAATGATGAGAACCCCTCCACTACTACCCATGATGGTCTTACATATTTAGTTGAAGATATGGGTAAGCAAATTAAAATTTCTATTGATGCATCCAAAGCTAAAATCGGCAAGCGCATATCTAAAATTGAGGAAAAGTTAGTTGGTTTTTTAGATCATGATAATCAACCTGAATTTGGTATGCCTTTCGATTTTTATGAAAATCAACCTAATTTTGCTATAGCTAGCCAACTTCAATCGGGTCCTTCGGCGCATGAAACCGATAGAACCGATCTCGGCATGGCTAGCTCTTCAGCTAGGCAGGTGAATCCGACTAGGCCATCGGCGGGTCGTAACACTATTTTACCTAATCCCCCGCCGTCACCTAGTCAGATTCCAGTGGCTAATAATGCGATCACCGATTCCTCTAAGACCGATGTAGACGCTATCGTAAATCGGTTTAAAGCTGAGGTGACTAAATCCATTGAGAGGAATCTGGGGATAACCATTAAGCCTATTCAGAGCTCATACCAAAAACCATATCCTTCCACCTATGATGTTTTGCGGGCACCGATTGGGTGGAAGATGCCCGGTTTCCAGAAATTTAATGGTGATGATAGTAAAACCACTATGGAGCATATTGGCATGTATCTGGCTCAGTTAGGAGAAGCTAGTGCTCATGATTACATGAAAATTAGATGTTTTCCTTTATCTTTGTCTGGTACAGCATTTGCATGGTTTTCTTCATTGCCGCCATATTCAATTAGTATACGGAATGATTTGGAGGAAAACTTTCATAACTATTTCTTTACTAGTGTTCAAGAAACTAAACTGTCACATCTCACATCGGTTCGTCAAGGGCGTGATTCCGTACTTGATTATGCTAAAGTTTTAGGGACGTTAAGAACCGATGCTTTAATTTGAATATTTCTGATAGAGATTTGGCAGATTTATTTCTTAACGGTATGAACTCTAATATTAGAGAGAAATTAGAGCACTATGAATTCTATAGTATTAATCAATTATTGCAAAAGGCTATTGCTGTAGAATCTCGTTTTGCAAGTGAATCCAAGAAATCTTATCGGACCCATGTGTTGGAATGCTCTGACAACGAGGACGATGAGAATTTGGAGTGTAACTCTACTGAATTTGTTTGGTCTCCAAATAAAAAAGGAATTTCTTGCCCATCTCTGAAACCGATTTCTAAAAATCGGCAGGATGAAATTAAATTTACTTTTGATGTTTCTAAATGTGATCGGATCTTTGATGAATTGCTTAGAACCGGTAACATTAGAATTACTCATACCTTGCCGTCTAGTGAAGAATTGAAAAAACGGGTGTATTGCAAATTTCATAATTCTTCTAGTCATGCTAGTAATGATTGCAACTATTTTCGTCGACAGATACAATTGGCCCTCAACGAAGGACGATTGAATTTAGCTGAGATGATGGTTGACAAAGTGCCTTTTCCAATGAATATCATCAAGAAAGGGGAGCTCGCTATTTTGATTCGTCCAGAGCAAGCCGACACCACGTAAGGCAAGAACGTGATTATCGGCGAACCACGGGAGGCACCGAAACAAGTTTCGGGGCGTCAAGTGGTGCTTGAGAAGGACGAAGACGGCAAGACGAAGCTGACAATCTCTGCAGGGTCGTCGCAGTACTTATCTCGGCAGCGGCGCTGGGAGGCCACGGCGGCACAGCAGAGGCCGGCCAGGCCGGTTCCAGGAACCGGCCCAGCCGGGAACACGGCCCAGCCGGCTACAGAAGCCGGCTAGGCCGGTTCTGGCGCCAACCTGGTCAGGCCGGGTACAGTAGCCGGCTCGGCCAGTTTTGTCAGGGGTGGTGGCTCTTCTTCCTCTGCTGCTCCCAGGGCCGCCAGCGCTGGTGGTGCCCAGGTGATCAGGACGTTCGTCCCAAAGCGTCCAGAAATTGGCACTTGGAAGACGAACGTAAGTTTAAACAAGGGGAAGGTCATTCCAAAGAAGCTTTGCACGTTTGACCGGCTCATGGAAAAGTACCGGCAAGAAAAGGCCGATTCCCAGAATCGGCCCATAAAAAAAAAGAGGCTACACCGCCAAAGTGAGATGAGCAACCAAAAAAGATGACGGTGGCTCCGGCAGCGTCTCCGGCGCAGGAGGTTGCTCGCCCTCGCGTCTCTCCTTGGGGTCCCCCACCTCCACCTCAGCCGCATTGGGGCCCCAACGGGGTGTTCGTGCCATATCCCTTCCTCATGTAGCAGCAGCCGATGAACGGAGCGTCTTCATCATCGGTGTTTAGCCGATTGGGCTACGGTCAATCGGGCTACGGCAGCCAAGGGGCGTCTCTCCCGCCGCCGCCAGCGAGGTTGGTGATTGGTGATGGAAGAGAGAAGGCTCCACCGCGACAAGTCTATGTGCCTAAGAGGGTCGTGGAGTCTCCCATTGTTCCTATTGCTCCTACTGCACCGCCACCGAAGGAGGCACCTTCGGCAACAATTCTTATCGGCTCTCAAGAGGTGCTTATCGTTGACAACGACGAGCCGATGAGGATTGAGGAGCCATCATCCACCGCTCCGGAGGTTGCCGCTAAGGTTGTGGAGAAGAAACCGATTGATCCAAAATATTTACAACCGAAGTGGTGCCCACCGGGATTGACCAAGACGCAGCGGCGGAAGTTACAGCGAGCGTGCCAAACTCAGCAAAAGCGGGAGAAGTTGGAAAAAATGAGAGAGGAGATCTTCAGTGCTGCACACCCAATTTTTTCGCAAACTCAGAAAGGAAGTGATCCGGCGTGCTTCACAAAATCTGCAGAGAAGGTTGCTGGGCAGAAAGATCTGCCAGAAGCGAAGTCTGCACAGGTCGCAGAAACCGGCCAGGCCGGGTCAGAGCCGGCCCAGCCGGGTTTCCCAGGAACCGGCCAGGCCGGGTCTGCCTGAAGCCGGCCAGGCCGGGTCAAACCCGGCTAGGCCAGGTTTTGCGGCTTTGTCTCCCGCCACCGCCGCCGCCGCCGGTTCACTGGAATCGGCTGTCGCTACTGTTTCTTCTGTTGTTGCAGGTTCTGGTGACGCAGAAGATGAGGAGATGGTCGATTATGAGCCGATGCCGCCGCGCGCCGAACTTAATGTCGTTTACTTGTCTTCCGATTACTATGTAATCGATGAAGATGAAGGTTCGCCGACGGCTCAGTTTTGCTTCGCCGCCGAGGATGCCGTCTTCAAGAAGTCGGATGATTCCGTCAATCACCTTCGGCCGCTCCATATCAACGGGCATATCAACGGCACGCCGGTTCATCATATGTTGGTGGATAGCGACGCGATTGTCAATCTAATGCCGCATTCGCTCTACAAGAAGCTCGGCGGCACGGAGGGAGAGCTAGTGAAGACCAACATGACGATCACCGGAGTTGGAGGCGGCGAGCCAATTCCAGCTTTGGGCGTAGCGACGATGGAGTTGACCGTCGGCAGCAAAACGTTGGCAACCGCGTTCTTCGTCGCCGAGGTACAAGGTAGCTATAATCTCATCCTTAGTCGCGATTGGATTCATGCCAACCGTTGCGTTCCATCCAGTTTGCACCAGACTTTAATTCAATGGGTAGGGGATCAAGTTAAGGTTATTCATGCTGATTCATCGGCCTCCATTGCTACGGCCGATGCTCCTTCGCTCGGGGGGCACGATGGTATTGCTTGCTTATCTGGTCTTGACTTGTCTGACGTTGAGTTTATTAGCGTCATTAAGAAAGGATTTGTGCCTGTGTCATTGAAGCCGATTGATAATCGGCTCAATATCATCGTGTAATTAATTTTTTGTAATGGATGCTAATGTTGAATGGTTGAAACATCGTGTGGATTAATATCGGGCTTCTATGACCGATGTCTGTGAAACAATTGATGATTTTGATGAGCTCAATAAGTTGGGCCAAGGTTTCACGTCGGCCAATCCATTGGAAGAAGTTGACATTGGGGATGGTTCTACACCAAAGCCGACGTTCATTAATAAAAATTTTAAAGCCGATTATAAAGCTGAATTAATCGCGCTTTTAAAAGAATATGCTGATTGTTTTGCATGGAGCTATAATGAGATGCCCAGATTGAGCCGAGAGCTTGTCGAGCATCGGCTTCCCATTAAGCCTGGATTCCGGCCTCATAAGCAACGTTCTCGCTTCTTTCATGCTAAAATTTACGACCGTATTAAAGAAAAAATTAATCGGTTGTTGGAAGCGGGATTTATTCGCCCATGCAGGTATGCGAAGTGGATCTCTAATATTGTGCCCGTTGAAAAGAAAGGATCGGGCAAGATTAGAGTTTGCATTGATTTTAAAGATTTGAATAGAGCCACTCCAAAAGATGAATATCCTATGCCTATTACCGATATGCTTATTAATGATGCTTCAGGACATAAAATTCTTAACATTCTTGATGGTAACGTTGGTTACAATCAAATATTTATGGCCGAAGAGGACACGTCTAAAATGGCCTTTGTTTGTTTTGGGTTTGTTGGATTATTTGAGTGGATTGTCATGACATTTGGATTGAAAAATGCCGGTGCTACCTATCAACGTGCTATGAACTTAATCTTTCAGGATTTAATTCGCATGATCATGGAAGTATATATTGATGATATTGTGATCAAATCAGCTGCCAATAATTCTCACTTGGCCGATTTGCGTCTTACTTTTGAGAGGATGTGCCGGTATGGTTTAAAGATGAATCCGCTTAAATGTGCTTTTGGTGTATCGGCGGGCAAGTTCTTAGGATTTATTATTCATGAGAAGGGCATAGAAGTTGATCCCAAGAAAATAGAGAGTATCAAGCAAGTTCAGGCGCCTGCATATAAAAAAGACTTACAAAAGTTTCTGGTAAAGGTGAACTACTTGAAAAGATTTATTGCTAACTTGTCCGGGAAAGTTATTCCTTTCACCCCCATATTGAGATTGAAAGATGAGAGTGAGTTTGCTTGGGGGGCAAAGCAACAAGAGGCATTTGAGAAGATCAAGGAATACTTGTCGAAGCCATCGGTTCTTCGTGCTCCAAGGAGAGGAGTTCCTTTTAAATTATATATTGCTGCCGAAGAAAAAATAATTGGTGCAGTTTTGACTCAAGAGGATGATGGCAAGGAGTATGTTATTGCTTATATTGGTCGTCGTCTTCTTGATCCCGAGACAAGGTATGCCCATATTGAAAAATTATGATTATCATTATACTTTGCTTGTACTAAGATGAGACATTACTTGTTAGCTAGTACATGCATTGTTGCTTGCCAGGCCGATGTAATTAAACATATGTTATATCGGCCAATCCTTAGTGGAAGGATCGGTAAATGGGCATATGCATTGGTTGAATATGACTTGACTTTTGAGCCTTTGAGAGCCATAAAAGGTCAAGTTCTTGCTGATTTTATTGTTGAGCATGCAATTGATTTAGAAGATGAGATCAATTACATAACTTTTACTCCATGGAAACTTTATTTTAATGGATCGCTTTGCAAACAAGGCCAAGGTGTTGGTATTGTTATTATTTCACCACATGGTGCTGAGATGGATGTGTCAAACCAATTAGAAAATTATTGCACTAATAATCAAGCCGAATATTTAGCTCTTTATTGTGGCTTGGAGATGTTGAATTCCATGGGAGTAAAACATGTCGAGGCTTATGGTGATTTTTTATTAGTGGTGCAACAAGTTTCTGGCGAATGCCAATGTTTAGGGGAATCACTAAATGCTCATCTTAATACTTGCCTTGATTTAATTGCATCTTTTGCCGAATTTAAAATTCGGCACATACCGAGACATGAAAATTCAAGAGCCAACATGTTAGCTCAGCGAGCATTAGGCTTTGACGTCGGTGGGCGTAAAGATTTAAAGCCGGTGCAAATCATCTTTTCTGTTTCTGTGCAGGTACGTGGAAACCGGCCCAGCCGGGTCTAGGAGTCGGCCAGGCCGGCTCTGGACCAAACCCGGCCAGGCCGGGTACAGAAGGCAGCCAGGCCGGTTCTGGCCAGGAACCGGCCAGGCCGGGTGTTGAAGCCGGCTCGGCCGGATATTGCGGCTTTGATCCAAATCGGCCAGAATTGTGCCAAGTTGATGGGCAGGCCAATTTGGAGGATTGGAGGACTCCCTTGTTAAATTTTCTGCGAGATCTCAGCACTAAAGCCGATAAAAGTATTCGGCGGATTGCGTTTAAGTTCACTTTGCATAATGATGAGGTTTATTAGAGGACCGCCGATGATTTGTTGCTCAAGTGCTTGGAACCTGATGAAACTAAAGTGGCTATGGGGGAAGTCCATAAAGGTGTTTGTGGTATGCATCAATCGGCTCCTAAGATGAAATGGCTTTTGAGAAGGGCTGGTTTTTATTGGCCTACTATATAGCCGATTGTTTTCGCTACTACAAAGGATGTGAGGAGTGCTAACGGTTTGGTAATATTCAGTAAGTGTCTGCTGCAATGCTTCATCATATAATCAAACCGTGGCCTTTTCGTGGTTGGGGACTAGACTTCATTGGCCAAATTCATCCCCCTTCTTCAAAGGGTCATTGCTTCGTGTTAGTGGCCACAGATTATTTTACTAAGTGGACCAAAGCGATGCCTTTGAAGAATATGACACATAAGGAGGTGATTGAGTTTGTGACTGAGCATATTATTCATAGATTTGGCATTCCTCAGACTTTGTCTACGGACCAGGGGAAGTCTTTCATATCAAAAGAGGTGCGAGAATTTGCCGAATCATATAAGATTAAGTTGCTCAATTCATCTCCATACTATGCTCAAGCCAGTGGCCAGGCTGAGTCTAGTAACAAGACCTTGATTAAGCCTATCAAGAAAAAGATAGAGGACAATCTAAGAAGGTGGCACGAGGTATTATCAGAGGCTCTGTGGGCTCATCGTATATCTCGTCATGGTGCTACAAAGGTGACTCCTTTTGAGCTAGTATATGGACAAGAGGCCGTGTTACCCGTCGAAGTGAATTTAAATGCATATCGGCTCGCTAAGCAAGATGACTTGTCTGCCGTTATGTATCATGATTTAATGATGGACAATATTGATGAGGTGACAGATAAAAGGTTAATGGCTCTAAAGGAGATAGAGAAGGACAAAGCACGAGTTGCCAAAGCTTATAATAAGAAAGTGAAGATCAAGTCGTTCCAAGTTGGAGAACTAGTATGGAAAACAGTATTACCAATTGGGATCAAGAGCAATAAGTTCGGCAAGTGGTCGCCTAGTTGGGAAGGTCCTTACAAAGTGGTCAAGGTGATATTCGGTAATTCTTATATGCTAGAGACATTTCAAGATGATCGTCTCCCAAGGGCAATTAACGGGAGGTATTTGAAAAAATACTTTCCAAGTGTTTGGCAAGAAGCCTAGGTGCTCTCCAAGCAATGGCCGGTACATGTATCGCCCTTAGAACAAAAAATGGCCGATGTATACATCGCCCTTAGTCACTAAACAGCCGTTGGGTTAAGTATCGTTGCTGTTTGATTTTATCTATGTTTTCAGGTTCATGAACATTGATTCACCTGAAACAGGGGGGTATATGTTGACAACCAAAATATATCCATTTTTATGAAGTTGTCAAAATGTGAAATGGACATCGCCATTGCGTCCGTCTCGTCAAGCTGATTGAAAAATATATATGGTTTGCATCGTTCGATGTCCGGACGAAGGAGTTACGCCCTCACGAATATTCTGTCACGTCAGAAGTTCCGACCAAACTTCCAACACAACTTCCGACGTGTCGGGAGTTTCGACCTAAGTCGGAAGTTCAGACCCTCCGGAAGTTCCGACAGGTGCCGTAACTTTCGACAGAATAGGCTAGGCCGGGCTTGGGACCCGGCTAGGCCGGGTTTGGCCCCTGTGCCGGGCCCCGGCAGCATGCCACGTGTCATCATCAGAGGCCCTGTGTAGCC
This sequence comes from Eremochloa ophiuroides, assembly GCA_038502445.1. Lineage (NCBI taxonomy): Eukaryota > Viridiplantae > Streptophyta > Magnoliopsida > Poales > Poaceae > Eremochloa > Eremochloa ophiuroides. Next base: position 2,702,304 of record JAHLJS010000004.1, on the reverse strand, counting down.
CGGCTTGGCCGGATTTGGTCGAGTCCGATCCGATTAATAGATCTAATCGGTTTTTGGTAATATTTTAACGTGGGAAACTTGGAGAGTAAGTCTTGGAGCGGTTTCCTACTGGGATAAGACCACCCCCCCCTCTATATATATGGAGGATCATGGCCGATTGAGATCTTAACCATCCAATCGTCAAAACACATCTACCAAGTAGATTCTCGCGGTGGTTCATCTCTATCCTGCTGTTCGGCTCGACTCTCCGCGAGTTTAGTCGGTGTTCTAGGTGATCTTCGCGATCCCTAGGGCAACCTCTACGTGCATCTCTCCGACGGATCTTTCTGAGGGGTGTTCGGGAGTTTTTGGCGAAGGACGGGCGCTACATCGACCACCAAACGTCCTCTGCTGCGGAAGACGGTCGTCCCGACGACCAGAAGACCGGAACCCTAGCTTCCTCGGCGAATCCGAGGAATCCGGCTCAGCCGACTTTCAAAGTCGGCCAGGCCGGGTAGGCGGCTCGGCCAGGTTCTGAAACCGGCCAGGCCGGGTTTCGCGGACGTGCTGCTCCGTGCTGTTTTGTTTCGTGCGCGACCGTGCGATCTAGCACCTTACTGTGTGTTGTTCCATTTCGGCATTAACAAGATTACTAGGAGTCTAAGACCCCCGGCCTAGATTCTTTGAATAAAGTTCATCTGTATCTTTGTCTTGCAGTCACAGTTGAGATGCACACACATATGGATGATCGAGTTTATCAATGTCATTTTTAATATTTCTTTCTCAAAAGATAAACACGCAAGCGTGTACACGTAGACCTCATGACGTCGTTGTCGATGTTGAGATGCCGTCGTGGGTGAAATATTCTCTCTCCCAGCCAATTAATCCTCATCCCCACATACTGAAGCTTTGGAGTTTCCAAATGGCGTCAACGTAACGCCGTCAACTTTGTTGTCATTTGTTACTAATGTCCCACTTGGCATGGCTCCACTTCACCAGTGTGGCCATTATTTTTTTTGGCCTCGGTTCCATGAACAACTTCATAAGTGAAAGTGAAGCTGTTTTAGTAAATCATTTAGCAAAACGGCTCCACATGTAAAGTTTTTTAAAATATGCTCTCATAAAACCACATGCAGGACCCACCAAAACCGGGTAAAGCTAGGTGAAGCTCTATTTTTTGCTCTACCCTCCATATGTTATCTGTGAGAGCATGATTTAAGAGGCTCCTTTGGTGGAGCCATTTGGTTTTACCTTGTTTGGCAGAAAACGGCTCCAAACGGTTCCTGAAACCGGTCGAGAAGCCCTGCCAAACATGGCCTAAGGCGCGGCTAACTATACAACCATGTATGACATTAGAATGTATGTTTCTGGACTATTGACTATATCAGCCTTTATAGACTATCTATATATACACCATTAAAAATAATACTAAAGACCAAAGGTTTCTTCCATCCAGCTCTTTTAGTTCCTAAAAAGTTGCATGGTCCTGTCTTATATGTGATCCGAACTCATGACTCTCGCTCGTAAGAATTAGAACAACTGGTGTCTAGCATTTTGATTGAGTTCCATTCCAAGACGTATTGGGTTCTTTTGCAATGCACAAACATCCATGACAATAATGCAGGTAAGTTGTACAAATATAGTCTATGACCAAAAATCCTTATTTAAACCAAAATCCGCAAATAAAAAGGCAATATAATAAACACAAGAGTTCCCAACTTAACCTAGAGATGAAAAAAGTGTAGCAACTACAAGAAGATCATATTTTAAAAGTGAAAACTAGAATCATAATGTCATGAACAATGAACCTCAACCAGAGCCACTGGCACTTAAAACAAGGTTTCAATTGAATGCTTTTTTTTTAGAAAGGTGGCAAAAGTTTTGTCGTATTGTTATTAGACGGATAAAGAGAGAAAAACAAAAGTTATGTACAAACTATAGCCTATTTAAGGGGAAAAAAAAACAAAACGTCCACAACTCAACTAATTCCTGGGACTCCCGCCGGGGCTAGCACTCCTAGAAATTTGTACAAAACTTCCACAGCTCAACTAATCACTTCTACATCTAGTTTTCTACGTTGGGACAGGAGTTCGCCACATGGTACTGATTGAATGCATATTGAAGACACATATAGATATGTCATACAGAGAGAAACTAGGAACTTAGAAGGTACACATAGATATATCCACAAGTTTATCATAAGCCGGGTACATATTTTAGAGTATCTGTGTATTAGAAAACTAACAAAGAGAGTGTGTGACTGTGTGGGAAGCCCCAGTGAGGGCCAGAGCGAGGAGATCGACCTGCACCCAAAGAAAACATGTGGTCCGTCACAACTTCAGCACTTGTTGTCATCAAGAACAACTCAGTCTGTTGTGTTGTCAAAAAAAAAAAAAAAAAAAAAAAAACTCAGTCTGTTCTGGAAGTAGAGCCAGGAATCGTTTGGGAACGTACCGCGCGCTGACTCCCAAGTTAGCCTGCTATATGGGGATGCAAGAATATCTAAGTATTTGCTTGACAAGATTGTAGCTCATGCGGTAACATGGCTTGATGGACTATTATAGTACTATCGTGAGTAAGAATTTGCAAATCCCACCTCTCCTATTTTGAACATTTATTTGATCTTATGTTAAGTTCCAACGGCCTAGGGTTGACCCTTATTCTCATCTCTCTCTGACTCTCTCCCCTTCACAGAAAACATCTCTAGGTTTTGCAACATCTAAGGCGACCTAGATCTACCAAATCATGCACTAATTGAGATCTTCTATCATATAGATAGATAGAAACCGAGTATTTTGGATTCCCTCTTTGTCATGTAGTTTGACTCCACGCAAACTGGTCCAAGAACAATGTTGCCGCGTGACGATGCACATGGGACCAGCAGCAAGGATTCAAATGGAATGACGCGTCAACGTTGCAAGTCAAGTCAATCGGCCTCTTCAAAATTTTATTATTTCTAATCTAATTAAAATATTAAAAAATAAAGGATTTCTTGTCTCATTTTTTTGACTTTCCAAACTGTCTCCCATCCTTTGTACTCCCTCCATTCTAATTTATAAGTCGTTTGACTTTTTTGCCCCAACTTTGATCACCCGTCTTATTCAAAAATTTATATAAAATATTTTTTTTTGTTATAGCCTGCTTTATTAATAAAAGTTCTTCAAGAATAACTTAAATTTAACTCTTTCTACGCAAATGTTTTGAATAAGACGAGTAGTCAAACTTAGGGTTGAAAAGGTCAAACGACTTATAAATTAGGACGGATTAAGTATCTCATATATATGTCCCGCTTATAACTTGTGATCGTATATAAGAGTTAGACTAACTTGTGTTTAGTTGAGTCTGATTTTAAATTGTATTGGATTTCGTTGTAACGTACAGACACATTTGCTCGTAGAGAAAAACATGAATGTCATTGAGAAAAATGGCACATTTGAACGGGAAGAAGTCATGCGCCCGCCCATCCCGTCTTCCTTCCCAGTCAGCGACCGTGCAGCACCCGCCTCTATGCCACATAGCCATCCCAGCCCCTCCTCGTCCCATCCAGCCACAGATCCGAGATCCACGGCTCCTAATCTATCCATCCATGGGGAGCTCGTGGTGGCTTCGTCGAGCACTGGAGTTTCCCCAACCCATTTGGTTGCTTCTTTCCTAGAGATCTCGAGTTCCAACCCGCCGGAAGCCGCTGTAGCTCCAGCAGCCACCCCCCGCCCCTCTCCAGGCCTGTGCCCGTGGGGCCTCCTCCCTCTCCCCCACTGCCACTCCTTACATCCTGAGCTGAGGTGGACAAAAGACTACTCCTTCGACGAGTCCGACGAGGAAGCTCCACTGGCCTCCTCACCTCCCCATTTTGTTGTCGTACGTCAGACGCCACCGGTGCGGACCCAGCTGTGCTACAACGACGAGGAGGTCGTCAAGATGGGTGACCATAGCCGCAGCATTGGGGTCGTTGGCCCATGAGAAGGCGGCCTCGTTGTTGTCGCAAGAGCTCGCACGTTCACCATGATGCTGCTGGACGGGTCATGAAGGGTGGTGCGAAACATGTGCCGGCCCACGGAGACTCGAACCTCGAGTTACCACAAGCTGCCGCCACCGTCTCTTTGCTCCTAATGAGGATGGTTGGCATGACGTGTTGCCGCGCATGGGGAGTGCCGGTCATAGCAGCTCCAAGCTGATAGAGGTGCGGTCGCCAAGACGCAACCACTGAGTCACATCCCGGAGGTCCTGCACGGCAAATGCCTTAACTGTATTGCTTCCTCCCACCGCGAGGCAACCTGTATGTTGTCCCAATGTTGTCTGTGCAATTGTGGTTTCTGTCACATCGCCTCGACTGCAAGTGGCGGCACAAGAACGCCACTAGTGGCTTCGGTATGACAGACGCCTGCAATGGTCTGCCGTCTAGTCGTCGCTTGTCAGCGATCGAGCGTCAGGGGTAGCCGGAGCCTGTGCAGCACTGCGTCTGCTCGTCGATGATCACTCATGGACAAGATCTTGAGGCTATGGTTGTTTCCAAGCCACAGCTGCCCGACATCCCTTGGGATCCAATGTCCTGTGACTGGGGTGTGTGGTCAATGTCAGTTCCACTGGCCATCGCTCTGCATCGATGTGCCAAGCAGTTGGGTGCGGGGCATTTAGACCTAGAGTTCACAGTGGACTATTGCTCAGAGGTTACGCACTGGGCCTTTGATCCCATGTTGGCTCAAGTGGAGGCATGCCTGACCAAAAAGTCACCTCCCGACTTTTCTTTAGATGATGATGCCATGTAGCCATGTTCACTGAAGTTGACAACGTCTACGGCACCTGCTAACTTGATGGATTGGTCTCCTCAGATCATGCATCAACGTCGGTCTCACTGAATGTCGTCATCGGCTTCGCTTCGCCACAGAGGCCGTCTCACGGGCGAACCTCTTCATGCGTCTGTTGCCCGGGGTGGACCTTGCCTCGAGCAAGGAGTTCTAGATGTTCAACAAGATTTAGTCACTGTCATGTCGTGCACGATCCAGGACGGAGTCTACTTGGCCAATCTCTTGTGCTTCAGGGAAGACCCACACTTAGGGTGCCTCGGGCTAAACCTAGCATCAGAACACCAAGTAGGAGTACTCGCCTGGCTGCTACACTTCGTGCGGCCAAGCCAACAATTCACGAGCAGCAAGTTCTTATGGTCAAGTTGGGGCTCACAGATTCAACTCAGCCCATTGACTCTGCAGCTATGCAGAAGTAGTATGACTCCTTTGCTGAACCACTTTCGAAGTCCAAGCAAGAGGCATTCAAGGTCCTCTTTCAGGAGAACACATTCCTAGATGACTTCACCCCAGTGGTTGACATGCTTCTAGCTGAGTAATGTTAAGGAGCTAGACTTTGCGCTGCCTAAGCGGCCGAGCATGACATCGAGTGGTTAGAGTGCTCGTAGCCCCGGTAGACTTTGCTTGGGCGTTGGTAGGCTTTCTGCAGTCGGTGTCGCCTCTAACCATGTTATAATGCTTAGCCTCTTGTGGTTCACTTTCTTTCTTGTGTTTTTGTCCTCCTTCTCCTTGCCAAGCTCGGCGCTTACCATCGATGGGGTAGCTTTGTATTGTTTCCCTACTTCCCCTTAATACAATATGCATCTAAGGCACGGACTTGAAAAGACCATTTGCTCTTAGAAAGAAACAAGTACATTTGTTCTGATTTTGTGATTCTACCCATATGATGTTTGGTTGCAAACACCCATCCCAATGACCAAGGGTGAACTAAAGTAAGGAGGGGTCAATGACAAAACTATTGATGTGGTATTAGCTACCTAAACTTCTCAGATTTGACCATATGTGCAATACTATAAAGCGTCCAAGGGAATCATGCTATCAAAAGCTACAATATATTGTCACCGCTGCTAGGGCCAAAAGAGAAGACGACGTCACCATAAAAAAACTATCCCACTCCTCGCTGTCGTGTTGCCTCTGCCTAGGGCCTCTCTCCTTCGTCCTCGCGAGTGCATCTACTAGAGACAAGAAGAGAGGGGACCTATCCGTCTCGTAGTTTCTAGTGTCATAGCGTAAGTCCAAATAAATTTCCAATAAAAATCAGATGATTTTCTGTTGAGATCATGTCATGTGATGACTTCGCTAACTGCCACAACGAGATTGTCAATTTCATCAGTAGGAGGCCAATTTGTGGCCTTTGTCTACAAGAGGAGGGGTGCTTCTCGGAGCCCCCTACAAGGACAACGACTCTAGGTCATCGAGGTTATATATCCGCATCATATGTCATATGTGACGATGCAAATGTAGATATTCTTTTAGCGATTTACATATGTTTTGAACTAGTTCCGAAGTGTTGGATCTTGTGACATGCCCAATGTTTTGGGGTTGCTCATTAGATTCGGCATAATTACACTTTAGCTCCGGCGTTTGAAAGAAGCCATTGGAGAAGAAGACGATGGAAGAATCTGGATAGAATATTTCAAATTTTTATTTAAATTTTTCATGTGTAATTTCGGTGTGTATTGTGCCAAGATGTAACACAAGTCTACCTTCCCTTCGCAAAAAAGGGCTACTACTGTTAGAGGACGGGAGGTGGAGGCCTAGGGTGTGTTTGGTTGAGGCGTGGCTTCTTTTGTGAGTTATGAGCTATGAAAAACTGATGTGATTGTGGGCTATGGAAACGTTATAAGTTATTTGGTTTCAAAAAGGTATAAACCTTACCTCGTATATCTATCTTGAAACAACTGTGGAATAGCTCTCTATTTTCATGATTTGAAAAACAGAAAGCCAAAAGCAAGGTCCAAAATACTTTTGAAACTGTACTCTTCTATTCCTAACCCTTTAGTTGGCTTTCGTTTTTTTAAGGAAAAACAGCTCCAAAAACCTTTACCCCTTTCCCATCCCCAAACTCGGTTTTGTCCAAAGATCCAGCACACTACCTGCGGTAACTAATAAGCCAATTATACCATTTTCTGCCTGCTAGAAGTTAAACGTCGTATTTATGCAGTTGTGTTATAGTTATTAAATACTATAAAATCATGCCCATATGTTGCAATGAGGAAAAATAATATCTTGATAACCAAGACTTTATAAGATTTATAGCCAAATGCGTAAATCAAATTGGAAGAAAATCATATGAATTTATTTATGATTTCTATTTGTACCTATAGAGGTGTACATATATGGCAAGCTTCATGGTCTCTTTCCCGGAGCGTTGTTCTAGTAACTCTCGCATAGAGTTCTTCTCGTGGCGTTGGCCTTCCCCTAATTAATATATATCTGCTCCATGGGATCTAGCATATATAGGCATTTTCGATACAAGTATATGTTAGGTTGATCTCCCACTAGTTGGTTCAACGGCCACTTGGGCTTTGGTCTCGCTCAAAAGCGCTATAAAGAGGAGGTGGAGGCCGGAACACAAGACACGAGATTCGTCATAGCCGCCACAAACCCCACTGTCCAACTAATTCGATTTCGAGGGTCGTGCTACCAGCGACGAGAAGTCCATCGCCACACCATCGCTGGACGTCACCGTCACCGGCACTTCACCGACCGGCGTTGCCGGTGAGCAGCCCCTACTAACGAACCTGGCCGGATCCTCCTCCACCAAGCCCGAAGGTCTGCCTCTCTATCTCTCTCTCCATCGTCTCTTTGTCTCTGAGCACATGCATGTTTATTCAATAAAGAAGAGAATCCCAACTCTACACCCTAGGCGATCCCACAGTCCAACAGTTTATGCAAGAGCAGCACCCCAAAGAACACGCGCGGTTTCATTCCAAGAAATCAGCTGCCACTTATGGAGGGCGCCTCAGGCTGCGGCGTCCACGTCGTCTCACGGAGCATGGTGCGCCATCGAGCGGTCTGGGACTTCTTCCCCCTAGCACTGGTGCTCGGCGCTGATGCCGCCATCGAGCGGCGGCTTCCCGTGCTCGCCGTGCAGGTCACCGTGCTCGCCGACGCCGTCTTCGTCGCCATGTCGTTGAACCACTCCGTCGGCGACGGCACCGCATTCTGGCACTTCTTCAACACCTGGTCGGAGATCAACCGAGCGTCGTCGTTGTCCGGCGGCGGCGTTGGCATCGTCAGTGCCGACCTGCTTGGCGATCTCTCCACGCCGCCGCCGGTGTTCGACAGGTGGTTGCCCGAGACATGCCCGGTGCCGATCCCCATGCCATTCCGCAAGCTGGAGGACATGGTGCGACGGTTCGAGCGCACGCCGGTGAAAGAGTGCTTCTTCACCTTCTCCGTCGCCAGCGTCAAGAAGCTCAAGGCGCGGGCCAACGACGAGATGGCCGGCACCGGCAGCGCCACCACGGCCACCATCTCGTCGCTCCAGGCTGTGCTGGCGCACTTCTGGCGCGCCGTGTGCCGAGCCCGGCACCTCCCTCCGGAGCACGACACGTTCTACTCGGTCGTCGTCGGCTGCCGGGGGCGCGTGAACGTCGGCAACGCCATGGCGTTCGGGAAGGCGGAGGCCACCGCCGGCGAGATCGAGGAGAAGGGGCTGGGGTGGACGGCGTGGCGTCGTTCGACGAGGCGAGCATGAGGGAGTCACTGGCGCAGTGAGTCCGGGAGCCGGACTTCATGTACATGGACAAGCTGTCCTCCACCGGCAGAGGCCGGCAGCATGGCCTTGGAGGTTAATCGCCGATGAGGAGTTCATGGAGGCCGTGAGCGCCTCTACTGGTAGTGCATGTACATGGACAAGGCGTGATGCATCATCGTTGCCGGACAATATCTGCTGGTAGTGCGCGCCTTCTACTGCTTTTGCTAAGTGCTTATAAAATAATGTTGTGTTCATTGATTCGATAGGTAATTTTTTTTTCTGTATACTTTGTTGAAAAAACTGTATGCTTCTTTTGTGCTGTTATATACGAAGTCAGGTAATGCTGTTCTAACTATTTTAGTTAAAAAAAATGCTGTTATACCTATCCTTGTGCTCTCCTTTATGTTCATTTTTTTACACAAAAATGAATATACTAGATGTTATGTAATATCTATGCGGGTATACTAAATTTATCAATTACTTTGTAGGTTTTTCCAACCATATCATAGAATTTTATTTTGCATCACCCTCTACGTGTCTTCTGTACACAAACATACACGTGTCTTGCGTACGCAAACATACACTTAGTTAAAAAAAAAAATCTTAGGTTATGACGGCTCT